>JAGIQG010000009.1:78670001-79270001 GCA_024679065.1 Sphyrna mokarran
AGGGACCCCGCTCTGCGTCAAGACAAGGGGGAACCCCATGTGTGGGGTACGGGGAGGGACCCCACACCGCACTCTGTACGTAGATTAAAGCCGTGTTTTCTCTTTCTGACCAGATGAAGAAGTTAGCTCGCCGACAGCAGCAACAGCAACAAGACCAGCAGAACACCCAGCGACTGAACACAGGTTAGCAGGGGCATGGCCGCAAACTCCACCTGAATGACAGAGCACGTTCCCTTCAGGTGGATGACCTTTCAGCCCAGATGTCACAGTGTCAGCTGATGCTGAAATGACAGCGAGGAGTTGAGGGCAGCTCTGGGAGCTCTGGCAGATCTTACTCTGCAGCAGATATTGTCTGAATGTTACTGTGGGCAGCATCATGAGGTTCAGGAGGGGGCATGGGTAAGAGGGTTGGAAGATTGGGTGGGCCAAGTGAAGGCTGACAGCAGCGAGTTAAGTCTGGGAGGGTGGATCTTTTATATGTCTGGACGCTGGGATGTGGGAACTCGTTGTATTTGGTGCCAAGGTTTGGAACAACTTAAGGTGCTACAGGGATAACGAATGGGTCACTGTCTGGAGGATATCATCACCTCTCCAAAAACAAAAAGGAAGTGCGAGCAATGGAGAGTTGTTGCCTTGTACTGGAGCTTTTGGGGAAGAGCCAATAGTAGCATTTAATCAGGGACACCTACTTCTCAGGTGGACATATCTACTGCAACTGATAGATCCTGCAAACTGATATGGTTTCTCTATCACTTGCTGATTCACATCCTCACAATTATTTTATAAATGTGAACAAAATTAAGAACACAACACTGGAATAATGTGTGCCAGTGAAGTAGAACACAACACTGGAACAGTGTGTGCCAGTGAAGTAGAACACAACACTGGAACAGTCTTTACTGATGAGAGGAGAACACAACACTGGAACAGTGTATGCCACTAAGAGGAGAACACAACATTGGCATTGTGCCAGTAAGGAGAGAACACAACACTGGAACAGTGTTTACTGATGAGAGGAGAACACAACATTGGAACAGTGTGTGCCAGTAAGAGGAGAACACAACACTGGAACAGTGTTTACCGATGAGAGGAGAACACAATACTGGAACAGAGTTTACGATAAGAGGAGAATACAACACTGGAACAGTGTGTGCCAGTAAGAGGAGAACACAACACTGGAACAGCGTTTACTGATGAGAGGAGAACACAACACTGGAACAGAGTTTACGATAAGAGGAGAATACAACACTGGAACAGTGTGTGCCAGTAAGAGGAGAACACAACACTGGAAAAGTGTTTACCGATGAGAGGAGAACACAATACTGGAACAGAGTTTACGATAAGAGGAGAATACAACACTGGAACAGTGTGTGCCAGTAAGAGGAGAACACAACACTGGAACAGTGTTTACTGATGAGAAGAGAGCATAACACTGGAACAGTGTGTGCCAGTAAGAGGAGAACACAACACTGGAACAGTGTTTACTGATGAGAAGAGAGCATAACACTGGAACAGTGTGTGCCAGTAAGAGGAGAACACAACACTGGAACAGTGTTTACGATAAGAGGAGAACACAACATTGGAACAGTGTTTACTGATGAGAGGAGAACACAACACTGGAACAGTGTTTACCGATGAGAGGAGAACACAACATTGGAACAGTGTTTACTGATGAGAGGAGAACACAATACTGGAACAGTGTTTACTGATGAGAAGAGAACACAACACTGGAACAATGTGTGCCAGTAAGAGGAGAACACAACACTGGAACAGTGTTTACTGATGAGAAGAGAGCATAACACTGGAACAGTGTGTGCCAGTAAGAGGAGAACACAACACTGGAACAGTGTTTACGATAAGAGGAGAACACAACATTGGAACAGTGTTTACTGATGAGAGGAGAACACAACACTGGAACAGTGTTTACCGATGAGAGGAGAACACAACATTGGAACAGTGTTTACTGATGAGAGGAGAACACAATACTGGAACAGTGTTTACTGATGAGAGGAGAACACAACACTGGAACAGTGTGTGCCAGTAAGAGGAGAACACAACACTGGAACAGTGTTTACTGATGAGAAGAGAGCATAACACTGGAACAGTGTGTGCCAGTAAGAGGAGAACACAACACTGGAACAGTGTGTGCCAGTAAGAGGAGAACACAACACTGGAACAGTGTTTACCGATGAGAGGAGAACACAACATTGGAACAGTGTTTACTGATGAGAGGAGAACACAACACTGGAACAGTGTTTACTGATGAGAGGAGAACACAACACTGGAACAGTGTTTATGATAAGAGGAGAACACAACATTGGAACAGTGTTTACTGATGAGAGGAGAACACAACACTGGAACAGTGTTGACTGATTAGAGGAGAACAGAACACTGGAACAGTGTTGACTGATTAGAGGAGAACAGAACACTGGAACAGTGTTTACCGATTAGAGGAGAACACAACACTGGAATAGTGTGTGCCAGTAAGAGGAGAACACAACACTGGAACAGTGCCAGTAAGGAGAGAACACAACACTGGAACAGCGTTTACTGATGAGAGGAGAACACAACATTGGAACAGTGTGTACCAGCGAGAGAAGAACACAACACTCTCCTGATCAATCATCATTCTACAGTTGTGTACATGGATTTTTAAAACACATTTGATGAAGTGCTATATAACAAAGCCCTGGGACCATAGAAGGCAGTGACAGTATTTATTAAGGGATGGACAGCAGAGTGTGTTAGGTAGTTGCAGACTGGTGGAAAATATACAGTGAAACCCTGCTGTGGTCAGTATTCAGATCACTGTTTTTTTCAAAGTTAATGATGTGGACATTGCACAAGGGAATAACAGGAAGTTTAAAACTGCAGTGAAACAGTGAGGAAAATGGAGTGGATTTCAGAACAATATAAACTAGTGAAATGGGCAGATGAATGGCAATGAGACATATATCCACAATTCTCTAAAGGCTGTGGAAAATAATGAGAGAAATGATGGACTTCAATCAGAAGGAGTTGGGACTGTTCTCCTTGGAGCAGAGAAGGTTAAGAGGTGACTTGACAGAGTTGTTCCAAGGTATGAAGGGTTATTGATGGAACAGATAAAGAGAAACGGCTGCACTTGGAGTATTGTGTACAGTTCTGGTCCCCACATTATAAGAAAGATGTGAAGGCATTTGAGAGGGTACAGAGGAGGCTTACCAGGATGTTGCCTGGTATGGAGGGAAGGTCTTATGAATGAGGGATTTGAGGTTGTTTTCATTAGAAAGAAGGCGGCTAAGAGGAGACCTTATTGAAACATATAAGATGATTAGAGGTTTAGATAGGGTGGACAGTGATATCCTTTTTCCTAGGATGGAGAAAGCTAGCACGAGGGGACATAGCTTTAAATTAAGGGGTGGTAGTTATAGGACGGATGTCAGAGGTAGGTTCTTTACCCAGAGGGTGGTAAGGGTATGGAATGCCCTGCCAGCTGCAGTTGTAGATGTGCCAAGTTTGGTGGCGTTTAAGAGGTTAGTAGCTAAGTTTATGGATGAAAAGGGAATGGTTTAGGTTAGAGGGTCATTGCTTTTTCTTAATTGGTCGGTGCAACATCGAAGGCCGAAGGGCCTGTTCTGTGCTGTAATGTTCTATGTTCTATGTAAACTGTTTCCAGTGGCAGATGAGTTTATTATCAAAGGGTGCAGATTATAGATGATTACCAAAAGTATCAGAGGGGTAAAGAGGGAAAGAAATATCCAGTGATCTGGAATGTACTGCAAAAGGGAAGTGATTCATCAATAACTTTCAAACAGGGATTCAGTCCCTGAAGGCAGAAAGCCTTCTTTTTGTGGGATTGTGGGAAAGACTGGGAGAGCGGGAATAACTGGATACCTTTCACAAAGATCCAGCACAGGCAAGATGGGTCCAATGGCTTCCTTATTTGTTCTATCATTCTAGCTAAAAATCTTAAGTCTACGAACAATTCTCCTATGAATGGAAACAGTGGGCAGGATTTTACAGCCTCGCTCGACCCGAAACTGGAAAATCCTGTCCAAGGTCAACGGACATTTCCATTGTCCGTTCCTCACCTCCAAAGCGGGCTGGGCAGTTATATTCTCCTGTCGAAACACCTCTGATTTATGAAAACTTCTATTACATCTCAATTTAAGCTCCTCTCCTCTAAGGAGATAAACCCCAGTTATAAGATCTAATGAAATTCCTTCATTCCAGTTTATCACTCTGGTAAATCTCCTCTGCACCCAATCCAAAGCCTTAACATCCATCCGGAAGTGATGCCCGAAATTGGGTCCGATTTTTCAGATGAAGCCTGACCAGTTTTTTTTTATAACAGGTTTAGTGTCTCATTAAGAGCAGGCTACTGACACTGTGTGACATTTCTTTCAATTTTATCTCTTTTCTCTCACGTGCAGTCCCAGCAAACACCTCCAGTAACCCGGGGATGGAGACGATGATGAATGCTTATTCGAGCCTGCCTCCCCAGCAGCTCCTGGCTATGGAACAGAATGGATATAACACAGATCCCTTCCGACAAGGCCTCACTCCTCCTCAGATGCCGGGAGACCATATGCACCCTTATGGTGACTGCTTCTTTCTCCTTGAAATGCTCACTGATTTTTAAGCTGTTAGCCTGGAGCAAGTGATCCAGTCATGATAGTGCTTTCGATGGATCGACCTTCCCTGAATTTGGTTATGATCGGCATCAAGGTGTCCAATCCAATTTGCCACATCTAGGTTTACTGTCAAGAAACAGTCCAAAAGTAGCAGCTGCAGAGCAGACACACAGCACACAACAGTTGCTGACAGAACCAGAGTGCAGACATAGGCTGCTCAGCCAGTGAAGTGCTGTCTCTTCATCTAATTGACCCCCACTCTCCATCCTCCCTCCATCACCTAGAAATATCTGCTTTATTAATTGAGACACTGCTTCCTTTTGCAAGTTACTATTGAATAGTACTTTCCAGACCACCAGAACTCACAGTGTACCAATAGGTTCCATCAGGATCTGTGCCCACCCCCGCCTGCCAGTGGAAACCATTTCTCCTTATTTATTCTGTTAAAATGACTTACAGAGTGAAATTCAGTAGAGGCATGAAGGGGAAAATCTTGCCCACTGGCTGGAGAACCCACAAGAGTTGTGCAATGTCTCTTTTTTCTGGGGTGAAGTGGGCTGAATTCAGTGCCAATCAGGCTGTTAACAGGTTAGCCTTTTCTGGGATTGAGGATGCCTGAGGGACGCAGGGCTGGGGGTGGATGCCCTGCTTGCTGTGAGCTGTGGGCCAATCAGGGGCTGGTCATTCCACACTGGTAGGCAGCACCCCTGGGAATTGGCAGAAACTATAAGCGATGGTGGGGAGAGGTGGGACAGTGGGGATTGCAGGGTAGGTGTTGTAGTAGAAAGGTATTAGGGGTTGGTGGGAGGGGGGATTTCAATGCGCACCATGTTCCTGATGCTGCACCCCCTCGGTTAGGCACTAATTTAGGGATTCCTCCTAGATGCCCGCAATATTGTACGGTTTATTTTTCAGGCTTCTGTGTGAGAAGGATAACTACCCTTCTGGGTGAGTACCAGCAACAGTGGTTTTTGTGGACCTGGAGGAGTTCATTTTACCAACCACCAAGCTAATTTAGAAAAATGACCATCGCTCCGCTGCGATTGGACCCCTAATGGATTACATAGTTCTAAGTTCTACGTAATCCACGAATGAACAACAACACTTGCCCCATGCCTAGACTCTCCCACGATATCCACCTGTCCCAGCAACCACCAACTCATCATTGTCACCCTCAACCAGCCCAACCCTATCCTGACCATTATGAGAACCCCTCTGACCTCTGAACTAAGAACTCAGTAAGAATCTAGAAACAGCAATTTTAAATCCAACTGATTTATTTGATAGTAAATCTGCGAGCTTTCGACCTTTTTGTCTTCGTCAGGCAAATGCAGTGTTCTGGTCTGCAATAGCACACATATCAGCTATGAACTAGACCAACCTCTGAACTAGACCATCCCACCTGATGATCTGTGAAACACCACTGCTTGGAATGCCCTGCCCGGTAAAAATTGAGGCCACTGTCTTTTAGAAAAGATGCTAATCCTCACAAGTGGATGCAAAAGAATCCCATCCCAGCTGAAGGAGAGCAGGAGAGTTCTCCCCAGTGCCTTGGTCAATATTTATCCTACAACCAACAGAGCTAGATTAGTTAGTTTGTGGGAGCTTGCTGTGCACAATTTGGTTGCCATGTGTCCCCACTAAACTGCACTTCAAAAAACCCAAGCTTCTTGGGACATCCTGGGGATTAGCAAGCTACTAACAAAATGCAATCTCCCTCAAGTATTATATTCAAGGATGATTGGCTGCAAGACTGAAGGAGTATCAGAAATTCATAATGAACCAAAAGATTGAACCAAGGTCTGCTGGCAACATTTGATGAGGACCAGGAGTTCTATCTAGTACACTGGCCGTTTACCTCAGTTACTTTTAATAGAACTCTGCTATGTGCAATATCTGTCTCCTTTGCCTATATAACAATGACTTCTTTTCAGAAAAATAATTAACTTATCATGAAAGTCAGCTTGAGAATGTGCTACATAAGCTCTCTACATAAGCTTTCTAATGATGGAGTAGTTTGTGTTTGATATAGTTGTGTGGGGAACACTCCCAGCTTTGAGTTAAACACATCTCTGGACTCACTTTCCATTCCAGTGAACACATAATGCAGATGATGCTCAGTTTGGCTGAGGGGCTGCTACATTGGTAGCGATGCAGTGTTTCAGATTAGGGATTAATCTAAGAGCTCCTCTGCCCCCTCAAGCAGGCAGGATACTATTAGAAGAAGAGCTGGGTTTTCCCTGCTTTCTTTAGAAAGCACCTTTCAAACCCATGAGCTCTATACCTAGAAGGACAAGGACATATACATGGGAACACCCATCACCTGATGGTTCCCCTTTAAGTCACAGATAATTCTGACTTGCAGATATATCGGTGCTCCTTCACTTTCACTGAGTCAAAATCCTGGAACTTCCTCCTGAAGAGCACTGTGGGTGTACCTACACTACCTGGATTGCATCAGTTTGAGATCATTTTCTCAAGGGTAATTAGGATTGGCAATAAATACTGACCTAGGCAGCGGCATCCACCTCCTGTGAAAGAAAAAGAAATTAACCTCTCAGACAATTCCTGTACAACAAAATTAGTCATTATTAGAATGCCTTTTGTGGGATCTTACTCTGTACAAATTAGTTGTTCACGTTTCCTGCATTGCAATAGTGATTACTGTTCAAAAAGTACTCTGTTGGTTTAAGTACACCCAGTGATGGCTCGAGATTGACAAAAGCACAATATAAAAGCAAGCCTGTTTTTTCTCTCTTTGTAGTAGATGGTTATGGATGAGGTGGTTGATGGGCCAAATGGCCTTGCTTCATTTTGGTGTTGTTCTCTTTCCTGGCTGGCCTGTTCCCAGTCCTGGTTGGTCAAGTTGCTGACGTTTGTCATTTTTTTTCCTCTCTTCAGGTAACGAAACCCTTTTCCATGACATGGACAGCGACACATCACTCAACAGCTTAGGCGACTGCCTCCTGGCAACCAACGAGGCGAGCTCCATGCAGGCTAGGATAGGAAACCCCATAGATCGGCTGTACTCCATGCAAAACTCCTACTTCACGTCATGAAGTGGTGCTCACAGTTATGTTGGAATGAGCAGAGCTGCCCCAGGCCCAAGTTTAACAGCAGTTCAAACCGACATCACTCACAGCTCTACTCAATACCACAGAAAGCTACAAGACAAAGCCCGGGATTCTACAAATGCTCGGATTGAGATTGCTGTTTTTAAATCCCAATCCTTGCAACGCTATTGATAAACCGTATTGATTTTTCAGACTGTTCTGATGAGCCACAGGCATCACGGTGTTGTGCATTGGATGATCTATCAGTCTAAATACCAATCAGAAAAGAATCTGAGCCATTGAAAAGCCAGAGAGCTCAATGAGACAAGTCGACCTTTATCCTGCTTTACAGCACCCCCCCCCCCCCTGGAAAGTCTTAATCAGCGAACGCGTTTTGATTCCAAAGATTGATTATTCACACAATTCAAATGAATACCCAGGCTGACTCGATGTACCTCGTCCCCGCGAAACTCTGGCTTTTTGCACAGAAGTGGCTATCGCTTTCTGCACTTCACAGCACCCCCCCCTCCCCCCAGCACCATCCCCCTTCCCCCACCCAATACCCGCTCTCCATGCCCAATCCCCCTTCACCCCACTATTCCTCCTCCCCAACACAAGAACCCCCCCTCCTCTTGTCCAATTCCACTCTCTTGCTGAATTTCCCCCTCTCTTGCCCTATTTTCCCCTCCCTTATCCCATGTTGGCCCTTCCCTCACTCAATTCCCCCTCCCCTGTCCCATCCACCCTCCCCCAACCCATTCCTCTTTCCCCTGTCCAATTCCCTTCCTCCATGCTCTATTATCCCTTCCCCAGCCCCATTTCCCCCTCTCTCTGTCTAGTCCCTTCCTTCCACCTCCCCTTTCCCCCACACACACAAGTCCCCGCTCCCCTTGCCCATTCCTCCTCCCCTTGACTCATTCCCCCTTTCCCTGCACCAACCCCCTCCCTTTGCCTCCTTGTCTTTCCCCATTGCCCCATTCCTCACCCCATTCCCACCTCTCCCTGCTTCATTCTCCTTGCCCTAGTCTCCCCTCCCAGTTTCTTCCCAACCTCATTCCGCCCTTCCCTCGCCCCCTTCTCCTATCCCCTTGCCCCATTCCCCCAACCACTCCTTGCTCCAGATTAAGCCAGAGTCAATCGTTTCAAACTGAAATTGTAGCTTTGGACAGAAGAAGGTGCCGGAAAGACTCAATGTTCAACTCAGGAGCACGTGCAGACTCTGGAAAGGCATTCCGGGCAAGGCTTCATGGCATTGAACAGGCCTGGAAAACACAACCAAACTATCAACACAATCGCAACAGCTAGAATTCTATAAAGCTGGCTTTCATTCTTCTGCTTTCACTATTTAATGAAGCACTTGGTGCACTTAAGTTATGGAATTTACCATTAATTAGCCTTTTTTTTTGTTTGTAACTTGAATGAGGAAGGATCCTAATCCCGAGTTTTCTTTCGCGTCACAGTTGATGGAAATTAACCGAAACCATTTCAACTGTACAGAAATGCCATTACCGCGAAAGACTTATGTTGTAAATAACTGCTGTTTATGGACTCGTGTTTCTCAAAGTGCTGGTTATTTAATTGTGAAAAAAAGCTGTGATAATGTATTGACTGAAAACAAAAAAAAAACCCTCCCACACTGGCACCATCGAGACCAAACCAGCCTCAGCCAGCGGCACACTGAAAAGTTCGCAGGTTAGAGGGCAAAGGTCTCCTAGTTGTATGCTGTGTACATGTTCCAATAGCAGACACTGAATATATATTGTGCACCATTTATTGAAGTGACATTATTGATGTTTGAAAGACCTTTCTTGCCTGTGGTTGGAGGTTTGAGACCCAGTGCCAGACCGACACTTGAGTCTCACTGACACACTTGTGATATTCTGCAGTATCCCCTCTATGCGTGCAATGTTTTGTGCCTAGGATCAATTGAAGTTTTCAGTCTTGCCTTGAGGCATGGGGGTAGTCTATATCCGTGCTGAAAAAGTATCGATGAGGACTTGCCTTTGATGTACTACAGAAGCAGGCAGAGCAGAAGCTCCAAGTTCAACTCCCAGTCTTTGTAGAATTGGATGACTTGTGCTGGGTGGTATTTGGGCTGGGACTGTGTTCCGGGTCCGGGGAGTAAAGCAAGCAGAGCTCCTGCTGCCGCTACTGATCCTCACTGAAAATTACAGGATCGCTATTGAATGTGATGCCCTCCACGCTCAGGATGGAGAGTCACCACTTGAATGTCAAAACAATCTATCTCCAGAACTTCGAGAGGCCAGGTCTTCAGAATAGGAGAGAAATATGGGGTAGAGGGAGAAAAACACTCCGCGTGGAGGTTGTGTGTGAACCTTGTCTCTGTGATGTCTGGAGGGAAGATGCCAGAAATCAAGGGGGTGGGGGAATGGGGGGTGGTGGGTGGCGGGGGGCATTGTGCAGCAAGAGACTGGAATGATTTATATCAGGAACCCTTCACCTAACTTGCTTATACTGTTCAGTAGTGTTGTATATGAAACAGGCCAGTGACGTCACTTGTCAAAGTTAGTGGGGTATTGGTGCTCTGAATCTTCAAATTCAAAGCCTTTAACACCCGTGTCAATGAGCTGCCAAGGACAGTGCACTTTAAAGCCAGGTTGGGGAGATGATGGCCCGATGGTATTATTGCTACACTATTAATCCAGAAAACTCAGCTAAAGTTCTGGGGACCCAGGTTCAAATCCCACCACAACAGATGGTGGAATTTGACTTCAATAAAAAATATCTGGATCTGCTGATGGCCATGAAACCATTGTCGATTGTTGGAAAAACCCTTCTATTTCACTAATGAACTTCAGGGAATGAAGTCTGCCATCCTTACCTGGTCTGGCCCACATGTGACTCCAGAGCCACAGCAATGTGATTGACTCTCAATTGCCCTTTGAACAAGGGCAGCTAGCTAGGGATGGACTATAAATACTGGCCAGTCAGCAATGCCCATATCCCACGAATGAGTAAAAAAAGCTCTCTCCTCACTAATCCCCGCAACAACCCAACATAGTTTTTATTGTAGTTCTACAAAAAAAAAGTCTGAAATGAATGAGCATCTCCCAGTTATAGTTACGTACTGATGAATAAGGCTTGATCATTTCTCAAAGGTACCACTGGAGCTATCAATGAGTTGGCATGAAGTGGGTATGGGGTGGATACATCACTTTGGATGTTGGACAGGCCCACGGGAAGGCTGAGTAACATTTCAAATGGTAAACCAGTGCAAATCAACCATGCTGGCTACTCACAAGATGATAGTTTTATGATAAAGTCATGCAGTTATGTGTTGATGGACAGGAAGTTGGGAATGGAATGGAGGTTGAAAGGGGCAGTGATGGTAGCTTTGAAAACTCCATCACCCCAGTGAGATATTGAAAACTGCAGTTGATTGACCCCACGGTAGCAGCTTCTGTCTGAAACCTTGTTGAGGCAGTCTTCATTTGGCCAATCCCTCATTTTCATTCATTGCACAGCAGACCAGTAGGTCCCTTATATCCTGAACAGGAAGGGAGGGGGAGGTGAATCATTTCCTTCACAGTGGGCAACAGGAACTGGTACTCTGTCTGTAGGCCTCAGAACCTGGCTAACATAGAGAAGATTGCCAGGGTTTGTGGCCAGCAAATGCAAGCAAGGCCAGGGCAGAAAGTGTAACCCATCTATTAGAACTACAATTCTGTCACCCTTCAAGTTGCTCCAGAAACCTATTAGGAGTGGCTATTGACCAATTGCTTCCTTCTCACTCCTGGTCTTTGATCCAAAATTAGGTTGTGTGTTTTAGACCACACCTGGAATACTGTGAACAGTTTGGGCCTCTTATTGAAGGAAAGATCTATTGGCATTGGAAATATTACAGAGAAAATTCACTAGGTCGATCCTGGTTAGGGAGAGATTTTATGCGATGAGATTGAGAAGGTTGGGCCTGTACTCATTTGAGTTTAGAAGAATGAGACAGGATCTTATTGAGACATCGAAGATTCTCAAGGACCATGACAGGATAGATATTGAGAGGTTATTTCCAATTGTAGAAGAGTCTAGGCCCAGACGGTATAATCTCAGAGTAAGGGGTCGCCTATTTAAGACAGGGATAAGGAGGAATCTCTTCCCTCAGAGCGTAGTGAGTCTGTGGAATTATTACTGCAGTAAGCTATAGAGGCTGGGCCGTTCAGTATATTCAAGGCTAAGATAGATAGGTTTTTAATCAATAAGAGAATCGAGGGTTAAGGGGATAAGAAGGGAAAGTGGAGTTGAGAATGATATCAGATCAGTCATAATCTTATTGAACGGCAGATCAGACTCAAAGGGCTAAATGGCCTACTTCTGCTCGTATATATTATGTTCTTGCTGCAATGACTGGGCCACAGAAGAGTTGTGGTTGTATTTACTGAATCTGGTAATCCAGAGGAACTGTGTTTAGATCCTACCAGGACAATTTGGATTCAGTACAAAATATCCGGGAATAAAATCTGCTTTCAGTATAAGTGACAGTAAACCAGAATCAGTGAGTTCCTTTAACATGGGGAAATGTGTTGTCCTTGTCCAGCTGGGTATATATGTGACTCTAGTCTTGAAAATGAGCTCTTAACTCTGTAAAGGCCTAGTAAAGAGGATGGGCACATAATGCTGAGCTTACCAGTAATGTCTGCAGGCTAAGACTGAACTTTTACATCAGTAGATGCTGTAGTACTTCACTGGCAATGATGTCCTATCCTTACTGTGATTATAATACCTGCTGTTCTTCCCTGCCTCTGGCTCAATGACTGAATTTGCTGCTTGGAGTGAAACACATCCTTACACAGCAGGCATTCTCTCATCCTCAATGCCTGATTGCTACTAACTTGTTGGGGGAGGCTACAATTGGCTTCAGTGCCACATGGAAGAGAAACAGCACCAGGGTTCCTGATGTCCAGTAACGCACATTTTCCCTTGTCCCCTCCACCTCACTTGCCCCTTCCCTCTCTTTTCCCTCTGCTCCCCGTTCCCATCCCTCCTCCACCTTACCTCCCCCTGTCTCCTCTGTCATTTACCCATGTCCCCATCCTCTTCCTTCCCCCACTCATCCCTTTCAAACCCCCATCCCTATAGCTACCCCTTACCATGCATTTTCCCTCTCCTCTCCCACCCTGCTTCTCTTCACCTTTCTGCTGCTCCCCTCTTTCTCCTCTCCCCTTTCCTCCCTCCCTCTCTCCATATCCTCTGCCCTTCTACTTACACCCTCGGCACTCAGAGAGCCTGTGAACCTCTCGTTTTAACACATCCCAACAACTGGCAGGGGAGGGGCAACTTAAAAGGAGGTAGGTGGGGATGTGAGGGGGGGAGGAGCTAGAAAGAAGGGGTAAGAGGCAAGGGGAGTGTTCCTTGGCAGCAGGTCCCCATGAGAAAAGAGTTTTCCAGTTAAAATGGAAAGGGTTAATGCAGATTGGTGAAAAAAAAGATGTTGAAATGGTTAGAGTGATTGTGCAGTGGGTCATAGAACATAGAACATAGTCCATCTCCACTCAGTGAATCCAACGTCACTGTCAATATCCCACAGTTTTAGTATTTGTCATGTTTATGTAATGCTGTGTCCTAAATAAAGTTTTAAATTGTGAGGAAAAATTCCACCGTGTATACTGACATCTCTTAGTGTTTCTCGTGACAGGGAATCCCTCGGCTTAGGGAAAGTTCCAGAAACCAAGGGAGTTTTCTCGGCAACATATTTAATGTAAGAGGCTGTCATGTGCCAGTGGCTTGTAGAAAGAATATCTTCTGTACGCTATAAAGAAATATCAAATAATCTGGCAGAGTCTTGTCTCTTTTCCACAACTGCAAGCAACAAGAACAGCACTCATTTCTTCCCAATAAAACTTAAAAGAACTGGTCAGGCAGTATGATCTAGAGAATAGCAGTTATTAATTGCGTGAGTGAGTGAGTGAATGAGTGAGTGAAGTATTGAGTGAGTTTGTCAGTGAGTGAGTGACATCTCGAATGATCCTGTCAGTGAGTGAAATGTTGAATTAGTCTCTCAGTGAGTGAGTGAAATCGCCATCCGAGGGAGTCTGAGTGAGTGAAATCGCGAGGGTATCTGTTGTGAATGAATGTCTGGGTGAGTGAAATCTTGAGAGACTGTCAGTGAATGAAATGTTTTGTGTAAACCTGTGAGTGAGTGAGATCCTGAGGGAGTCTGTCAGTGACCGAGTCAAATTTTGATGGGGGATCCATGGGTAAGTGAGTGAAATCTCAAAGGAGAATGTCAGTGAGTGAGAGAAATCTCAAGGGGGTCAGTGAGTGACTTGAGTGAAATCTTCAGGGGAGTCTATCGGTGAGTGAGTGAAAGCTTGAGGGGGAGACTCTGTTAGTGGGCGAACGAAATCTCAGGGAAATCAGTGAGTAAAATGTTGAGCCAGTGAAATTTTGAATGAGGTGAAATGAGGCCATCAGTAAATAAATGAAATCTCTAAGGAATCTGTCAGTGGCTGAAGAATGAGTCGGTGAGTTAAATTTCAAACGAGCCTATCAGTAAGTGAGTGACATTTTCAGCGAGTACCAGTATGCAAGTGAAATACCAAGGGAACCTGTCAATGCATGAATGGAATCTCGAGTGAGTGAGTGGGATCTTGAGGGAATCTGTCAGGACATGTGTGTCTTCCAAAATGAGTCCACCAGTGAGTGGGATCTTGAGTGTGTCTGAAAGTGAGTGTTATCTTGAATGAGTGTCAGAGAGTTGGTGTGCTCCTTGAGCACGAATCTTGAGGGAGACTATGGGTGGAACCTTGACCTGCACCCTTGGTGTGTGAGATTGCCGGCATGGGCTCAAGATCTGGTGAAACCAGGAAATTGCAAATCTTGCCGGTGAGATCGAGATCTCTGATTTTTTGCCACCCCTTGCTGGTGACATAATTGGGTTCATAATTATAAAATCATGTTGGCGAGGTTTACAGCAGGTTCACCCAGGCATGAATCGATCGTGGGGATTCCCCCAGGATAGCAGAGGTCAGTATAGTCTCTGGGAGGAGAGGGCGTGGCCAGACAGCGCTCTGACATTGCCCCTGGCACACGTTGGTCTGGCCTAGCCAGCTGGTAGTGCCAACTTATGCTGGGAACAGTGCCAGTGTTGAGCCCTAGGGAGAGCATCATTTATGGGACTCATTTATTTTTGATGGGCGGTGGTAATGGGGAAGAGAGGAGCAGACATGCAAGCAATGAGGATGCCAGTAGAATTGGGGAGGAAGGTCGGGATTTCTGGCATTGATCCCATGAAGTTGAAGTTTATTTGTTGGTCACAAGTAGGCTTACATTAACACGGCAATGAAGTTACTGTAAAATCCCCTAGTCGCCGCACTCTGGCGCCTGTTCGGGTAAACTGAGGGAGAATTTAGCATGGCCAATGCACCTAACCGGCAAGTCTTTGGACTGTGGAAAGAAACCGCAGCACCCAGAGGAAACCCCCGCCGACACGGGGAGAACATGCAGACTCTGCACAGACAGTGACCCAAGCTGGGCATTGAACCCAGGTCCCTGGCACTGTGAGGCAGCCGTGCTAACCACTATGTCACCTGCAGGGTGGGGGGCTTGAGGGGTTGCAGGACAGGGAGGGGGAGGGGCAGTGGGAGGCCACAGGTACCTCTTTGAGCGGGATTAATTTTTTTCCAGTGTGTGGGGTACCCTGGTTTCAGTGCTTCTGGTTCCTGACTCTAAAGTGCAAACCACACTTTTTCTGCAATTAATGTGACAAAATCTGGAGATAAAAGTGGCCCATGGAGCTGGAGTGTTCCACACCAGAACTGAGGCTCTGCCACATTCTTCTAAGATTCTGACCTATCAGAGAGTGAGTTCTCCAGGGAGTCTGTCAGAGAATGTGAGGTCTTGTGAGTTGTGAGAATGAGTGAAATCTTAAATGAATTTGTCAACGAGTGAGTGAAATCTTGAGGCAGTCCATCAGTGGGTGAACGGAAAATGGAATGATGCTATGAGCAAATGAAATCTTGAGTGAGTGAGTCAGAGAGTGAAATCTCAAGTCTATCAGTGGGAGAGAGATCACAAAGGATTGTGTCAGTCAGTGAAATCACAAACCCATGCCTGTAAGGAACCCACACATGGAGGCAGAAGAGAGGGGCCAACTTAGAACAAGCTGAAGCAAGGCACTTCTTTCCTGCCAATGTGATTATAGTGCTTTGCTCGATTCAGTGGATCTCTTCCGTATGCTCCAGAGAGGCTCTTCTGTTTCAGGATGCTCAGCTGTTCTGTCTACAACCAACAAAACCGAGCGGAGAAGGGTTGAACAATGGGAATAATGTGGATCACAGTAACTCCTCCACTGGAGGAGGAGGCTGTTCAATAGATGATGCAAGGCAAGGAACCCAAGAACACAGGCAGGGGGATTTCAAGACGTGAGACTGCACAGATCCTTCAGCGACATCATCGCCTGTTGGTTTGGGATTGATAAAACTTCACCTTTCCACAATCCTACTGTCACCTCTTTCATTTCCTGCCTTGTACCCAATTAGATTCATAGAGTCATAGAGCTTTACAGCTTAGAAATGGGCCCTTCAGCCCAACTTGTCCATGCTGCCTTTTTTTAAACCCCTAAGCTAGTCCCAATTGCCTGCATTTGGCTCATATCCCACTGTACTCATTTTACCCATTTAATTGTCTAAATGCTTTTTAAAAGACAAAATTGTACCCGCCTCTATTGCTACCTCTGATTGCTTGTTCCAGACACTGACCACCCTCTGTGTGAAAAAATTGCATCTCTGGACACTTTGTATCTCTCCCCTCTCATCTTAAACCTATGCCCTTTAGTTTTAGATTCCCTTACCTTTGAGAAAAGATATTGACTATCTAGCTGATCTGTGCCCCTCATTATTTATTAGATCTCTATAAGATTACCCTCAGCCTTCTACACTCCAGAGAAAAAAGAGTGCGGAGGAGATTTACTAGGATCCTTCCAGGACTTGATGGTTTGAGTTATAAGGAAAGGCTTGATAGATTGGGACTTTTTTCTCTGGAGTGTAGAAGGCTGAGGGTAATCTTATAAAGATCTAATAAATAATGAGGGGCACAGATGAGCTAGATAGTCAATATCCTTTTCCAAAGTTAAGGGAGTCTAAAACTAGAGGGCATAAGTTTAAGTTGTGTACAACTTCAACAAGACATCCTAACTCCAGTATTCAATGTTGACCAATGAAACCAAGCATGCCGAATGCCTTCTTCACCATCCTGTCCACCTGTGACTCTACGTTCAAAGAGCTAAATCTCTTTGTATCCCTGAATCTCTTTCTTCTGTAACTCTTCCGATGCCCGACTACTAACTGAGTAAGTCCCGCCCTGGTTCTATCTACCAAAATGCATCACCTCACATTTATCTAAAATAAACTCCATCTGCCATTTGTCAGCCTACTGGTCCAATTAATCAAGATTCTGTTGCAATTGGAGATAACTTTCTTCACTGTCCACTGTGCCACCAATTTTGGTATCACCTGCAAACTTACTAACCATGCCTCTTATATTCTCATCCAAATCATTAATATAAATGACAAATAACAGTGGACCCAGCACTGATCCCTGAGGCACACCGCTGGTCACAGGCCTCCAGTTTGAAAGACAACAGCCAACTTCTGTCATCAAGCCAGTTTTGTATCCATTTAGATACCTCACCCTGGATCCTGTGAGAATTAAGCTTATGCAATAACCTACTATGCGATATCTTGTCAAAGGCCTTGCTAAATTCCATTTAAGCAACATCAACTGCACTGCCCTCATCACTCTTCTTCATGGCCCCTTCAAAAAAACTCAATCAAATTTGTGGGACATGATTTTCCACTCACAAAGCCATGCTGACTGTCTCTAATCAGTCCTTGTGTCTCTAAATATCTATAGATCCTGTCTTCAAAATACCTCCTAACAACTTACCTACCACAGATGTGAAGCTCACTGGCCTATAGTTCCCAGGCTTTTCCCTGATCTCTTTTTAAACAAAGGCGCAGCATTTGCCACCCTCCAATCTTCAGTCACCTCACCCGTGACTATTGATGATTCAAATATCTCTGCTAGGAGATACGCAATTTCTTCTCTAGCCTCCACAGTGTTTTGGGATACACTGCATTAGGTGTATATGCTTCACTGTTTGTTAATACATGTGACAATAATAAATCAAATCAAATCAAGTCACTTAATATTAGGGAGATTAGCAGGGTAAATACATGGGGTTATGGGGATAGGGGCTGATTGGGATTGTGGTTGGTGCAGACTTGATGGGCCAAATGGGACATATTCTGCATAGAGGTCGGTCACCAGTGAAGTGCCCCAGGGGTCTGTTCTGGGACCCTTACTCTGTGTGATTTTTATAAATGACCTGGATGAGGAACTGGAGGGATGGGTTGGTAAGTTTGCTAATGACACAAAGGTTGGAGGTGTTGTGGATTGGGTGGAGGGATGTCAGAAGTTGCAGCAAGACATTGATAGGATGCAAAACTGGTCGGAGAACTGACAAATGGATTTCAACTCTGAAGTGGTTCACTTTGGCAGGTCAAATAGGATGGCAGAATATAATGTCAATGGTGGGACTTTTGGCAGTGTGAAAGATTAGAAGGATCTTGGGGTCCAGATTCATAGGACACTCAAAGCAGCTTCACAGGTTGAAGTTGTAGTTAAGAAGGCGCATGGTGTATTGGCTGTCATCAGTCAAGGAATTGAGTTTAGGAGTTGAGAGATAATGCTGCAGCTATATAGGACCCTGGTCAGACCGCACTTGGAATACTGTGCTTAGCTCTGGTCACGTCATTACAGGAAGGACGTGGAAGCCATAGAAAGGATGCAGAGGAGATTTACAAGGATGTTGCCTGGATTGGGGAGCATGCCTTATGAGGATAGGTTAAGACAAAGGATGAAGGTTGACCTGAGAGAGGTGTATAAAATATTGAGAGGTATTGTTCGAGTGGATAGTCAGAGGCTTTTTCCCAGGGCTGAAGCGGTTGCCACAAGAGGACACGTGTTTAAGTTGCTGGGGAGTAGGTACAGAGGGAATGTCAGGGGTAAGTTTTTCACTTAGAGTGGTGGATGCATGGAATGGGCTGCCGGCAAAACTGGTGTAGGCAGATTCAGTAGGGTCTTTTAAGAGACTTTCAGATAAGTACGTGGAATTTAATAAGATAGAGAGGGTTATAGATAAGCCTAGTAATCTCTAAGGTAGGGACATGTTTGGCACAATTTTGTGGGCTGAAGGGCCTGTGTTGTGCTGTAGTTTTTCTATGTTTCTTCTGCACTGTAGGGATTCGACACCGCTATCCACGGCCTTCCAACATGAGAATATCCCATTTATTCCTATTCTCTGTTTTCTGTCTGTTAGCTAATCCCTCTGTAGGTTACCTCTTATCCTATATGCTTTTCTGTAGGGGACTTTATCAAAAGCATTCTGAAAATCCAAATATACTACGCTCATCGACTCTATCTATTTTGTTAGCAACATACTCACAAAACCCCAACAAATTCATCAAACATTCTTCACCTTCATAAACCCATTAGACTATGCCTAATTAAATTATCGAAGTGTCCATTTATCGCATCATTTATAATAGATAAAGGGGGAAGATGATGGCCTAGTTGTATTATTGCAATAAATTACTCCAGAAACTCAGCAAATATTCTGGAGACCTGGGTTCAAATCCCACCACAGCAGATGGTGGAACTCACTGATGACTGTGAAACCATTGTTGATTATCGGAAAAATCCATCTGGTTTGCTAATGTCCTTTGGGGAAAGAAATCTGCCATCCTTACCTGTTCTGGTCTACATGTGCCACTGCAGTGTGGTTGACTCTCAACTGCTCTCAGGCAACTAGGGATGGGCAATAAATAGTGGCCAGCCAGTGACGCCCATGTCCCATGGAATGATTTTTTTAAAAAATTCTATCATTTTCTCTTCTACTGATTTTAAGTTAACAGAACTATAGTTCCCTGTTTTCTCTTCTTCTAGATTCTTCCTGTTTGTGGGATCTAAAATCTCTGCCACACAACAGTAGAACTCTATTGTTAACACTCCAAAGATGCACTATTATCCAATTTCAAGCTCTTTTCTGCTATAGGCTGTAGAGGTGTAGATTGTTGTAAGCACTTAGCCATTCCGCTGACAAACTCAGAACTATGTTTCCCTGAGTTTGCCAGCTCTGATGAAGGATCATCCAGACTCCAAATCTTGGATCTACTCTCTCTCCATGGATGCTATCAAACCTGATGAGTTTTTCCAGCATTTTTCTGTTTCTATTTCAGATTCCAGAATCCAGTTTTTTGCATTTATCTAAGGGTGAATCATGTTGTTATGGGACTAGAGTCATGTATAGACTGGATTGGGAAGGAAAACAGTTTCTTTTTTCTTTTGGTTACTGGTTTTGATAACATTCCAGTAGCTTCACACCTCTTTTACCGTTACCAGCATTTTATTTGCAAAAACGATAAAGCTGGTGTGAACCAAGAGACTCAGCAACAGCCATACTTCAGAAAATATCCAGATAATGGAAGCAAGAAGTTGGATCTGACTTCTTATAGGTAAGGATGACATGGTGGCGATATCACAGACTAGTAATCCGCAGACCTAGGCTAATGCAGTGGATGACATGAACTCATGACAGCAGCTGGTGAAATTTAAATTCGATTAATAAAATCAGAAGTTAACAAGGTCCACTCATGATAATCTGCTGTCCTTAACCTGGTCTGGTCTATATGTGACTCCAGATCCACAGTAACGTGGTTGACTCTTAACTGCATTCTGAAATGGCCGTGCAAGCCTCTCAGTTTTATCTGCTAATAAGTCCAGGAGGAACAAAACCAGACGGGCCCCTGAATCTACTCACAATGCAGCGCTCCATCTGCAAGGCCTTTAGGAAGACACAATAAATACTAACCTAACTAGTGACACCCACACGCTGTGAATGAATGGAAGAAATTAAAGGGGACGAGCAAATTTCCACGAAAGAGGAATGATGAGATGGTGTGCCATTTGTTTGGAGGATTATTGGGAAGAGACAGAAATATCAAGGGATTCAGATGAGTGAATGTGTCAGTGAGTTCCCTGGTTATCAATCTCAGTCCCACCCAACTGACATTCTTCCCAGTCCCGTAAAACACTCCGACATCTTCCCAGTCTGATTCCATTCAGAATCACAACTGGATGAAATGTGGGGAATATTCTACTGAGTCACACCATCGTCCCCTCCTCTTAACGCATGACCTCGAACCATTGCCTGGATGAAAACCATTCAAACTCATTTATGCGCGTAATGTGTCTTCAAAGCCCACCTCTGACTTAACTGTGATTGGCACCTTAATCCGACCAACGTATGTTCTCTCAGGACATGCGTGATTTTTTAATAGGTGTGAAATAAACTAATTAAATAACTTGAGACTTTTGAATGCTGATGTAAATCTTAGCTGAGCAGCCGCACTTTCATCTGGATCTACACCTGCTGATTCTTCATGTTTCACACCACCTGCTCTCGACTTGAATTAACCCCCTACAACTTCCTTTCTTATCCAGTGATTACTGCTTCATAGGAAATTCAGGCACTAAGGGTGGATTTTTTTTCCCCCAAAATACCCAAGTTATTATAGCAGGAATATCAGATGCTGGTCCGTCAGCTGCTCTCTAGACTGTATTCTAACTCAAAATAATAACTCAGTTATTATTTTGGAGAATGGTGAATTGTACTGGGGCAGAGCCTAAATATGGTGGTGAACCCACCTGCAGAGACCTTAGGTGCCGTTATGCAAGGTCATCTCCACCTCACAGAGCACTGGGAAGCTAGGTGTCTCCATCCCTCCCCCTCCCGTGGACATTGCTCTACCTCCCACCCCCCCTCCTCATCGGCAGCACGTTGCTTCATCCCTTCCCAACATGTGTCACTGGTATCAGGGCCGTTCCAATTTGCGCCCCTGCACAATCCCTGACATGCCTCATCGTAGCCCCTTGTACACCACCCGTCCCTCCCCTGCATAGACCATCCCTCTGCATAGCAACCCACATCATAGCTTCCTCCTGCTAAGGGCCCCCCCCACCATAGTCACCCTCTGCTTTAGCCCCACTCAGGCCCTCCCATCATAGCTCCCACTCAGGCTCCAGCCCCACTCAGGCCTCACCGCCTTGGCACTGCTCATGGTACACAGGCAGTGCTCAATTATCACTTTCAGGGTGTCTGGTGGGCACTGTCAGGTGGTCACTATCCAGTGGGCATTGTGCAGTCTTGCTCCTGACCATCTGCAATCCTGTTTGTGCCAGTAGGAAGGAGCCAAGGCAATTGCAAATATTTGGCAATAGATGTGGAACCGATTTTCAGGCTCAAATGCTACTGTCCAGGATTGGTGTAACCTGCACTAGGCATGGCCAGGTGGGAAATTGCCCCCAAAATCTCAATCCTGAGTTGTGCTTAGCCACAGACACAAACCATTTCCCTCAGATATCCATGTGACGTCCTCTGCATTGTTATGAGGAACTGGAACATTGACATCCCAACAGAGTTCTGCTTTTCACCTTTATTCTCCTGAAGCTTAGAGTGATGTTGTTCCATTGGACTGGCTCCATTCTACACTGAGCTGGTCCCAGCAGTCTCCTCCCTCTCATGCTGAGATAGGGAGCAGCCAGCTAATCATGCTTTGGATACGATTCCATCCTATCTGTCCATGCACTGGTACTTCATTTCAACACTCTATTCCTTGGATGTGACCATTCTGTCCATTCCGGCATTTATTACCCATCCCCAATTGCCCTTGAGAAATTGGTGGTGAGCTGCCTTCTTGAACCACTGCAGTTCATATTGCGTAGATATATCCACAGTGCTGTTAGGGAGGGAGTTCCAGAATTTTGACCAAGCAACAGGGAAGGAATGATGAAATATTTTCAAATTAGGTGAAAAACTTGGAGGGGAATTTGCAGGTAGTAGTGTTCCCAATGCATCTGCTGCCATTATCCTTCTAGAAGACAGACATTGTGTCCTTGGAAGCTGCTGTCATCGGAGTTGCTCTGTGCACCCTGTAGATGGTACACATAGCTGCGACTGTGTCAGTGGTGAAAGAAATGAGTGGCAGCAATTTTACTGGCTCACCCCACCCATCGATTTCTCTGCTCTCACAATCTTACCAGCATTAGATAATCAGCATGGCCAGCCTCCCGCTGGAAATAATTTATTCAAATGAATATAAATTCTAATTTGCAGTGCAATAGCGGGCCTGGGACAATCATCTGGGCTCACTTATCTTTGAGGCTTTGGTAGGAAGGGTTCGGTCCAGTGGGGAAAACATCTACTCTCCAACAACGGGCGTACCACATTAGAACATTACAGCACAGAACAGGCCCTTCGGCCTTCGATGTTGCGCCAACCAGTATAAAAAGCAATGCCCCGCCAAACTAAACCATTCCCTTCTCTTCCATATACCTATCAACTAACCTCTTAAACGCCACCAAACTTGGCGCATCTACAACTGCTGCAGGCAGGGCATTCCACTCCCGAACCACCTTTGGGTAAAGAACCTACCTCTGATATCCGTCCTATAACTATCACCCCTTAATTTAAAGCTGTGTCCCCTCGTGCTAGCTTTTTCATCCTAGGAAAAAGGCTATCACTGTCCACCCTATCTAAACCTCTAATCATCTTATATGTTTCGATTAGGTCCCCTCTTAGCCTCCTCCTTTCTAACGAAAACAACCTCAAATCCCTCAGCCTCTCCTCATAAGACCTGCCCTCCATACCAGGCAACAGCCTGGTAAACCTCCTCTGTACCCTCTCCAATGCCTCCACATCTTTCTTATAACGTGGGGACCAGAACTGCACACAATACTCCAAGTGCGGCCGCACTAGAGTTTTGTACAGTTGCAACATGACGTTGCGGCTCCGAAATTCAATCCCCCGACCAATAAAAGCCAAGACTCCATATGCCTTCTTAACAACCTTCTCGACTGACTGCCTACTTTCAGGGATCTATGCACATACACACCAAGATCCCTCTGTTCATCTAGATTGCTAAGAATCCTACCATTTGCCCTATACTCTACACATTTATTATTTCTGCCATAGTGCATGACCTCACACTTTTCCACATTAAACTCCATTTGCCACCTCTCGGCCCAGCTCTGCAACTTGTCCAAGTCCCTCTGCAAACTATAACACCCCTCTTCACTATCTACCACTCCACCGACTTTAGTGTCATCTGCAAATTTACTAATCCATCCTTCAATACACTCATCCAGATCATTTATAAAAATTACAAACAGCAGGGGCCCCAAAACAGACCCCTGAGGTACACCACTTGTCACCGAACTCCACGATGAATATCTACCATCAACCACCACCCTCTGTCTTCTATCTGCTAGCCAATTCCTAACCCAATTAGCTAAATCACCCTCTATCCCATACATCTGCATTGTCTGCAGAAGTCTTCCATGGGCCACCTTATCAAACGCCTTACTAAAGTCCATATATACCACATCAACCGCCTTACCCCCATCCACCTCTTAGTCACTTTTTCAAAAAACTCAATGAGGTTAGTAAGGCACGACCTACCCTTCACAAAACCATGCTGACTATCCCCAATCAATTCATTTCTCTCTAAATAAATATAAATCCTATCCCTAATAATTCTCTCCAATACTTTGCCCACAACAGACGTAAGACTCACTGGCCTATAATTCCCCGGAAAGTCTCTCTTCCCCTTCTTGAACAATGGGACCACATTCGCTATCCTCCAGTCTTCCGGCACTATACCCGTAACCAACGACGACCTGAAGATCAGAGCCAGAGGGTCTGTAATCGCCTCTCTCGCCTCCCAGAGAATCCTAGGGTAAATCCCGTCCGGCCCAGGGGACTTATCTATTTTCAAACCCTCAAGAACATCTAGCACATCCTCCTTATCTACTTCAATACTTTCCAGTTTGCAACCCTGTACCCCAGTGTTCTCCACAACTACATTTACATCTCCCTGTGTGAATACCGAAGAGAAATATTTATTCAGTGCCTCTCCAATCTCTTCAGGCTCCACGCACAACTTCCCACTGCTGTCTATGACTGGCCCTAATCTTGCCCTAACCAATCTTCTATTCTTAACATATCTAAAGAAAGCTTTAGGATTCTCCTTAATCCTATCAGCCAAAGTCTTCTCGTGTCCTCTCTTAGCTCTTCTCAATTCACTCTTTAGCTCCCTCCTGGCTAATCTATAGTTATCCATTGCACTAACCGAGCCTTCAATCCTCATCCTGACATTGGTAGAACATAAGGCCACTGAGGTCCCGCAGGGATGTTGAGGGCAAGGATACTTTTGCAATGCTCAGCAGGCAGTTGCTAGAGATGAACCCTGAAGGGGGCAGGTCCCTACAGGGGCAGGGCCTAAAGGGGACAGGCTAGCCAGAGGTAGCCGATCAGGGAGGAGAGAGAATCTGCTGCCACTCTGCATTGTGAATGGTGGAGGAGGGAGGGGGCTCACTGCTGTTCTATAGCCAAATGGTGTGGGGGGGGGGGCAAGATTGGTCTGGGTGATAGGGAAGGAGGCAATATTTCCAGGCGACGTGGGCTTGAGATCAGCAAAAGACCCCCACAATTGTGGGGGCACAGTTCTTTGAGACTGTCTGCAACAGTAGAGGCCTGACAGATCTCTGTCAGGCTTTGCTATTGCACTTGTACATGTGCAGCCACAGAGGTCTGCACATGCGCAATAGCTTCCTCTGCTGCTAGAGAAAGTTGGCTGGTGAATTAAGCCCCGCCCACTGCCTCTAGTGCCTGGAAACCGTCTAACCCATTTTGTGGGTGTGAAAGATTAGGAATAAAGTGCAAAAAATTAGGAATAAAGACTTGTCCAAAAAGGGGGAATCTGAAGCTCTCCCTTTTTCACGCTAACTAAACATTAGAAGTTTTCTCATAAAGTTCCACCTAGCGCCCGATTTTACCATTATATCATGCTCGTTTTCGGGTGTGAGGCCATTAATACGATCCGCCCCCACGTCCACTTTACCAATGCTCAGGAATGGTGGCAATCTGCTTCGCGCCTAAAACGGGTGCAATGGCAATTTAAATGTATTTGCATACATTTAACAAATTAACGAACTGCCCGCCCAACTTTATCAGTAACCAACTTTATCAGCATTTCCACCTTTATCACCGTGTTTGCCAGTCTGGAATCACACCATTATGGACCTGCTAAATAAAAGTCTGAATTGGGTGCTCCAGCTGCTGAAGAGGTGCGTTCAGAACTTCCAACAGCTCAGATCTGCGATAGGGAAGGTGAAGGAAGGCAGGTCAGATCATTCTCTAGTTGGTGGGGAGGAGAGTGAGGCCAGATCATTGTCTGGTTGAGGGGGGGGGGGGCCCGATTGCTCATTGGTGGGGGAGAGGAGGGAGGCAAAAGGACCTCTGTTGGGGGAGGGGTTGGCAGATGGATCTCTTGTTGTGTGGGTGTGGGGGGGGCAGATGAATATCTGATGGAGGCACAGAGGGGTCCGCTGCCACTCTGCGAGCGATCGGTGGAGGGAGGGGGTGAGGGGGGCAGGTGATGATCATTCTGTGTAGCGGGTTGGTAAAGGGGGACAGCAATGTGTGCGGTAGTTGGGGGGGGGGGGTTGGATAAGAGTGATGTTTTTGGGGAGTGGGGAGTAGATAGGGGACCGTGATTTGTTTGGGTAATAAAGGGGTGAGATAAGAGGGACAATGATGTGTGTACGTGGTGGGGGTGGCGGATAAGGGGGGTCGTGACGTGGGTTGGGTTGTCGGGGTTGGATAAGGGGAACAGAGATGTGTGTAGGTATGAGGAGGGTGGCTGAGGGGGCAGTGATGTGTGTAGATAGTGGGGGGAGGGTGGATAATAAGAACAGTGATGTGCGTGGGTACTGGAGGGTGGATGAGGGTGACAGTGATATGTGTGGGTTGTGGGGGGGTGGATGATGGATAAGGAGGACAATGATGTGTGTGTGGGGGCCATCACTGCTGCTTTTTGCTCCCGAGCTGCTTTCTCCTCTTTCTTTGGCCCGGGAACAATCTGACATGGGCGTACTTTTTCAATTTTTTTTTCCAACTGCACATGCACTGCTCGGAGCTCTGATCACTTCCACCGCAGAAAACCCTGCCCAAAGCATGAATGGGGCTAGAGATGGCTGAGTGTATATGGGGCCGCCTGAAAGCAGATTTCTAGGTCGGATCTGCATTATGCCCAGATTCAGCACTTAGAATGAAAATGGTAAAATCAGACCCGTTATGTCGACGTTGTTGGATGGCTACTTTGTCCTGGACGGTGTTGAGCTTCTTGAATGTTGTTGAAGTTGCCCTCATCCAAGTGAATATCATCCTCCTAACATGTGTCATGTAGATGGTGGACAGGCTTTGGGGAGTCAGGAGGTGAGTTACTCATCGCAGAATTCCTACCCTCTGACCTGCTCTTGTCGCCGCAGTATTAATATAGCTCATCCAGTTCAGTTTCTTGTAACCTCCTGGATTAGTGGGAGATTTAGTGGCAATGCTGTTAAATGTCAAAGAGAGATTGGTTGGATTCTCCCTGGTTAGTGATGGTCATTGCCTTGCACACGTGTGATGTGAATGTTACAATTCTGTGGACACAAGCAGCCCCGCTATTAGCTTGCTCTAATTTCTAGAGAAAAGCAGAATACGCAACATCGTTTGAGGATGGAGACTGTCGCTGCTATGTTAAAAAAGGCGTCAGCCAACATTTTACAACATAAAAGTGGCAAAGAACTATCAGTCATTTCGAACCTTTGTTTCATATACCCCGAAGCCTCCTCACAACCAATTGAATACTTTCAAACTGTAATCACAGGTGCGATGTAGGGAAATAAATCAATCTGTCTGTGCACAGCGGGATCCCATGAACAGCAATACCGTATTTTTTTCATTTGGGGCGGGTCTTTCTTTATCTGCTGGGCTCTGGATTAGCCATTCCGGACGGATTGGGGCAAGGCCACACACAGAGCATTCCTGATAGTCAGCGGGAAGTGCTGCACAGCCCACTGTTAAAGGCGCATGGCGGGAAGACAAAACTCAATCCCCTTTGCTGCTCAGAGTTCACCAGGCAAGGGAGCAGGGAGTGGGTTTGAGCAGCACAGACAAAGCTAATGCTTCATTCCTTTTCTGGGAGGGCCTCACACGAACTAATCTCCTTCTCGCTATCGAACGGATGTGACAGCACATCTGTCCCCCACAGCCCTGACCTGGTGATATTATTGCAGCTACCTGTCTTTGCAGCTGCATCAATGCACAGTGGTCTCCCAGTAGAGATAGGCTGGAGATAGCAGCAGTGAGTGCAGTCAGGAATAGGTTAATACTGCATTGTGTGAATCCATGTGATCGGCAACTCCTAAACATTGGACCTCATTTATATTTTGTTTCAATATTATCTCACACTGCGATTAATTGTTTTCAGACCTTTAACTTGATAATGCCAGCGCTTAGGAATAGAGAATTACTGAGTATTTTCATACCCTGAATCAGCATTAATCTCCCCTCGCCTGTCTTGTGGCATTAGGGCCCTCTCACTGGGTGCCCGATCACAACTCCTGATGTGTCTCCACTTCAAGCTCCTTGCTCTGCACAAAGTCCTCCTGCATGACATGCCTTGCATACCCCCACCCCACATCATAGCCTCCCCCATCATAGTCCACCCAACCCATTGTATAAATTTCATGGTTTAATCCTGTCTGATACTGTACGGACTCTGTGTGTCTCAGTGTCAGCTCCTGTATATTTACAATACACACTGGGTAAAGGGAACGATTCACTCCTGTCTGATACTCTATGGACTGTGTGTTACTCTGGATTACAGAAAGATGGAATTATACCATCACAGCAGGAGACCTGGTTTGTTTGCACCAGCTCGCTGAATGAGCAATTCACTTACCTTCTTGCCATAACCCTGCGTATAACAATTCAATTCCGCCTTGAAAGCTTCAGTGGAATCTGCCCCCCACCCACACTCCCAAACAGTGCGTTTCAGATCCTAACCACTCGCTGCTTGAAGAAGTTTCTCCTCATCTCATCAGTCCCCTTTTTTAACCAATGATTTTAAATTTATGCCCTCTCGTTCTCTGTACTTCCACCAAGGGGAAAAGTTTCTCCCTATCAACCCTATCCAGACTCATGATCTTAAACACCTCTAGCACATCTCCTCCCAACCTTCCCTTCTCCAATGAAAACTCTCTCAACTGCTCTGGACTATCTTTGTAAGTATCTCATCCTGGGAAACATTCTCGTCAATCTTTTCTGCTCTCTCTCTCTCTCTCGCACGCCTTTGTATCATTCCTAAAATGTGGTGCCCAGAACTGGACATTATACTCCAGCTGACATATAATAGTGTCTCATACAAGTTCAACATAATATCCTCGTTCTTGTACTCTATGCCCCTATTAATAAAGTCTAGGAGTTTGTGTGCTTTATTAATCATGATCTCAACCTGCCTTGTTACCTTCAATGACTTACGTACATATACTCCAGAATCCTTCCCTCCTGCACCCTTTATTTTGTGTTGTGGCTTCTTTTTCTTCCTACCAAATTGAATTACTCGCATTTCTCCATATTGAACATCATTCCTCCAACTTGTTTATGTCCTTTTGAAGTTCTACACTGTCTTCCTCACAGTTCACAATACTTTCAGGTTTTATATCCACTGCAAAGAGGTTCCTAGACGCCATTAGACAATGAATACAAATCAGGAGGAGCAAGGGTCCCAAATTGTCACTTGGGGAACTTCATTGCAAACATTGCCCCAGCCCAAAAACATCCACTAACCACAGTGTCAGCTCCTGTGTATGTACACTGAGACACACACAGTCTGTACAGTATCAGACAGGAGTGAATCACTCCCTTTACCCAGTGTGTATGTACTTCATCTTGGGTAAAGGAAATGATTGACCCCTGCCTGGGACTGTATCGTATACCGTTTGTCCCAGTTCCAATTCACACTGAACACCCCACCTTGCAGAATACAGTGAGCTGAAGTGCAGCAAATCCAAAGTGTGGGACTGTTGCCTCATAATTAATATATGTGGTTCTCCTTTCTACCTCAGATGGAACAGATCGATTCGATAACACAAGAAAGGATAAAAAGAAATAGTCTTGGCAGTTTTGAGATATCAGTTTCTCATTTGTTCGCCAGGAGATCGCAAATAATGTGGAAAAAGACCATCTCAACAAACTGTCGCTGACTTGCTGTGTAAATTTTCTCTCCTTTACAAAATGTAAAAACCTAGTTTCAAAACTGACATTGAGACCATCTTTATTTCTCACTGTCTCCAACACCATGTTGTCAAATCTGACTGGAGACTTGAAGGGTGGCACAGTGGACAGTGGTTAGCACTGCTGCCTCACAGTGTTAGGGACCCAGGTTCAATTCCCGGCTTGGGTCACTACGCATGTGAAGTTTACACATTGTCCCCGTGTCTGTGTAGGTTTCATCCGGGTACTCCAGTTTCCTCTCACAATCTGAAGAAGGGCGGGTTAGGTTGATTGGCTATGTTAAATTGCCCCTTAGTGACAGGGGGGCTAGCAGGATAAATACATGGGGTTATCAGGATTGGACCTGAGTGGGATTGTTTTTGTCGGTGCAGACTCAATGGTCCAAATAGCTTTCTTCTGCACTGTAGGGATTCTATGATGACCTCCTCCCTCATCAGGCATCCCGATCTGGTCAAATTTTCCTTTCTCCCTTCTTCTTCAATATCTTTCTAACAAATAAACTAAATTGTTCCAACAAAACAAAAAGAAGACATGTTTTCTTCATGCTTCTGTTACTTTTCTAACTGGGTTATTTTTCTACCCACTCTTCGAAGCAGCGGTCTGGAACTTAACGTTCAATCCTTGGAGATTCTGGGAAAAGGGTTGGTGGAGTCCCTAACATTGGCATCCATAGTGGGAGACCTTGTGACACAGTGGTAATGCTTCAGAAACTCTGGGTTTGAGTCCAGTGTCAGGACTTGTTGGGTATGGAAGGAGCATTCAATGCTGTTCAACGGGCTGATAATCAGCTCCAAAATCTTTCCCCCACTATTCCCCCAAAAGGGTAGTAACAAACAACATGGGGATGAAGATACGCTCAGCAAACAAACACCCAGACTTGCATCCGCTCCTGGCAGATACGGCACGGCGTGGAATGCTTTCCACAAACTCCAAAGTCTCTTCGGTTCTCAAGGGGATTAGTGACCCGGTTTATCTAACCCAGCCGTGGCTTTGTGGAACTCTGTGTGACCCGACCCAGGAGAAACCCCACCTCACCGCCACCTTCCCCCCCCACACCCCACCCCAGCAGAATGAAAGCGTGTGAGTCGCAAACCTGCCCACACTGACAGGCAGGCACCGCAATAACAGAGAGAGAGAGAGGGTCCCAGGCAAACACTGCCTGTGTCGAGGGATTGACTGTTCTCTTTATTCATCTCGACTGCTAATAATTCGGAGGCATTCCTTTCCAGCGCGGGGAAAATAAGAAAACACATGAGCCAAGAGGGCACCCCGGAGCCCAGACAAGCAGTCTTTTCTTCCTGGGGATCAGTTCAAGGGGTCAAGAAAATATATGTAAACTCTGGAAGCAAGCTCTAGTCAGAGTGAAACAACACAAAAGGGAAGGAGTGAATTTATCCTGGCAATATGTTTACCTTTGCTGATCTCCGCGCTGCCTATAAGCTCCCTTCATTTACTCGCATTTTAATTAAATTTTAATCGGAATTTTTCAGGAGAGGGGGAGAAAAAAGGGAGTCTTCTACACCATTCAAAAAAAAATCTTCTCTTTAACCCTTGCGGGCGTCAGTGACAGGAGGAGCGCTGGGGCAAAGTTGCTTTAACCCTTTCAGCACCTTTTCCCAAATTGATAATTTAAAAATTTCTTTCATGGGGTGCGGCCCAACATTTATCACCCATCACTAATTGCCCTTGACGGGGCATTTAAGGATCGTGCACTTTGTGGTGAGTCTGAAGTCACTTACCTGGACCAGGTAAGGACGGGAGATTACTTTCCTTAAAGGACATCAGTGAGCCACATAGGTTTTCACAACAATTGACAATGGGCTATCACTCCAGATTAATTTCAGATTTTATTCAAATATTTAAAATTCATCATCTGCCATGATGGGATTCAAACCTGGGTTTCCCAAGTGTATTGCTCTGGATTACTCGTCCAATAACAATACGCTACTGCCTCCCTCAATCCACAACCAGCAGCAAAGACAGAGTTTCTGCCTTTATCTTCGCTTCTTATCACATATTCCAGGTACATTGCAAAGCAGTAGACACACTGTAAACTATTTTCAGGTGCAATGACTGTTGCTATGGTGACTATGTGGTGACAGGATTGCCAACTCAGTTTATACATATTCTGTGGGTTTTATTGAATGGCTTTTGCTTCCAACTGCCCCGTATCTTTTATTCCCACCTCTCCCCCAAGTTATTTTATAACGAATAAATAAAAGTGCCCCAAAAGAAAAAGCACTCATCTTCATGTCAGCAATGATATTTTTCCTGGGTTTCCGCTTATAGCAGTGTCCGGGAGATTAATTCCTGTCACAAGGCAACCTGTGGTTGAAATGTTACATGAGTTGTGTTACTTCAAGGATTATTTATTGTGCAAGATGCAAGGCGACAATCGCTCACAGAGATTTGGCAAACATATTTTGGGTTCCTTTATTAAGACCAGAACATTTAAACATTGGCGTGAAGTTTGAAGATATAAGCAATGTGTGCTTCTTTTCACTAAACAAAAAACAAAATCAACAAACTGTGGGTTAAATTTTGCAAAAATATCTTCCTTAAAGGGATAATTCATCAAAGTGAAGAAAGTTTCAAAGGAAACTTAGAATATCAAAACAAAATGTGATTGAAGGGATCAGTGATGCTGCCCCAGTCTCTGCTGTGCTCATTGTGCACTGAAATGCATACCTCAAATGCTGGTAAACACCTTCTGTTCCCTTTCCAGGGACAGCCAGCAGCGAACATAGCCATGCAAGAGGAGCAGACAGTCACGATGGACAACCCCTTTGACACTGTTTGGGTCTATTAATGGCCAGCTTTGCTAGGCCCAGGAGCAGGCCCATGAGGAGTAATAGTTCGATGGCATTGGTAACTCATGGAGAGGGATCTCTTGAGATTTTGTCTAGGAGACCAGTGTGCCAGATGCTGCGGTGAAATCAAGGAAGACAATGGCTGTTTTGAAGTCACTTTCAAAGCCAGTTTCAATGAAGGTGGTTAGTGAAAGGTCCTGTTCACATCTCCTTCACCCTCACCTAGAGCCAGCTTGTTCAGTTTTCAGGACTTTCCCCACCTTTGGCTCTATCCACTACAAGGTGAGATCCTCTAAGGCCTTGCAGCACATAGAAAGCAGAGATATTGGTCAATTACTTGAAGGTAGATTTGGGGCTTTGCCTAGTTTTGGGAGCCCGATGACTTTGGACACGTGCCAGGCTTACGCAGTCTTCCTTTGTAGATAACCCTTGTGAAGAATTGGCTTGGTATATGCTCTTGACATATCTCGCACTTCTTAATGGTAACTCGGCCAATAGACTGTCTCTCTTGTGGGTCTTCTTGTCTAATCTGCATCCATATGTTAGTGATGAAGTTGTTGAAGAAATTCAGGCTGCAAAGATTCTGGAATGATGTGCTGCCTACATTTAAAATTGACTCGTCAGGAGATACCTAGCTATCCTGGTAAGGCTAAAATGGTCTCATACGTTCATTGAATCGGTTCATTCTCCAATGCTGGTTTTTCACAGTTTCTGAAGAGTCTTTTGCTGTTTCTTCTTGTAGCTACTGGCATTTGCATTATGCCACATTTACCAGATCAGTTTGGAGAATACTTTGAATAGTTTGATGCCAATGAAATCAGTTTATAGATTCAAGGAGATTTGTTTGGTTAGGCAAGGGTAAATGTATCTGATGTGAATAGTATGTTACCTGATATGTACCTAATCTCACAGTCACAACCTTGAACCCTTATCGAGAGACATTGCAACCTGTGTGGTATACTGATCAATGGTTTTTGCCAATCATCTCCAAAGGCTTCTGGTGAGTCACTACGACAAAGCTTTTTCCACATAGGTAGGGATATAGAGGTATGATTCCAAACACTGACCTATTTTCCTCAGAGTTGAAGTTGTTGGATTATATTCATACAGAGATTTTGAAACAAATGCAAACAAATTTTCTTTTGTGAGGACAGTGCTTCAAAACTACATTTCAATGTCACAGATTGGTGCATATTCACAATGATCCACCCTTCTTTATGATAGAACATAGAACATAGAACAATACAGCACAGAACAGGCCCTTCGGCCTTCGATGTTGTGCCGACCAAAATAAAAAGCAATGCCCCACCAAACTAAACCATTCCCTTCTCTTCCATATACTTATCAATTAACCTCTTAAACGCCACCAAACTCGGCGCATCTACAACAGCTGCAGGCAGGGCATTCCACTCCCTAATCACTCTTGAGTAAAGAACCTACCTCTGATATCCGTCCTATAACTCATACCCCTTAATTTAAAGCTGTGTCCCCTCGTGCTAGCTTTCTCCATCCTAGGAAAAGGCTATCACTGTCCACCCTATCTAAACCTCTAATCATCTTATATGCTTCAATAAGATCCACTCTTAGCCGCCTCCTTTCTAACGAAAACAACCTCAAATCCTTCAACCTCTCTTCATAGGACCTGCCCTCCATACCAGGCAACATCCTGGTAACCCTCCTCTGTACCCTCTCCAATGCCTCCACATCTTTCTTATAATGTGGCGACCAGAACTGCACACAATACTCCAAGTGCGGCCGCACTAGAGTTTTGTACAGCTGCAACATGATGCTGCGGCTCCTAAATTCAATCCCCCTACCAATAAAAGCTAAGACTCCATAAGCCTTCTTAACAACTTTATCCACTTGACGGCCTACTTTCAGGGATCTATTGACACATACACCAAGATCCTTCTGTTCCTCAACACTATTAAGATCCCTACCATTAGCCCTATCCTCTACACATTTATTGTTCCTGCCAAAGTGCATTACCTCACACTTTTCCACATTAAACTCCATTTGCCACCTCTCGGCCCAGCTCTGCAACTTGTCCCAGTCACTCTGTAAACTAAAACACCCCTCTTCACTATCTACCACACCACCAACTTTAGTATCATCTGCAAATTTACTGATCCATCCCTCAATACCCTCATCCAGATCATTTATAAAATTACAAACAGCAGGGGCCCCAAAACAGACCCCTGAGGCACACCACTCGTCACCGAACTCCACGATGAATATCTCCCATCAACCACCACCCTCTGTCTTCTATCTGCCAGCCAATTTCTAATCCAATTAGCTACATCACCCTCTATTCCACACATCTGCATTTTCTGTAGAAGTCTTCCATGGGCCACCTTATCAAACGCCTTACATGTGATTGAGCTGCACCAGTCCATGTGCTCTTGTATTCTTCTAATGATTCCATTAATTTCTATTTAGTTCAACCTTCAATTTATCAGGCAGAATTTTACTGGCATGTGTGCCCGAGGTTGCTATGATCCTGCCTGAGATCAACGGAGAATGTCATTCTCCAAGCCTTGCCTACTCCTGAAATTGGGGCAGGCGTGCTGGTAAAAGTCTGTAGATTTATCTGGTGGATCAATTGATACACTTGCATTCTCCTGCAAGTGTAATGTCGCAATATCCTTAGCGGGAAGGGGTGGTAAAACTCTGGCCTTTGAATTTGGGTTGTAGATCAGCTGCATTACAATTAAATCTGGAGAATTTTGTGGATAATCTGACATGACAGTATCCCTTTGACTTTTCCTGTAGTACCGGGAATGAACGACTGTGTAGCTGCTTTTGTAGCTTACCAAAACTCTGATTGTGGAGGTGAATTATGGCAGGTATGCATTATAGAGTAATTGAGTATTTGCTTTTTATTCAATTTGTTGTTCAGCAATTCCTGAAACCAACTGTTACAATTACAACATTCTCTTGTGTGATTTTTATGACTTTGTTTGAGTTTCCCTTGCTTGCTATTCATTTGATCCACACCCTGGTCACTCACATTCCTGATTGAGCTAACCTGGTGTTTGTTCTCTTGATGCACTGTCCCACTCACTGAACTGAGACATTGCAATCTCACCATGAGCGATGGGTCTGCTTACCAGCCCTTTCACTCGAGCGTTAGCTTGGTGCTGCATCTGCAAAGCTTTTTTTCACAATGAGGGTGTTGTGTTTTCAACACTCCCCGTCAAATTTGTTGCAGACTAACCAAAATGTTGAGGGTCTTCCCATGTAGCATGATTTAAGTGTGTTCACCATGTCGTACTTGTATTAAATCTTGTCTGACCACCACTGAACATCATCTTTTCATCATGACATAATACTTTGGGCATGTTTACTGTACAAAGACACAAGATGCCAATCACTCATAAGGGATTGGATAGGTTCATTTATGGCACATGCAAATAGCTATACATAGATGGAAAGCTTGAAGGCATCAGAGTGTATGTATGTGTCTTTTCAAAGCAAAAGAGAAACTTAAGTCTGGATCTCATATGGTGTGAAATCTTTTTCAGGGGTATCATGCTGGTATCACTTAGAGGCATGCCAGCAGTGAGCATGCGTGCCTACTTCTGGGCTGCTGAACAGATCCCAAAATCTCCTCCTATCTAACCTCACTCCAACCACCAACACACAGGACAACTGGAAAGTCTCAGTCAGACACTTTTAATTGCCCAGCACAAGGCTCTGATAGGTCTAATTGGCTATGTACCTTGAGATGGTGAGCAGGCCTGCTGGACCCTGAACCTAAAATGTTTGGAACCCAGTGGGATTGGGAAATCAAAATGCTGGCTAATGCCGATATTTTCATACACAATCTGCTTCTCTTCCTGGCCTTGGTGGGGCCCAAGTAATTCTTTCCTCCATTTCTATCACCTTGTCTTGAAGACAACACTAAGTAAAACGTCACCACTTATAATATAACACTGGCTCATGTATAAGTGAATCCTCAGGATATTTCCACTTATAATCATGACTTTCACAACCTCAGTTTATTTTCTTCCATGTGATGCTGACTGAGGGATAAATATTGGCCAGAACACTGAGGATAACTCCCCTGCTTCACTACTGTGCCTATTAGCCCCTGTAAATTTGTTCTTCTTTAATGGCTCACTCACTCTCACACTACCTTTGACACAGCCTCCCTTGCGGGCAGACTTCACTTAGGTCGAAAATTGTGAGAAAATCCCTTTCTTGCATGCAGCCTGTCTGACGTTTTCCCTGTTGCAACTCAATGGCGCAGTGGTTCAATTCTGGCCTTGGGTGGAGTTTGCACATTCTTCCCATGTCTGTGTGGGTTTCCTCTGGGTTCTCTGGTTTCTTCCCACAGTCCAAAGATGTGCAGTTTAAGCTGATTGGCCATGCTAAATTGCCACTTAGTGGCAGTGTAAATATGTGAGGTCACAGGGATGGAATCTGGGTAGGATTGTAGCCTACGCAGCCTTGATGGGACAAATGGCCTCCTTCTACACTGTAAGGATTCTATGATTCTACGAACTCAAGCTGCTTGTGAAATGTCCCTCACAGCAGATAGAGGCCTCCTGTAGCATCCTTTCTCCTGAAGCATCCTTTCTCCATCAACTTTCTACTATACCTTGTGTCTAATATTTAAACCTCATTACTTGGTGAGAGAACAGTATAATTTGGATTGGAATTTGTATGATTTACAAAGGCTTCACGGAGAGAACTCACTGTATCTTGTTGATGGAAGGTACAATCTCTTCCAATTTAATATTAGGCTTCACGGCCTACTGAGCCTGCACCGACAACAATCCCACTCAGGTCCTATCCCCGCAACCCATGTTGCTTGAAACTTGAAATAGCAAGGAAGATTAAAAAAATGATGAAGGATCATCCAGACTTGAAAGTTGGTCCTATTTCTCTCCACAGATGTTATCAGGCCCACTAATATTTTCCAGCATTTTCCGTTTTTGTTTCAGATTCCAAATCCGCAGTATTTTCCCTTTATATATAAAAAGTGGGAAACAGGATGCTGCCTGTGGAGTGGAGGAGAGACCATCAGCCCCTTCTGATTCGTATTGTAACTCCATCTGCCTGGCTTGCTTCGATAGCCCTCTGCCTAACAAAGGTTCACCAATTCAGAGCAAAATACTTTGGATGCTGGGAATAAGATAGAAAATGCTGGATACACTCAGCAGGACTGGCAGCATCCTTAGGGGGAGAAACAGAGTTAATGTTTTAAGTCTATACGACTCTTGTACAGAATTGAAGAAAAGCAGAACTGAGCAGAATTATGTCATTGGAAGGATGTGCAGATGAGGTTGATTGGCAATACTAAATTGCCCCTTAGTGTCAGGAGGTCTAGGATAAATACATGGGGTTATGGGGATAGGGCTTGGGTGGGATTGTTGTCAGTGTATGCTCAATAGGCTTTAGAACATAGAACATTACAGCGCAGAACAGGCTCTTCGGCCTTCGATGTTTCACCGACCAATCAGGAAAAAGCAATGACCCTCTAACCTACACCATTCCCTTTCGCTTTCTTTCGCACTGTGACACAGTGTCTCACAGCGCCAGAGACCCGGGTTCAATTCCTGCCTTGGGCCACCGCGTGGAGTTTGCACATTCTCCCCATATCTGCTTGGGTTTCCTCCAAATGCTCTGGTTTCCTCCCACACCGCAAAGATGTGTGGGTTAGGTTGATTGGCAATGCTACATTGCCCCTTAGAGTCAAGAGACTTAGCAGTGTAAATACATGAGGGTATAGTAATAGGGCCTGGGTGGGTTTGTTATTGGTGCAGGTTTGGTAGGCCAAATGGCCTCCTTCTGCACTGCAGGGATTCCCTCTGATTCTATAAAAAGAGGTGAAGGAGGTGGGGCAGGTAGAAAAACAAGATATATCAGAGAAAGAGAGATATTGGTAAATCTGACCTGGACATATAATGAAGGGAATGTTAATGGTGCCATCAAGGGATAAAGAATACTAATAGTGACAAAAGGTAAGATACCAGAATGTGTCAATGGGAGCAACTGAGCAGCAAATGGGGAAGGGGTGGAGATGTGTTGGGGCGGACCAAGGACCTGAAAAACAAACTGCAACAAGTGGGGAATAGGGGCTGAATTTAGAGGTAAGTTTCCTGTCTAAAGTTGTTGAGTCCTCAAGGAATAGTTTATCTGTATCTACCCTTTCAACCCTATTAATCATCTTAAATTCCTCTATTAGATCATCTGAGGGAATAGAAGTCTAGTTCTACGTGCTCTTGAAAATAAGCTAAAGAAATCACAATCCAAATTGAAACATCTTTTAAATACAATGGGGAAGATTTGGATGAAGGCCCTCAGGCCACAGAGCAGGAAAGCCCCACAGACAAAAGCAATGGAGAGGTGAAGCAAGTATGGGAATTTGTCATTGAGTGACAGCCATGGTTGAGTTCCTGAGATCAGATTGCTTGACGTTGACATATATATTTTGTACAGCCAATGTCTGCTTGACTGCTCTTTGGTGCAGTGCCTTGTGTTTGATTTAAAGTATCATCTATCTTTCTGACAGATGAACCGCTTACAGATTAAGACTTGTACGATGCCAAAATCCAGACTTCATAGAGAGGGACTAACTGTTCGAACTGAGAGCGGTTCCGGAAATGCTGTCTTTCAGGAATATTTCCAAGTATGGATGGTGTGCTACTTGGAAGGGAACTTGTAGGCAGTGGTGTTCCCGATGCATCTGCTACCATACGCGGTGGAGATTGCATGTTTGGAAGGTGCTGTCGAAGGAACCTTGGTGAGTTGCTTCAGAGCATCTTGTAGATGGTACATATTGCTGCCGCTGTGTGTCGATGATTGAATGTTTGTGGAACAGATGCCAATCATTTGGATTGCTTTGTCCTGGATGGTGTTGAACTTCGTGAGTGATGTTGGAGCTGCACTCATCGAGACAAGTGGAGAGTATCCCATCACATTCCTGACTTGTTGCTTTGTAGATGGTGAACAGGGTTTGCAGTAACTCGCTGCAGGATTTCTTGCCTCTGACTTGCTCTTGTACCCACAGTATTTTTATGGTTAATCCAATTTCTGCTCAATGGTTGATAGTTGGCTGTGTGTGAGTGTGTGTATGTGTGTGTGTGGTCAGGGGGAGGTGGGTGGAAGAGGAAAATTGCAATAATAACAGTGCCTGGGAGAGCCTGCACACACTTCCAGTATTCATCGGTTGAAAAGGTCATATCATCCTCTGAAACCTTGCCTCTTGAAGGGGCTGGCTCCCTCAGTCTGTCAGTTGGTTCGGGAGTAGTTGGACCCCTGCTTGCAAAATTGAAAGACTAATATTTTTGACATCTGTCAAAACCACAGTGCACCCCAAAGCATTTTGCAGCTAATGAGATACATTCTGAAGTGTAGACACTGTCAGAATATAGGACACACAGCAACCAATCTGCGCATAACAAGATCCCACAAACAGCAATCTGAGAACAACCAGGTATTTTGATTTTAATGGCGTTTCCTGAGGGGTAAATACTGACCAGGACACTTGGCGGAATTCCCCAGCTCCAAAGTGGTGCCTTGTATTGCTTACCTTCCCTTGTGAAGGTTGGTAGGACGTTGGTTTAATGCCTCACCTAAAAGATTTGCTCAGTACTCTCACTGGAGTGTCAATTAGAGCATGCACTTAACTTTGAGGATTAGGCCACGCACCTACAGCCAGAAGTGCTCAGCAGTGAGACACCAGTAAGGCCTTGAGGCTGATTGAGAGAGACAGCGAGAGAAAGGGACAGAAGGAGAGAAAGGGATGGAGGGAGAGACAGAGGAAGAGAGAATGAGAGAGAGAGTGAGAGACAGAGGAGGAGAGAATGAGAGAAAGAGTGTAGGATAGAGAGAGAAACAGAATGAGGGAGAGAGGTAGTGAGGGATGTAGGGACTGAGGATATGGGAGACAGAGAGAAGGCACAGAGAGAGAGAGACAGAAGGAGAGAATGAGATGGAGGGAGAGGGAAATAGAGAATGAGAGAGAGGGAAAGAGGGATGCAGGGGAGAGAGAGAGTGAGAGAAAGAGCATAAAAGGTGGTGGAAGGACAGTGAGAGTGAAAGTGAGAAATGGAGAGGGGGGGCAGTGAGAGACAGAAAGAGAGGAAGACAGAGAGAGAGAAAGAGGGAGAGACAGAGAGACAAAGAGAGACAGAGAGAGAGAGACACACACACAGAGATACAGAGGGAGAGAGAGACAGACAGACAGAGAGTGAGACATGGACTTAGACACAGAGAGAATAGAGAGAGGGAGAGAGACTGTAGTCTTGAAGCATTGAAAAAAACTGAAGCTCTCTCTAAAACCTGGATGGATACTTACGTGATGATATTGAATAGAAACACTGCATAATAGCACAGATCAGCCCTGTGTCATGCTAACAATCTAGATAAAGTCCTCCTGAACTTTCCTCCCCACTTGCTGTACACACTCCCACTTCAAGTGAGAATGAGGACATATATGACAGTCCAGAATTCCAGTCTGCTTTGTGTCATTGTATCTCGAGCAGCCTGGGGGCTGTGACATTCAAAGCAGTGCGATGGAACTGCCTCCTTACCAAGAGCCTGGAGGCCAGGGGCGAGTGAGCTGCCTTCTCTTGTTTCAGTCCGACTGTCAACAGGATTCTTCATTCAGTCAGCTCCCATCCAGAGCAGCCAGATCTGGGCTTCTGCCGGCTCGGCACCTGAAACCGGACACCTGGGCAGGACAATGTGTCCATTGTGTCGGGCACCCTGTTATTCAGGAGCAGGACCTGTCTGATGTGGGCAATCAGCCAGCGTGCTAACCTACACTGCCATGGCTGTGGCTGGTGGGGGCAAGCGAGGTGGGATCAGGTTCGGCTTAATCTGAGTTCATCTGACACGCTCTGTGCACGGCAGCTGACAGGTTTACTGGGATTTTTCGGATCTTTTCTGAGAGACTGTCAGCGAGTGTAGCATTGTGAAGTGACCAGTCTGATATAAACTCAATGATTCCACTGTTTCCCCCAGCATGTACACACAAACACGCAGACTGATATATCTTTATCCAGCTTTTTGACAGCATCTGCTGTGGTTTGGCTGGTAGAACTCCTACCTTGGAGTCAGGAGTTCACAAGTTCAAACCCCTCGCTGGCACTAAGGAGGGACTCTTTGGGTTGAATATGAGCCGTATCTCAGTTGGTAGCACACTTGCCTCCGGACTGCAAGCTTTTGGGTTCAAGTCCTATTCCCAGGCTTAAGCAAAATAATCAAGGCAGCTCTCCCAGTGCAGTTCTGAGGGAGGGCTACACTGTCACTCATCCAGTTTTTCAGATTTGATGTAAAACCAACGCCCTACCTGCCTCTTGAGATCATAGAATCCCTCCGTAAGAAGGAGGCCATTCGGCCCATTGGTCTGCACTGATCACAATCCCCACCCAAGCCCTTTCCCTGCAACCTCATATGTTTACTCTCTTTATCCCCCTGACACTAAGGGTCAATTTAGCATTGCCAATCCACTAACCCCCCCCCCACCCCCAGATCTTTGGACCATGAGAGGAAACCGAAGCACCCAGAAGGAATCCATGCAAACACGGGGAGAATGTGCAAACTCCATGCGGTCGCCCAAGGCAGGAATTAAACCCAGATCCCTGGCTCTGTGAGGCAGCAGTGCTAATGGCTGTGTCACTGTGGCACCCTGAATATCAAAGACCTCATGGCACCAATTTGAAGAACAGCCTTGATCAACATTTGTTTCTCAGTCATTATCACAATAAAGCAGATGATCTGGTTATTGTCACAGTGCTGTTGCAAATTGATTGCTGCATTTCCGACATTACAACAACATCTCAGAACAGTGTTTCACTTTGGCAGTGAAGAGTTACATAAATCCTTTTGGTCCACCTTGTTCTCTAACGAGGGGCATAAACGCGATGGGTCGTGAGGGGGCTGCTCTTGGATTTTTTTTCGAGAGTATCCTAGTGCTTCACGTCGTTAGTGTACGCTTGACTTGGACCATTTAATGGGCAACACGACAGCTCAGTGACTATCGCTGTGCTGTGCAGATACATGGATTTGGGCCTGTGTCTGTGGAGTTTGCGCATTCTCCCCGTGCTTGCGTGGGTTTTCTCCGGGAGCTCCGGTTTCCTCCCACATCCCAAAGATGTGCTCTTAGGCTAATTGGCAAAACAAATTCTCCCTAAATTGTCTCAAATTTGGTTTTTAATCCATAGATCTATAAACGTAGACAGGGATCACGGGTAGAGATGGGAACATCGGGGTGGCGGCGTGGGCTCGTTGGGCCGAAGGGCCTGTTTCCCGTGCTGTTTTGTTCTTTGTTCTTTGTTCTGCCTGCCCTCCCAACAGAATATGACTTTTCTGAAGAGCCACAAATTCTCTCTGGTGCACCTGCCAATGATTATCCATCAACCAACATCCCGGAAGCTGGATCATCAGGATCTCACCCTCATTTCACTCCAAAATAATGACTTTGCAATTTCATCTGTTCTTTGGGAGAGAGAGAGGAAAATGGTGGTGGAGTCTCTGTTATTTTGGATCATTATGGTCGTCATGCGTTTGGACTTACAGAGAAAGCTGTTGGTAAACTCTATTTTTTTATTAGAGATCATACTAACTCGATGCAGTACAAGGCTCTATGTAGAACTATCTCTCTCCTTGCTCTGTTGTTTTGTGATCTTACTTCACTAATGATGTGGTCTATGTGTTCAGATATTTAATAGTAATCTTTTATCTAACAAGGTAACCGGGAGGCCCAATGTCTGGGGGAGACGAGTAATGCTGTGGGGGCTCAGGTTCAAATCCCACCACTGCAGCTGGTGGAATTTAAATTCAATTAATAAAATCTGGAATTAAGAGTTGGTGTCAGCAATGGTGACTGTGACAACTACCATCTGACAGTAGAACATAGAACATAGAACATAGAACATAGAACAATACAGCACAGAACAGGCCCTTCGGCCTTCGATGTTGTGCCGACCAAAATAAAAAGCAATGCCCCTCCTAACTAAACCATTCCCTTCTCATCCATATACTTATCAACTAACATCTTAAACGCCACCAAACTTGGCGCATCTACAACAGCTGCAGGCAGGGCATTCCACTCCCTAATCACTCTTTGAGTAAAGAACCTACCTCTGATATCCGTCCTATAACTCATACCCCTTAATTTAAAGTTGTGTCCCCTCGTGCTAGCTTTTTCCATCCTCGGAAAAAGGCTATCACTGTCCACCCTATCCAACCCTCTAATTATCTTATATGTTTCAATAAGATCCCCCCGTAGCCGCCTCCTTTCTAACGAAAACAACCTCAAATCCTTCAACCTCTCTTCATAGGACATGCCCTCCATACCAGGCAACATCCTGGTAAACCTCCTCTGTACCCTCTCCAATGCCTCCACATCTTTCTTATAATGTGGGGACCAGAACTGCACACAATACTCCAAGTGCGGCCGCATTAGAGTTTTGTACAGTTGCAACATGATGCTGCGGCTCCTAAATTCAATCCCCCTACCAATAAACGCTAAGACTCCATATGCCTTCTTAACAACTTTATCCACTTGACTGCCTACTTTCAGGGATCTATTGACACATACACCAAGATCCTTCTGTTCCTCAACACTATTAAGAGCCCTACATTAGCCCTATACTCTACACATTTATTGTTCCTGCCAAAGTGCATTACCTCACACTTTTCCACATTAAACTCCATTTGCCACCTCTCGGCCCAGCTCTGCGACTTGTCCAAGTCTCTCTGCAAACTATAACACCCCTCTTCACTATCTACCACTCCACCGACTTTAGTGTCATCTGCAAATTTACTAATCCATCCTTCAATACCCTCATCCAGATCATTTATAAAAATTACAAACAGCAGGGGCCCAAAACAGACCCCTGAGGTACACCACTTGTCACCGAACTCCACGATGAATATCTCCCATCAACCACCACCCTCTGTCTTCTATCTGCCAGCCAATTCCTAATCAAATTAGCTAAATCACCCTCTATTCCACACATCTGCATTTTCTGTAGAAGTCTTCCATGGGCCACCTTATCAAAAGCCTTACTAAAGTCCATCTATACTACATCAACCGCCTTACCCCCATCCACCTCTCTGGTCACTTTCTCAAAAAACTCAATGAGGTTAGTAAGGCATGACCTACCCGTCACGAAACCATGCTGACTATCCCCAATCAATTCATTTCTCTCTAAATAACTATAAATCCTATCCCTAATAATTCTCTACAATACCTTGCCCACAACAGAAGTAAGACTCACTGGCCTATAATTCCCTGGAAGGTCTCTCTTCCCCTTCTTGAACAACGGGACCACATTCGCTATCCTCCAGTCCTCCGGAACAACACCCGTAACCAACGACGACCTGAAGATCAGAGCCAGAGGCTCTGCAATCTCCTCTCTTGCCTCCCAGAGAATCCTAGGGTAAATCCCGTACGGCCCAGGGGACTTATCCAACTTCAAACCCTCGAGAATTTCTAACACATCCTCCCTATCTACTACAATACTCCCCAATTTGCAACCCTGTACCTCAGTGCTCTCCACAGCTACATTTCCAGCACAGTAGGTGACTAACTGTCCTGATTGACTCTTCCCTAGCCCCTGAAGTGGCCTGGTAAATTACAGTTCACCAAAACATTGTGAACTTGGTCACTATGCAAAAGTGTTGATTTCATGAAAATCTGATCTTTGTCCCCGACTCCCTCTTTCTAACCCAACAGCTCCTCTCGCCCCTCAAATTCTTTTGGAAATCTCTTTCTCCTGCTTGTCCTGGTTAGTTCAAATGTAATACATTATTTTAGGGCAGCATGGTGGCACTGCTGCCTCACAGCGTCAGGGACCGACGTTCAATTCTGGTCTTGTGTCACTGTTTGTGTGGTGTTTGCATGTTCTCTTTGTGTCTGTGTGAGTTTCCCCCAGGGTGCTCCAGTTTCCTCCCACAGCCCAAAGATGTGCGGATTGGGTGGATTGGCTATGCTAAATTGCACCTTTCTGTCAGGGGGACTAGCTAGGATAAATGCGTAAGGTGATGTGGGTAGGGCCTGGGTGGGATTGTGGTCAGTGCAGACTCAATGGGCCGAATATCCTCATTCTGCATTATAGGATTCTATCATTTTATGATCACTTCAGGCTGCTCAGACAGCGTTTCTAGAATCTTCTCCTGTACTTCCTGGCACTTGTGAGGCAAAGTGACAACAATTTATGTTCACAAAGTCCCCTTTAACATAATGAAACCTCCCAAGGTACTTCACCCAGGTATTATCAAACAATATGTAACACTGGGCCACTTGAGGAGATATTAGGTCAGCTGACCAAAAACAAAGAGATAGGTTTTAAGGACAACTTTAATGTGGAAAGAAGTAGACAGATGCAGAAAATTATTGCAGAACATAGAATCCACACAGCTAATGATCTGGCTACTAAGAGTGGAACGATTAAAATCACGGACACTGAGGTTGCAAACACTTTATTCAGTATTGGACAGTTACCAGAGAGCTTGATGGAGTTTGTTATGAGAGGTTGTATTGGGGACTGAAGACATTGCACAATTTTTAACTTTAGCAATCGACCAAGGCTCCTTCAGCAGCACCTTCCAATCCCTCAGCCTCTATCTCCTAAAAGGACAAGAGCAGCAGACACGTGGGAACTTGCAAATTTCCCTCCAAGTCACTCACCATCCTGACTTGGAAATATATTGTTGTTTAAACACTGTCGCTGGGCCAAAGTCCTGGAACTCCATTCCTAACAGCACTGTGGATGTACCTACACCGCATTGATTGCAGCGGCTCAAGAAGGTGCCTCACCACCACCACCTTTTTTGAGGGCAATTAGGGATGGGCAATGAATGCTGGCCCAGCCAGTGACATCCCATGAAAAGATTAACAAAAATGATTACTTCTGCTTATCCAGTATTGGATGTTGAATTAGCAACAGGGAGAAAAGTGGGGTTGGAAGAGGGATTGGTGAGGTAGGGCAGGGTGAATGTGGTAGTTGGTGTGTTTTGAGATGATGACAAAGAGGTTAGAAATGGAGAGAACCAAGCCTAGATCTGCATGAGCACAGTGAGAGAAGTCACTAATGGTGATTCTCTGCTGACAATTAGGTGGGTAAGAATGGAACTGGATGAGAGAGCAGTCCCACCAACTGGATAACAATGGAGGGATATTGGAGGAGGATGGGTTGGTTCACCATGTCAAAGGCTGCAGACAGTTCGAGAAGGAGGCGAGGGGAAAGTTTCTCCTTGTCACAGTCGCACAGGACGTCATTTGTAAAGTTGTTAAGGGCTGTCTTGTTGCTATGGCAGTGATGGTAAGTTGATTGAAGAGATTCAAACATGTGACGGGATTATAGAGACTTGGATTGGCTGGGCCCCCCACCAATAAGTGATTACATGATGTCAGATTGGGACCCTGAGCTCCAGCATCACCCATGACAGTCGAGGACGTGTGGGTGACACAGCCTTGGAGAAAAGTAGACACATGCAACTCTAATCTTGAGGAGGCAATGGCTATGCAGCCTTTGGTAACTCAAAGGCCTTTACACGGTGAGGGGGACTTGCTGAGTGCCAGCTATCTCTGATATCATTGACAGAAGGGCTGTCAGCATCAGAGGCTCAGGACATCCACATTCCCAAGGTGCGCTTTGGTGTTCTAGCAGCGAGACCGAGTATGGCATTCCCTTGCATTGGCTACTTAAGCTTAATGGCAAGGTGATGGTACGTTGAACCATTGGACCATTTGGGTCTGGGAGGCCATCATTGGCCCTGAGTGCTCTCAGATGCCCATTAACTGCAGGTCAAACAGTAAGGGAAGGGGGATGGCGTGGGGGGTGATTTTATCTGTTTACGTGGCAGTCCTTCCAGGCACGTAATGGGGCCAGCAACATTTCTATGGGCAGGAACACATGAGTGGCCTTCTTCTACACTCAGTGACAGCAGCCTGCCTCCCGCCATGAATTTCAACATAGTCCTTCATTCTGGGAAAGATGGGCATTGATTTGGGAGACAAATTCAAGGATTTTGGAGGGAGATGTGAGACTGGAAGTAGGCTGATACTTTGCAAGGACTGAGGTGGGGTGCAGCGTTGTATTTTTGAGGATGGCACATGTTGAAGGAGAGACGGGCAACAGCTGGGGTGAGGGAACCAGTAACAATGCGGGCTAATATGAAAACCAGGAAGTGAAGTTGGATGTTTAGCGATTTAGTGGGAGTAAGATGGAGAGAGTGGATGGCGGGGGTCAAGATAAGTGCAGAGAAGGCATGAGGACAGATAACAGAGAAACTAGAGAAAGATGTGAGCTCAGGGCTCAGGTTGGGGCTCCCGGAGTTGCAGACACAACTACTTACCTCCTCATCAATGGATCCCCTGTAATTACACCTTTACTTTTCCCAACTCGATTCCATCTTTCCCTTGGAACAATAATTACTCCACAGTGCAACTGCGTTCTTATGATGGGCATTCCCAGTGTCATAGATACTGAACCCACTGAACAACATTCAGATCTGGGCCTTTCCCACACCTCTGATAGTCAACTCTGAATCGCTAACCCTGTCCCCCTGCACAGCGACTACCTCCGTAAACTGCAGCCTGAGTAAATCTGCCCCTTACCCTCAGGGCCTTCCCCTTCCACAATCTCCTTCCCACGTTGAATGCACCATTCCCCAAACACTGGCCTTGCCAGCCCTTGTCCTACGAATAGCTCAGGGCTTATCGGACACTGGTATGACATCGGGCCGATTGATAGATCAGTCCCAATCCCGCTCAAAAGTCTTTCCAAGGTCCACCTTGCCCTGCTGTGCTTCATCCTGGTTCCCTCGCATCTCCCGTCAGTGCGCTCACTTTCACACTGCATAAAGCTCTGCAAAATTCCAGGGTTGTAGCTGACCTTTCCCCGATTTAGTCAGCCGAAACCATGCAATTAACGCCTCGTAGTCTGGCACTCAGTCAAAGATTTCAGCTGTCTGGTTATGGATATGTGTCTGGATCCCTAATGAACTGAAGGTGTGGTATTAAATACAATTCTTGACAATGTTCCAGCATGCTACGTCTATATATTCCGGAGGCAATATATATTCCAGCATTTATGTATTTTAGGGTCTTTATATTGCAAGGAGAAATGGAGAGCGGGGAATTCCATAGAGTTCTGGGCCTAGCCAGCTGAAGGTACCAATGGTAGAGTGATTAAAATTGCAGACTCACAGATCACAGAAGGTTGGTGCAGTGAATGAGTTAAGATTATGTTTCAGGAAGAAGAAATGGGCCGAGGTACAAAGGGGGAAAATTGATCATTTATGTTGCCTATCAACAGATGTGACTCCAAGCACACCAAACTGTGACAGGCAAGTGTCACAGATCTGATGATCTGTACAGCGAGCCAGCAAAAAAAAGCAAAGAAATAGAAAGAATTTAGCAGGTAGCCAGCATCAGAGGGGAAAAAAAAATCAGAAATGTGAAAAATAACAATTCTTCTGGAGCTAATGAGTGCCTATCCTGCCCAACCCCCTCCCTCCACCTTCCCCCTACCCCACACTTCATTCAGTTCAGTATTACAGCTCCCTCAATGTACCCATTAATAAAATAGTGTGGTGCCCAACTCCGATATCAATGCGCTGGTTTACCTCAGGGCCCGATTCTTGCTTCTGAGCCAGAAGGTTGTTGGTTCCAAGTTCCTGCTCGCAAGCACAGTTCCCTTGGCAAACACACCCCAGATGGGAAATGGGTGTCAGGGCTGAGGCCTGGCGAGGAACACTAATGAAGGAGAGAGCAAACAACTTCAGCAAAGAAACCGTCAGATAACTTGGCGAGCAGAACTATTTGCCATGGCTACCAATCCAGCAGTGCTGAATGGACCTATCAGACATTGCTCTTTTTTTTCTTTTGCAGGGTCATTCAATCCCTATAGAGCTGTTCAGGCCTTGTGCCTGTATTCCGGGGCCACTAGGGCAATTAGCATCATTACCCAATTAATGTTGGGTATCAGAAATGTTTCCCCTGTGTATCATCACATGCTGCTTTCAACAGACCTCCCAGACCCTGTAACACTGTTATCTGCTGAGCATCATTGATGCAACATTGAAAATTGCCACAGCACCCTGCCTCACGCTGTAGTACCACATTCTACCTCGCCTCTTTAGTTTTATTCCACAGCATTCATTGATAGATCTTTTAAAGTTGTTTGTGCTAATTCTGGTTCGTTGTATCATGCTCTTGCTTTTGAGTAAAAACTTTATTGGTCCAAGTCACACACCAACGTGACACAGTGGCACAGTGGTTAGCCCTGCTGCCCCACAACGCCAGGGACCTGGATTCAATTCCAGCCTCGGGTCACTGTCTGTGAGGAGTTTGCACATTCTCCCCATGTCTGCATGGGTTTCCTCCGAGTGTTCTGGTTTCCTCCCACAGTCCAAAAGTGTGTGGATTAGATTAATTGGCCATGCCACCTATAGTGTCAGGGGGGATTAGCAGGAGATACAAGAAAAGGCCTGGGTGAGATTGTTGCTGGATGGGCTGAATGGCCTCTTTTTGCACTATAGGGATTCTAAGATTTCCATGATAAAAGCTATGAGAGGTTCGATATAAATACAAGAACTTCCTTCCTCTTGTGTGGAGAATGAACAGTATCACAGGGACTACATCCTTATCTATTCGAGCACTCAGTGACATCAAGGCTCACACATTGAAAACCAAATCCTGTACGTAAAGTTATCTTGACAGTGTCTTCACTATTGATGGCAATTACTGAGACTTTGAAAAGTCTCCTTTACTGATGGAGCCCAAGATAATTCTAGAAAGAGTGTGCCTTGGGATTCCGCTGACCTACCTCGTACAGAAATTCAGAGCTCCTGGCACATGGGAATGCTAAAGTGATGAGAGTTGACCACTTCAAACTGAGGTGAAGAGCAAATCCTTCACTCAAAGGGTTGTGAATCAATCCCTACTTCAGAGAACTATGGGTTGTCAATGTAGTCATGGGCCAATAGATGTTTGGGAACTGAGGGATTGAAGGATACAGTTATAGTATAGAATTGAAGTAGAAGCTCATTTTAAATGGTGGAGCAGATTTGAGGGGCTGAAAGGCCTACTTCTGCTTCCATTTCCAAAGTTCAGTGGACGATGATCATATGCATCTTAATGTATAGAGAAGAAGAAAGAATCATAAAGACTTGACAGGAGGAATTGATGAAATTGGGCGGAGATTCCTTTCCCTGTGCCTGTGTGGATGCCCTGGGATCTGGACTGAGAGGGGGCCTGGCATTTCTCTCAGTGGATTGGGCAGAATCCCTGCCAGGTGTGACTAAATAATTGCCTGATTAATGGAGTGCACCAAGCTGCTTATAACTCACGGGAAAATATCTGATGGAGGTTAGAATTCAGCCTTCCCTGAATGCCAGAGGTGTCGAACCCTTTTATTCATTTGAAATTATTTATCACATTGCTGTCTGTGTGATCTTTCTGTGCACATGCCCTCTTTCTACATTACATCAGTCATTGCTTGAGAGAAAGTGCTTTATTGGCTGTGGAATGATTTGGAGGTTGGGACAGGCGCTACATAAGTACAAGTTTTCCTTCCCTTGATCGAGGATTTGGGGCTGTTGCGAAAGGAGCCCACCACAGTCGAGGTAACTAATCTGGGCAGATCTCCACAGCAGAGTTTGAAGCCTGAGTATAAGGCAAAGGGGATATTGTACAAACGCCTGTCAAAAGCAGGAATAAAAAGCAGCAGGAGGTGAGTGAGAGGCAGAGGTGACTGCCTTTTCTTGAATTTGAAATCAGCATGGGGATAGAAAAAGCATTTAAATAAATGACAAAGCTGGAGTTTCCATTGTCCAGAATCCGGTTGCTTTAATAAAGAGGGAATGTGTAAGGCCACATCAAGGCCAGGGACTGGGAGTACACAGAGAAGCAATAAAAAGCATGGCTTTGAGGAATGACTGATTGACATTTCAGCTAAACCTACTACATACATAAACCCCTCTCAGTGCACATTATGGCATCTTAATAAGGTGGCTCGCCTGACAGACAGTAACTAGTGCTTTTCAGTTGGTGTGGAGGGGGACGGAAGGGATGGGGGGAGGGGGTGGTGGAGTCTCTTATACCTCAAGGGGGATCTGGTGCGATTATTAAGTCTCTGATTATACAAATTTAGGCCTTTATTAGTCCTCTGTGGCTACTCTCTTGAAGTTTGCCAGATAATGTCACCTCATCTGTGCCCCTTTGAAGCTCAGGACAACTGTCTCCCTAATTAAGGATAAATTGATGCAAGCTGCTTTCAAATTGGATGCCTTAACAAGTCAGCATCAGTGAAGGTAGGCTTCAGGCCTATTCCACGGGGGACTCAGCGAGGGGCGGAGGGAGGGAACCGGGGTGCCAAGAAACATAGTTAAAATTGTATTTTTTCTTTTTTTTCCACGTGAGGAGAGTTTTGGTATCCGTTTTGAAACAAGAACAAATAAATAAAAACCGATCAGAGAAAAGAGATGCAATTACAACTGGTTGTGAGCACAGGATCCCACCCCCCACCTCCCCTAGTGTGAGGGCATAACCTGGTTGACTGCGAGAGACCCATCTTGCAAAGATCATTCTGACAGGTTCATTGCCTCTCACATGATTTCATCATCAAAGACTGCACTTTTCAGAATGAAACTGAAATGGACACTGCCTTCCACCTTAAGTCCCCTTTGTCTCATTTTCACCCCTCAGTGAGGATCCAGTTGTCTTGTTCTCCCTTGGGTGTTAAACGTTAGGTTGTGACAGAGGGGGAAGGGGGGAGGGGTTGGGGGTTACAGATGAATGTTAGCCATGGTTTAGTGGGTCCGGATCCCAAGGGGTTTAAGTCCCACTTCAGATAATTCAGCACAAAGCCTAAGGTGACACTATAGGTTGAAGCAGTGCTGCATCGCCAGAGAATCAAGCTTTCAGTTGAGGCGTTAATGGGTTTTGAAGGTAGTCCAGTCCATCACACAAAGCAACCTCCCATCTAATGATTCCATTCACTCTTCCTGCTGCCTCAGGAAAGCAGACAGCATAATCAAGACTCCACGCATCCTGGATCTCTTCCACCTTCTTCTGTCAGGAAAAAGGTACAGAAGTCTGAAATCACATAGCAACCAAATCAAGAACATCTTCTTTCCTGCTGCCATGTGATCTTGCTCTTCTCTCTATTTGTAACTGCATCACTATACTCTGCACCCTATTCTTCTCCCCATAAGTAATCTATGAACAGTATGCTTTGTCTGTAACAGCTCGCAAGAAGCAATACTTTTAACTGTATCCTAATATATGTGACAATAATAATTCAATTCAATTCAATTCAGAGCCTGCTTGGCTTTCAGACGGGCTGTTGCACTGTTTTGATGAAGTGAAGAAGAGTTCTCCCCCATGTCCTGGCCAGATTTTAATCCCTCAACCAACAGTGTAAAAGCAGAGTATCCGGTCATTATTGCTTTACTATATTTGGGAGCTTTCTGCACTTAGATTGGATGCCACTTTCAAAATTACAACAGTGAGTATGCCTCATTGACTCTAAAGTGCTTTGGAATAGCACAGTGGCACAGTGGTTAGCACTGTTGCCTCACAGTGCCACAGACCTCGGTCGATTCCCGCTTGGGTCACTCTGTGGACTCTGCACATTCTCCCCATGCCTGTATGTGTTTCCTCCAAGTCCTCCAAAGATGTGTGGGTTAGCTTGATTGGCCATCCTAAATTGACCCTAGTGTTGGGGGAATAGCTGGGTTAATGTGTGGGGTTATGGAGTTGGGCCTGGGTGGGATTGTGGTTGGTGCAGACTCGATGGGCTGAATGGCTTCGTTCTGCACTGTAGGGAATCTATGACATCCTGAGATTGTAAAAGGAACTACACAAATACAATTCTTACTCCTGAGAGCAGACACAACAGGTTTCCCTTGATGGGAGAGATTTATAGAGCTGAGAAGATTGATTTGTAACTGAGTTCCATAGCTCGATTAATATTTTAATAATATTTCTGATGTGTTTCATTGAGCAAAGGGGCATGATACTGCCATTGATCTTTCACAGAACATTGTGCAATGACTTCTCCATTGGAATTTCTTTGAAGATTATTCACAGAACCTTTTATAGTGCAGAAGGAGACCATTCAACCCACTGAGCCTGGACTGGCTCTCTGAAAGAGCATTCTAACTCATCCCATTCACCTGCCTTATCCCCATAACTTTGCACATTCTTTCCTTCTAGATTGCAATCCAATTCCCTTTTGAATATTTGATCAAATCTGTCTGCCCCATTTCAAGATGTTTGTTCCAGACTCCTACCATCTTCTAGATAAAAAAAGTCTTCGCATCAATTTTTTGCTCCTTTTTCCGATTCTTCTGATTCTTGTCCCTGATGCGCTCTTGATGGGAACAGTTTCTCAATATTTATCCTGTCAATATCCCTCAGGATCTGAACAGTCTCCATTCAGCCTTTTTTTCTCCAAGGAAAACAGAACCATCCTTTCCAATCTATTCTCGTAGCTAAGGTTTTTTATCCCTGGAACCGTTCATGTAAGTCTCCTCTGTACTTGCTTCAATGCATCACATCCTTCCTGAAGAATAGCATCCAGAACTGGACACAGTGCTCCAGATGAAGCCTAACTAGTGTCTTACACAAGTTCAACATGACTTCCTTATTCTTGTACTTAATGCCTGAACTAATCAAACCTAGGATACTATATGCTTTATTAACTGATCTTTCCAAATGACCTTCCCAATTCACTGACTCATGTACATGGCCTCACTGTTTTTACACATCTATTAGCATTTCTCCCTTTATTTTGTGCTGTCTCTCCACATCCTTCCTGCGAAGATGAATCACCTCATAATTCTCTGCATTGAATATCATCTGTCACTTATCTGCCCAATCCACCAACAGGTCTATGTCCTTTTGAACCCTCATTACAGCTGATAATATTTCCTATCTTCAAATCATTCGTGAATTTTGAAGTCACGCCCAAATCACCACACTCTAGGACATTAATGTATATCAGGAAGAGGAAAGGTCTCAGAACTGACACCTGGAGAAACTCCCTTACAAAATTACCTGCAATCTGGAAAACAAAATTTACCATTACTCTCTGCTTCCCGTCACTCAGCAAATTTCTTTTCCGAGTGCATCCTTTTGCTTTCAATCCATGAGCTGACAAGTCTGTTGTGCAGCACTGTATCAAATGCATTTTGAACATTCTAATGCACCACATCACGCTCATCAGCGTGACTTGGACAGGCTGATGTGTGGGTATATACATGGCAGATGCAATTTAATGTGGATAAATGTGAGGTTATCCACTTTGTAGCAATAATAGGAAGACAGATTATTACTTGAACGGGCATAAATTGAGAGGGGTAGAGAGATACTCAGTGAGACCTTGGTGTTGTCATCACTGAAAGTAGATGCACAGGTACAGCAGACAGTAGAGAAGGCAAATAGTATGTTGGCCTTCAAATGAGAGGATTTGAATATAGGAGTAGAGATATTGCATAGGGCATTGATGAGGCCACTTCTGGAGTACAATGTGCAGTTTTGGTGTCCTTATCTGAGGAAGGATGTCCTTGCTCTGGAAGGAGCACAGCAAAAGTTTATCAGGCTGATTCCTGGAATGGCAAGTCTGTCATATGAGGAGAGGCTAGGTTGGCTAGGATTATATTCACCCAGAGTTTAGAAGAGAGAGAAGGGACCTCATAGAAACTTGTACGATACTAACAGGTTTAGTCAGCGTAGATTCAGAAATGGTGGGGGAGTCCAGAACTAGGGGTCATAGTTTCAGGGTAAGATAAATCTTTTAGATCTGAAGTGAGGAGAAATTTCTTTACCCAGAGGGTAGTAAATGTATGGAATTCACTAGCACAGAATGTAGTTAAGGCCACAATATTATGTGATTTCAAGAAGAAATTAGATATAGCCCTTGAGGCTAAAAGGATCAAGGGATATGGGGGGAAGTGAGGGATCAGGATATTGAATTTGATGATCAACCATGATCAAAGTGAATAGTGGAGCAGGCTCAAAGGGCCGAATGGCCTACTCCTGCTTCTAGTTTCTTTGTTTCTATCGACCTTCTCTATTACCATCTCAAAGAAGTCCAGAAAGTTAGACATTATTTTCCCTTAATGAATCATGTGGGCTTTCCTTAGTTAGCCTGCACTTGTCTAAGTGACTATTGATATTGTTTCAAACTATAGCTTCCAGAAGTTTCCCTATCACTTATGTCAATCTGACTGGTCTGATGTTGCCAGCTTTACTCTTGCATCCCTTTTCAAACAAAGGAGTAATATTCACATTTTTCCAGTCCTCTGGCATCACCCGCGTCTACGAAAGATTGGGAGATTATCACTGGTGCTCCTGCAATTTCCACTCTCATGCCTCTCAGAACGTGTGGATGCATCTCATCTGGACCAGGTAGCTTAGCTATCTTAAGTAAAGACAGCCTGACACTTTCTCCTTCTCAACTGTAAATTCCTCTAGCGCTACCTCATCTCTCACCTGGGTACCGTCTTTCTTCCAAGTTAAAGCAACCTGAACCAATAATGCTTCTTTCCACCCTACTGGAATCTCAAAACAATTGTTTCCAGAATAAGATGTAATATTGAGCTTGTTGGTTAAATAAATAGGATGGATATTTATTGTTAAAACTCTCTCTTGGTTTTTCCAACTTCTGTCTAGGTTATAAGAAGATAAAAACAAAAGAAATAGGAGCAGGAGTAGGCTATCTGGTCTCTCCAGCCTGCTCCGCCAGTCAATAAGATTGTGGCTGGTCTTTTCACAGACTCAGCTCCACTTACCCGGCTGCCCACCATAACCCTTAATTCCTTTACTGTACAAAAATTTATCTATCCTTGTCTTAAAAACACTCAACGAGGTAGCCTCAGCTGCCCAAGCTTCTGTTTCCTCCTTTGACTATTTCAGTGTTTCCTGACTTGCTGCACGGCTTCTCTGTAACCTTCAACTCAGTCAATATGCCACTGATCATTTCCTAATGTTCACTGTATCTCACTCACTCATCGCCAACCTTGGCTCTTAGTCTATCAATGCCTCAGGCCTAAAATTTATTTGCAAATCCTTCTAAAACACTACTCTTCCTTTCCTTCTTCAGACCCTACCAAATATCTGTGCTCCTCCAATTCTGCCCTCTTTTAGTCACCCCACTGATATTGTCTGTGGCTTCTGTTGCTGGACTACAACCCTGGGATTCCAATGTCAAACTTCTCAATCTACTTCTTTCCTCCTTCATAAAACTGTTTGAAAGGTTCGTCTTGGATGAAGATTTTGTCAAATGTCCTAAAAGTTCCTTGTGAATCACTTTGTTTGATAATGTTCCTGTAAAGTGCTTTGGGTATTGTAAAACATTAAAGACTATATATAAATGCAAGTTAATCTAAGCACAACTTGTTTTGAGACTTACTTTCGGGACAGTTCTGGGTGAAATGGACCTATCTCAGGCTGGGATGGGGGACACCTTCCTGGTATTGTGGAGGAGAGTTTAACTAGGTCGATTAGGATGTCACTTTGGTGAGCTAATGTATTCCCATGTTCCGGTGACCTTGCCGGAGGAGGGTGAATGACGGAAGTGAATATCGAATCCTTGGCAGTAGAAAGGAGTCAATAATTAGGACAATAATGGGCGGGAGATAGGAAAGGTTCCATTGGGGGTGACTTGTGATGAAGCGCAAAGACTGGCAGGTCTTTGGAGGCAACTTCCCACCTCCAGCTCAGGTGGCCATCAGAGTCCCAGGGCTCTTAATAAGTGGGCTGTAGACAGGAAAAACTAGCTTTTCCCTCCATTTTGAGGGGCCCATTGGTCTCAGCCCCTTCATCAGACTTGAAATTGTTGCAGTGAGGATGCCTCCATGTTGAAGTGCCCTCCCACTCTCCTTACGGCCTGAGCAGTACCCATCTCACCCTGTGGGACATCTTGACATCCAAAACTCCAGACTGCCTGATTGGGCTCTCAGCCTCAGGAATCTGCCTACACGGTGGCACGGTGGTTAGCACTGCTGCCTCACAGTTTAAAGTTTATTTATTATTTATGAGTGTCATAAATATGTTTACATTAACACTCAGTGAAGTTACTGTGAAAGTCCCCTAACTGCGATACTCTGGCACCTGCTCGGTTACACTGAAGAATAATTTGGCATGGCCAATTCACCTATCCCACACATCTTTGGACTGTGGGAGGAAACCAGAGCACCCGGAGCAAACACATACAGAAACGGGGAGAAATGTGTAAATTCCACACAGTGGCCCTGTCCGGGAACCAAACCTGGATCCCCGATGCTGTGAGGCAGCAGTACTAACCACTGTGCCAATATGCTGCCCCAAATCCAAATGTCATTTGTACCATGGTAATATAGATTGATTTTTGCCCAGTCTGGTTTGTAATGTGGAGCTCTGTAAAGTAAAGAATATGTTTGCTCTTAGCTGTCAACAGCTCAATGATCTCTCTGCCTTGTTTATTTTCCACAAGAAATTAAACCCTTTCAAGCAGCAGTGATTACGGGGCTGCTGACAGAAGCTACGATAATTGCTATTAATACTATTCTCAATTACTGCACTAAATATTTTGAAGTACTGATTTTTTTTTGTGTGACTCTTTTGGATTCCTGTATCCCGGAGCTGATGAGAAAAGAACGGGGGTGGGTTGGAATTTTCTTGCAGACAATAACCAGCCAGTGAATCCAGTTATCTTCATGATGCAATGTGGTTGATTTTTCAACGCCTCAGGGATGGGCAATAAATGTTGGCCCAGCCAGCAACATCTCATGAACCAATTTTTAAAAACTATCCCTGTTCAATGGGCAACATTAAAACCATCTATCTATAATCATATACAAATAGATTAGTGTGCAATGTGCAACTTTCTCTCACTTACTAATTTAATAATTTATGGGAGTGGCATGGTGGCAGAGTGATTAGCACTGCTGTCCCACAAGCGCCGGGGACTCGGATTCGATTCATGGCTCAAGTTGCTGTCTGTGTGGAGTTTGCACATTCTCCCTGTGTCTGTGTGGGTTTCCTCAGGGTGCTTCAGTTTCCTTCTATAGTCCAAAAGATGTGCTGTTTAGATACATTAACCATGCTAAATTCTCCCTCAGTGAATCTGAATAGGCAACGGAGAGTGGCAGATAGGGGATTTTCACAGTAACTTCATTGCAGTGTTAATGTAAGCCTACCTGTGACTAATAAATAAACTTTACTTTTGCTATTTTTAAGAACCAAAAAAACAGGAGCGAGTTGAGGTCATTCAGCCTGGAGCCTGTTCAATCATTCAATCTGATCCTGGCTAATCTTTTTCCTCAACTCTTCTTTCATGCAATCCATATATCTCTTAATTCGACCTAGTCCCAGTGGGCGCTAACTCAACCCTATTGTCCAGTTTGCCTCTTAGTGTTTTGTAATCAGGTTTTGTGAAGTGTTTCTGTGGGTAACCAGAGCTACAGGACCCATTTGTCTTCAGTTACAGCCTCACATGGGTGAGAGGTGGTAGAATTCAGGCCATCGTCTCATTCTGATTCCTGGCTGAAAGCTGTCTTCCGAATTTTCGTTTGTTTCTAATTTTTTCACATATCTAGGCATTATTAGCGAGGCCAGAACTTTTCTCCAATTGCGCATCCCTAATTGCCCTGGAAAATGTGGTGCTAGTGAGCTGCCTTCTTGAGCCGCTGCAGTCCATTTTGGTGTAGGTACACCCACAGTGCTGCTGGGGAGGGAGTTTCAAGATTTCAACCCAGCGACAGTGAAGGAACGGCGATTCATTTCCAAGTCAGGTTGGTATGTGCCTCTACATCTCACTCACCTCCTCCAATACTACAAATCCTCTGAGCCTGGATCTGTTTTTTGTTTCACTCTGTTGAATACTGTCTTTAAGAGAAAGATGTTGACAAGTGAAGAATGGGATGTGGCATTGGTTGGTGGCCAGAGCCCATTGATCTATGAGTCACTAGTGGAAGGGATGGAGAAGATTTTAAAATGGAACAATAAACTGCTTGAACTTCTACTCACATTCTTGATTGTGTTTGTTAGTCAGTGGGAAGTAATCTCATCTCTGGTCAGGAGGTCATAGGTCCAAATTCCATCCCAATGTTTGTACGGATAATCAAGGAATTGACTCCTGATAATTTGCAATCTTTATCAATGACTTGGAAGAGGGGCTGAAGGGTAGTTTAGTAAATTTGCTGATGACATCAAGATTGATAGAGTAGTGGATGAGGTGGAGGGCTCTTGCAGGTTGCAAAGAGACATTAATAAGATGCAGAACTGGGTCGAAAAGTGGCAGATGGAGTTTAACCCTGATAAGTGCGAGGTGATTCATTTTGGTAGGACAAGCTTAAATGCAGATTATAGGCGAGGTTCTGAAAAATGTGGAGGAACAGAGAAATCTTGGGATTCATATCCACAAATCTCTGAAGCTTGCCATTCAAGCGGATAGAGCCGTGAAGGAGGCTTATATGTGTTAGCATTTATTAGCAGGGGATTTGAGTTCAAGAGCTGTGGGGTTATGCTGCAACCATACCGGACCTTGGTGAGCCCACATTTGGAATATTGTGTGCAGTTCTGGTCACCTCACTATAAGAAGGATATGGAAGCATTGGAGAGAAAGCAGAGGAGATTTACCAGGATGCTGCCTGATTTGGAGGGTAGGTCTCATGAGGAAAGTTGAGGGAGCTGGGGCTTTTCTCTTCAGAGTGGAGGAGAATGAGAGACGACTTAAAAGAGGTTTATAAAACGATGAGGGGGATAGATAGAATGGACGTGCAGAGACTATTTTCTTGGGTGTTACTAGGGGGCATAACTATAAAGTTCATGGTGGGAGATATAAGAGGGATGTTCGATGTAGATTTTTTACTCAGAGAGTGGTTGGGATGTGGAATGCACTGCCTGCTGTGACAGAGGAGTCGGGCGCTTTAGGAACTTCCAAGCAGTTATTGGATAGGCAAATGGAGTACACCAGAATGAGAGGGAGTGGGATAGCTTGATTTTGGGTTTGGACATAGCTCAGCACCACATGCTGTACTGTTCAATGTTTCTACGTAACGGATGCCTCTCTTAAAGTCACTCAATGACCTGGCCTCCACAGCCCTCTGTGGCAATGACTGCTACAGATTCAACGCCCTGTGGCTGAAGAAATTCCTCTTCATCTCTGTTTTAAAGGAGTGCCCCTTCACTCTAAGGTTGGGCCCTCGAGTCCTAGTCTCTCCCACTAGTGGAAGCATCCTCTCCATGCCCACTCTATCTAGGCCTCTCAGTGTTCTGTAAGTGCGAAGAAGTGTTTCCAGTCTCTACCTTTTCTAAGCTCCCCAAAGCAGAAGAAATCATCTCTCTCCCTGTCTCTACATTGTTCAGTCTCTTCATCCAATTTAAACACAGCAAAGACATCAACTCTTGTCTCTCTTGGCTGTGATATGGTTAGGGAAGGTTAGGGGAGACTGACTAGATGGTGTAGGTGTTAATGTGTAGCAAAAGGTGAGAAGATTAAACATCCCACTGATAATCCGCAGCCCTTTTCTATATACTTGATGCCTAAAGCTATATTTACAGAAACAGTTGATATGGATTATATAAACTGCTTAGTCATAGAATCCTACAGTGAAGAAGGAGGCCATTCAGCCCATCAAGTCTGCACTGATCACAATCCAACCTAAACCCTATCCCCATAATCCTAAATATTTACCCTACTAATCTCCTTGACACTAAAGGCAATTTAACATAGCAAATAACCCCAAATATTTACCCTGCTAATCTCTCTGACACTAAGGGCAATTTAACCTGGCCAATCCATCTAATCCACACATCTTTGGACTGTGGGAGGAAACTGCAGCATTGGACGAAACCCACACAGACATGGGGAGAATGTGCAAACTCCACACAAACATTGACCCAAGCCAGGAATTGAACCTGGGTTCCTGGTGATGTGGGGCAGTCATTGTGCCGCCCTTCCATCACATCAGGCATTTTCTGTGATGAGGATTGGACTAAGAAGGCTGGTATTTACGCTCCCAACATTCATTAACCCCTCATTATGGGCCATACAGTAGCAAATTCGATGTTTGAACTGTTGGTCACACCCATCGTTGTCTCTGTCTCAGCTGTGGGGAGCTCTATCAGAAGCTGAAAACTGGAGATGATGTCAGTTATGTCTTGGCAAAAAAAAATAGTTTGGAATTCTCTAAAGACAGCCTGAAGCCTCGGCCTCAGACATGACCTGCCAATACCCTGAACATGACACTGAGAAGAAAGGGGAGAAGGAACAATGAACACCTCATTTCCAATACAGACTGTTAATGCAGTGTCAAAGATGCTGCTAACCAGCAAGCAGTCACGTTTACTATAATTCCAAGAATCTTCCCACCTCCAGATCCCATTAACAGAACATGTATCGTGAGGGGAATTGGGACAGGGACAGAGTTCAAATAAACATTCCCAAAAACTTCAGACGCTGAAGGAAATTGGTCTGAACTTTTACCCTCCACTTCCTAAGGATCCTAGGGGATTTGTGGCAAAGCAGCCCCACAGATATTGGCTGTGTTTTTCTCTCCTTCTCGCTCTGTTTTCTTATGGCAGGGTATTAGGGGCCAGTCCAGCTCAGAGCTGCTTTTGATAACAGTTCTCTCTGTCTACATGTCTGGGAACAGCTCTGGGTCACCAGGAATCCAACTTATTTGAGTGTCTGTATCTCTGAGATAGTTGTGTGTGTGTGTATGTGTAAGAGAGAGAGTGTGTGTGTGTGTATGTGTAAGAGAGAGAGTGTGTGTGTGTGTAAAAGAGTGAATGTGTTTATAAGAGAGAAACGTGTGTGTGTAAATGAGAGTGTGCATGTAAGATAGAGAGTGTAAGTGTAAGAGACAGAGAATGTATGTGTGTAAGAGAGAGAGAGGTGTGCATGTGTAAAAGAGAGAGTGTGTGTAGGTATGTGTATACATGCCAGAGAGAGAGAGTTGTATAAGAGAGAGAAAGTGTGTGTGTGTGTGTTTGTGTGTGTAAGAGAGAATGTGTGTATGTAAGAGTGTGTGTGTAAATGAGTATGTGTATAAGAGGGAGAGAAGCATATGTGTGTAAATGAGAGTGTGTGTGTAAGAGAAGAGTGTAAGATAAAGAATGTATGTGTGTGAGAAAGAAGTATGCATGTGTAAATGAGAGAGTGTGTGTAAGTGTGTGTATACGTGTCAGACAGAGAGAGTTGTGCAAGAGAGAGAGTGTGTGTCAGAAAGAATATATATGTGTGAGAGAGAGAGAGAGAGAGTGTGTGTGTGTGTGTGTGTGTGTGTGTGTGTGTGTGTGTGTGTGTGTGTGTGTGTGTGTGTGTGTGTGTGTGTGTGTGTGTGTGTGTGTGTGTGTGTGTGTGTGTGTGTGTGTGTGTAAGTAAGAGAGTGTGTGATCTGCATGTGTGTGAGACGGAGTGTGGTCTGTGTGTTTGCATGAAAATGAGGTCGGTGTGTGTGAGTAGAATGTGTGTTTGTGTGTGAGAGAGAATGGCCTCTGTGTGTGCATGTGTGTGCGTGTGTGTGTGTGAGAGAGAAAGAGAGAGAGGAATGTGTGCGTGATATTAATGTGCATGAGTGGGGGAGTGGTATGAGAGTGTGAGTGTGTCATTATGACTGTGAGAGGGGAACGTGTGTGAGAGATTAGTGTGTGTGAGTGGGAATGATGTGAGAGTGTGTGAGTGAGAATGGTGTGAGAACGTGTGAATGGGAGTGGTGTGAAGGTGTATGAGTGGGAGAGTGTGTGAGTGTGTGTGTGAGTGAGTGTGTGTGCATCTGGTGATTGTGGAGAACCACTGTTGGGTGATGGACAGAGACACTAATAGACATTGTGTCAGACACAGACTTTACTATAGCAGATAGGAATGAATTATTACCTTTACTCACTCTGCACTGTCAGTGTACAGAGGCTGGCTCTGAGACATAGACTGCATAGTACAAACAGGCATTCCTCGGCTGACCTTCTCCTCCCTGAACCCGACACATCGAACCTCCTGGTTTCAACTGAAACTATCTCAATATAAACCAGTTTGAAGCTTCACTTCCCAGCTTCTCACTGGTGAGTGGCTTTATCTAGCAGGAGAGCTTTGAACTAATCCAGGCTAATGGTATTATTGGTGGCTATGTTAGTGATTGCTGATGGTATCTCATTCAGGATGGGCTGGAGGAGCAGCAGACAGTGAAATCCTGACCTGTTCACTGTGAACAATGTGTCCCAGAGCTGCCCGGACCAGGATATGAGAGTGGTACATGGAAACAGGGTGCATATAAAAAAGCTCACTCTCCCCAATGTTAGTCTATGATCCCACTGGTCACTTTTGACTCCAAGATGAGTTTCTCACTTTTGATTTGTGTCATCACTAAAGCCTCCTTTTCCACCTTTGTTACATTGCCCATCTTCATCCCATCTTAGCTGATCCACTGCTGAAACACTCACTCTTGCCTTCATTACCTCTAAACATGGCTATTCCAATTCACTCTTGGCTGCGTTCCGGCATTTTATCCTCCTTGAACTTGAGGTCATGCCCAACTCTGATGTCCATGTCGTATCTCACACCAAGTTCCCTTCCCCTATCACCCCCTGTGCTCACTGACCTACACAGAGTTCTGGTCAAGCAATGGCACGGTGGCACAGTAGTTAACACTGCTGCTTCATAGTGCCAGGGACCCGAGTTCAATTCTAGCCTCAGGTCATTGCCTGCGTGGAGTTTGTATGTTCCCCCTACATCTGTGTGGGTTTTCTCTGGGTGCTCTGGTCTCCTACCACAGTCCAAAGATGTGCAGGTTAGGCATGCTAAATTGACCTTAGTGTCAGGGGATTAGCAGACCTCCTTCTATATTGTCATGATTCTATGAGATAAGTTGCAGTTATAAAATTCTCAGCCTTGTTTTCCAAATCCCCATAGCCTCTTCCCTCCCTATTCATGCAATCCTCTCCAGCCTCACAGCCGGCTGAGATATCTGCACTTCCCTCAGTCTGACCTCTTGTGAATTCATCACTCCATCATTAAAGGCCATGTCTTCAGCTACCTGGACTCTGTGTTTCCCTCCTTCCACCTCTCTCACTTACTTTCTTCCTTTAAGACAATCTTTAAAATCTAACTCATTAACTGAGCTTTTGCTCAAGTGACTGGATATCTTTTATGATGTTTTATAATGCACCTGTCAAGCAGCATTAATCAGATTCAGGGTTACAGTTAATCAGTAAGCTGGACCACTCCACATTCTTCAAATGAACAGCTGAGAGGGTAGATTCACTTTAACATTGTTGCTCAGATAGTGCAGCACTCCCTCAATGGTGCACAAGAGTGTCATTCTATATTTCACTGAATCATAGAATCCCTACAGTGCAGAAGGAGGTCATTTATCCCATCGAGACTGCATCAACAACAGTCCCACCCAGTGTCCTATCCCTGTAACCCTACGTATTTACCCTAGCCAGTCCCTCTAACACTGTGGGGAAATTTAGCATGGCCAATCAACCTAACCCACACATCCTTGGACTGTGAGAGAAATTGGAGCACCTGAAGGAAACCCACATAAACATGGGGAGAACATGCAAACTCAACACAGACAGTGATCCAAGGCCGGAATTGAACCCAGGTGGCTGGTACTGTGAGGTAGCAGCGCTAATCACCTGCTGCATTTGTGTGGCTTGAGTCCCTGGAATCGGACTTGAATCTGTGACCTTGTGACTCAGAAGCAGAGGAACGATGGGGCACTGAAGCATAATTTGACATTTCAGTAGTTGTGACTGTGGGCCAGGGCTGAGGCTCAGATTGGACCATTCCATCATTTCTGTTTGTTTTCTTTGTGTTAAATCTCTGTCCCTGCGTTGCTAGGCCACACCACATTGCTGTAACTCCGACCATATCACTGAAACATGGAATCATCGTCCAACTAATGGTGCTTTGCTCTTTATTCTGTGCGTAAACCTTCTTGTTGTTCTTGGTGAAGAAGAGTGCCTGGCCCCTTTAAGAAAAAGAATGGGAAGCATGGAACAAAGAACAAAACAGCATGGGAAACAGGCCCTCCGGCCCAACGAGAGTGCTGGTGGAGGCAGCTAGCAGAAGTGGCTGCTCCTTGTTGAGTCAGATCCTTACTCAACTAGTCAGAAGAATGGGTAGCAAACGGTTTCACTTTTTGGTTACATGTAGTAAATACCTCAGTGAGGACACACACACACACACACACACACACACACACACACACACACACACACACACACACACACACACACACACACACACACACACAACACAATTGGACAGCTGCCAGCATTAATGATTGACTCAGCATCCCTTTGTCTATTAATTCAAACCTGACGTGGGAAGTAGAGATTAAGCCAGGACATGAGGTTTATCATCTTCAGATCAGTTATTGGGCCTGTTTTTTGGTGTTGCTTGTCAGTCAGACAGGCAGAGTTGTATTGAGCAGCAGATCCACTCATCGTGCCGCACGCTAGCTAAATGTAGATTTCCACATTCAGGCCAGATTGATTTGCACCAACAGCAAAGCTCTCCATCTTAGCAAAATTATCCGTGGAGACACAAATCTGGAAGTCCCAGCCCCGAACTTAGCACCCACTATTTATTCAGTTGGCGAGTTGGGGTGGGCTGGGGCCTGGGGTAAATGGTGGTACAGGGAAGATGGGTTGCAGTTCAGCTGCCTCAATTACTAAGTCTAAAAGACAGTTTTTATACTTGAGGCTTGATAGGAGGTCTACTCAAAACTTACTGGAGTTCTTTGGAGTAGAAGGATAATCCTTTTGTAGAAGTAAGGTGCCCTTTTGGGAAAGTCATGTACTCTTTGGGATTGCTCAAGTTAGACATCAATGTACACAAAAGCCAATAAACTCATTAGAAATGTCAACCTCATTGGAACTGTCAAGTGAGCTGTAAATAGAACTGTCAAAGAAAACTCACAAAGGGACCTGTCAAGCTATCAAGGGATTTAAATCTCCTATCCTTTAAATATTTGAAAAAAAACTGTCTGCAATGTTACAAAAATGGTATTTCATTCTGTTTATTGATAGAAGCCTGAGGGTTGTCATTATAGGATTAGTGCTGCATAACTGCTTTCACGACCTGTTGATATCACATCGGGGGGCCTATCATTCATAGTTTGATTGTCAACTCTAATTGTCTATGAAGCCTTTGAAGTGGGACTGTAAATACAGAATCTTCTTTTTATAAAGGATGAAAGGAAACTAAATGTCATGGATGGCTTTTTATAAGAGAATACTATTTTTGAAATAGCGAATCCATTAATTGGCCCTTTGTTTAATTTCAGCATAAGTCCTGAAGTTTACTCATGGTGGATACTGGGTGAATTGGTGTGAAATTGTAAGGACAAAGGTGGTGTGTGTAGGTGGTGGGGAGAGGGGGATGGTGGCATGCATTGGCATGAGTTGGTGTCAAGATAACATAGGGTCTGTAAAGGGCCATGAGGATGAATGGATGAGCCTTGGTTGATATAGAGGATACAAGATGAAATTCCAGTTATAGGCATACCAACTGTGTTCTCAAAACCTAGCTTGTGTCCTTCATTGAGAAGGCTGCCAACGCTGGCCAACCTAGGCCAAACTGGCTCCCGTGCTTCAATGAATGCTCCCAGGTCAACCAGACATGGAGACTACTCTGTTAGTATCACCTAGATCCCAAGAACAATATTAAAAATAAAAGTTAAAACTTACCCCTGGAACCTCCTGGAACTTCTGCCAGAGAAGAGTTACAGAGTCATTACAGTACAGAAGATTGCATTGTCCAGTGCATATCAATCCTGGGCTGACTGTGGCCAAATGCAGTGTTCCTGTAGGTTCTGCTTTCCACATAAACTGGTGGCATCTTTCACAGAGACTGGGCAAGGTTTATTGACATTGGAAATCCTAAAACCTGGGGCTAAATTATAAAGGTAGATATAAGGCAGTCTTATATTCTCTAAAGAGCACAGTACAGGAGATTAAGGGTGATCAAGTTGAGGAGTCGATGTCTAAGAAAGAAAGAGTTTTTCTGGTCTTTTGCTGGTTCCTCAGTCAACATTTCTGTCATCTCCATGGCTCTGCACTCAACCCTGGAAATCCTAGATAACAAAAATATCTATGTTAGACTTCTATTTATTGACTACAGTTCAGCCTTCAAAACCATTATCCCCATGAAACTCATCTTCAAACTCCGTGATCTGGGCCTTGGTTCATCCCTCTGTGACTGGATCTTGAACTTCTCAACTCACAAACCACAATCAGTAAGGATCAGCAACAACACCTCCTCCATGATCATCCTTAATACCGGTGTCCCATAAGGCTGTATTCTCGGCTCCTTATACACCTACGACGGTGTGGCCAAATTCCCCATCAACTCGATTTTCAAGTTTGCTGATGACACCAACCATAGTGGGTCGGATCTCAAACAATGATGAGACAGAGTATGGGAATGATATAGAGAATCTGGTGAACTGGTGTGTCGACAATAATCTCTCCCTCAATGCCAACAAAACGAAGGAGATTGTCATCGACTTCAGGGAACATAGCGGAGATCATGCCCCTATCTACATCAACCATGCAGACACTATGACAATGGATGAATGAATGTTGACAATCACCAGGCAAGAGTGTTCTCTTCCTGTTGGGGAACACTTCAGCAGTCACAGGCAATCAACCTCTGATCTTCGCTATGACACACACCAACTTTTACAGATGCATCATAAAAAGCATTCTTTCTGATTGCATAACAGCTTGGTATGGCTCCTGCTCTGCCCAAGACCGCAATAACAACAAAAGGTCGTAAACAAAGCCTCGTCCGTCACACAAACCAGCCTCCCATCTATTGATTCTGTCTACACTTCCCGCTTCCTCGACAAAGCAGCCAACATAATTAAGGATCCACTCTTCCACTTTCTTCTGTCGGGAAAAAGTTACAAAGGTCTGAGATCACATACCAACGCACTCAAGAACAGCTTCTTCCCTGCTGCCGTCAGACTTGTGAATGAACCTACTGTGCATTGTGTTATTCTTTCTCTGCATCCTAGCTATGACTGTAACACTACATTCTGCACTCTGTCATTTCCTTCTCTATGAATGGTGTGTTTTGTTTTTTATAGCCCTCAAGAAACAATACTTTTCACTGTATATCAATACAATAATAAATCAAATCAAATCAAACTGAGTGATTCATGTTGACAGGCACTGGTGTATTTTTGTGCTGAATCTTATGCCTGATTACTAATAATTTTTTATGCCCACAAGTGTCACGTCACTCCTGTGGTGCATTCCTTCTGATTTGCCCGACCTGCATTGCCTTAACCACTGCAGGCACTGGAGAGCTCCATTTAAACAGCTCGCCAGCATTTGTTCCACAAAGACTACAGGGGATGGCGGGCAAGGTAGGTGCACCACACGTTTCGGAGGAGCTTTTCACCAGGCTGCTAGATGGAGCGGAGCAGACGTGAGGCACCCTTTCTCCCTGGTCCAGCAGGGTAACCACCCCCGCCTGGGATGCAGAGGCAGCCTGGTGCATGTGCACTAGTGAAGAGGACAGGGAGCAGTGTCAGAAGAAGGTAAATGATCTTCTTCACTCAGCCAGAGTAAGTGAGTCAATCCCATTGGACCCCCTTGCACCCACAACTCTTTCCTTTGCTCAGACACCTTGGTCTTTGCCAACAACAGGCACCAGGTTCCCACCTCCCTCCCATGTGTTCCCCCAGCAACTGCTACGTTCTTCAGTTCCTACCCAAGCCCCATCCCTGCCATACCTCATCACCATCTTACATGTTCTCACTCCCACCTACACTCTCCCTATCTGTGCCATTGTAGGACAAACTCAACCACAACAGGCATGAGCGGGATGTAGCCAGCTCGAGACAAGCCTCACACGCTGAGAACCCTCACATGTTTTGACAAGCGAGCCCTTGACCCGGCTGGAAGGAGGAAGGCTGCCTGCACTGCCAGTGAAATGGGAGCAGCAAAGAAATGTGAGAATCCTCAATATGAATGCTGTCATTCCTCAAGCCTGAAGCGTGTCATCAACGTTCTCTCTGTAATACTCTGTAATGCACTGATGCTACGTGTACTCTCTTGCAAACCAACCACAGGAGCAGGCCAGAACATCCACACATCCCCTGGACCCACCAGACTGCAGCAGGACTTCTTGGATCCCACCACGGAAGAGCTATCGCTCAGCTGACACCCTCAAGCCAGGTGACCCTCTTCTGCTGTGTTGCCCTTAAAGGGACAATTACCACGGTTTAAGTAAAAATAATCCCTCTTATCATTGTGGGATCTTTCTGTGCAATAAGCCGCTGCCTTTCTATGCATCATTACAGTAAGTGCAGCTGCTCGGCTACAAAAGCAGCTGGTCTACACTTCCGGGACCAAGTTCAAACTTAAGGAGTAATTTCCATAATCAAAAGCTGTGAATTGTTAAACCAGTGCTTAACTCACTTTTTCAGTCACGGTGTGACCACCGTCCTAGTCTGCCATTTCCCATTGAAAAAAAACACTGAATGATTCAGTAAATCACACAAAAATAAAGGTCTTGGATCGACTTCTGTTATTAAGCAGGAATATGATCTCTTTATTTCCATCCCTGTCCCCTTGTGGCCTTACTCTCTCCCTGCTCTGCTCTTCCCCTCCCCACACACAGACGTTCAGCTACAAGACTGCTTATAATGGATGACTTCATAAGATGTCTTTTAAGGAAGAGGCCGAGGCCAAGGGTCAGAAGTCTAAGGTCACAACATGAAGAGAGTCCAACATTATCTCCTGAGCAAAGGGGGGTGTCTTTTTATGTACTCAGGTCGGTCAATTTTATGTGACATCTCTAAACCTCAACCCCTGGAGATTCCTTTAATATTTCACCAGCGCGTTTGGAAAATTGAGTTTGTCAGAAATGCCCAAAACATGAACCCATGGGGCACAGGATGTCCTGTGAAGAGTGGAAATGATTTGCTCCGGTTTTGTACAGACTGACTATATAAAAATTCCTTCGCACGACTACATCCTGATAAGTTCTTCAGTCTCCTGGGAGCATGGTGAATATGTATGTGGAAGTCTCAGCGGGCTATTGAGATTTGTGGGCTAGGAAACTCTTGTGTTAGGCTCTGGGTTGGTTTAACTGACCCCAGCTAGGGTGGGAGTAAGGATGCTAAAATTCATCTCAGTGCACCTCCCTTCCGAGTTAGGGGATGAGGAATAACTGGCATCATTCTCTCTTCTGATCATTCCTTGGCTGCTCAGTCTGTATGTTTGGACAGGATTGGAAATTGGATAGGATATTCGATACAGAAGCTGGTTCTCTCAGGTACTCTCCCATCTTCCCTCATCTAAATCTGTCATCATAACCATTCATTCACTTCTCCCTCATTGACTCGAGTCCCCTTAAATACATTGAGACCATTCACTTCAATCATTCCCTGTGGGAGAAAACTCCATATTCTCAATACTTCTGGGTAAAGAAGTTTCTTCTGAATTCCCTGATGGATTTCACGGTGACTATTTTATGTTGGCAGCCTCTAGTGATGCTCTGCCCTACAAGAGGGGGACAATCTCTCCATATCTACTCCATCAACACATCTCATCATTTGAAACACCTTTTAAATCAAAAGCAAATTACTGCAGGTGCTGGAGTCTGAAGCCAAAAGAGAAAATCTCAGCAGGTCTGGCAGCATCTGTAAGGAGAGAAGACTGCTGAAATTTCAAATCCAGGTGACTCTTTGTCAAAGCGGAAAGGCATAGAAAGTGGGAAATATTTATATTGCAGGAGGAGGGAAGGAAAAGATGACTCATAGCCACAAAAAACGGGGGAAAAGACTACTAATGGCTGTCCACTGGGAGAATAAAGGATGTGAATGGCCAAATAGTGGAGAAGCTAAAATAAAGATGTTTGTGGCGGGTGGAGGGAGTGAATGGATGGGACAGAGATAAAATTTAGAAAGGAAGAAGCAAAGGGGAAGAAAATATAAAGGAAGGGGAATAAAGTAGAGGGAAAGAGTAGGGGGGGGAATTAAAATGAAGCAAGACAACAAAGAAATAAAAGGGAGAGAACAGTTAAAAAAACTTAAATGAATGAAAACAAAGAGGTCAAGGTAGGGTAGAAGACCAATTCGATGTTGAGTCCAGAAGGCTGTAAAGTGCCTTGCCAGAAGATGAGATGCTGTTCCTCTGATTTGTGTTGTTCTTCAGTGGGACATTGCAGCAAGCTAAGGATAGACATGTGGACATGGGAGCAGGAGTGTGTATTAAAATGACGAGCAACCAGAAGGTCAGGATCCTGATTGTGCACAGATTGAAGGCTGAAGCAAAGCGATCACCCAGTCTACGTTTGGTGATAAAGAGGACGCCACATTAGGAAGCCTATGTCTAAGTCTTTCTATGCCTTTTAGCTTTGATATAAGTTCACCTGGACTCGAAATTTCAGCTCTTTTCTCTCCTTATAGATGCTACCAGTCCTGCTGAGATTTTCCAGCATTTTCCCTTTTGGTTTCTGAAAGCCCAAAGTTGGGAGGTGAGGGAAAGCAGGGTTGGGGGCCTGGTTGCACCATCTCCAGCTAATATGCCACACCAGATTGAGAGATGAGGCAGAGTAGGATTTGAAGAAGTGCCTGAAGGACATATCGTCATCCTGAATAGCTTCAGCAACATCCCTCCTAACAGCTTCATTCATGTCAGCATCAATAGTGCCGAGTACCAGTTCCTCTGAGGGAGTGTGAGGAAATGGAACCAAACTTTAGTTCAGAGGTTAGGCATATGAATATTAGTCATGACAGCTGATTGTTAGAGATGGTTGAGGGGGTGAGAAATGGAGGTGCAGTGTCTGACATTGGTGGTGCACTCACTGAGACATGGCATTTGAAGATGCATTCACTGAACTTGACCATTTGTGTGAGGTCATTGAACTTCTTACAGCACTGAATTGAGATCCTCAGAGAGAGTCTGAATCCACCCCTGGATATGCTGCTATACCCAGGACACAGCCTCCCTTAGAGGAGGTACAAGTTAATGTAGTGTTGCTAGTTTTCAATGAGCAGAGATCTCTTGCAGTCACTCCTCTGAGTCATGTTCGGTGCTTGACTGTACAACATATTCATGAAAGTAAGCAGGTAGAATGTATTTTATGAGTTGACTATATTACTTCCACTGGGGACAAGTTAGTTAGGCATCATGATCCCTTCACTCATTGTTGGACCTTAACCAAGTTTTAGCCCAATGACTCTTTCACATTGTTTTGTTCCCTATTTCAATTGCAGTGTTTCTCTCTCTTGGTACCTGTCTCTCAAACATATCACATTATCCAATACCTGGCATGACAGACCCAAATGTGATTCCTCTTTCCTGAAGGAACTAAAAGTTTAACATTTATTTATTAGTGTCACAAGTAGGTTTACATTAACAGTGCAATGAAGTTACTGTGACAATCTCCTAGTCACCACACTAGGCCTCTGTTCGGGTACACTGAGGGAGAATTTCGTGTGGTTGATGCACCTAACCAGCACGTCTTTCAGATTGTTGGAAGAAAATGGAGACCCAGAGAAAACCCATGCAGACACAAGGAGAATGTGCAGACTCTGCGCAAACAGTGATTGGAGCCTGGAATTGAACCCAGGTCCACTGTGAAGCAGCAGTGCTCACCACTGTGCCATCTATATATTAGCCTAGTAGTAACTTTGAGGGACATTTTGTCTTTGTTCCCATTGACGCCCTCAATTGAATGAACAATTCTGCAGCTGTATGGCAGAAGGAGGCTCAGGGTCCTGGATTTGTGGTGTCCCAGACTTGAAACTAGATTCCATGCAGGTCAGTGGGTGCCGTTTTGCCAGGGAAGGCTGCTTTCCGACTGCCAAACATCCTTTGGTTGATGTAAAGACCTGGATTTTCCAGCCCTGCAATGACGGGATCCGTCATGGGAGATTTTGGCAGCCAAACGCCCATTGACTTTTACCAGAATCGGACAACCTGGGCAATGGGAAGGACCGGGAACCAATCCCAGAAACTGGAATGAAAAACTTGGTGACAAGACAGGGGGAAGAAGGTGGCTTTCGAAGACAACACTGAGTTTTATGAGATCTTCCTGTTTCTGTTTGTCTCTGTAGCATACCTTGGCAGCGAAATGTCCCATCATTCCTAAGATATCTCCAGCCCGCAGGCTGTTGGAGTGTGGGAAGATTACAATTCCTGCTCGCCTGACACAAGATTAACAGCGGGATGAGAATGGAGGGGCTGGTGGAGTGGAGGGGTGGGAGGGAACAGGTGGTGGAGGAGTTGGGGGACTGGGGGGAGGGATTGTGTGGGTTGTGGGGGTGGAGGGGGTGAGGCTGGGGGGGATGAAGGGCAGTTGGAGTGGAGGGGTTGAGTGGGACTGGGGAGTGGAGAGTTTGAGGGACTGGGGAGAGGGGTTGTGGGAGGTTGGAGAGGGAAGGGGTTGCTGGGGGCTTTGCCTGATATACAAGCCTCAGCTCACTGCATTGACGCTGGATCTCTCTCCCTTTCTCTCGCCTCCGAGAGCATTCAGGTGACCTTCTGTGTCTGTCAGCTGAGCCCTGGGGCTAACTGAAGCAAAGGCAGGGAGAGAGAGATAGAGCGAGTCTGTCAGACTGGCTTAGTGAAGGGGTGGACAGACACCTATCCTCACTATACAGCCACAGGCGAGGTGAATGGGCTCCTCCTGTGCTGGAGAATGGGGGGGAGCTCCCAACCACTCAGTCCTTTTGGGAAAACAGTGCTCCCCTTGACCTCAGCACCCCGACCACATCCTGCGGCTCAAAGGGAACTTTTGGCAGCTGCTTTTCTGAGCTGAGTTTCAGTGCCAGAGGTTTTTAATATTCCTTCAGATTGTGCTTTGCCATTTCAGGCTCTGACAGATTTACACGGGTGGGAATAATCCACCAGAAACCTCGCTTTAAATGGAAACTACATAAAATGACATTTGAACCTATTCCTATTCGAATTCTGAGAGAAAACAATAAGATTCGCCTTGTGTGGATTATAATTTCATCGCATTCCTTAGCTTGTATCTGAATATTGGGATTACTGGGTAGAAATAACTGGTTTTGTCTCCATTCCTGAGTGTTAAAAGTGTTTGATCAAAGAGGGACTTGACATTGTCTCACTGAGTTCAAGATGTCCTGGTTCAATTCACAGTCTAAAACCTGCTTCTGAAACGTGTTCCTTGGTCACTGTTTTAATTTTAGGCAGTACCAAAGTCACAATTTGTGCACTGCAAACTCACACAAACAGCAGTGTGATTTATTGAAAAGAAAATTGATTTCATACAATAGGTTTAGTAAAATTTAGAATAAAAAATAAGTTTAAAATAAAACAGCTTTCATTCATTTTAAAAGGTTCTTGTCTGAGAAATGAATATTGGCTGGCTTATTGGAGAGAACGCATCCGCTTTTAGCTTTGGTAATGTTGCTTAAGGAAAGATGCACTGGCATTGGAGAAAAGGTTCACTTGGTTGTCCTGGTTATGGAGGGATTTTCTCATGAGAAGAGATTGAGGAGGTTGGGCCTGAACTCATTGGAGATTAGAATAATGAGAGGTGATCTTATTGAGACGTTGAGGATTCTCAGCGGTGCTTAAGGGGTTGTTTCCCCTTGTGGAAGAGTTTAGGACTCGAGAGCATAATCTCAGAGTAAGGGTCACTCATTTAAGACTGTGATAAGGAGGAATTTCTTATCTCAGAATAGAGAATCTGTGGAATTATCTATCGGAGAGAATTGTCAAGGCTGGGTCTTCAATATTTTCAAGGCTGAGATAGATTTTTTTTATACAGTAAGGGAATCGAGAGTTATGGGGATAAGGCAGGAAAATGGAGTTAAAATTATATTAGATCAGCCATGATTTTACTGAATGGTAGAGCAGAATTGACGGGCCGAATGGCCAACTTCTGCTCCTATGTCTTAGGATCTTATAGTCTTTGACTAGTGACATAGGATCTTTTACATTCATCTGGGAGGGTAGAGATGGTCTCTGTTTAAGAGCTCATGGGAAAGACAGCACTGTTGAGTCTGATCTATCATGATGGAGAGTGCAGCACTCCCTCAGTACTGCACTGGGAATGTCAGCCTCGATTATGGGGCTCATTCTCCAAAGTTAGCCTTCAACTCACTTGGGCAGTTAGAGTACTGTATCCCTGGGGCTCAGATTTCATTGGACAATGGCTCCCTCCATGCAAACAAATGCAGCTTGGCACATATGATGTGGCTGTCACACTTGGGGTGGAATTTTTTGGACTGTCCAGCTATTTGGTGAGCAAGAGAACTTAGTTTAATGGGAGGCTAAAAATCAATTACCTGATGGCAGAAAGGTCTTTTGCAATGATGTTCTTAGGACTGTAAAGGTTGGATAAAGGCCGGTGAGCTTCCTAATGGACATTGTTGGTAAGAAGTTTTGTATGTATTAACAAGTCATGCATGCTCATTAAAAGTGCCACCTTCCCAGAAATACGATCCCCCTCCCCACCAGCAAGAGTTTTGAACATGCACATTTACGGCTACAGATGAACAATATGCTTCTAGTGTGGTAATCCTCTTCCACCATTCTGAAACCAGTATATGCTCCTTTGGCTATCTCGGGGACTGGTCAGAAATGTCAGCCTCCTTACTCAGACTGGCTACCAATAGGACAAACTGGACGGACGAAGCAAGAATAGGACAGAAGGAGGGAAGGCTGAGCACAGGATTCAGGGTTGATACTGGACACAGAAGACTGCGCTGAAACTTGACATAGGAGACTGGTCCCTCCAAGGGACATTTCACTAGTCACGGTTAGTGGACAGCTGCCAACTTGTGACTCCAAAGATCCATTGTCTCCAAAAAATGGTCGCTGCTGAATGGTCACTGCCTGTCCATGCTGCCAAGGCAATGGTTTCTCTATCGATCCTCAAGGGTAATGGAGATGAGTGGGATAGTTCAGAGAGAGGATTCTTACACATGGCTCTCATCACCCTGGTCAAAGAGCATTGGCTCCACGCGCAGTCATGGATAAAAGAAAGGAACCCCCCCGCCGATCTCTTGCCCTCACCTGGAAGGAGTGGGTTGGCCACAAAGATCTGGAAGCAATATCATGTTGATGGCATTAAAGGACTTCACTGCTTTAAACGCCTTTGCCAGTGGCTCATTCCAGACCTCCACTGGGGACTTTTGTGGCATCTTCCAGTCAGTGTATTCAAGAGTCGACAGATGTCCTGTTCATGAGAGCACACTAACTGTGCACTTATCCAATTCCACCTGAGTTCCCAAGGCTAGGCTGCCAAAGAAATAGGTTTTGCAGCAATTGCAAGGTGCTATTGACTGTACTCACTTGGCTTTGAGAGTTCCCTGGCAACAGCCAGCCACATTGGTCAACAGGAAATGTTTTCATTTACAACTGATATGTGAGCACGGAACACAATTCCTACATGTTTGTGCTCAGTTCCCAGTGAGCTCTCATGCACGTACCTTCTGAACAATGCTTAGGTGACAGAGGTTTTTGAAGGGCATTGGTAATTGCAGGGTTGTCTCCTTAGGAACAATGGATAGCTCCAAAAAACCTGGTTGGTGACTCTAGTTTTCTGTCTGCAGAGTACTACTGAGGAAAGTTACTATGCCATATATGCCTCCAATAGATCCATTTCTGAGCAGACAATAGGCCTCCTTTCAGCCTTCTCAGGTGGAAACTCCAATGCTCAACACATGAAATGTCCAGGAATATTGCTTTCTGCTGCACCCTTCACAACCTCGTGTTACAAAGGGGGAACGCCTTGGCTGAGGGAGACATGGAGAATGAAGATGTCTTCTCCAGCGTAGCTACTGGTGAAGAGGATGGTGACAATGAGAGCCAGGAGGTCACAGAGGTACTTACTGATGTCCTTGCAACGGTACAACACAGAAGAAGGTTTGTAACAATTTCTAGGCAGAGTAAGCATTTCTATTAGTATCTGGCTTTCTATCCTCCACTGGCTGGCAGGTTCAGCTCCCTTTTGTAACAGACATTTATTGTTAGTTTTGATGTACTTGATTTTTGATACCTGAATTAAATTGCACTATTTAACATCTGCCTGCCTGGCAGTTTGATCCTTTGCATGTTCCAAGCTGTGCAGATATACAGGATCCTGTGGCTAAACGTATACATTAGAACCTATAACCTTCTCTGACCTTTTGCGATCTCAAGTACCTTTTTTTTATTCATTCACGGGGCATGAGTGTTGCTGGCTGGGCCAGCATTTATTGCCCATCCCTAGTTGCTCTTGAAGTGAATGGCTTGCTATGCCATTTCAGAGGGCAATTCAGAGTCAACCATACTGCTGTAGTTACATGTCAGCCAGACCAGATAAGATTTCCTTCCTTAAAAGACATTTGTGAACCAATTATACCACTGTAAGTAGAATTGAAACTTTACCTGTGCCCCACAAAGTCCATAAACATGGAGTCATAGAGTCATAAAGCGCAGGAAAAGTCCTTCAGCCTATCAAGTCTGCACTGACAATAACTACCACAGAAGTGTTAATCCCATTTTCCAGCACTTGTCCCACATCTTTGAATGTCATGATATTTCAAGAACTCACCCAAAGGTTGTAAGGTTTCTGGTCTCCACAACCTTCACATGGTAACATGGAAACAATATCAGATCTAACCAGGTAACCAGGGTTAGGGTGGCACAGTGGCGCAGTGGTTAGCACTGCTGCCTCACAGCTCCAGTTCCCGGCTTGGATCACTGTCTATGTGGAGTTTGCATATTCTCCCCGTGTCTGCATGGGCTTCGTTTGGATGCTTCGGTTTCCTCCCACAGTCCAAAGATGTGCAGGTTAGGTTGATTTGCCATGCTAAATTAACCCTTAGTGTCTCAGCATGTGTAAATTAGCAGGATTGGTGGAGTATATTTGTGGGGTTAGGGCCTGCGGTGGGATTGTTGTCGGTGCAGACTGAATAGCCTCCTTCTGCACTTTAGGGTGTCTACGATTTCTATGAGCCTTGGCAGAGGGGGCTCGTGTTGCCCTCACACCAGCTCCCAATTTGGGGGCAGCCTTTGCGGTGAACTCTTTCGGACAGAACCAAATAAATGAGTCCATAGGGAGGATCAGCATGGGAAAATCATTTGCCCTTTGGAATCACTCCTCCACGCAGGCTTGTCAGGACACTGGTCTCCAGCAGTCCCCCTGTGTCAGTAACCTGGAGATGAGCCCAGAGGTGAACGTACCTGCTTTAGTGAATGGTGCAGGGGAACGGCATGATGCTGCAGCCTTTGAGGTTTCCTCCTCTGAGGTGGTGTTGGACATGGTTATCTGGGTGTTCCGAGGCCTCCCCCTTTTCTTGTTGGTACCTGGAATGCTATCTGAGCAAGTTCATTAGTTAAAGCAATATCTCACTATGTGAGTGTATTTGGTAACAGGATACTGGAGACACCCTCATTGGCTTCCTGGGGGAGTTCTGTCTCAGCTTCAGCACAGACATGCTCCCGCTCCTCCCAGCTCACTTGGCAGCCTCGCCCGCCAAAGGGGTGAAGATCCGAATGTCTGGAATGCCACCTCTGGTCTTGGTCTGCTCCTTCCTATTGTGTGTGTCCATGTTTGATAGGCAGAAGGTTTGAGTGTTATCGCAATGGGTGTCTGAACAATTTCGGAGCAATGCACGCCTACTGCAGTCCAGAGATCCCCGCAGTGAGTGATTAACCTGCAGGATACTGTAATGGCAGGGACAGCGACTTCCTGGCCACCCTGTTATGAGAGTTGGCACACTCCTTGCCAATGCATAATGAACTGAGGACAGCAAGTTCCCCAGTGGAAAACTCCCTCACTTTCACCTCCACCAATGAACTTCAGCTCCAGAATGGAAGACCCTGGCCCAGTGTTTATATAGATACCTCTCTCCTCCTGTACGTTTTGAAATCTCTTTTCCTCTCCCTCTCGATGTAGGGTTATATCTCTCTCAATACCTTATTGACTATATTTTTTTCATTTGACAGATAAATTTTTGAACATTAAACGAATTAAGGGTTATGGTGAGTGGACAGGTAAGTGGAGCTGAATGCACAAAAAGATCAGCCATGATCTTATTGAATGGGGGAGCAGGTTCGAGGGGCCAAATGGCCTACTCCTGCTCCTTGTTCTTATTTGCAAACTTTAATTGTTTTCCCTTACATGTTTGTGTGTCTCTAAACAACAGCTGCTGATTGTTCGGTCCCTTAGTAAATTTATTCTGTACAATCCACAGTCTCTTCCAGGTAGCTTGTAACTCCTTGGTGTCTGCATTCCTATCTTATCTGTATTGGCCCTCTGGAGATATTAAGGAAATTCAATACCACATTCTTCTTTCGAGCACCTGTTCTTTTCAGTAAGCAATCGCATGTGCAGATTCACTCCACATCTTGCAAGAAATATTGCTCAAAAACACAAAAATTAATCACAATGAGCTTTGCTTTATAGAATAAAAAAAGACACTTCCCAATCTGTATCAGTTCAAACCATTTCCCATTCTTAATCATTCCAAACTTCTTCCTAATCTATCAGATTCCAAACCTCTTTCCATTCTGTAGAGTTTGTAGTCCCATTCTGTCCCATTCCAAATCACTTCCCATTTCACAGAATTCCAGACTATTTCCCAACATTTCAAACTCCTTTTCAATTCCATTGATTTTCAAATTATTCCTCATTTTCTCCCTGTAATTTGCAGTTGCCCCTGCTGTCGTTCAGCCTCACTATAAAACTGATTACAAAATAAACAAGCAAATAAAAATAATTAGGGCAGTTAATTTATATTTACACTGAGCAAAGAGACATGGCTTTGCTAACATGTAATATGCTGGGGGTTATCATTAACCAGAAACTGAACTGCAACAGCCATATAATTACTGTGGCTACAAGTGCAGGTCAAAGGCTTGGAATTCTGCAACGAGTAACTCACCTCCTGACTCCCCAAAACCTGTCCACCACTTACAAGGCACAAGCCAGAAATGTGATGGAATAGTTGCCACTTGCCTAGATGAGTGCAGCTTCATCAACACTCAAGAAATCATCCTGGACAAAGTAACCCTGCTTGATTGGTGTTCCATCCACAACATCACTCCCTCCACCACCGACACACTGTAGCAGCCATGGTTCCATCTACGTAATGCACTGCAGAAACTCACCAAGACTCCTTCAATAGCCTCTTCCAAACTTGCAACCTCTGCCATCTAGAAGGACAAGAGCAGCAGTCACTCAGCTAATGTTCTGGTGACCCGGGTTCGAAACCCACCATGCCACATGGTGAAATTTGAATTCGATAAAAGAAATCTGGAATTATGATAACTGGGAAACCATTGTCGATTGTCGTAATTCCTTTAGGACAGGGAATCTGTCTGGTCTGGCCTACAAGTACTCTCAACTGCCCTTGGGCAACTAACACTCAAATCCCACAAAAGAATTTAAAAAAAAATTAGAGATGGGTAGTAAATGCTGGCCTAGCCAGTATGAAAGAGTACGTTGTACCAATTGACAACTCAATGAACCAACAAGACAAGGATCATCTAGGCTTTTAAGATCTAAAAAAGTGACTCTGGAATTGACAGACCCAAAAATAGTTTCCTCAGCTTTTATCGACAGTTACTGCCCCTCTTCCACTACAAATCCCTCATCCTTTAGCTCCACCACCCGCCACTCCCTTTGACCTTCACTTCCAGGATCAGAACACATTGCGAAGAGTTAGGCCTTTACTAACTGTGACAAAACTGGAACTGCAATCCCCTAACGGTGACCTGCCAACCTAGGGCTATAGGTGAAGAATTCACATGTCTCTCTTGACAAGATCTCAGTGCCCACACTAAGATGTTTGATACATCCAAAACTGTAACGAGATCTCCTCTTCAAACCCGAACCTATTCTGGAAAGTGTCCAAAGGAGAGGGGGAAAACTATCTTATCCACTACAAAACAAGAATTCCTGTCAGTAGTTGGAGAATACAATACTCCCCCAATCAACAAAGGCAGAATGATCTGAACGTGACTCTCCCTCTCATGATTGATGCAGACATTCACTCACTTTGTAAAACACAAAGCCATGTTTGGAATGAGGGATACATCTGACCTCAAACCAAACAAACCCACTACTGCACTCACCGTACCCTCCATCAGTGCAGAGGCACACGTCCAACTGGGTCAGTGATCTAGCTGAAGATCGGGGCTGCATTCTGGAATACACCCCATTGACAGGGCCTGTAGCAGTCAGAGGCAGTGACAGTCTCAGTCTCCAGCACAGAGATTGCGTGTATCCGCAGGGCTGTCTACAGACCCGAGGACATGAGCAAGCCTCAACATGCATGTGTGGCCGTTCTCCAACTGGCACATGCCCAAAGACTGCTGAGGCTCATTGGGAACCATAGTTCCCAACCTCGAAGGCCCAATCTCTGTTTTTCAAAGATTATCTTCCTTCTTTCTTTCCTCGGGCTTGTAGCAATGCAAATGGTATTCCCAATGTGGATCAGCAGGAAATCCTGTCTGCCGTCAGCTCAACATGAAAGTGCGTGGAAATAATTCAAATTGGGGTCTCGCAGGTAAGATTTCAATTTTTGGTCCTCCACTAGTTCTCCGTTCCCACCTGCCATGTGAAACCCTGTACTGGCAAGCCTGGAAAATTCCACCCTCACTGTCTGACTCACGTTCAAATGCATTGAACAGCATGAGTCTCACAGATACAGACTAAACTCAACGGTTAGCATCTGTCCATTCCAATCAAGTACCCCTACATATGAGTGTAATCAGTCTTACTTAGAATCATAGAATCCGTACATGCAGAAAGAGGCCATTCAGCCCTTTGAGTCTACACCGACCCTCAGAAAGAGCATCCTCATAACCCCATTCCTTAGGTAGATTAGGTGTTCAATCTATCCAACCTCCACAATAATGTGTTTGTTTTGATTGTTTAAAATAGCCTGAAGAAGTCTTTTACTGTAAAGGAAACCGGAACAGCTAGAGAAAACTCACGCAGACACAGGGAGGAAGTACAAGTTCCACACAGACAGTGATCTAAGGCTGGAATTGAACCCGGGTCCCTGGCACTGTGAGGCAGCAATGCTAACCACTGTACCACTATGTGCTCTTGACAAACAATCTCTGTGGCACTGAAAATTATATTTAACAAATGCAGTGTCTCATTCCTTCAGATTTTAATTTTTGGAGATTTTAAAAGTAAGGAAAAAGTTTAATTTTCCCTTTTTGACTCTTTGATCTCTTTCCTTTAATCTTATCTCCCCCCACCCCCCTACCTTTATTTTGCTTTCTGTACCACCAGGGAATGGTCTAATGCTATTACCACAAGACTATTAATCCAAAAAATCAGCTAATGTTCTGGAGACCCGGGCCTGAATCCTGCCACGGCAGGTGGTGGAATTCGAGTTCAATAAACAATATCTGGAATTAAGAATCTACAGATGATGATGAAACCATCGTCGATTGTCAAAAAAACACAATTTATTCATTAATATCCTTGAGGGAAATAAATTTGCCATCTTGTCTTATCTGTGTGACTCCAGCATCACAGCATTATGGTTGACTCTCAACTGGGATGGGCAATAAATGTTGACCATTCAGTGACCTCCATGTCCCATGAATGAATAAAAAAAAGTCTGTTTTGGGAAGCAGTGGAGTTCTGAAGGTAGCTCACTCTTGCTCATCTTACTGTGCCTGGCTCAAACTGTTATAATGAGACCTCTTCAAAGACGGTAAATCATCTTTGGAACAAATGATAGAGATGTGAAGATGGAGTTCTTGTTACCTTCAGACACCAAGGAAGGCCCATACAGGACTTGATTTCAAATGTGTGGAGAAATGGAATAATTTTAATGACAGCTGATCCAGTCCTCAGAGAGCAGAGCATGGATTCTGAAGATGGGTTTTTGCAACAATAATGATAGTTTCAGGGTCACCATTTCAATTCCAGACTTTTTATTAACCAAATTTAAATTTTACCAGCTGCTATGATGAGATTTGAACCCATGTTCCCCCAATGTGAGCCTGAGTCTCTGGATCACATGAGCACTCTGTCATCATCGCCCCAGATTTTGTGAATAAAGAGCCAATTATATTCCTCTAAATATTAAGATAAATGCCACACATTATGGGATGTCTTGCTGTAGCTAAAAAGAGCCTTGGTGAGGCCACACCTTGAATATTGTGTGCAGTTTTGGTCTCTTAGTCTGGGGAAGGACGTTCTTGCTACTGAGAAAGTCCAGCAAAGGATCACCAGATTGATTCCTGGAATGGCAGGACTGGATATGAAGACAGACTGGGTTAATTGGGCTTGTACTCACTGGAATTTAGAAGAATGAGAGGGGATCTCATAGAAATGCATAAAATCCTGATGGGACTGGACAGACTAGATGCAGGAAGAATGTTCCTGATGTTGGGGAAGTGCAGAACTAAGGGTCACAGTCTAAGAATAAGGGGTAAGCCATTCAGGACAGAGATGAGAAAGAATGTGTGGTCCCAAGGAATTCCCTACCATAGAAAGCCGTTGGGGCCAGTTTGTTAGAGGGAGCTGGATGTGGTCCTTGTGGCTAAAGGGATCAAGAGGTGTGGAGGGAAAGCGAGAGTGGGATACTGAAAGTATTTGATCAGCCATGATCATATTGAATAGTGGTGCAGACTCAAAGTAGCAAATGGTCTACTCCTGCATCTATTTTCTATGCTTCTATAAAGGAAATAATTCACAAATCTCTAGGGAGCTCAAACAATAGCACCTAGAAATCCCCAAGGATGTCTCAGCCCATTTAAAGCAGTGCTTTACCCATCAATCTATTACTGAAGCTATAGCAGGAGACTGAGACCCAGACCTCTGTGAGAATTGCAAGCTCCTGCCTTTAAGATACAGGATAAGGTAGATATCTTGCAGTCCTAATGGATTGGTTATTCATCCAGCCTCCTCTATTGTGTCAGGCCAGCAGGATTTAACCTTCATCTAGACAGGCAGAGATAGACATAGAGATACAATAGCTAAGACTTGCAACGCTAGGCTTCATTATAGATTGGCAGTCATCCAACCAACTCATGGTGATTTGGATTGCTTTAATTAAGGTTGGTTTGCAGACTCAATAATGAAATGGACTGACAGTCGATCATGGCTAACCACTCAGTTTAGAAGGCAATTAATAGATCCCTTATTCATTTCTGGACTCACTAATGGTGAATTTATTTAGCTTCACCCTACTGCACATTATTCCTCATATTATGGTCACATAACTATGCAGCATGAGTGAAGATCATTTGGACCATTGTGCTTCTTTTGGCGTCCATTCCCCAATTGTAGGCAAACCCTGGCTACAGGAAACCACTTATTCCCATGCTGGAATCAATGATGGTGTTGATATGGAGTTGACAAAGAACCCGAACCAAATGGGAGATCGTCCCAAACCAAAAAAAAACCTGCCGGCTTTGAGGAGGTTGAGACCAAAGTCTACAAAGGTGAATGCTGACGTGGAGGGAAGTGAGACCTTTTGTTAGCCCTTCCTGCACAGGTATGCACTCCACAGGAGGGAGGTAAAATGTAATCTTTTGATCTTTATCTGGGTACAGCTCCAATGATCCTGGACAACCTGTCTTGACTCGGCCTGTCTTCAGGTAAAGTGATGGTTGGGTAATGGTGTTGGAGAGCTGATGGTGATGGTGAGGTGATGGTGTGGTGTTGGTGAGCTCATGGTGAGGTATGGTGAGGTGGAGTGAGATATTACTAAATTACATATGAAACCTGATCTGGCATCTGCTGCTGAAGTCACTGAGGGACAGCATGCAGATGAGAAATGTTGAGGGGTGGGTGAGGCAGGAGTAAATCCTGAGGAGATACTAGGGGCATCACAGTGGCACAGTGGCTAGCACTGCTATATCATAGCACCAGGGACCCTGGTCTGATTCCCAGCTTTGGCCACTGTCTGTGTGGATGTTGCACGTTCTCCTTGTGTCTGCGTGGGTTCCTTCCAGTGCTCCAGTTTCCTCCCACAGCCTGAAAGACATGGTGGTTAGATGTATTGGCCATGACAAATTCTCCCTCAGTGTACTCGAACTGGTGCTGGAGCCTGGCGACTGGGGAATTTTCACAGTAACTTCACTACAGTGTTAATGTAAGCCTACTTGTTTCACTAGTAAATAACCTTAAAACACAAAGGTGTGAAGATACAGGAAGAAAAAAATGTTCCAAGAGGTTACTGTGGCTACATGTGAATGACACCCTTTTTTTAACGAAATCACGTGAAATTTCAATGAGTTTTCGAATCCAAGATACCACATGTCTATTGTATCATTGGGAAAATACAGTATCCTCACGTTGTGATGTGCAAATCATCCTCCCAGACAGCAGGACAGTATTTTGAGCTAACAGCCTGGCTATGGCTGTTCATATTCATACACAGTAAGAGGTCTGACAGCACAAATTTTAAATCCAACCGATTTATTTGATAGTAAACTTGCAAGTTTTTGGCTTTTGTAGCCTTCTTTAGGCCAATGAAGTGTTCTGGTCTGCAACACCTCATTCACCTGAAGAAGGCTACAAAAGCCGAAAGCTTGCAAGTTTACTATCAGACAAATCGGTTGGATTTAAAATTGGTGTTGTCAGACCTCTTACTGTGTTTACCCCAGTCCAACGCTGGCATCTCTACATCATATTCATACAAACATATATATACATGTATTCATACATAGGGCCCTGATCCTTGGCAGATAGAAGGAGCATCTTCGTGCATGTTAAACTTGGGGTCCGCCATTGTTCATTCCCCATGCCAATGCTTTGACAAATCAAAATCAACATTCTCGGTTTGAATTTGAAACAAAGTGTGGCAGTTAACAGTTAACTGCTGCTTTCTCCATGTTAGTTATTCCATCAGAGCCCACTTGTCTCTCTCATGCTGTGTAAGTCATTGTTCCCTTTACCTTGAGTACAGGATGAAAAATTTTGATAGCATGTCCCTTTATTCAACAAGACTTAAGACCTGAACTACTTAAATAACTAGTTTTACTAATCAGATTTCACCATGAAATGATCAGTGCACTTTCTAAAGTACGTTCAGTCAAAAAGTCAGGTTGGGCAGCACGATAGCACAGTGATCTGGGAGACACGGTAGCACAGTGGTTAGCACCGCTGCTTCACAGCTCCAGGGACTTGAGTTTGATTCCTGGCTCAGGTCACTGTGTGGAGTTTGCACATTCTCCTTGTGTCTGAACGGGTTTCGTCCGGGTGCTCCAGTTTCCTCCCACAATCCAAAGACGTGCAGGTTAGGTTGATTGGCCATGCTAAAAATTGCCCCTTCGAGTCCTCAGATGTGTAGGTTTACAGGGATTAGCAAGTAAATATTTAGGGATATAGGGTAGGGCCTAGGTAGGATTGTGGTTGGTGCAGACTCGATGAGCCCAATGGCCTTTTTCTACGCTGTGGGGCTTCTATGATTTTTATGATAGCCATCTCTTTCTCTCTCTCACAGAACCAGTCCTTGCAGAGGCAGCTCAACTATATGAGAATATGGAGGTGGAATGGAGCTGGTCTCAGGTCAGGGATTGGGATTTTGCTCAGTTAATTTTATCTTCTTTGAAGCCTACAGTAGACAGGTTGTGTGTGTTTAACTAGCCTGACCGAGTGCATTTTTTAATGAGACTGATTATGTGCCAACAAGATATCATTAGGCTAAGGTGCCAGTTGCTAGCAGTCTGCAGGGCTATCAGCACAGAGGTTGGTTACACTCAGATAATATGGACAGATAGGTGAACCCCTACCATCAACATTCTGGGGTTACAAATGACCAGAAACTTAATTGGATCTGTATTAAAAACTGTGGCTACAAGAGCAAGTCAGAGGCTAGGAATTCTGTGGTGAGTAACTCACTTCCTGATTCCCCAAACGTTATCCACTATCTACAAGGCACATGTCAGGAGTGTGATGGAATATTCCCCACTTGCGTGGGTGAATGCAATAACACTAAAGGAGCTTAACACCATCCAGTAACCCACTTGATTGCTGCTCCCTTCAGCATACTGAACACTCATCTTTATCACCACTGACACACAGTAGTAGAGCATGTACCATCTACAAGATGCTCTGCAGCAACTCACCAAGGATCCTTAACAGCGCCTTCCAAACTCACAGCCTCTACCATGTAAAAGAATAAGGGCAGCAGATACATGGGAACACCACCACTTACAGGTTCCCCTCTAAGCCACTCAGCTTCCAGATATCGCCATTTCTTTACTGTTGCTGGGTCAAAATGCTTTCTCTAACAGCACTGTGGGTGTACTTACACCTCAAGGACAGCAGCACTTCGAGAAGGTAGCTCACCGCCACTTTCTCAAGTCCAACTATGGAGTGGCAATAAATGCTGGCCTAACCAGCGATGTCCGTATTTCCTGCATGAATCGTATGCCACGTCTAAGATAAAAGGACTCCCAAAGTGTTGTGCAAGTACAGAAATAGACCTCAGAAGGAGGGAGCTGGAAGCTTAGTGACCATGAGCTTCTGAGTCAGAATCATGAAGGGTAGCGACTGAGCCCAGTTGGTACCATGGGCAGATTTTCCTGTTTTGTGTGTGGGCATGAAGTACCATGTGGGAGTAACACCAAGGGAGAGCTGGGCAAGCTACTTCATGGTCACACAATCCTCTCTGACCAACTGGCAATCGCTAATTTCAAACGACGCATGCCCTATACCCTCGGAGGTGTGATCTCTCTGGCAGAGTGTGACTTTAGATCATTTTCCCTTTAATGAATGCAAGCTAAATGTAGACTCCAATGCAAAGGAATCTGTGGTGTTGCAGTTCAAAGAGCCACAAGTAGAATTTCACACTGCCTTACTGAGTAAATGTTAAGTACACGAGAAATAAAGAGTGTGATCTTAGCATGTGCACGCGGTTGATAGATTTCCCCTTAGTGCCTTGAATGTGCATGTTAACTGTTTCAACAGCGGACTGAGGAATTTCATACAAGCTCATTAACACCTTCCTATACTAAACTGGCATCGCACGATTGCAAAAATAGCTGGGCATGTTTCTAACTTCAGGACATAAGAATCCTCCACTGCCCCTTTGTAAATAGATGCCTTTGGTGAGATCAGGAGTGTGGGGTTAAAAGGCGCTGATAAAACAAGCCAGTTGCTATGTTCTCAGTGGCTGAGCCACTTACGACTGAATGGTTAAAGAGGATCCCCTATCTTTTTGGGCCATCTGATCCACTTTGATTAACACAGACATTTTGAATAGAATTGGATATGTTGCACCCCTCTCTCTCTCTCTGTCTCACACACACACACACACACATACACACACACATACATGTACACACGTATACACAAACAGACACACATATGTACACACGTATACACACGCACACACATGTATACATATATATATACATATACACACACACACACACATACACACACACATACATGTACACACGTATACACAAACAGACACACATATGTACACACATATACACACGCACACACATGTATACATATATATATACATATACACACACACACACACATACACACACACATACATGTACACACGTATACACAAACAGACACACATATGTACACACGTATACACACGCACACACATGTATACATATATATATACATATACACACACACACACATACACACACACATACATGTACACACGTATACACAAACAGACACACATATGTACACACGTATACACACGCACACACATGTATACATATATATATACATATACACACACACACACACATACACACTTCACTGCACCATCTCTCAAGCACAAGAAAATGATTGTGTTTCCATTGTAAGATCAGCAGAAACTCAGTTTGTGTCGGGAGCCCCTGGTATACACCTTCTTCCTGCCAAAGTTATGATGGTTGATTTCAGGATAAGTGGGGCGGGAAAGAGACTGGCCAAATCTCCTGGAACATTCCACACCTCTCCCCCTGTTACAGTGCCCCGAGTGAGAGAGCGCACAGAAGTGGGTCAGAGGCAGACAAAGCCCAAAGACAAAGGGGGAAGATAGCTGTTTGTCACATTGAGCAATGTCACAGGAGATCAGCCAGGAAGATAATAGTACACCACATGTTACAGTGTGTAACACTCTCATATACATCAACATTCCAATATTCCGACATGAAGATTAAATTTATACATTATCTGAACCATTGGTTTAGTGACCAGTTTAAAATGACATTGATTGAGAATCTGGCCCAGTATATAAACTGATTGGATTTCAGACCCTGTTAGAAGGGAATGCTTGTTATCTGGTGTGTGTGTGTGCCATATAGGTTAAAGCTGTCCATAAAACCCTCCCACTATCTGCGACTGATGACCCTACTGGCTGGTAGAAAGATAATCATGTCCGAGGAAAAGACCCTGTCAGATGGCATCCAGGTCCTGTGGTACTCCATACTGCTCCCCAAGTGCAGAGGGTGAAGCAACCAACGCAAGCAAATTGTAAAAGCAAATTGCGTGGAAGATGTGGAAAGCCTGCAGAGGGATCTGGATAGGTTGAGTGAGTGGGCGAGGTCCTGGCAGATGGAGTATAATGTTAACAAGTGTGAGGTTATCCACTTTGGTAAGAATAATGGTAGGAAGGGCTACTATTTAAATGGAGAAAAGCTGCAGCATGCGACGGTGCAAAGGGACCTGGGGGTCCTTGTGCACAAATAGCAAAAACACAATCTGCAGGTGCAGCAGGTGATCGAGAAGGTGAATGCAATGTTGGCCTTTATAGCTGGGGGGATAGAATATAAAAGTAGGGAGGTTCTGTTGCAGCTGTATAGGGTGCTGGTGAGGCCGCAGCTGGAGTACTGTGTGCAGTTTTGGTCGCCGCATTCGAGGAAGGATATATTGGCCTTGGAGGGGGTGCAGAGAAGGTTCACTCGGCTGATACCAGAGATGCGGGCTTTGGATTACGAGGAGAGACTGAATAGGCTAGGTTTGTACTCTTTGGAGTTTAGAAGGCTGAGAGGGGATCTTATAGAGACATATAAGATAATGAAGGGGATGGAAAGGGTAGAGGTTGAGAGACTCTTCCCTCTTAGCAAAGATAGCAGGACTGGAGGGCACAGCCTCAAGATTGGGGGGTGAGGTTCAGATTGGAGTTGCGAGGGGTTTCTTCACGCAGAGGGTGTGAATCTTTGGAATTCTCTGCCTGATGAGATGGTGGAGGCCTCCTCACTGAATATGTTCAAGTCAAGAGTGGATAGGTTTTTAATTGACAAGAGAATTAAGGGTTATGGGGAGAAAGTGGGAAAGTGGAACTGAACCACTACAGATCAGCCATGATCTTATTGAATGGCGGGGCAGGCTCGAGGGGCTGGATGGCCTACTCCTGCTCCTATTTCTTATGTTCTTATGTTCTTAACACCAATTATACCTGAGCACGGATTTTCCAGTCATGTGGTGGCCCAGATTTTCATTGGGATTGGATGATTCTGGTGATGGGTGGGGCCCACTAGCAACACTTTGAAAACTGGGACTGACAGCTGTGAATAAGAGTGCCCGTAACTCAGCTGAGTGCTTCCGATGGGATCAAAGCGAAGGTTTACACAATTATAAAGTACCCTTTGGACCTCGGTATTCTATCTCGATAAAGAACGTTGGTTTGTTTTAGTTATTTTTTCGAATCTAGCCACTTTGCTTCTAGTAGTTCCTGCACATGGACTTCTACATCTGTCTCCTTCTCTGCTGTTCCTGTTATGCATGGCTTAGGGTCCCTGTTTGATTTGACTTATTATTGTCACATGTATTAGCATTCAGTGAAAAGTATTGTTTCTTGCATGCTATACAAAGCATACCGTTCATGGAGAAGGAAAGGAGCGGGTGCAGAATATAGTCATAGCTGGGGTGTAGAGAAAGATCGACTTAAACGAGGTAGGTCCTTTTAAGAGTCTGACGGCAGCAGGAAAGAAGCCACTCTTGAGTTGGTCGGTACGTGCCCTCAGACTTTTGTATCTTTTTTCTGATGGAAGAAGGTGAAAAAGGATATGTCCAGGGTGTGTGGGGTCCTGCTTTTCCAAGGCAGTGGGAAATGCAGACAGAGTCAATGAATGGGTGGGAGGTTAGTTTGTGTAACAGATGTGGCTTCGTTCATGACTCTTTGTAATTGCTTGCGGTCTTGGTCAGAGCAGAACCAGGAGCCAGAGGTGAGCGAGAGAGAAGAATCCTACAATGAGTGAAGGGGGAGGCCTGATCTGGCTGGGAATTAAGAAGGCTGCTTTCCAGTTGCCTATCCTGATCACTCCTTACGTGGCTCAAAGTCAAATTCTGTTTTATAGTGCTCCTGTGAAACACCTCACAGTTTAGTACGTGAGCTATATACGTGAGCTGTATTAACACAAGTTGTTGTTACGTTTGGCCCCACATTCACGTTCTCCCAACACAACATGTGGCATCGTGGGAAGGTTGAGAGCCCAGAGCACCTCGAATGGTCACTGGGTAAAGACCAGTTCAAAGGGTGAGCTCGCTTTACCCATTGATCTGGGGTCTCCTGTTTTATTTTCTTGTGACTTTTCATGGGAATTAAGACAGAGCTTAGCCCGGCGAACTTATAAAATAAATAAGCCAAACAGTCTGCACAGAGAAACATCAAAATGAACTTGATAGCTCGGGTCCAGCTGATTATTATTGTAACTTATTTTTGCCTTGGCCTGTCTGACTGTCTGGCTGGGCAGTGCCGTTCTCCAGACTTGGAGCGTTACTGACACACACAGGTCATCCCATGTTACTGCAGTGCTCAGAAAAGAAGTGGCATCAGGCATCAACCACTCTGCCTAGTCTGAGCCCAGGTGGGGAACTATTCTTCCTGTGTGTATGCGAACTTTCAATTATAATGAGCAAGGAAATGGGGATTGGACAGGATAGCTGTGGCTCAGACAAGTGTATGTCTGATGGACAGAATTGTCTTCTACTGTTGCTTTAATTCACAAAGTAATGGGTTTGAAGAATGATAGGTGTAGTTAAACAACTAAGGCCAGTTATAGCTCTGAAGGGTAAGATTGTTTATGATTTAAAAAAAATTTGTTTGGGGGACATGGGCATCGCTGGCTGGCCAGCATTTATTGCCCATCCCTTGTTGCCTGAGAGCAGTTGAGAATCAATGACATTGCCGTGGCTCTACACTCACATGTAGGTCAGACCAGATAAGGATGGCAGATTTCCTTCCCTAAAGGACATTAGTGAATCAGAAAGGTTTTTTTTGATAATCAACAATGGTTTCATGATCATTAGTAGTTTCCAGATATTTTTTATTGAATTCAAATTCCAACATCTGCTGAGGTGGGATTCAAACTTCCAGCAATTTCTAAAAGGCACCAATCCAAACCTTGTCTTTATTTGCCCCCCAGTTTTTGATTTCTATATTTTCCAAGGACGGGCAATGTATTCCTATCCCAGGGAGTGGATGGGGTGTGGGGACACATTCAGTTTCTGTTCGGTTTCTTTTGTCATATCTGAAGATAACAAGCAGAAAACTCGGGGACCTGTTATTGTAAACGGCTTCACCTCCGGTGAAAGGTTTACGGTTTCCAATGTCTTTCATGTTAAGCAGGTACTTGCACGTGAGGATCAGATTGCTTGGGAGCGTCTCCAGCATTGTCTGCATTGTAGTGGTGTCTGTTAGAATGTGACGTCAATCAGAGAGACACTCCTTGGCAGCACCATCCTTGTGTCTCTCCTGTGCCAGCTCATGTCTCAGCCCAACCTTGCATCAACAGTGAGGCAGACAAGTTTAACCACACCAGGTACAAAAGGCAGAATGAAGAAGGGCAACGGGAAAGCCATTCAGCCCCTCCAACCTGTCCCTTGTAACTCTTTGCCCTTAATGGTCTTCACAAATCAAAATCGATCAATTTCCAACAAAGAACAAAGAAAATCACAGCACAGTAACAGACTCTTCAGCCTTCAAGCCTGCACCGACCATACTACACATCTGAAGTAAAACCCCTACCCTTCCAGGAACCATATCACAGAAGGAGTTTATTCGGCCCATCAAGTCTGCACTGACTACAATCCCATCCAGGCTCTATCCACATTACCCCAGCATTTACCCTAGCTAGTTCCCCTGACAGTAAGAGGCAATTTAATATGACCAACACACTGAACCCGCACATCTCTATCCCTCTATTTCCATTCTATTTATGTATTTGTCAAGACACCCCTTAAAAGCCACTATCGCATCTACTTCCATCACCTCCCCCAGCAGCATTTAGGTCTTGAGATTTTTGTTTGACCTTCTCGCACCTCCCTCCCCACTCTGTCCCACCCCCACTCCACCCCACCACACCCTCCACCCTCCCCCAACCCACCCCAAGCATTACCTGATTTCTAGTAGTTTGTTAGCATTGGAAGCAGTTGGAATGTCTAGAGTGCAGAAGGAAGCCATTTGGCCCATCAAGTCTGCACCTGTAAACAATTCCACCTGGGTCCCATTCCTGTAACACCACGTATTTACCCTGTTAATCTTCCTGATACTAAGGAGCAATTTAGCATGGCCAATCAACGTAACCCACACATCTTCGGCCTGTCAAAATATTACTCCTGATTAGCCGGGTTTTAATTTTAAGATTATGCCCCCTTGTTCTGGACATCCCTTCCTCCCGCCTGAGGAAATCTCTATTACATTAAATTCTTTGCTAATCTGAAATACTTTAATTTGATCACCCTTAATCTTCTCTACTCATGAGAGCACAAGCCCAGACGGTGCAAACTGTTCTTGTAACTTAACCCTTTTAGCCCCAGTATCATTGGGAGCAGAGATTCCTGCTAAATTCTCTTCCAGGCCTTTCCGAAGTGTGATGTCCAGACTGAACCCAGTGCTTCCAGTGGGATCAAACCTGAGCTTTATCCAATTGTAAAGTATCTGTTGTGCCTTGTTATTCTAGCCCAGTCCAGGTAAAGAACATTGGGTTTTTTTAAATGGGGACACTTTGCCTCCAGTGGTTTCTGCACACGGAGCTCTACGTCTGCCTCCTTCTCCACTGTTCTTAGTGTGTCATCATTTGGAAAATATCCTTCTCAGGTCCAAAGTGGATGGTCCTGCATCGAACATTGAACTCCATCTGCCGTAGTTTCGCCCACTTCCTTCATGTAGAATGCAATTGTTCCTCTGCAAAACAGAGGCTCTGATATTTCCCTGAGTCACGAAGGAGAGCAGGAGCCAAAACATCTGATGCCAAAATTGGTGAGACAGAGGGATACAGGTGATAACCTGTCAGGTTAAGCACATAAGAGGTTTAATTCCATCTGTTATTATCAGATAAAGACTTAAACTTGGGCAGCTGTATTAGTTCTACTTCAATATAGTGATGGTAGCGGCAGTTACGCAATAATGTGGAAAGTTTTAAGGAATGCCCTAATCATAAGTGAGCATGACAAATTTAACTTTGGTCGATAATTGGCTCTCCTCACAGTCAACAAGAACAGTTTGCATTTATATAGCACCTTTACTGTAGGCATGTATCCTCGCCCATCATAGGACTATTATCAGACAAACTCTGACAGTGAGCAGTGTAATATTAGGGCAGAGAGCCAAAGTCCCAAGATCCCATCTCTCGAAGGAGATGGAGAGCACGTGGATCTGGAGGGACAATCACTGAATGATGATATCTATCGATGCCGGGAATGGCAATGTTCGACAGGTCAGTCATTTGAAAACAGACCTTAAAGTGAGATGCATTTTCACAATCTTGAATTGCTTCATTACAGAAGGAGGTGATGGGAGCTCAGTGCAAGGGCACTCAGCTACTCCCCAATCCTCCACTCATTCCCCATAATGCTCCAATTCTTTCCTCTTCAGATGCTCAGTTGGAGCAGTGTATCCTGCTAATCCCTCTGATACTAAAGGACAATTTAGCATGGCCAATCAACCTAACCTACACATCTTTTGATCTGTCAAGGTATTACTACTGATGTGCCTGCTTTTAAGTTTAATATTATGCCCCCTTGCTCTAGACACCCCTTTCTCCCATTCATCCCATCCCACCAGAGGAAATCTCTATTATATCAAATTCTTTGGTAATCTTCAATACTTTAATTTGATCACCCTTAATATTCTCTACTCAAAAGAGCACAAGCCCAGACTGTGCAAACTGTCCACCCCCCGTCAACTATTGACCAAAGTATACTATCTCCAAGATGCATTGTAGCAATTTACCAAAGATTCTTAGACAGCACCTTCCAAACCCACAACCACTTCCGTCTGGAAAGAGAAGGGCAGCAGATACATGGGAATGTTTTCGGACAGTAACCCTTCACCAGAAACTACAAAATGCACCTTGATATTCTGAAGATCCTTGGGAAATGGACAGCACAAATGAACCTTCAGACTTAGCCACACAACAGAAAGGTCTTAAGTCACTCATACACACAATTTCAAACAGCAACACAGAATACTGTGCACAAACAAGCAGATCTAACTCAACTAATCTACAAATCTTGGGACATTAAGGAGAATTTAACATGACCAATCCACCTAACCGTCACATCTTTGGACTGTGGGAGGGAACAGGAGTACCTGGAGAAAACCCATGCAGATGCTGTGAGAATGTGTAAACTCCACATAGACAGTGATGAGGCTGGAATTGAAACCAGATCCCTGGCATTGTGAAGCAGTAATGCTAACTACCACGCTGCCCATCTTGTGTGTAAAATATTTAATAGCCTCAAATTAACAATCTTCCTCATGGGTCTTCCACTTTATTGGCTGCTCCTCTCACGGTATCGCTCCCACTCCGTGGTGCTCCTCCTGGCTCAGCAGACCATAGTGCTGCCCACCCTATCCCCGACACTTTGGCCCCTTCTTCTTCATACCCCGATCCCCCATCATTCCTCCCTACCTCATCCATCCCCGCATCTGCTCTCTCCCAAGGCTCCATCGCTATGCCACCATGCCCCAGTTCCCCATCTCTCCTCCAAAGCCCCCATTTCTCACTTTCTATGATCTGTTTGAGTCCCAAAACTTGCAGCTTCTATTCCCCTCTATTCTCGCACCTCCATCTCCCTATGTCTTAGCCCCATTTCCATCTCTCCCCTCAAGGTCCCATATAGTCATGAACAGAAACACAGAGGGGAGTTTTCCTGTCCGATCCGCCACAGGAATCATAGCGGGCGGTGGGGGGCGGGGAGGTGGACAATATAAAAGTCAATTGACTTTGGGTGGGATTGCCCGATTTTGGGGTGAATGAAGCCAGAAAATTCCAACCATAGACTTTTACAGTGCAGAAAGAGGCCCTTTGGCCCATTGTGCCTGTGCTGGCCATCTAACACTTATCTATTCCAGTCCCACTTTCTTGCACTTGATCTGTAGCTTTGTACAATTTGGTGTGTTTCAAGTGTTCATCTGATTCCTTCTTAAATACAGTGACGATTCCTGCCTCTACCACTATTTCAGACAATGAGTTCCAGATTCCCACTACCCATACGTAATCTCCTACATTACCAATAATAATTCCACCCCCCCCTTTCCCAGTTTCGAACCCTGTCTCATTTCCACCTCTCTTCACCATTTCAGACCCTCGATGAGATCACAGTCCATTGTAATGAATTTTTGAACGGAATCCAAACTCTCAAAGCGCTGAAACGGATCTGAACTCATTTTGTCTGGATTAATAGTTCAGTAATATAACCACTGCAGCAGACCCGGAGTCAGTCAAAGTCTCTTTCAACCTGGTCCAAACATGAGATTACCCAACCTTAGCTGCATTCCTCTCTTGTTTTAAGCTTTTCATGAGAGATGCGGCCATTTACGAGGCAGCGATTCACCGAGCTCACTTACTCTTGATTGGCGTTTGGGCCTGCCTTTGAAAGATTAGAGGATCCTGGCTCACTTTGGCAGGGCTGTCTGTACAAACTACCCGTTTGATCATAGCACAGAGGGCTTGGTTTCCTGCTCAGTGCTTTAAGTCCACTGCACACGGCCTACTTCAGTGAAGAGACTGTTTACCCAGGAAGCTGGGGGGAGAAAAAGAAAGGCTTCTTCTCGATGTGAAAAGGGGTATTGTCAGCCTGCGAGGGAGCTTTTCAGGCTGGTTTTGACTGCCGTGACAATCTGTTTCAGAAACTCAGCTGTAGCTCTGCAGCGTTGGCCCCAGACTAGTTTGTACAGTCAAGGGGACGAGTGTCTGCCTTTCCTTTCAGCTGATCTTTTCCAGCCTAAACATTGAGGGTAGACCTTGGTGCCAACACCACCCCTGTTTCTCAGTGCCAAAAATCTGAATTTAACTAAAAGGCGTGTCCCTTGTCAGCTGCCCGCACCCCAGCCTGACACAATTTCCAAGCGGGCCTCGGTTTGGACAGCCAAAACAGGGTCAAACGCCTTCACGTAAATGAGCGCCCCACTCTGCCCTCAAATCCCAGCTGCCATTTTGGTTTTCAATTCACCTTTGACCCTGCGCTGAGGGAGTAGAGGATCGGCAGCTTGGGGGAGTGTGATGCCAACTGTAAAGCCGGCCCTCGGTTACCCTCAGGGCCTCACAGTCAGGTCCCTGGGTCATACGCAGCCCACTGAGAATGTCCTGCAGGACGGTGACTTGGGTGTCTCCCCTTTAACCATGTTTTGCAAATGGGGGAGAGCACACAGAGCTGTGGTTTAACTCTAATGTGGACACAGTGAGGGGGTTGGTGACTGTGTGGGGATCCTCAGGAAGCTCCAACACTTGCCATTAGCCAGAGCTCCCCTATAGTTCATCGAAGGAGCACTCCAGCTAATCAAGGAGGGCTATGAAAGCAAAGATAGGAATTTCAAAATCTCCACGTTGGGGGTTGGGGTGCGATGACATTCACGCAGAGTGCTGGAAATGTAGCTATGGAGAACACTGAGGTACAGGGTTGCAAATTGGGAAGTATTGAAGTAGATAGGGAGGATGTGCTAGAAATTGTCGAGGGTTTGAAGTTGGATAAGTCCCCTGGGCCGGACGGGATTTACCCTAGGATTCTCTGGGAGGCAAGAGAGGAGATTGCAGAGCCTCTGGCTCTGATCTTCAGGTCCTCGTTGGTTACGGGTGTGGTTCCGGAGGACTGGAGGATAGCGAATGTGGTCCCATTGTTTAAGAAGGGGAAGAGAGACCTTCCAGGGAATTATAGGCCAGTGAGTCTTACTTCTGTGGGGCAAGGTATTGGAGAGAATTATTAGGGATAGGATTATAGTTATTTAGAGAGAAATGAATTGATTGGGGATAGTCAGCATGGTTTCGTGAAGGGTAGGTCATGCCTTACTAACCTCATTGAGTTTTTTGAGAAAGTGACCAAAGAGGTGGATGGGGGTAAGGCGGTTGATGTAGTATATATGGACTTTAGTAAGGCGTTTGATAAGGTGGCCCATGGAAGACTTCTACAGAAAATGCAGATGTGTGGAATAGAGGGTGATTTAGCTAATTGGATTAGGAATTGGCTGGCAGATAGATGACAGAGGGTGGTGGTTGATGGGAGATATTCATCGTGGAGTTCGGTGACGAGTGGTGTGCCTCAGGGGTCTGTTTTGGGGCCCCTGCTGTTTGTAATTTTTATAAATGATCTGGATGAGGGTATTGAGGGATGGATCAGTAAATTTGCAGATGACACTAAAGTCGGTGGAGTGTTAGATAGTGAAGAGGGGTGTTATAGTTTACAGAGTGACTTGGACAAGTTGCAGAGCTGGGCCGAGAGGTGGCAAATGGAGTTTAATGTGGAAAAGTGTGAGGTAATGCACTTTGGCAGGAACAATAAATGTGTAGAGTATAGGGCTAATGGTAGGGCTCTTAATAGTGTTGAGGAACAGAAGGATCTTGGTGTATGTGTCAATAGATCCCTGAAAGTAGGCAGTCAAGTGGATAAAGTTGTTAAGAAGGCATATGGAGTCTTAGCTTTTATTGGTAGGGGGATTGAATTTAGGAGCCGCAGCATCATGTTGCAACTGTACAAAACTCTAGTGCGGCCGCACTTGGAGTATTGTGTGCAGTTCTGGTCCCCACATTATAAGAAAGATGTGGAGGCATTGGAGAGGGTACAGAGGAGGTTTACCAGGATGTTGCCTGGTATGGAGGGCAGGTCCTATGAAGAGAGGTTGAAGGATTTGAGGTTGTTTTCGTTAGAAAGGAGGCGGCTAAGAGGGGATCTTATTGAAGCATATAAGATGATTAGAGGTTTAGATAGGGTGGACAGTGATAGCCTTTTTCCTAGGATGGAGAAAGCTAGCACGAGGGGACACAGCTTTAAATTAAGGGGTATGAGTTATAGGACGGATATCAGAGGTAGGTTCTTTACTCAAAGAGTGATTAGGGAGTGGAATGCCCTGCCTGCAGCTGTTGTAGATGCGCCAAGTTTGGTGGCGTTTAAGAGGTTAATTGATAAGTATATGGAAGAGAAGGGAATGGTTTAGTTTGGAGGGGCATTGCTTTTTATTTTGGTCGGCACAACATCGAAGGCCGAAGGGCCTGTTCTGTGCTGTAATGTTCTATGTTCTATGTTCTATGATATGTAACTGGGATTTGGTGCAAGTTAAATTATGGGCAACAATATCTATAGCACAGCATGGGGTGGCACAGTGGCTAGTACTGCTGCCTCACAGTACCAGGGACCCAGGTTCGATTCCCGGCTTTGATCACTGTCTGCACAGAATCTGTACATTCTCCCCGTGTCTGCTCAGTTTCCTTCCACAATCCAAAAGACGCGCGGGTTAGGGGCATTGGCCATGGTAAGTTCTCCCTCAGTATACCCGAACAGTCGCCAGAGTGTGGTGATGACGGGATTTTCACTGTAACTTCATTGCAGAGTTAATGTAAGCCTACTTGTGACACCAATAAAAAAAAACTTTAACAGCTGATGAATTGACCAAGGGCTGCACGCGATTTGTGTTTTTTTTTAATATATCTGATTAATTCTATATCTACAGCACACAGATTCCAGATTGTGTGCTGGCACTAGAAAGGTCAAAAGTGACTGACATTATGAATCTTTAGGAAGGTTCTTGATCTTGGTATCAGCACATAAATGTTCCTTTAGAACTGGGGTCAACTTGCCTCCTCTTGTGTTACATTATATCCAGACCTGGGTGGGACGTCTCTCCCTCGTATTTCCCATTGTCAGTAAGCCAGCAGGCACTAAAAACCAGCCTGGGACAGTGTCCAGAGACCACTGATCAGAGTCTTCCTATCTCAAGCCATTGTCCATCTCTAAAGCCAGCTTGAGTTTGGTAAATGCAGTCTGGAAAAGGTCTGCATTCGACGGGGATCAAAATCCAGCCCGTGGCCTGGTGCCTGCCCCTTTAAGTTAACAAAGAAGACGGCTTGGTTGGTATGGTGGCCCTCGACCTACCCATTTGAGATTCGCTGTCAGGACGAGAAAGAATTTACCTTTGAAGTGGAGCTGACCTGTGCCCTCAGCCAGGCTGCTGATGACCGGCCCTTGTTCAGTCAGAAGCACAATCCTATCATTCAGCAGGGGGTTGGGTGGTCAACAGCCACTCTTCACACCTGACTGGGATTGGACTGAGGGAGGGGACCCCGGGAAAGATCAAAGGTGGGCTGGCCCGCGGTAGGCAGAGTTCTGTCTGTCTCTGTGACAGCCTGACAGAGCCAGCGCTTCGCTGCAAACAATCCCATCACTGTCTCCCCTTCGGTGGTCAGGTGCAGGTGTGGGCCTGCCAATCGCTCCAGTTAACCATCGCGTGTCCAAGCAGCAATGTGAGATACTCCCCTCGGCGAGGGAACACTTTGATTTGATTTATTATTGTCACATGCGTTCATATACAATACACAGTATTGTTCCTTATGCGTTCCTACCTCTCCAGCCGTACAATGTTAAAAGAAACAACTGTGGGTGCGGACTATCGTAGATAAAATGAAGACTTAGGAAAGTGAATTTGCAGTCCTTGTTAACATTTTTATCCTTTCCCCACTGGGTTGTTTCATGCACAAGTTGATACCCCAATTTCACAGTGTAGTATGTTGCACTGTGGTCTGTTCCCAGGAGATTGAAAGCAGGTTGTTTCTGCACTGGGCTAGAACCATCCTCATCCTAATTTGACATTGTGTTCACGCTCCCAAATTGGACGCAGAGCACACAGACAGGCCTCAGCTCGGGGACTGTGTTTGTATTCCATGCAGAACTGCTCTCTCCATTGTGGCTTGTGAATCAGACAGTCAGGAGTTCAAATTCAGAGGCTCGAGCAGACCATCTTCACCCTTTTGACATGGCCAACCGTGACTAAGTGCATTCCTGGAGGTTTCATCATATGACTTGCCCCCATGCTCAGGCCAGTAGTTGGCCAACACATCCATCCCAATGATGCAATGCCTTCCTACAGGAAGGCAAAATGACCTATTACCCAATTGGAAGATGCTTAACCATCAGCCAAGCAGCCTCCACCCCACCCCCCACCCCCCCACCATTCATGATAGTTCTTAAAGCTAGTGTCACAAGTAGGCTTACATTAACATTGCAATGAAGTTACTGTGAAAATCCCCATAGATGAAAGCAAAATATTGCGGATGTTGGAATTGGAAACGAAAACAGAAAACACTAGAAATTCTCCGCAGGTCTGCCAGCATCTGCGGAGAAAGAGTAGAACCAATGCTTCGAGAGGGATGAACCCTTCATCAGAGCTCATGTTCGTTAGGGCTCAAAGAAAACGCCAAATGAGCAATATTTTTGAATATCCGGATGGTTTTTATCTGGGGCTGAACTTAGCAGTGTCCTGGGCAGTCAGGGGGATGGGGTGGGGGGTAGTTATGGGATGTCTATGCCCAATAGTCTCCTCCTATTCCAATGTTTGTGAACGACCGGGCTGGCTGATTCTGAGGGGAGCGATGTGTGTTTGGCCAAGTCTCAGTCAGGCTGCAAGATCTTTTCAATCCAACACCTCAGGCAGATTGAGGAAGAATTTCTTCTCTCAGGGAATAATAATCTTTGGAATTCTTTACTCCAGGAAGCTGTGGAGTTTGGGTTTATGACCATTTTGCAGGCCGAGATCGATTGGTTTTTAATCAGTTGGGAAACAAGGCTTATGGAGTTAAGACAGGGAAGTAGAATGATTGAGCGTTAGATCAACAGGCGATTCGGTCCGTCTTGTTGGCCAACAAGGGGCGTACATGTGGTGGATCGTGCGAGGGCTGCTCTTGGCTGTTGCTTCGAGAGTTGCCTAGTGTTTTACGCCGTTAGTGTACGCTTAAACTGGACCAATTGACGGGCAACACGACAGCTCAGTGACTATCACTGTTTGCTGTGCAGATACATACAAAGAACAACAGCACGGGAAACAGGCCTTTGGCCCAACAAGTTTGCACTGCCATTTTAACAGTGTGAGTTCCCTCTTCCACCCATGACCCTTGCTTATGCTTATGGAAATCCACATTGGAAACCAGATTGAGGGGAGACAATTTGGGGACCTGGGTTGGATCTCCAACTTAGGACGGTGTCTATGGGAGCTTGCACATTCTCCCCATGCTTGCACGGATTTTATCCGGGTGCTCCGGTTTCCTCCCACATCCCAAAAATGTGCTTTTAGGCTGATTGGTGTTAACAAATTGTCCCTAACTTAGACCTCCCTCAATCTGGCACACGTAAGATTCTCTAAATTTGCACACCTTTATTGTGGAGTCCAAGAGGCGTAGGCAAATGTCATAGGTAGAAGAAAGTTTGGAATGAGGCACTTGTTAAAATGGCGGCGCAGGCTTGTTGGGCCGAAGGGCCTGTTTCCTGTGCTGTGTTGTTCTTTGCTCTTTGTTATCAGCCAGGATCTTATTAAATGGTAGAATAGACTCGAAGGGCTGAACGGCCTACTTCCGTTCCTGTTTTTTATGGTCTTACAACGGCTCCAACATCTCATGTGACAGAAGGTGATAACTGTGGGTGGTGTAAGTAATGGGGAATTGTACACCAAAGGATAAAAACTCAGAACTACTTCTCATCTTCTCCCACAGCTGTTGCTTTAGCAGGCAGTATGGAGGGACCACTGCATTTTAAAGTTTCCTTAATAGAGATTGAATGTAGAAACTGCGGCAGAGGGGTTGACAACTCGAGGCACTCGTGTACAAAGGCTTCATCTACCTCTCTGAAATGACTCTTCCCATTGTTGGAGGCAGTAACTCATTCACCTGAGTCATATCAGCATTTCCCTCTGAACTGCAAAACCCAGAAGGATAATCACTCATGCATCGGGAATCCATGCAGAACCTCAGTGCCTCAGCCCTTATTCCAATATGTAAGAGAACCATTGATTAGCATCCTTCCTGCCTGACTATTTCTTCCATCCTGCTTGGTGGAGATATTAGAAGGGTTTACTAAAAGCTTGACCAGAGGAGTATTCTTTAATCAGTATTTAAAAGGGAGGAAAGGGAGATGCAGAGGATTTTGAGAAAACGTTCCACAGCTTCAGGCCTAAGGAGCTGACAGTGTTGCGGCCAATGGCAGAGCAAAGAAAATCGAGGTGGAACAGGAGGGTCAGTGTTGGAGAAGTACCGATATTGTGCCTGGTTACGGGACTGGAGGAGGTGACAGAGCTAAGAAGAGGTCAGGCCATGGTGGGATTTGAACACAAGCGGGGTTGGGGAGGGGTGGTCAGAATATTAAAAAACAAGGTGTTGATGGAATAGGAGGCAAGATGGGTTAGACCAAGTGACGCTTGTTGAATGAAATGCAATGGCAGGAGTGCTTGTACCTTTTGACTACTTAAGGACTCACGACTCTCGCTGCGGGGGCCATTGTGACCCCTGACCTGGAAACACGGTCGGTCCCCAGGTGTCCTGCGCCCCCCCCCCCAATTTTATTCCTAATGACCGCGACTCAAATGCGCAGTCCCATTGAATTCAGAGCCGCAGGAGTTTGACACTCACCTGCCTCCCGCAATGCATTGGCCAGAGCATCTGCGTCTAAAACACACAAAACCAATTGTGCCACACTGTCACCGTTTACTCTGGACTCCGTCTCAGCAATAAGCACACACAATTGAGCAAACTTTGCCTTGTTAATTAATCCTGAATGGCAAAAGGGAAAGAGAGAGGCCAGTCTTTATACAGGGAGCAGGGAGCAGATTTAATGAGTGCATTAGGTAAATATTTGTGGCTGTGCCTCCCGCCTCTTCCAATCTATTTGTGACACGGGGATTTGTTCAATCCAATATCTTGCGATCAAATCATTCTAATCCTTTCATCCATATTTATTGGTCCCGGTGAAATTAAATAGTCACTGGTCAAAGGGACATCAGACCTATGTAAACAACCATCGCTGGCCCAAATGAACCTCATTATTTAGCAATAAAATGTTCCACAAATCCCACTCTGTTCTGGCTACTATAATTTAATTTCAATCAGAGGAAAGAGTCACTAGCCTCACCCCCTGTCAGGAATGCTGCCAGACCATGTTCTCTACTGGCCTGGCTTTTTCTGCAATGGAATTGTGAATGTCACTTGGTCGCACTCTCGCGCCCTGAGAATTGCTGGTTGCAGTCCCATTCGGAGCTCTTGGCACAGGTTTCAAGTTGATGCTCCCAGTGCAGCGCTGAAGGGGTGCTGCGTTGCCTGAGGCTCAGTCTTTCCAGTGGGCCATTTGATCGCAGCCCCAGCTGCTGCTCTAGGATGGGTGTGCAAGATCCCATGGCACGCTGGCCAATATTTACCTCTCAACCCAACATCACACAAAAAAAACGGCTTGTCTGGTCACGATCACATTGCTCTTTGTGGGATCTTGCTGTGCACAAATTGGCTTTCTGTTATTACGCCAATAAGTACACTTCAAGGGATGGCTGGGAATCACTTCAAGTCAAGTATAAAATGCAAATCTTTCTCTCTATCTGTCCTTTGTAATCAGTTTGGTGGGGAATTTTACCCACTCTGTTGTTGTAATTGACCATACGGTAGCACAATGGCACAGTGGTTCACACCACTGCCCCTCGCTGCTGGGAACCAAAGCTTGATTCCCGGCTTGGGTCACTGTCTGTGCTGAGTCTGCACGTTCTCCCCGTGTCTGCGAGGGTTTCCTCCGGGTGCTCCGGTTTCCTTCCACAGTCTGAAAGACATGCTGATCAGTGCATTGGCCATGCTAAATTCTCCCTCAGTGTTGCCCAAACGTACACCGGAGTGTGACGAATGGGGGATTTTCATGATAACTTCATTGCAGTGTTAATGTAAGCCTACTTGTGACACTAATAAACAAGTAAACATGCAGAGCCTGTAGTCCCCCAGTTCTATTCCTAGTCTGTGCTGAGTCATGGGGCTACTGTGGTGTATTATGACTGTGGTATTTATTGCTGTGGATATGCTCTGGACAATCTAACTCCGATGTTCCTCTCCCAATCAATACCTAGAACCTACTGAGAAGTATATATGTGGCTATGAACAGGATTGGCTCTTTCGAGGCAGAACCACCAGCAGAAACTCACCACATCCAGAGAACTGCTGGAATCACAGAGAAGGAGACCATAAACTCGAGGGTGGAGGTCACACAGACCTGTAAGTTCAAGAGGAGGTCACACAGGCCTCTAGGCTTGATGGGAGGTCACACAGGCCTGCAAGTTTGAGGGGGTGGAGGTCACACAGAATTACAGAATCTGATGGTATCAGAGGGTTGGAAGTACAGGAATTGGAGATTTGAAGGAGTCAATGATGGAGAAGAGATATTGACATGTGGAGCAGGCAGTGTGAGTGAGTGTATTAGGACAGTTAAAGTTACGAGTGACATTACTGAAACACCCATCATTCTAGCGTTCATATTCTGCAGTTGGTTGCATTTCTATGTAATGGGCAATTGGAGAGATTGAGGTGAGGTTGTGTTGTCAGGCTGTGGGTGGAATGATGGAGCTTGCAATCTGTGTCGATCAGCATCTACTTCTCATCGCCACGGCAAATGCCTAGAAACTGGTACTTACTCAGTCAATTCTGGGCTGATATCCTTGTCTCTATTTCCTCGTTTGCTCCACTATTCCAGAGTTTCTTCACTCTTTGAACGAAGGAATTGTTTTCCTCACATTGCTTTTAATTTTCGCCGATTGTCGATAGCTCTCATTGATTTATATTTATCTAACGTACGCTTTCACTTTTTGAAGTAGTATTCTGAGCTGACCTTATCCAGAGCACAGTGTTTCATATTGCTCCAGCAGATTGTGCAAAGGGATCATCCCAGTTAATCCATCAGGTGTTACAGAGATAGTGGTCAGGGGCAGGTACTGAGGTTCAGGCATTGTGACTGATCCATCCTGTCTCAGCTTTTAGATCAGCGTATAGCATTTGGTAGACTCCAAGGTAGACCTTAGTGTCCAAAAGTTAGAATCCCAACAGTACAGAAAGAGGCCAATGGGCCCATTGTATCTACACCTGACTCTCCAAAGGATCATCTCACATAGGCCCTCCCTTCCACTCTATCCCTGTGCCCTGCACTTTGATCATAGCTAATGCATCTAACTTACACATCTTTGGACACTAAGGGACAATTGAGCCGAGCCAATCAACCTAGCCCACACATCTTTGGAGTGTGGGAGGAGATCGGAGCACCCGGAGGAAACTCACGTAGCCACGGTGAGAATGTGCAAACCCCATAGAGACGAAGCCGGGATTGAATCTGTGCCTGTTGTGAGGCAGCAGTGCTAACCATAGCGCCACTGTGGGTTCAAATCCTGTTCCCAGGAGTTGAATACATCATCTGAACACTGAGAGATTGCTGCATTGTCAGCAATGCTGTCTTTTGCAGAAAATGTTTAAACTGAGGAATCTTTGCTCTCTCTCAGGTTGACAGAGAAGACCCCATGGCAGTATTTGTCTCAGAGCAGGCGAGCTATCCTGGTATAACCAGGCCAATATTTAGCTGTCAACTAACGGTTAAGCCAGATTATTTGACCATTTATTTCACTGTTTGCTGGGAGCTTGTTGCACGCAAATAAGATTGTCTAATTGTTATCTTACCACATTTCTAAGGTATTTCATTGGCTGTGAAGGCATCCTGAGGTTATGAAAGATATTTTGGAAATGCAAATCCTTCTTGAGGACAACAAACTGCTGTCTTTCGACATTCAATCCCTCTGCCATTGATGAACAGTGGTAGCCGGGTGTACCATCTATAAGATGCACTGCAGGGACTCATCAACAACCCTTAAATAGTAGTGGAGCCAGGGTCTTTGAAGATTTTTAAGACAGAGTTAGATAACATCTTGATTGACAAGGAAGTCACACGAAATGGGAGACAGATAGGGAAATGACTCCAACACGGGAAGAGATTTCCCCAGACCAGCCGCAATCCCTCACCCCAGCAGCAGTCCCTCACCCCAGCAGCAGTCCCTCACCCCAGCTGCAGCCCCTCACCCCAGCCGCAGCCCCTCACCCCAGCAGCAGTCCCTCACTCCAGCAGCAATCCCTCCATAAGGTACTTGGAATCCACTGGCAAACGAGGCAGTCCGATGGTTTTTCTCCCAATCCACCTCAAGACGCTAATCACTCAAAAACCAGCTTCACTGGAACCAGCACCAGACTCCCAAAACAACACCTTGGTTGTGTTAAGAGGGTCCCAGAAGGCAGTGGAAATGCTTTCCTGGTGTCCTCAGGACGTCAAACATCCCCTTCAACTCATGGGCGACGTTGGCTTGTGACTGAACAGCCTGGAGAAGGTTCCTTCGGGCCTGCAGCTGTTACTGAGGCTCATGGACCAAAGAGAAGTGTGCCAGTCAGTGCCTGGTTTGGTTGACGTGCCAACCACAGCGAGTGGCTGCCGGCGTGTGGAAGATATGAAACATGAGCGCAAAACTTGTGCAATGTTAAATGTGTAAGGCTGTAAACATGAGCAAAGTCAGGCCTACTGAGAGATCATTAGTAGCTGAGTGAAGAGGATGTGATGATCGGACAGTGTGCGTGAGGCTAAGTAGCGCAATCAGGGAGCAGCACTTGTACATTCACACACTGACCTTGACTACTTTTGCGTGAGGTCATTAAGCTTCACCCCGCACTTCATTCAAACAGTACGGCCTAGTTAATTACAGTAATGGCTAACTCCTCACGTTGCCTTCACACTACCTGTTATGGAAGCCCCAAAATCAATGAGGTAAGAGGACTAGGCTCTGCCAAAGTCTCCATTGGAGTATCTGAAGAGATTGGGGTGCACTTGCTGCCATTTCCGACTGGTTTTTAGTTCCTCTTTAACAATTGGAGCCTTGGACAGTGAGGAGAGAGGAGGTCAAATGGCAGGAAAAGGTTACCATGGTAGAGAGAGTGAGTGTTGTGGGGATGACTGAGAGAAACCAGGGTGTTGCAATGTTGTAAAGCTGAAAGAAAAGAGCAGGGATGGTTGGGGGGGGGGGCAAATTATGTTTGGGGGTGGCATTGCCCTGGGGTTGGTGGGGATGGCAGAGGATGATCTATCAGATACACAGACTTGTGAGGTAGAGGGTGGGGATAAGGGGATCACTATTGCTTTGGAGGAAGAGGAAAGGGTGAGAGCATGAATGTAGGAAGTAGATCAGATACAGTTGAGAATCCTCTCCAGGCATATCCTGTGCTGCTTCATTTCTTTGCTTGCCTCATGACCACACCCTTTGGCTCTGCAAGACTAACTTCCTGTCATTTAATCTCTGCTGCCTGCTCCCAATCACAGGCTGCCTCTTTTGTTCCATTTCCCACCCTCTACTTCTTCACTTTACCACGCGTTTCAAATCTATTACCTCTCTGACTTTTCACCATTCAGATAAAAGGTCAATGACCTTTCTATTTCTTTGTTTTTGGGATGTGTGCATTGCTGGCTGAGCCAGCATTTATTGCCTGTTCTCTAATCACCCGTGGGAAGGTGGTGGTGAGTTGTCTTCTTGAACTGCTGCAGTCGCTGTCGTGTAAGTATATCTGTGCTGTTAGGGAGGAGATTCTAGGATTTTGACCCAACGAGAGTGAAGGACAGCAATGTATTTCCAAGCTGGGATGGTGAGGGACTTGGAGAGGAAGTCCAGGTGATGGTGTTCCCAGGAATCTGCTGCTCTTGTCTTTCCGGATGGTAGAGATCGTGGCATTGGGATGTACTAAGAAATCTCGATGAGTTCCTGCAGTGCACCTTATGCACGGTACACATGGTGCATCAGAGATGGAGGGATTAAATGTTTGTGGATGGGGTGCTGGTCAAGCAGGCTGCTTTGTCCTGGGTGATGTTGGGCTTCTTGAGTGTTGTTGGAGCTGCACCCACCAAGGTTCCTTAGCATGTCCCAAGCTCATGACCTCTACCACCCAGAAAGACAGCAGATACATGGGAACATCACCAAGTCACTCACTATCCCAATTTGGAAATATATCACCATTCCTTCACTATTGCTGGGCCAAAATCCTGGAACTCCCTCTTTAACAGCACCGTGGGTGCATCTACACCACATGGACTGCAGCAGTTCAAGGGCAATTAGAGAAGGGCAACAAATGCTGGCCTTGGCAACAACGCAGAAATGAATTTTTAAAAATTGAGTTGCAACGTGTGAGGTGGAAACTAGGGTGAAAGAAGGAAGCTACCTATTGCCCGGAGTGTTGACATTTTATGTCAGGGGCAGCAGTCAGAGGAGCGTTTAATTTGCTAAAGTAAGTAGTGAGAGGTAAAGGCCAGCCAGCCTGTTAAAACCTCTTCAACAAGAGATATAGTAACACTACCACCTGCTGTCCTGCATGGGTTACTGCAGCCTGGAAGATCACTCTTAAACAACTCATCCAAAAACTGACCTTATCTTAATTCAACAGAGCTATGGAAATTTCTTTGGGTAGCCCTTGGACAGGGCATTAATCGTTTGAACAACAGATGTGGTGACTGGAAATGTCCAGCAGCTGGATTTGATTCTGGTGGTCTGGGGGTTACAGATAGTGCATTCTACGTAGACTTCATCACAACACGCAGTGACAAGCACTGCTGCTTCACAGTTCCGGGGACTTGGGTTTGATTCCCGGCTTGGGTCACTGTCTGTGTGGAGTTTGCACATTCTCCTCGTGTCTGCATGGGTTTTCTCCGAGTGCTTCGGTTTCCCCCCACAGTCCAAAGATATGCAGGTTAGGTTGATTGGCCATGCTAAAAATTGCCCCTTAGTGTTCTGAGATGTGTAGGTTAGAGGAATTAATGGGTAAATATTTAGGGATAGGGGAATAGGGCCTGGATGGTATTGTATTTGGTGCAGTCAATGGGCCAAATGACCTTCTTCTGCACTGTAGGGTTTCTATGAATATTAAAATGTTCACTCATTAGAGGCAGGAAGTCCAGCAGGTTACTGATCGTCCAGGATTCCTATTCCTGCAACTGACCAGTGCCTAAGTTAGTTCTCTTCCCATTATCCAGTTTATTGTCCATATACAGGAGCTGACACTATTTACAAGGTAGAAGTGAGATTTCATCATTAATCGTCAATGCACTCTGAGAAACAGAGAAACTAACCATAGCTGTGGGAGGTATATTAAAACATGATGGAAATGCATTGGTTTTGGCGAGGAAAAGACTGTGCATGCACTGCCCTTCCTCTGAACTCACTCACAGACCAAACACGTTCTGCGATTTAATGTTGGGTTTGTCTTGGCTTTCTGAGTCTCTGAAATATCGAAGATATCAAGGTGCCAAGTGTAAGGTTGGGCTGATGGATTACCCATTCTACTTGTCCCCCTGAGCAATGACAGGAGGGGCTGTGGCTGAAATCTGATCCCCAGCATCTGTATCGTACACACTTCACACTATTACTTATACCCAGCCGCCAGCACTTTGGCCCACAGTCCCACTATTCACTCAACTCCTACACTGTGCTTCAAAGTGTTGCTTCTGTGACCCTGTGTGTTCATCAGAGGAGCAGCTTTCAATGCTGATAGTAGAACTCATCTTCCATCACCATCAAACACTTCTAAGACAGGCACAGCACAGGATTGGATACAGAGTAAAGATCCCTCTACACTGTCTCCAACAAACACTCCCAGGACAAGTACAGCAAGGGTTTAGATACAAAATAAGGATCTCCCTACACTCCACCATCAAATGATATTGATGTACTTGTTTTTATCCTATTGGTGCTTTGGTCCACCTTGTTGTCTAACAAGGGGCATACATGCAATGGGTCGTGAGAGGGCTGCTCTTGGATTTTTTTTTCGAGAGTATCCTAGTGCTTCACGTTGTTAGTGTATGCTTGACCTGGACCATTTGATGGGCAACACGACAGCTCAGTGACTATCGCTGTGCTGTGCAGATACATGGATTTGGGCCTGTGTCTGTGGGAGTTTGCGCGTTCTCCCTGTGCTTGCGTGGGTTTTCTCCGAGTGCTCCGGTTTCCTCCCACATCCCAAAGATGAGCTCTTAGGCTAATTGGCAAAACAAATGCTCCCTAAATTGTCTGAAATTTGGTTTTTAATCCATAGATCTATAAACATAGATAGGAATCATGGGTAGAGGTAGGAACATCGGGGTGGCGGCGCAGGCTCGTTGGGCCAAAGGGCCTGTTTCCCGTGCTGTTTTGTTCTTTGTTGTTTTGTTCTTAAATATTCCCAGGACAGGCACAGCACGGGGATTAGATACAGAATAAAGTTTTCTGTACACTTTTCCATCAAACGTCTCCAGGACATACAAGCCTGGGGTTAGACGCAGAATAAAGCTCCCTCTACAGTGTCCCATTAAACATTATGTAGAGTTGCTGGCATTGGACAGGGATAAACACAGTAAGAAGTCTCACAACACCAAGTTAAAGTAATCCACAAGCTTTAGGAAACAGTGTTCCTTTGTCAGGTGTGTGGAAGGTTCTGATCAGAGAAGGGCATATAAAGACATACACAGTTTACAGAATACTGATTAGAATGCAAATCTTTACAGCTAACCAATTATTCGAGTCTTAAAGATGAAGATAATATGAGTGGAGATCGCATTAGCATAGGTTAAAGAGATGTGTATTGTCTCCAGACAGGACAGTAAGTGAGACTTTACAAGCCCAGGCAAGTCATGGGGGTTACAGATAGTGCAACATGAACCCAAGATCCCGGTTGAGACCATCCTCATGTGTGCCGAACTTGGTTATCAGTCTCTGCTCAGCGACTCTGCACTGTCATGTGTCGTGAAGGCCACCTTGGAGAATGCTTACCCGAAGATCAGAGGCCGAATGCTCGTGACTGCTGAAGTGTTCGCCAACAGGAAGGAAACAGTCTTGCCTGGTGATTGTCAAGCGATGTTCATTTATCTGTTGTCGTAGGTGGTCCGTGCTTAAAGTCAATATGTGCATTTATAAAGCATTTTTCATTTGCATCAGAAACCCCCAAGAGCTTTGCAACCTGCTCACAGTTTGTTCCCATAAACATCAACCTGATATTGGCCAAATTGCAGGTTTTGAATAACCATTGACTAGGTTGCAAGCATTATCTGCCGTACTCTTCTTTGCAATAGTATCACAGGATTTTTCACATCTACCTAGACAGACAGATGTAGCTTCAGATTAACATCTCCTCCCACAGAAGCATCTCAGCTTTGGTGTCTCCACTTCTTACAATTTATATAAATGATTCAGATGAAAGGACTGAAGGGATGATTGCTAAAGTTGCTAATGGTGCAAAGATAGGGAGAGTAAGATCTGAAAAGGACACAAGGAGGATACAAGGGGATACAGATGTGTTTAGTGAATGGGGAGATGGGAAAATGTGAAATTGTCCATTTTGGCAAGAAGAATTAAAAAGAAGCGTGTATTTAAAATTAATTCTCACTGCTGTGGTGAATGAGAAACTGCAGCACTCTGGGATACAGAAGGATCTGGGTGTTTGAATGCATGATTCACAAAAGAGCAGTATACAGGTACAACAAGTAATAAACAAGAACATTTTATTATCATTCAGGGGACATGAGCTTCACTGTCTAAGCCAGCGTTTATTGCCCATCTCTAATGTATCTTCTCAAGGACAAATAGGGATGGGCAATAAATGCTGGTCTAGTCAGTGCAGCATATATTCCTTGAACAAATTTTTTTAAAAAATCAAGCAAGCTAACATAATGTCACAATTTATTGAGACAGTAATCAAATACAAAATTAGAAAGGTTATTCTTAAGTTGCACAGGACATTGGTGAGACCACATCTGGAGTTCTATGGCAGTATTGGCCTCCTTATTTAAGGAAAGACATAAATGCATTGGAAGAAATTCAAAAAAATCTTTACTAAAATAATACCTTGATGGGTGGGTTGACCCATGTGGAAAGGTTGGGCAGGTCAGGGTTGTATTCACCGGAATTTAGAAGAGTTAGAGGTGACTCGATTGAAGCCTTTGAGATTCTGAGGGATATCGTCAGAGTAGATGGGGAGAGGATGTTTCCTCTTGTTGGTTTCTGGAATAAAGGGTCACTGTTTAAAAATAAGGGATAGTCCATTCAGCACAGAGATGAGAAGAAATTTTCTTCTCTGAGGGCTGTGAGTGTCTGGAACTCTCTTTTTGAAGGAAAATCTTTGAGCAGATCCATCACACAAACCAGTCTCCCATCCATTGACTCTGTCTACACTACATTTCCCGCTGCCTTGGCAAAGCAGTGAGCACAATTAAGGACCCCATACACTCCTGACATCCTCTCTTTTACCTTCTTCTTTCGGGAAAAAGATACAGAAATCTGAGGTTACATACCAAACGACTCAAGGACACCTTCTTCCCTGCTGCTATCAGGCTTTTGAATGGAATTACCTTGCATTAAATTGATCTTTCTCTACACCCTAGCTATGACCATAACACTACATTTCACACTCTCGTTTTCCTTCGCAATGAATGGTATGTTTTGTCTGTATAACGTGCAAGAAACAATACTTTTCACTGTATGTTAATACATAGAACAATAATAAATCAAATCAAATCAATATCTTTAAGGGAGAGCTCGATTGTTTTTTGATCATTAAAGGGGGTGGTGAAAGATTATTGGCGGTAGACAGGAATGTTGTATTGCGGTTACAATAAGGTCAGCCATGATCTTATTGAATGAAGGAGCAGACTTGAGGGGCCAAGTGGCCTACTCTTCCTAATTTCTATGTTTGTATTATGTATCTTTTGGGTGTGAAGTTCAGTTGATGCTTTCTCTGAACTTTCACGTGAAAGATCTGTTTGCATTATTTCTAAGAGGAGCAGAGAGAGAGTTTCTCCATGGTGTCCTAGCCAATAGTTATCCCTTGACCAAAACCACTAAAACGGATTACCCACTCACTGCTGAGTGGGTAATCTGTTTTAGTGGTTTTGGTCAAGGGATAACGTCATTGCTGGCTGCAAATTGGCTGTCATGGCCTCTATAAGTGTGACTATGCTTCAAAAGGTACCCTATTAGCTGTGAGCCATTATGGAACATCCTAAAAGGATGTGGAGTTAATGCAAGTTCTTTTACTCTTGATGTAATGGTTGGAATCTAACTGCCCTGTCTGCTACAGGGAATTGGAGCAGGCGACGGATGGACCATGGAAAGGTCTGTTGACCTCAGACGGGATTTTACGGTTTGGGGGATGAGCAAGGGTGTAAAATCCTGTCCAATGAACTGACTTTTCCTCCCTTTCCGCCTAACTTCATTATAAATGCAGTGGAAATGCTGACTGTGGAAGAGGTTGGAGGCTGTGGGTAATTTTGTTGATGGCAAAGCAGGAAAGGCTCTGAGGAAATTCTTGACCGTCACATTCTCAGGAACTGATTTTACCCAATTGGTGTTGTACATGTGTGTTAATCTATCTGGATATACTTATTGCCTGATTGGTAGTAAGCGTGATTGAGGATGTTGTGCTAATCAGTGCTGAAATGGGACAAAGTAATCCTCAAGCATCCACGATATTATTGCCAAAAATGCGACATTCTTAAAGGGTGCATTAGACAATGGTACTCACTATCCTTTTGACATTGTGCCCACGGTAGAATGCATTGAGTTAGAGTTAAGAATAGGGCAGCTCTGTCTGAAACAGCAAAGAAGCTCCTTTAATTTGATGCTGAAGTTCAAACATGCAGTTAGTTATCTTACAATTACTTAGATGTTCGGAAGATGTAATGATACGTTCTAGTATGTCAATAATAGTGAATTAGAATTTGCACTTTGATCTCGATCAGGGTTTTCCCAAGCTTTTCCAGCCACAGAACAGCCCCAGGACTACTGATAGAATCCCTGAGAAACATTCTTACTGTGTTGAAGAGGCAAACCATGAAAAAAAGATTGCTTTGCACAATAAATAAAAACTTACAAAACTCTCATTCGTAGAAGTCGTTCTATTTCTTATATGTATACGGTTATTATAATTAAAAAGCTACCTTATTGAAAAAGCCACTTGGGTCTTACCTTTTTGTTATTTTTAGTGGGAGGAGTGATTCTGTTCCTTTGGATCAAATGAGTATAGTGCAGTGGAATGCTGGATTCTGTGGGTATTGGACATGTGTGCACACACATGTACACACACAGGCACACACGATCTCCCACACTGTGCAATGTAGAGGTCACCAGCATGGATATTATATTTCAGGGCCCTGAACTGACAGCCTCCTGATCACAGGCCCCCTTCTCCCCACCTCGCAGTCTTCTCTCTCCCCACCTCACAGGCCACGCTTCACCACTCCTCATAGGCTCTGCTCTTCTCCTCTCACACAATCCACTCTCCCACGTGTAGGCCCCACACTCCTCCCCTCACAGGCCCCACTCCCCCACCCTTACAGGGCTTCATTCTCCCACCCCTCACAGGCCCCATCGGATGGAGGCGGGCACACCCGAGGGCTCGGGCACATGGAGGTCTGCCAGAAATGTAGAGATGCCGGCGTTGGACTGGGGTAAACCCAGTAAGAGGTCTGGCCACACCAATTTTAAATCCAACCAATTTATTTGATAGTAAATCTGCGAGCTTTCGACTTCCGTCTTTGTCAGGCAAATGCAGTGTTCTGGTCTGCAATAGCACACAATCAGCACAGACAGTCACAGATTGCTGATTAGAATGTGAATCCTTACACCTAACCTGCTATTCAAGTCTTGAAGTGGCTAACAATGTGGGTGAAGGGAACCCTGAGCATTGGTTAGAGAGATGTGGCGCAGAATCGCTGAGCAGAGACTGATAGCCAAGCTCCGCACACATGAGGACAGTCTTAATAGGGATCTTGGCTTCATGTCACACTATCTGTAACCCCCATGACTTGCCTGGGTTAGCAAAAAACCTCACTTACTGTGCTGTCTGGAGACAATACACATCTCTCTAACCAATGCTTCACACACATTGTTAGCCACTTTAACACTTGAATAGCAGGTTAGGTGTAAGGATTCGCATTCTAATCAGCAATCTGTGACTGTCTGTGCTGATATGTGTGCTATTGCAGACCAGAACACTGCATTTGCCTGACGAAGACAAAAGTCGAAAGCTCGCAGATTTACTATCAAATAAATCGGTTAGATTTATAATTGGTGTCGCAGACCTCTTACTGGGTCTGCCAGAGGCCAGAGTTCGGTTGTCCCCAAGCCCAGCTGCTGGACCTCTGGGTTTGTTCCTCCCGAGGCTGGTGGAGACGCATCAGGAAAGCCAGGGAGTTGTGGAAGGGCTATCAGCAAAAACTGTGCTGCGACTGCAAGACTGTTTAGAAGAATCCAGCAGAGTGCTGTTTCAGGAGATGGTGCTGACAGAGTGTGAGACCCAGGCTAACACTGCAAGGATGGCGACTGCAGTGGAAAGTCTGGCTCAGGGATCTGTCCTCATGGGTGGACAGAGTCCAGGCCATCCTGGACACACTATGGACCACAAGTGAGTATGTTTCCAGCATCTAGGAAGCACAGCGTCCAATGGCTACGGATGTCGGGAGCAAGTGGGAGACACTGCTGGCCGTGGGACTCTTGATAGAATTCTCGGAGTGACTGTGAACCTCGACAATTTAGAACATAGAACACAGAACATTACAGCACAGAACAGGCCCTTCGGCCCTCGATGTTGCGCCGACCAAAATAAAAAGCAATGCCCCTCCAAACTAAACCATTCCCTTCTCTTCCATATACTTATCAACTAACCTCTTAAACGCCACCAAACTTGGCGCATCTACAACTGCTGCAGGCAGGGCATTCCACTCCCGAACCACCCTTTGGGTAAAGAACCTACCTCTGATATCCGTCCTATAACTATCACCCCTTAATTTAAAGCTGTGCCCCCTCGTGCTAGCTTTCTCCATCCTAGGAAAAAGGCTATCACTGTCCACCCTATCTAAACCTCTAATCATCTTATATGTTTCAATAAGGTCCCCTCTTAGCCGCCTCCTTTCTAACGAAAACAACCTCAAATCCCTCAGCCTCTCTTCATAAGACCTGCCCTCCATACCGGCAACATCCTGGTAAACCTCCTCTGTACCCTCTCCAATGCCTCCACATCTTTCTTATAATGTGGGGACCAGAACTGCACACAATACTGCACAATACTGCAGTTCAGTATTATAACTATATAATAGTTCTGGACTATTTAGTCCAGAGAACCACTGCTGAAGGGCTCCAGAGCCTGGTTTGATCACAGACTGCTGTAACAGAGGGGCTCTGGAGCTTGGCTGAGTCTGAGAGCCAGAGCTGAGGGATCACATATCATGGGGCAGATCATCTCGCCCTGCAGGACTGGCAGAGTCAGGTACATTGAAACTTCTGGAGCTCAGTCCAGCTATCCTGATGTCCCATGGAGTGTTCCCAGGGCCTCTGGGCCTCCCTAAGGGAGGATGAAAGGCTTGAGCCCATGCCCATCTTCCACACAGGAGATCCCGGAATGTCCAGAGACCTACCGATTTCCCCCTTCCTCACACCGGGGCGTCTCAGGGCCAGCGAGATGAACGGGGTGACACGAAACATTGCCATCCACAAGTCAGCAGGGGCCCTCCAGGTCCCGGCCATGCAGGGGACGTCTGCCAAGGACATCACAGGCAATGGGACACGTGTCACAGCTGGACACCTCCACCTCCGATGTGCATCCTGGGGTAGCATTTCACTACAGGGCACAAGATTAATCAGGGTTTAGCAATTATTTGTGTTAAGAACAGAACAAACTGTTAAATGCACATCACGCTGTGGCTAATGTGTCTCTGATTCTCTTCCCCCCACACCCCTCCTCCATCCCCACAACTCACTGTTCCCAACTCACAAATGTAGAGGTGTTGTCTGTTGAGCCTTGCAGATTCAGCCCATGTTTCAGAGTGTTACCATATCTTCCCTAACATCCCCCAGACCCTTGGTGCAAGTGCCCTCCCCTTCCCTTGGCCAAAAAGCTTGTGTTCCCAACCTTACATGGGCCAGGGTGGCAGGGTGCATTCAGAGTTCAGGTAGGAGTCAGACTGGAGGTGCAACAGGGGCAAGATCCCAGAGTGCACAACAGCGAGTCATCAAAGAACAAAAGAACAAAGAACAAAACAGCACGGGAAACAGGCCCTTCGGCCCAATGAGCCCACGCCACCACCCCGATATCCCACCTCTACCTGTGATCCCTGTCTATGTTTATAGATCTATGGATTAAAAACCAAATTTGAGACAATTTAGAGAGAATTTGTTTTGCCAATTAGCCTAAGAGCACATGTTTGGGATGTGGGAGGAAACCGGAGCACCCGGAGAAAACCCGCGCAAGCACGGGGAGAATGCGCAAACTCCCACAGATACAGGCCCAAATCCATGTATCTGAACAGCACAGCGATAGTCACTGAACTGTCGTGTTGCCCATCAAATGGTCCAGATCAAGCGTACACTAATGACGTGAAGCACTAGGATACTCTCGAAAAAAGATCCAAGAGCAGCCCTCTCATGACCCATCGTGTTAATGCCTCTTGTTAGACAACAAAGTGGATCAAAGCACCTGTAGGACAAAAACAAGTACATCAATATCATCTATTTACACACTTCCCAGAGACTCCCAAGGCTCATGATCCCTATTTTAAATCAGTTTTCTATACCGCTCCATTCCCATTCTGTTCATGTGCCCATCTAAGTATTTCTTAAATAACTCCAGAGTGCCTGCCTCCACCACTTTACTTGGCAGCGCATTCCATACCCCCACAAAGCTCTGTGTGAAAAAACTCCCTCTAGCATCCAAATTATACCTTACCCCCTCACCCTAAGCCCATGACCCCTCGTGCTGTTCGAGTCGATGCTAGGAAAAAGCTTAACCCTGTTTATCTATACCCCTCATAATCTTGTACACCTCTATTAGATCTCCTCTAAGTCTACATCTTTCTAAGGAAAACAGTCCCAATTTGCCTAACCTCGTAACTCAGACCTTCCATACCAGGCAGCATCCTGGTAAACCTCCTCTGCCCTCTCTCCAGAGTCTCCATGTCCTTCCGGTAGTAAGGCAAACAGAACTGGACGCAGTATTCCAAATGAGGTCTAACCAATGTTTTACACAACTGCAACATTAAAGGCCAGCTCTTGTACTCTATATCCCTTCCTATAAAGACTAACATACTATATGCTTTCTTCACAACGTTCTCCACTTGCTCTGCCACCTTCAGAGACTTGTTCACCTGCACCCCCAGGTCCCTCTGCGATTCTATACTCTTAATAGGTCTACCCTTTATCATATACCTCCCCCCTACATTCTTTCTCCTGAAATGCATCACCTCATATTTATCATCATCATCCTCCAGCCTTCAACCAAGACTCACAACCATTGCCAGCCCAGACGAGTTAATAGGGTTGGATATTTCTGGGGGATGTGGCGTTGGGAATGACAGAAGCAGGGGAAGGGTGATGTAGTGGTTTGAGGGCCCAGGTCAGTTTGGAGGGGGAATGGCGGCCGCTCTTGTTCCTGGGCTGTGGCGAAAGTGTGTTGGTTGCGCTCCCCTTTGCTGCACAGCACCGGCCAGGTGAAGCAGGCTGCACAGTCAAGGCATCCCTCACTACCCTTCTCTGCTGGATATCTGCCATCGATGCCCGCCCTCTTCCCTCCAGGTGTCCACCTCACCGCTCCGCCTTCTCCTCCTCCTCCTGCTCCACCCCGCTGTTGGGTGAAGAGAGCAGCGAGTGATAATGAAGGATGCACAGGGTCACACTGGAGGGGGCCCCCCAGACCTGTCCAAGCAGTGGAACCACATCTTCAGCAGGCCAATACATGACTGTACGATGGCCAAGTGGCGGCGTGGGCCTCATTGCAGCGGGTCTCCGTCTCGATCTCGGGCCTCCATACAGGTGTCATCAGCCATGACTTTAGCAGGTAACCCTTGTCACCCAGTAACCATGCCGGGAGCCTGGGCTGGTCTTCAAAGAGCCCGGGGATACGAAGAACAAAGAACAAAACAGCGCGGGAAACGTGCCCTTTGGCCCAACGAGCCCACGCCACCACCCCGATGTTCCCACCTCTACCCGCAATCCCTGTCCATGTTTATAGATCTATGGATTAAAAACCAAATTTGAGACAATTTAGGGAGAATTTGTTTTGCCAATTAGCCTAAGAGCACATGTTTGGGATGTGGGAGGAAACCGGAGCACCCGGAGAAAACCCACTCAAGCATGGGGAGAATGCGCAAACTCCCATAGACACAGGCCCAAATCCATGTATCTGCACAGCACAGCGATAGTCACTGAGCTGTCGTGTTGCCCATCAAATGGTCCAGTACACTAACAACATGAAGCAATAGGATACTCTCGAAAAAGATCCAAGAGCAGTCCTCTCACGACCCATCGCGTTTATGCCCCTCGTTAGACAACAAGATGGACCAAAGCACCTTAGGATAAAAACAAGTACATCAATATCATCATCTATTTACACACTTCCCAGGGACTCCCAAGGCTCATGATCCCTATTTTAAATCAGTTTTCTATACCCCTCCATTCCCATTCTGTTCATGTGCCCATCTAAGTATTTCTTAAATAACTCCAGAGTACCTGCCTCCACCACTTTACTTGGCAGCGCATTCCATTCCCCCACCACCCTCTGAGTGAAAAAACTCCCTCTAGCATCCAAATTAAACCTTACCCCCTCACCCTAAGCCCGTGACCCCTCGTGCTATTAGACCTCGAAGAAATTGTGGGGCCTGTACCTCCTGGGCCTCGGCACCCTTCGCCTTCTGTGCACCCTCTTGGGGACCCTACTCACCCACCTGCTGGCCCTCAGCTGCAGCCCCCTGCCTTCCTGTCTGAGGGTCTGGTGGTGTCCTCTCCACGCCAGCCACCTCCTGAGCCACCTCCTCCCCAGCCACCCCGACTGCCACAAACATGGCCAGCTCCAGATCAATCAAACTGAGATCCATCTGCACGGTGGGATTTGGTAAGAGCATAGAATGATGGATTATTGGCTGCATAGACCCAGCATCAACCTAATCCTTCACTTGGGTCAGCATCTCCGCTTGTGACAACGCCTCACAATCCTTGGTGCCACGTATGGCCCGATTAGGGTTGTGTGAGATTCCCATCATGACAAATGCTGGAACAGATTATGTAGGTCAGCGTGCAGATGTGGGCATTAGCAACCTTGAGCCACTGTTACGTGTGCAATTGAAGCATCTGTCACAGGTAGTCTGTTGCTGGTCTGTGTAACAGAGCAGGGACAGGCTGCAAAGCAGCACTGGATGTCGGCCCAGTGACGGCAGATTCCATGCAGTCCGTGTCTGAACCCTGGCCTAGAGCAGCAGCTTCTACATCTGGTTAGGCCTCAGTCAGCCCATGGTACACTCCTCCTCCATTCCTTTGCAGAGTCCCTGACCACACCCAGCAGAAAAATAATGTCACTGCAAAGTGCTGTGGAGAGGGGAGGGCGAGCCTTCGAGGTTACCTCTCGCAGTGCTGCTTGGACGGGAAAGTGAAGGGTAGTCGGAGTCCTCGACGCTGCCTCTTGCAGCGCGCTTCATCACTGCTCGGAGAGGAGGTTGGGGGGGTGGGGGCAACAAGAGTCCCTGATGAACCTCACCCAGGGAGCAGCGAGGAAATGAAAGCCCCCTCCCGAACCACATTTCCACCCCTCCCCTCCCACATTGTCACTCGTCAATGGGTCGAATCCCGAAGGCAGCATAAGGAAGGCCACCAGGCATCTCCAAGACTGCCTGGACCATCCCCTTGCCCTCCGCTACCAGCACTTACCTCCTCACACCAGTTTAAGACTGCCAATGACAGGTTACGACTTTTAAGTACCTGTCCTGATTCGCGCCAAAATTACACCACGTACATTACAAGGGGTGGGAGACGCAGACGTGGGCAGAAATTGATGTGTGGATTCCAATAATGGAACATTAAGGTATGTAAACTCATACTAAACAGCGGCTTGCCGAATTTCAACGGCTTCCCAGCGGCGCCGTTTTTCTCTGGCTAGGAGATGCGCATAAGCCGAAAAAACCGCCAGGGAACGCAAAAAATGGCCAACATGCACATCTCTCAGTCGGACCTGCCAGGAAAGTGGTTGGCCGCAATGGGAGAATCGCAGGCATAGACTCCCAACAGTACAACAGGAGACCATTCAGTCCATCGAGTCTGTACCAATCACACACACTTGTCCTGCTAATTCCCTTGACACTATGGTTAAGTTAACATGGTCACTTAACCTAACCTACGAAACTTTGGACTGTGGGAGGAAACCAGAGCTCCTGAAGGAAAACACACACACACACACACACACCCACACACACACACACTCCCCCACACACACACACCCACACACACACGGGAATAAAGTGCAAACTTCACATGAACAATGATTCACTTAGGAATTGAACCTGGATCCCTGGTGCTGGTGCACATCAAGGAGTGCAGGCAGGGTAAGAAAGATGAGAATGGATGGTGTGCCCTGGCCACAGTCACACTGGATATTATTTCTGACTTTGATAAGGCCCAATTCAGTGCTGACAAGGACAGAAACCTCACTGGAAAGGCTCAAGCGTGGAGCTACGGCAAAATAAGTGCAGATTTGAAAGGGGGATAATGCGTGCAAGCACTTGGAAAGGACATAGAGGTTGGTGATGTGCAGTTAGTTTGCAAGGACAGAGGAGTAAAGGATGTCGGAGTTGGGGAATAGTGATGAAAGTTCAGTTGGAAGTGAGGAAACTGCTGCCACATTCAGTCATTATTTTCAATATCTCAAATCTAACCACCCTGACGTCTTCGCTGCACTAGAGCAAGACTCTTAAGGGAGCTATCAATCCAACTTTACTGTTCTGAAATTCTTCCATGACCTCCACCTTACTGGAAGGAAAGGCTTTGTGGCAGGGAAGCCACATTACAGATCATTGGTTTTAGACACCACACAAGAAACATGTCAGAACAATGAGTGGAGTTTGGGAAAGGTGTTCATTCAGTCTCAATGTGGGTGTCCTCAAAAACTACTTATGTGCCAAAAATATATGTTTCTAACACATGTTATGCAGCAATTACTCTGTGTAATACGTGAAGAATTAACGCGTCAATGATCGGGAAGAATGCTCTCTAGTCAGAGAGCGTGAGAGCGTGTCAAATCAGAATCGTAGTTATTTCACAGCATTTACTTCTACATCTCTGCAAGTTGAGATGAAAGCCTTCTCCCTCATTCAGCTCTAAGGTATGTTCAGAGTGGATGGCACAGTGATAATTCACTAGGCTTGTGATTCAGAGGCTCGGGCTTATCTTCAGGGGACGTAGGTTCAAATCCCACCATGGAATTTGAGGAAGTCAGGAATGAAAGTTTTTGTTAGTAATGGCAGTCACAAACCTACCGCAGTTGTTGTTTTTAAACTGCATCTGGTTCACTAATGCCTTTTTAGGGAAGGAAATCTGCCATCCATACCTACGTGTGACCCACAGTAATGTCGTTGACTCTTAACCTCCCTCTGAAATGGTTGAGCAAGTCACTCCGTTCAAGAGTAATTAGGGATGGGCAACAAATACTGGACTTTGAGAGGGTGGGGTATTTGGAGACAGGGAAGTTGTTGGAGGGAGGGGTGAGAAAGAGGTTGGTGATAGTAGAAGCATTACTATTTTTCACTTCAAAAGCATAGTTCTCCTGACCCAATTGAATAAAACATTAAAAAAATGTAAAAGTAGATTGAGAAATGACCAATTTATTTTCTCAGAGCTCCAGCATCTCCAAATGTGGCACTGAATCCCAGCCTTCGATGTATTAAAATGTTTTGAGACAATTTGTAGAGGTATGATCGGACAACATTCAAAGCTGAGCCATGTAAGGAATACTTACATATTTGTGGAACGCCTTGGGGTTTTCCTTAATCTTACCTGCCAAGGCCTTCTCATGATTCCTTCAAACTCTCCTAATTTTGTTCTTAAGTTCCTTCCTACAAGCCTTACACTCCTCTAGATCCCTAACATTATCTAGCTCCCTGAACCTTTTGCACGCTTTTCTTCTTGACTAGATTTATTGTAACTTCCGTGCACCGCAGTTCCTTTAACCCACTAAAACTTCCCTGTCTTTTCAGAACATTGTCGTGCAGAACTCCAAACATTCCTTGAAAATCTGCCACATTACTTCTGTACCTTTCCCTGAGAAAACCTCCTTCCAATTTATGCCTGTAATTTTCTGCCTGTTGGCTTCATAATTCCTCTTACTCCAGATAAACATTATCCTAGCTCGTCTGATCCTATCTCTCTCCAATGCTCATATCAAGGAGATAGAGTTATGATCATTATCCAAAATGCTGTCCCACTGAGAGATCAGACACCTGTCCAGATTCATTTCCCAATACCAAATCAAGTACAGCCTCTCCTGTTGTAGGCCACATACTGTGTCAGAAAACCCTCCTGAACACACTTAACAAACTCCTCCCTATCTAAACCGCTTACCGTAGAGAGATTCCAATCGATATTTGGGAAATTAAAGTCTCCCATCATGACAATTCTGTTAATATTACATCTTTCCAGGATCTGTTTCCCAATCTGCTCCTCCACATCCCTGTTACTATTGGGCGGCCTATAGAAAACTCCCAGTAAAGTTATTCGCCCCTTCCTGTTTCGAACTTCCACCCACAGAGACTCTAAAGACAATCCCTCCATGGCGTCCAACTTCTCAAAAGCCATGACACTACCTCTGATCAACAGTGCCACTCCGCCTCCTCTTTTGCCTCCCTCCCTATCCCTCCTGAAACATCCGAAACCTGGCACTTGAAGTATCCAGTCCTGTCCCTGAGTCATCCAAGTCTCTGTAATAGCCACCACATCACATTTCCAAGCAGTGATCCAAACTCTAAGCTCATCCACTAATGACCATCTCTTACACCAAGCTTTTGGCAATCTCTGCTAACACTTCCTTACATGGCTCAGCTTTGAATGTTGTCCGATCATACGTCTACAAATTGTCTCAGAACGTTTTAATACATCAAAGGCTGGGATTCAGTGCCACATTTGGAGATGCTGGAGCTCTGAGAAAATGAATTGGTCATTTCTCAATCTACTTTTACATTTTTTTAATGTTTTATTCAATTGGGTCAGGAGAACTATGCTTTTGAAGTGAAAAATAGTAATGCTTCCACTATCACCAACCTCTTTCTCACCCCTCCCTAAGCAAAAGGATGATGTGAAGGAATAGGACCTATCAAATGTGATGGTGGGAAAGTTTGTATAGAATTGGCAGAAATAGCAGAGGTGCTCAATGAGTACTTTACTTCAGTATTCACAGTGGAAAAGGATTTGGTGATTGTAGTGCAGGTTTATGGCAGACTGAAAAGCTTGAGTATGTTGACATTAAGAAAGAAGATGTGTTGGAGCTTTTGAAAAGCATCAAATTAGATAAGTCACTGGGAATGGATGGGATGTAGCCCAGGTTACTGTGGGAGGTGAAGTAAGAGATTGCAGATCCTCTGGCGATGATCTTTGCATCATCGATGGAGATGGGACAGGTTCCGGAGAATTGGAGGATTGCAGATGTGGTTTCTCTATTCAAGAAAGGGAGTAGAGAAATTGCAGCAAGTTATTGACCGGTGAGTCTGACCTCAGTAATTGGTAAGTTGATAGAGACGATGCTGAGAGACAGGATGTATGAACATTTGGAGAAATATAGTATGATCAAAAATAGTCAGCACCGCTTTTTCAAAAGCAGATCATGCCTTATGAGTCTGATTGAGTTTTTTGAAGATGTGATTAAACACATTGACAAAGGAAGAGCAGTAGATGTAGTTTATATGGACTTCAGCAAGGTGTTCAATAAGGTCTCCCATGCAAGGTTTGAGGTACCTTGAGAAAGTGAGGAATACCGGATCCAAGCAGACATTGCTTTGTCGATCCAGAACTGGCTTGCCCACAGAAGGCAAAGAGTGGTTGTAGCTGGGTCTTTTGCTGCTTGGAGGTCTGTCATCAGTGGAGTGCCCCAGGGATCTGTTCTAGGACCTTTGCTGTTTGTGATTTTTATAAATGACCTGGATGAAGAAGTGGAGGGATGAGTTGGTAAGTTTGCCGATGACACAGAAGGTTGGAGATGTTGTGGATAGTGTGGAGGGATATCAGAAGTTGCAGCGAGACATAGATAGGATGCAAAACTGGATGAAGAAGTGGTAGATGGACTTCAATTTAGATAAGCATGTGGTGGTTCATTCTGGCAGGTCAAATGGTATGAAGGAATATAATATTAAGAGTAAGATTCTTAGCAGTCTGGAAGATCAGGTAGAAGATGTAGTTAAGAAGGTGCATGGTGTACTGGCCTTCATCAGCCGAGGAATTGAGTTTAGGAGTTGGGAAATAACGCTGCAGCTGTCTAAGACCCCACTTGGAGTACTGTGTTCAGTTCTGGTCGCCTCATTAAGGAAGGATATGGAAGCCATAGAAAGGATGCAGAGGAGATTTACAAGGATGTTGCCTGGATTGGGTGGCATGCCTTAAGAGGATAGGTTGAGAGAGCTCGGTCTTTTTTCCTTAGAGAGACGAAGGATGAGAGGTAATCTGATAGAGGTGTATAAGATGTTGAAGGTATTGATCGAGTGGATGCTCGAAGGGTTTTTCTCAGGACTGAAATGGCTGCCACAAGAGGATACAGGTTTAGGGTAGGTAAGTAGGTACAGAGGAGGTATTTTCACACAGAGGGTGGTGGGTGCATGGAATCGGCTGCTGGCGGTGATGTGGAGGTGGATTTGATAGGGTCTTTTAAGAGGCTTTTGGATGAGTACATGAGACTTAGTAATCTAGAAGGTTATAAATAAGCCTAATAGGTAGAGATATGTTTGGCACAACTTGTGGGCCAAAGGGCCTGTTTGTGCTGTAGTTCTTTCTATGTTCTATGTTCTATTAATGAGCATCTGAAGAAGGAGAGAAAGATGGAGAAGTTGGGTGGGACAGTCCTGGAGTGTAGGGTCTACTTCAAGAAGAAGCAGGGCATCCCTATATGGCTCTGGTCAGCCACTATTTGGAATGTTTTTAGCCCCATACCTATGGAAGGGTGTGCTGGCCTTGAGGGGTCCAGAGATGGTTTACAAGAATGATCCCAGAAATGAGAGGTTTGTTATATGAGTGATGGTTAAGGAGTCTGGGTCCGTCCTCAATGGAATTTAGAAGGATGAGGGTGGATCCAAGTGAAACTTAAAGGCCTAGATAGAATGGACGTGGAGAGGATGTTTCCACTCATACTAGAACTCAAGGGCGTAAACTTAGAGTGAAGGGACGCTCCTTTAAAACTGAAATGAGGAGGAATTTCTTCAGCCAGAGGGTGGTGAATCTGTAGAACTCATTGCCATAGAGGGCTGTGGAAGCCAGGTCATTGAATATCTATAAGACAGAGATAGATAGGCTCTTGATCAATAAGGAGATGAAGGGTTATGGGGAAAAGGTAGGAGGATGGGGATGGGAATCACATCAGCCATGATTGAATGGTGGAGCAGACTCAACGGGCCAAATGGCCTAATTTTGCTCCTATATCTTATGATCTGAGGGTCTAAAAGTTGACAGTACAGCTGCCAATGGTGGACAGATGGTTGGGTGGGTGGGACACGTGAAGGACACGGGGAATGGGTGTTGATCTCGGAAGGTTGTTGGATATGAAGAGATTACAGAGATAAAGAGAGACCAAGCCTTGGCAGGGGTAGAAAACAATGATAAAAATCTTAAGTCTGACACCAAGACCTGGATGTTCGCTCCTGAGATGCAGACCTGGGAAATCTCCTGCTTTTCACACCTCAGAAAACAGTGCCCCGAATGGTGGGAATTTAATCCAAGGCTGGGGTTGGCAATCGAGCTGGGCCTGCTGTCCCAGGGCACTGATCGGAGGCAGCCACAGCAGCTGGTAAGTGCCAAGGATGGCAATCTCTGTTCCTTGAGGCTTCGTCCTAGTTGTTTTCTTAAACTTTAGGCTCCCTACCCCTTACCCCTCATACCCTATCCACTCCTCATGCCCATATGTGCCAATTCCTGAATCCCCAAGCACCCCAATGGCCTTTTACAACCCATTTCCAATTTGGTGCCAATTTATGCCTGTAACCAATGACTTCCCCATGGCAGACTCATGAGAAGGTAAGGAGGTGTGGGATAGAAAGAAATTTGGCCAATTGGATAAGTAACTGGATATCTCATAGAAGACAGAGGGTGGTGGTGGGAGGAAAATTTTCAGATTGCAGGCCAGTTACCAGCAGTGTACCACAGGGGTCAGTGCTGGGTCCTCTGCTATTTGTGATTTTTATCAATGACTTGGAAGAGGAGGCTGAAGGGTGGGTTAGTAAATTTGCTGATGACACCAAGATTGGTGGGGTAGTGGATGAGGTGGAGGGCTTTTGCAGGCTGCAAAGAGACATTGATAGGATTCCACTGAAAAGTGAAAGATGGAGTTTAATAAGTGCGAGGTGATTCATTTTGGAGGAACAAACTTGAATGCAGATTATAGGGTTAATGGCAGGGTTCTGAAGAATGTGGAGGAACATAGAGATCTTGGGGTTCATATCCACAGATCCTTGAAGGTTGCCACTCAAATGGATAGATCCATGAAGAGGCTTATAGTGTGTTAGTGTTTATTAAGAGGGGGTTAGAGTTTAACGCCCCTCAAATACTTGATCCTTATTAAATACAAATATTTGTATTCATAACCCCACATCAAAGACAGCTAGTCCTTTGATTGCCTCTTGGAGCTGACAATCAATCTGTGAACTTACAGCAACCTCTCACTCTGATAATTATAAGTTATGGAAAGCAGTCAAGCATCAATAATGTTATAATGATAGTATTTAGGATTATGTCAACAAACAGCTATTGTAAGTGTTAGAACAGATGTATGTTTCAACTTTCAAACACAAAAGGTGTTTTTTTTATTTTTGAAGGGTTGGCAGTGCTAACAAATTTTAGGAGCATTTCTATAAATGTTCTAAAGATTTGTAATTCACATGCTGCGAGATAAGGTTTTTGCTCCAGCAAAACATGCAGTAGTTTGAACTCAGCACTGAATTGAAGTCACCCTGGTGAGTTTGAAATTTCCGCATGTGCGAATCACATCACATTCTCCCACCAGACTGGTTTCTGCCAGATATGGGGATGAGGCTTTTGACTTCACGATTCATTTGCTGTTTTAGATACATTGTGGAATATCCATTTTACTGTGAAAAATGCTGCCTAAGGATCAGATGCTTCATGATTGGTGACTCCATGTGATGGATATTTACGCACCTGCCAAGTACATACTGAGAGGGTGGGCCAATAAGGACTACACCCTGCTTAGATCCCAATAGGAGGAGGCCATTCAGCCCATCCAGCCCATTCTATTCCTTATTCAAAACATGATCGGTTTGCCAATCTGTGCTACAACTCTGCACATTTGTTGTAGCTTCACATTCCTCTGAGTCTTATAAGTACTGATTGATCCTCACCAACCACAACCTTTGGGGGGTAGGAGGAGCATCGGCTTGGGTAGTTGGTGCTGGAGTGTGGAGTTAGAATAGGTTCGATACCTCGTGATGTGAATTAATGCTTCCTGATTTAAATTAACCCGGGAGTGAAGTAGGACAGTGCAGTTTGGGCAGGAACGGGAGTATGTATGAAATGTATCTGATATTGGCTCGTGGGCTTCAGGCCTTGTTGAAGTAAGATGACAAGTTATAGAAGCCTGTTGCACACAACCCAGGTAATTCCCCAGTGAAACCAACTTCAATTCTGGGCCAATGTGTTCCATATTAGGAACAAAAACTTGAATGGTACTTTCAAATCTCACAGTGAATTTGATAATTATTAATAAACTTACCTTTCACAAAATAGGATCGTAGAATCCCTACAGTGCAGAGGGAGGACATTCAGCCCATCAAGTCCGTACTGGCCACAATCCCATCTTATTCCTGCAATCCCACACATTTGCCCTGCTAATTCTCCCTGACACAAGGATCAACTTAGCATGGCCAATCAACCTAACCCCACATCTTTGGACTGTGGGAAGAAACCAGAGCACCCAGAGGAAACCCATGCAGACACCGAGAGAAAGTGCAAACTCCACAAAAACAGTAACCCGAGGCTGGAATTGAACCCAGATACCTGGCACTGTTAGGCAGCAGTGCTAACCACTGTGCTACTGTGTTGTCTTTATCACTGGTGACTTCCAACGACCCCATTCAAAACCATTGGGTTCAGCTGTAGGCAGACCTGGTGAATCCAAATCCAGAGCCCAATTTCAGGAAGAGATTCTTGGAACAGGAGTTCAGGGGCCCTAGTTGCATTTGCCAGGCTTCCTATGCCTACTTCAACCCATGGCTCCTGGATGTCTGTGCTAGTGTGGACCTTATTTCCAAGTCAGAACAGGCCTGTCACAATGGCAATTATGGTCGTCAACAATGTAGGTCACCCATCACAAGAGTTTACTGCAGCAAGTATATTTTGCCCAAGTTTCCCTTTGGCTAAGATGATGTATTAGATCAAGCTCAGGAAATGGTGCTTTGCCTCATCCTGTCAGCTTGGAGCTTGTTTGATCGAGCCCAAGATGGGATGCAATGCCTTATCTTGTCAGCTTGAATTGTTTATCCCTCGTGTAGGTTTCATGATTGGGCTTGACTTAAACTGGCTTTTATTGATTTGAATTAAAGTACTGAAAAATATACATGTCGCCCCTTCTCTGCCAGATAACTCATCCCAGATATTATTGACACCTTTGAATACAAACGTTTGTTTTGTATCCATTGACTTGTTGTTTAATTCAGTGCCTAGATTCGCTGAGAGCTGCCTAGTTGAAGGTGTTGACTGTAAAGTATTACAGACGGTGTTGTATGATCACAACTCTTCAATGAGCACCAGCAGATAGATTGTTCTTACGTTAAAGTCGACTGAGAAAGGACTCTTGGTGACTGAAATGATTCAAGCTTCACTCAGAATGAGGAGAGATGAAAGATCCTGAGGGATTCTGGCAAGGCTCTCTGGAAGTGGCAGGTCTTGTTGACTCTGGGCTTTCAATCATAAATCCCAACATGCCTGTTGCGTTACATGAAGCAGCATTACAACAGTATCAGGTAGACTGTGCCGAGAGGTTGGGCTGTGACCAAAGTCAACAAGTCTTTCCGTCAAGCTGCAATGTTGTTTTGCCAGGAACTCCCTGTCTGTGGCCACTTGCTACCTCGTGGGTTGATGGTTACTAGTTCTCAGTGTATCATGTTACTGTGCCTATATCCCAGCCTTAGAAGCAAGTTCCAAACTGTCAATCAGTCTTTCCTAGCGTGGCACGGAGAGGTGCCTCAAGGCTTGTGGGTTAGCATGGGATGCACAAGTCCTTTTTCTACTCTTGTCTCGCAATCTCCGTTTCGCCTTTTCATGTTGAGTCTTCACCTCTCTCCCTCTCCCAAATTTTTCCATGAGTTTCACTCCATTCGTTCACTTCAGGTTGCTTTTTTTTTTAACTCATTCCCTCCTCTCCATATATCTTTCTGGATCTGGTTAAAAGAGGGAGTTCTTTACAAAAGGAGAGAAGAGAATGGGAAGAAGGAGGGATTCAACTTATTATGACGCAGAAACTATTATATATCATTAAAAAAAATCAGCATATGCTTCATTAAAATGCTTTGATCTGCAGTTGCTTTGCAACTGACAAAATATGTTTTATTTCCATTGCAAGTGACTCAAAGACTGTGGCTGAGTGAGACAAACAAACAAGAACATCCAGCGGCACTGTCCCATTGAATCCCAATTGCTCCACTGAGATACAAAGGCCGAGATATTTGGCTGAATAGCAGCCATTGTGCAGTGATAACTGGATTATTGAGACTATGATGAGCAAGGACTACGTGCACAGGTAGAGCCTGAAGCCTATCAGCCACAATATTGGGCAAGGAAGTGGGGCAGGTAACAGAAACAAACATCCGAGATAGGAAAAGAAGGAAGTAGATTCCTGCAACTGTGCTCCAGGATGTGTTCATTATCCACTTGCACATTTCCAAGCTTTCACCAAATTCATAATCAACTCAGACAAAACAAGGTGCCATTACTGAGCAGGCAACAAACCTCAGCAGAACAGTCACCAAAATTCAATTTCAGTTGTTAAGAGCGGTTATAAAAATATCTCCAGATTCACACTAATGTCCAAAATGAACATACAGCATGAAAATTCTGAAACTTGTTACATAAACAGGGCCTAGTTTTATGGCTGATAAAATTGGATATCCTAAATTAAAGAATTGGGTGTATTAAAAATCAAACACAGTCAAACCTCAGGCAGGCCAGTTGTACAAATCATAAACCTGTTTGTGGCTGACTCATCAGCCCCCTATCAAAGGTCGTTGCACCTGACTGGTACTTAACAGGAGCACCCCATTGAAACACATCAGCCTATTGTTAGAAGCAGTCAATCCTCAGGCAGGACAGTTGTACAATTCACAAACCTGTCTGTGGCTGACTTATCAACCTCCTATCAAAAGTTGTTGCACCCTATTGCTACTTAGCAGGAGATCATTGCACCCCATTGAAATACATCAGCCTATTGTTAGAAGGCCAGATAGGGCCAGACTTTCAGTCACCGAGAGTTCCTGCAATTGGCTTAATCTTAAAACAGGTCATATGTAAGCAGCAGCATGGAAGTGGGCACCTGGGGGCGGACTCTGGTGTCCTGTCAGGCACACATCAAGAAACCCACTGGGTATTGGAACCCCCTCCTGTGACTTCATTGGCCGGAAGCCAGAGAAGTTTCTGGAAAACAAGCAGGCAGGGGATAAAGGAACTCATTTTGGGACAACTCCAGAAGACTCAGGAAGAAAGAAGGAGACTCGGGAAAATGGGGGAAGGCTCGGAAGATTCGATTCGGAAGACTGACCAGAGAAAGAAGGAAGAAGAAGTTGCATCGAGACTCGCCTTTGTGACGACTGACCAGAGGGACTCAGAGAATCGAACCTGCAGTTTGACCCAAACCATCTCTGCAGGTAGTATATCTGATTTTGGGGTATTCTTTTGTTTATGTGGGTAATTTAAGGGTTAATTGTGTTATTGTTAATAAACTTGTTGAACCTTTACTTGTGTTTGTCCTTTGTCCACCTTGCAAATAAGGGCACCGGGGTAAAACATTGGAATAAGCAAACTGGTCGGAAAAGGATCAGAGATTTTAAAACACAACAAACTGAACACCCTTTCTAACTGGAATGGACCCTCGAGCACACGCTCTAACAGGAATATACCCTCGAGCACACGCTCTAACAGGAATATACCCTCGAGCACACTCTCTAACAGGAATATACCCTCGAGCACACTCTCTAACTGGAATATACCCTCGAACACACTCTATAACTGGAATAGACCCATGAGCACACTACCTAACTGGAACATAACCTTGAACACACTCTATAACTGGAATATCGCTCGAGCACAGTCTCTAACTAAAATATACGCCCGTGCCCACTCTAATTGGAACATACTGTCAAGCATACACTCAAATGGGAATATAACCTCAGGCACACTCTTTAAATGGAATATACACTCGAACACACTGTCTAACTGGCATATATCCTCACGTACACTCTCTGGAATATACCCTCAAACACACTCCTTAACCAGAATGTACCCTCAAGCACACTCTCAAACTGGAATATACCCTCGAGCACACTCTCTAACTGGAATATACCCGCGAGCACACTCTCTAACTGGAATATACCCTCAAACACATTCACTAACTGGAATATAATCTTGAATGCACGTTCTACCTAGTATATACTCTCAAACACATTTCAAACTGGAATATACCCTTGAGCGCACTCTCTAACTGGAATGTATCCTTGAGCAAATTCTCTAACTAGAATGAACCGTCAACCACACTCTTTAACAGGAATATACCCTCGAGCATACTGCCTAAGAAGAATGTACTCTTGAGCACGCTGTCTATCTGGAATATATCCTCAAACACACTCTAGCTGGAATATATCCTCAAACACACGCCCTAATTGGAATCTACCCTCAGGCACACTCTCTAACTGGAATATACCCTCGAACACACTCTCTAACTGGAATATACCCTCGAACACACTCTCTAACTGAAATATACCTTCGAGCACATTCACTAAGTTGAATATAACCTGAGTACACATTCTATCTAGAATATACCCTCAAACACATTCTCGAACTGGAATATATCCTTGAGCACACTCTTGAACTGGAATATACCCGCGAGCACACTCTCTAACAGGAAAATGCCATTGAGCACACTCTCTAACTGGAATATACTCTCGAACATACTCTCTAACTGGAATAGACCCTCAAACACACTCTCTAATTGGAATAAACCCTTGAACACAATCTCTAACTGGAATACATTCTCAAATCCACTCTCTAATTGAATATACCCTTGAGCACACTCTTGAACTGGAATATAGCCTCAAACACGCTTTCTAATAGGAAAATGCCATTGAGCACACTCTCTAACTGGAATAGACCCTCAAATACACTCTCTAATTGGAATAAACCCTCAAACACACTCTCTAACTGGAATACATTCTCAAATACTCTGTCTAATTGAATATACCCTCAAACACACTGTCTAATTGAAATATGCTCTTGAGCACACTCTCTAACTGGAAAATACCCTCAAACACATTCTCTAACTGGAATATACCCCCGAACACACTCTCGAACTGGAATATACCCTCGAGCACACTCTCTAACTGGAATATACCCTCGAGCACACTCTAACTGAATATATCCTCGAACACACTCTCTAACTGGAATATACCCTCGAGCACACTCTCTAACTGGAATATATCCTCAAACACAGTCTCTAACTGGAATGTACCGTTGAATGCATTCACTAACTGGAATGTACCCTCGAACACACTCTCTAACAAAAATATACCCTTGAGCCCACTCTCCAACTGAAATATACCCTCCAGCACATTCTCTAACCTGGATATATCCACAAACACGCTTTCTAACTGGAATGTACCCTTGAACAAGCTCTTTAACTGAAATATACCATCGAGCACACTGTCTAACTGCGATATATACTTCAGCACACTAACTAGAATGTACCTTTGAACAAACTCTCTAACTGAAATATGCTCTTGAACACATTCTCTAACTGGAATATACCCTCGAACACATTCTCTAACTGGGATATACTCTTTAGCACACTCTCTAACTGGAATGTACCCTTGAACAAACTCTCTAACTGAAATATACCCTTGAACACACTTTCTAACTGAAATATACCCTCCAGCACACTCTCTAACCTGGATATATCCACGAGCATGCTTTCTAACTGGAATGTACCCTTGAACAAGCTCTTTAACTGAAATATACCCTCGAGCACACTCTCTAACTGTGATATATCCTTCAGCACACTGTCTAACCAGAATGTACCTTTGAACAAACTCTCTAACTGAAATATGCTCTTGAACACACTCTCTAACTGGAATATACCCTTGAACACATTCTCTAACTGGATATACCCTTTAGCACACTCTCTAACTGGAATGTACCCTTGAACAAACTGTCTAACTGAAATATGCTCTTGAACACACTCTCTAACTGGAATGTACCCTTGAACAAACTGTCTAACTGAAATATGCTCTTGAACACACTCTCTAACTGGAATATACCCTTGAACAAACTGTCTAACTGAAATATGCTCTTGAACACACTCTCTAACTGGAATGTACCCTTGAACAAACTGTCTAACTGAAATATGCTCTTGAACACACTCTCTAACTGGAATGTACCCTTGAACAAACTGTCTAACTGAAATATGCTCTTGAACACACTCTCTAACTGGAATGTACCCTCGAACACTATCTCTAATTGGAATATACCCTTGAGCACACTCTCTAACTAGAATATACCCTTGGGTATACTCTCTAACTGGAACATACCTCAAACTTACTTCCTAATTGGAACATACCCTTAAGGGAAATAGATGACTGGACAGAGGAGTAACAGGAAGTGGGGAAAGGAATAGATAGATGATAATGCATCACCTTGGAGCTGAAACAGGGAAACTGGGATAACCCCACCCAATCACACGACACACTGGAAATCAATGCAGTCGGATGGAAATAAAACAGCAACATACTGACCCCCAGCTGAAACCAGGAAAATACACACCATAAACAGGAGCACTAACACCAGACACAAAACACGACAGAGAACAAAAACATAGTAGCAGATAGGGGTATTGGAGCAGTAAGAAAAGCTTTCAGAAGATTTCTCCAGGAGGACAGACCTGATGAGGTAATAATTTGACTACTGCACCTGGGACTGACTAGGAATGATTTTGAATTCAGTAACAATTACTACTTACAGGTCAAGGACACAGCCATGGGTAAAAAGTTTGGACCAGATATGCAAACATGGCAGAATGAGAGAACAGAGCATTTAAGAAATGTCCCAAAATATCAATACATTACCACAGGTACCTGGATAATATTTGGAAACTATGGACACACACTAAGGCAGAAATGGAGGACTTCGCTAACACTAAATAACTGTCAATTAAGTTTAAAACGACAATACATCAGGACCAAATAAACTTCCTTAACATGATAGTGTTTTAATCACCGCTGCAAAATGCAAACACCTGCAAATTGGCGACTAAAGTATTCTTCAAGTCCATTGGCACACATGCATTCCCACATACACACAGCCATCATCCACAATGTACATTTATAAAATAGAACAATAAAAGCGCGACTATCCCACTTCTATTGCATATGTAGCAAACAAGCAGACTTTGAAAGGGCAACAGCAATCCTTTTTTAAGAACTTAAAGCAAAGGAGTACACCAAGAGGTTCCTGTGACATCTCAAATAAAACTTCCCAAGATCAAAAGGAGAGGCAGCACACAAAAAGGAAGGAAAACCCATCATACCACTAATCATCGCATACAGCTCACAGGGTAGAGAAATAAGTCGAATAGTGAAAAACAGCTTTGAAAATTTAAAAAAGAACAGCAGAACCTGAGAGAACTATATCATAACAATCTATACATAATATAAAAATCTGAAGGACAGGCTAGTCAGGAGCTGGATAAAAAGAGGACAAATAGAGAAGCAGAAACTGCAAGACCTGTGAACACCTGGTAAAACCAGGGGAAATGAAGAACCACCACTCTAACTGCCGTCAAAAATCAAATGCGACCAATACAATGTAGTGTATGCCATCCAACGTAAAACACGCAAGGTACTTAGAGGAAACGGGCAACACACTAAGGGAAAGACTCTCCAGACACCTCAGTGGGATTAGGAAGGAGAAGGAAAACAAGGCCATAAACAGACATTTCATGCAACATGATAGGAAGCCCTAACTATTGTAGGACTAGACACAAATGTTATTGGACCACAGCAGAAAGAAAGCCAGCAGAGAAAGGGTGAGTCTATAGAATGAAAATCTTATTCCCTAATGGTCTAAACTTAAGACATGGAAGCACACAACCACACAAGAACAGGGATAGATAAGAAAATAACAGGGCAACCTCCCAGAACACATGAACAATAAATAATGAACAGAAACCAATAACATACCTTCGCAAACACCACGGGAAGGAACAGGATAATACAACTGGGAAACCATAACAAACATGTGTCACATGCTGAGAGAGAACTACAGATTAGTGGGTCATTAATTACTAGGTCTCCTGAACATAAACACTGATGAAGGCCAGACAAAACCCCCAAACCAACCCAAAGGTGAATCAACTATCTCCCACCTCCACCTACCTCCACCCCAGACTTTTTTCTGAACACATATCAATGATAGAGCAGGAGAAGGAGGATAAAAGGGAACCACAACAAGGAGGAGAAGATATTGGACAAGGAGGGGGCACAGGAGATGAACATGCTACTGTGCAGAGGGACCTGGGGTCCTTGTGCATGAGTTGCAAAAAGTCAGTTTGCAGATGCAGCAGGCAAATGGAATGTTGGCCTTTATTGCGAGGGGAATAGAATATAAAAACAGGGAGGTCTTGCTGCAATTGTACAAGGTACTGGTGAGGCTGCAACTAGAGTACTGTGTACAGTTTTGGTCCCCTTATTTGCGAAAGGATATATTGGCCTTGGAGGGAGTACAGAGAAGGTTCATCAGATTGATACCAGAGATGAGGGGGTTAGCTTATGAGGAGAGATCGAGTAGATTGGGCTTGTACTCGTTGGAGTTTCGAAGGCTCAGGGGTGATCTTAGAGAGACATATAAGATAATGAAGGGGCGAGACAGGGTAGAGGCAGAGAGATTCTTTCCACTTAGAAAAGAAACAAAAACTAGAGGGCACAGCCTCAAAATAAAGGGGAGTCAGTTTGGAACAGAGTGAGGAGGAAACTTCTTCTCTCAAAGAGTGGTGAATCTCTGGAATCCTCTGCCCATTGAAGCAATGGAGGTTACCTCGTTGAATGTGTTTAAGTCACAGGTAGATAGATTTCTGATCGATAAGGGAATTAAGGGTAATGGGGAGCAGGCAGGTAAGTGGAACTGAACCACTTTCAAATCAGCCATGATCTTATTGAATGGCAGGACAGGCTCGAGGGGCTGGATGGCCTACTCCTGCTTCTATTTCTTATGTTCTTCTAACCCCAGGACAAAAGGCAAACAATTCAGGAAGAACCATGATAGACAGCAGGAAAGCTAGCATTGTGAGAAGACAGATGTGTAAGCCATTCATCTATGCGCGCAACATGGGGTAGACACTTTTTTAAAAATTTGATTTGATTTATTATTGTCACGTATATTAATATACAGTAAAAAGCATTGTTTCTTGCATGCTATACAGACAAATCATATCGTTCATAGAGAAGGAAATGAGAGACTGCGACGTGTTGTGTTTCAATCATAGATAGGGTGTTGAGAAAGATCAACTTAATACAAGGTAAGTCCATTCAAAAATCTGACAGCAGCAGGGAAGAAGCCGTTCCTGAGTCAGTTGATGCATGACCTCAGATTTTTATATCTTCTTCCTAAAGGAAGAAGGTGGAAGAGAGAATGTCTAGGGTCATGGAATCCTTAATTATGCTGGCTCCTTTGCTGAGGCAGCAGGAAGTATAGGCAGAGTCAATAGGTGGGAGGCTGGTTTGTGTGATGGATTGGGCTACGTTCATAACCTTTTACAGTTCCTTGTGGAATTGGGCAGAACAGGAGCTATACCAAGCTATGATACAATCAGAAACAATGTTTTCTATGGTGTATCTGTAAAAGTTGGTGAGAGTCGTAGCTTACATGCCAAATTTCCTTAGTCTTCTGAGAAGGTAGAGATGTTGATGGGCTTTTTTAACTATAGTGCCATCATGGGGGGACCAGGATCGGTTGTTGGTGATCTGGACACCCAAAAACCTGAAGCTCTCAATGCTTTCTGCTTTGTCCCCATTGAACATGGGCATGTTCTCCTTTACACTTCCTGAAGTTGATGACAATCTCCTTCGTTTTGTTGACATTGAGGGAGAGATTATTGTTGCTTCACCAGTTCACCAGATTTACTATCTCATTCCTGCCTCATCATTGTTTAAGGTCTGACCCATTACGGTGGTGTTGTCAGCAAACTTGAAAATCGAGTTGGAGGGGAATTTGGTCACCCAGATACAGGTCTATAAGGAGTATGGTAGGGTGTTGTAGTGGAGAAATTCCTGTTTTCCAAAAAACTTAACAAAGTTTGCTTTAAACAAACAACTAGCCTTTATTATCACGAAACTGCATGCTGTGCTGTGCAGATACATAGATTTGGGCCTGCGTCTGTGGGAGTTTGCGCATTCTCCCCATGCTTGCATGGGTTTTCTCCGGGTGCTCCGGTTTCCTCCCACATCCCAAAGATGTGCTCTTAGGCTAATTGGCAAAACAAATTCTCCCTAAATTGTCTCAAATTTGGTTTTTAATCCATAGATTTATAAACATTGACAGGGATCACGGGTAGTGGTAGGAACATTGGGGTGGCGGCGCAGGCTCGTTGGGCCGAAGGGCCTTTTTCCCGTGCTGTATTGTTCTTTGTTCTTTGTTCAGTATATGGCAGAGTCTTAGGAAGAGAGATCGATTAGTACAAGCTGCTAATTCTGTCCCAAGACTGCGCTTACTCCAAGAATCAATTCAATAGTTACACCTATTGGATTAGTAAATTTGCTGACGATACCAAAGTGGAGGGAGTTGTAGACAGCGAGGATGGATGTTACAGTTTGCAGAGGGACATAGATAGGTTGCAGAGCTGGGCCGTGAGGTGGCAGATGGAATTCAATACGGATAAGTGTGAGGTGATTCGCTTTGGTAGGAATAACAGGTATATGAAATATAGGGCTAATGGAAGGACCCTTAATAGTGTTGTCGAGCAGAGGGATCTTGGGGTACAAGTACATAGCTCTTTGAAAGTTGGCACCCAGGTTGATAAAGTTGTTAAGAAGGCGTACGGTGTGTTAGCTTTTATTGGTAGAGGGATTGAATTTAGGAGCCGTGAGTTTATGTTACAACTGTACAAAACTCTGGTGCGGCCGCACTTGGAGTATTGCGTACAGTTCTGGTCGCTGCATTATAAGAAAGATGTTGAAGCATTGGAAAGGGTGCAGAGGAGGTTTACCAGGATGTTGCCTGGTATGGTGGGAAGGCCTTATGAGGGAAGGCTGAGGGACCTGAGGTTATTTTCATTAGAGAGAAGAAGGTTACGCGGTGACCTAATTGAGGCGTATAAGATGATCAAAGGACTGGATAGGGTGGATAGTGAGAGCCTTTTTCCTCGGATGGTGATGACCAACACGAGGGGACATAACTTTAAATTAAGAGGTGGTAGGTATAGGACGGATGTCAGAGGCAGGTTCTTTACACAGAGGGTGGTGAGAGCGTGGAATGCCCTGCCTGCAGCAGTTGTGGACTCGCCTACTTTGGGGGCATTCAAATGTTCGGTGGATAGGCATATGGATGATATTGGAATAGTTTAGCTTAGAGGGTCCACTGGCCGGCGCAACATCGAGGGCCGAAGGGCCTGTACTGCGCTGTAATGTTCTATGTTCAATGTTCTACCTTTTTCTTATCAGTTGACATGACTTTAAGCTTATTCAGGAATTTGATTAATAATACAAACATCATTTGTAGCATCATTATTAGTAGCAACATCATTAATTGTGTTATAACCTGGTGACCTCCAAAACTTCTTTGTCTCATCAATAATACCATTATTTTGTCCTTTGAGGGAACAAAAAGGTTCTGTGATCTCTGATCATTTCTTGTTTTTTGATATAACAGAAGGTTATATGACTCCTTCATCTCTGACCTTATCTTATTTTGTGTATGTAGTCTCATGGTATGTGGAGTCAATCTTATTAAGACAGACTGAGGTCAGGCATTTGGCCTTCTTTGATTTTATTCTAGTCTTAAGATATATGGAGTCAGCCTTTGTTGGCCTTACTAGATCGGGTGAGAGTCAGGTATTTAGGAATCACTTGGTCAGTCTCTTTTGTACCATACCAAACAGTTAACCACTTTTCCTATCATGCCACTACTTAGCTCATACAATATCACAAGGGGGCTGAGAAATCAGCCTTGTGGGGCACTGCTGTTGAGGATGATGGTGGAGAAGGTGTTGTTGTTTATCCTTACTGATTGTGATTTATGAGTTAGAAAGTTCAGGATCCAGTCACAGAGGGAGGTGCTTAGGCCCAAGACACAGTGTTTGGAGATGAGTTTCATGGGAATAATGGTGTTGAAGGCTGAGCTTTAGTCAATAAATAGGAGCCTGACATAGGCGTTTTTGTTATCTAGGTATTCCAGGGTTAAGTGCAGGGCCAGGGAAATGGCGCCTACTGTGGACCTGTTGCAGCAGTAGGCAACCTGTAATGGATTCAGGTAGTCCAGGAGGCTGGAATTGATTCATGCCATGACTAACCTTTCGAAACACAATGATGGATGTCAGAGCCACTGGCCGATAGTCATTAAGGCAAGTTGGTTGGTTTTTCTTAGGTTCTGGGATGATGGTTGCCTTCTTGAAGCAAATAGGAACCTCAAATTGTTGCTAAGAGAGGTTGAAGATGTCTGTGAATACCCCTGCCAGCCGATCCACATAGAATCTGATTGCACGTCCGGGTACTCCATCCAGGCCAGTCGCTTTCCATGAGTTGACCTTCAAGAAAGCTGCTCTGACATGAAGCTGGGGGCAGTAGTTATATAGGCATGAAGCTAGGGGCAGTAGTTATATAGGCATGAAGCTGGGGGCAGTAGTTATATAGGCATGAAGCTGGGGGCAGTAGTTATAGCTGGGGGAATGGTAATTATGAGGCCATAAGAGGGAATTAGGGTGCATAGGTTGGACTAGGAAACTACAGGGACTGGGAACATCTGAAATGTGGAGCTTATTCAAGGAGCAGCTACTGCGAGTCCTTGATAAGTATGTCCCTGTCAGGCAAGGAGGAAATGGTCGAGTAAGGGAACCATGGTGTACTAAAAAAGTTAATTCGCTGGTTAAAAGGAAAAAAGAGGCTTATGTCAGGATGAGGCTTGAAGGCTCAGTTAGTGCAATGGATAGCTATAGATTAGCCAGGAGTGAGCTAAAGAGCGAGTTGAGGAGAGCTAAAAGGGGACACGAGAAGACTTTGGCTGATAGGATCAAGGAGAATTCTAAAGCTTTCTTTAGATATGTTAAGAATAGAAGATTGGTTAGGGCAAGATTAGGGCCAGTCATAGACAGCAGTGGGAAGTTGTGCGTGGAGCCTGAAGAGATTGGAGAGGCACTGAACAAATATTTCTCTTCGGTATTCACGCAGGGAGATGTAAATGTAGTTGTGGAGAACACTGGGATACAGGGTTGCAAACTGGAAAGTATTGAAGTAGATAAGGAGGATGTGCTAGATATTCTTGAGGGTTTGAAGTTAGATAAGTCCCCTGGGCCGGACGGGATTTACCCTAGGATTCTCTGGGAGGCGAGAGAGGAGATTGCAGAGCCTCTGGCTCTGATCTTCAGGTCGTCGTTGGTTACGGGTATAGTGCCGGAAGACTGGAGGATAGCGAATGTGGTCCCATTGTTCAAGAAGGGGAAGAGAGACTTTCTGGGGAATTATAGGCCGGTGAGTCTTACTTCTGTTGTGGGCAAAGTATTGGAGAGAATTATTAGGGATAGGATTTATAATTATTTAGAGAGAAATGAATTGATTGGGGATAGTCAGCATGGTTTTGTGAAGGGTAGGTCGTGCCTTACTAACCTTATTGAGTTTTTTGAAAAAGTGACCAAAGAGGTGGATGGGGGTAAGGCAGTTGATGTGGTATATATGGACTTTAGTAAGGCGTTCGATAAGGTGGCCCATGGAAGGCTTCTGCAGAAAATGCAGATGTATGGGATAGAGGGTGATTTAGCTAATTGGATTAGGAATTGGCTAGCAGATAGAAGACAGAGGGTGGTGGTTGATGGAAGTTATTCATCGTGGAGTTCGGTGACAAGTGGTGTACCTCAGGGGTCTGTTTTGGGGCCCCTGCTGTTTGTAATTTTTATAAATGATCTGGATGAGGGTATTGAAGGATGGATTAGTAAATTTGCAGATGACACTAAAGTCGGTGGAGTGGTAGATAGTGAAGAGGGGTGTTATAGTTTGCAGAGAGACTTGGACAAGTTGCAGAGCTGGGCCGAGAGGTGGCAAATGGAGTTTAATGTGGAAAAGTGTGAGGTAATTCACTTTGGCAGGAATAATAAATGTGTAGAGTATAGGGCTAATGGTAGGACTCTTAATAGTGTTGATGAACAGAGGGATCTTGGTGTATGTGTGCATAGATCCCTGAAAGTTGGCAATCAAGTCGATAAGGTTGTTAAGAAGGCATATGGAGTCTTAGCTTTTATTGGTAGGGGGATTGAATTTCGGAGCCGCAACGTCATGTTGCAACTGTACAAAACTCTAGTGCGGCCGCACTTGGAGTATTGCGTGCAGTTCTGGTCCCCGCATTATAAGAAAGATGTGGAGGCATTGGAGAGGGTACAGAGGAGGTTTACCAGGATGTTGCCTGGTATGGAGGGCAGGTCTTATGAGGGATTTGGGGTTGTTTTCGTTAGAAAGGAGGCGGCTAAGAGGAGACCTTATTGAAACATATAAGATGATTAGCGGTTTAGATAGGGTGGACAGTGATAGCCTTTTTCCTAGGATGGAGAAAGCTAGCACGAGGGGACGTAGCTTTAAATTAAGGGGTGGTGGTTATAGGACAGATGTCAGAGGTAGGTTCTTTACCCAGAGGGTGGTAAGGGTATGGAATGCCTTGCCTGTATCAGTTGTAGATGCGCCAAGTTTGGTGGCGTTTAAGAGGTTAGTAGATAAGTTTATGGATGAAAGGGGAATGGTTTAGGTTAGAGGGTCACTGCTTGTTTCTAATTGGTCGGTGCAACATCGAGGGCTGAAGGGCCTGTTCTGCGCTGTAATGTTCTATGTTCTACATCTGCAGTGGTGACCCCAGATATAAGTTCATCCAGGGTGGAGGGCATGCTCTCACTGACCTTTGCTCAAAATGGGTGTAGGATGCATTGAACTCATTAGGGAGGAGTGCGGTGGAGCCAGCAATTTTATATGCCTTCATTTTGGGGTCTATTATGTTTTGCAGACCTCTTCACAGTTGCCACACACTCATTGGAATCTGAATTCCAATGCGTATAGTCCCAATCAACTCAGTGTCTCCTCATAAGCCAACCCTTTCAACTCCAGAATCTACCTAGTGAATCTCCTTTGCATCCCCTCCAGTGCCAGTATATCCTTTCTCAAGTGAGGAGACCAAGACAGTATACAATAACTCCAGGTGTGGCTTCAACAGCACCTTATATAGCTGCAACATAACCTCGCCGTTTTTAAACTCCATCCCTCTAGCAAAAAAGAACAAAATTCCATTTGCCTTCTTAATTACCTGCTGCACCTGCAGGTCAACTTTTTGTGATTCCTGCACAAGGACACCCAGGTCCTTCTGCACAGCAGCGTGCTGCAATTTTCTGCCATTTAAATAATAGTCTATTTTGCTGTTTTCCTACCAAAATGGATGACCTCACATTTACTAACATTATACTCCATCTGCCAAACCCTCGACCACTCACATAGACTACCTATATCCCTTTGCAGACTTTCAGGGTCCTCTGCACATTTTGTTCTGCCACTTATCTTAATGTCATCTGCGAAATTTGACACAACACACTCGGTGCCCAACTCCAAACCATCTATGTAAATTGGAAACAATTGTGGTCCCAACCTGATGCATGCTACTAGTCACTGATTGCCAACCAGGAAAACACTTTTTGTTTTCTATTAATTAATCAGTCATCTATGTATATTAATACATTATCTGTAACACCGTGCATCTTTATCTTATGCCATGATATGGAGATGGGCACGGTATGGGACTGGGATGGGTACAGTAAGAAGTCTCTCAACGCCAGGCTAAAGTTCAAAAAATTTATTTGGAAACACGAGCTTTCAGAGCACTGCTTCTTCCTCAAAAGATTCACTCTTTGTATCTTATGCAGCAGCCTTTGGTGTGGCATCTTATCAAATGTTTTCTGGAAATTCAGATACACCACATCCACAGGTCCCCCATTGTCCACTGCACATGTAATATTCTCAAAGAATTCCGCCAAATTAATCGGACATGACCTGCCCTTCAGGAACCCATGTCCCAATGGGACAATTTATATCCAGATGTCTCGCTATTTCTTCCTTGATGATAAGTTCAAGCATTTTCTTGTGACAGAGGTTAAGCTGACTGACCTCCTTTTATCTACCTCCTTTTTCAAACAGTGGTGTCACATTTGCTGTTTTCAAATCTACAGAAATTATACCAGAGTCCAACAAATTTTGGTAAATTACCACTAATGCATTTGTTATTTCTCCCACCATCTCTTTTAGTACCTGGGATGCAGTCCATCATCCTACTTGTCTACCTTTATTCCCATTAGCTTGCCCAACACTACCTCTTTAGTGATACTGGTAGTTTCTAGGTCCTCACCTGCCATAGTCTTTTGTCATCAATTTTTGGCATGTTATTTATGCCTTCCACTATGAAGACTGACACAAAATACCTGTTCAATGCTTTGGCCATCTCCTCCTTTCCGGTTGTTATATCCCACTTCTCATCCTCTGAAGGACCAATGTTTACTTTAACCACTCCTTTTCATTTTATATATTTGTAGCAACTTTTGCTACTTGTTTTTATATTCTGAGCTAGATTACCCCCACAATCCATTTTACTTTATAGGGTTTTTTTGTGGCTTTCCGTCTACTTTTAAAGATTTCACAATCTTCCAGTTTTCCTCTAAGCTTTGCCACTTTGTTTGCATTTTCTTCCAATTTGATATCCTTCTTCATTTCCTTAGATGTCCATCATTGATTATCTCTTTTTCTGCAGTCCTTTCTTATCACTGGTATACACTTTAATGAGCTCTGCAAAAAATTGCCTTAAAAGTCCCCCATTATTCCTCAACTGTCCCACTATAAAGTTTTTGCTCTCAGTCTACCTTAGCAAACTCCTCCCTTGTCGCATTGTATTTATTTTGTCTAAGCACAAGACAGGTATTGGATTTTACCTTCTCATGCTCCATTTGTATGTTAAATTCAACCATATTGCGATCATTCCTTCCGAGAGGATCCGTAACTGTGAGATTGTTACTTGTTTTTGTCTCATTACACAGGACAGGATCTAGGATAGCTTGCTCCTTTGTATGTTCAAGAAGCTATATGTTCTATGGACTCTTCCTCAAGGCTGCCTTGACTGCTCTGGTTTGACCAATTGATATGTAGGTTAAAGTCCCCCATGATAATTGCAGTACCAGTTTTACATGCATCAGTTATTCCTTTGTTTATTTCTTGCCCCAACATGATGTTATTATTTGGTGGCCTATAGACTGCATTTAGAACAAAGAACAAAGAACAAAACAGTGCAGGAAACAGGCCCTTTGGCCCAACAAGCCCACACCGCCACCTCAATGTTCCCACTTCTACCCATGATCCCTGTCTATGTTTATAGATCTATGCACTGGAACCAAATTTAAGACAATTTAAGCAGAATTTGTTCAGCCAATCTGCCTAAGAGCACATCTTTGGGATGTGGGAGGAAACCGGAGCATCTATCAGTGACCTTTTCTCCTTACTACTTCTGATTTCCACCCAAATGGATTCAATCTTTTTCAATCATTCAATCATTCTCCATGGAAGTTATATCATTTCTCACTACCGCCCTAATGTCATCCTTAAATATCAGAGCTACACCTTCCTGTCCCTTACCTTCCTGTCTGACCTTCCGAATAGCGTGATATCCCTGGATATTTAACCCTGACTCATGATCATGCAAACATGGCCACGATTCTTCCAGAAGTGCCGAATTGACAGGAAAACTGCTCTAAGTCTTGGCTGTTTTATCAGTTCAGTTTCTCACCTGAATCTCCACAATCTGTGCACTGCAGAGGTCCAAGCCGTGAATCTCATTAAAAACCAGGAGTTGATGGGGTGGGAGGGGGGTGCTATTCATGTCAGAACCTGACAGTTTTGGAAATCTGCTCAATTGTTGACCAGCCCAGGATCCCTGCAGTGCTGTCCCTCCAGCACCTCCCCTGCCCCGTAGGCTGATTGCAACCTTCTCAACATTCCCAGGTGAACCCTGACCCTCCCCCGTAGCCCCAGAGTGCCTCAATGTACAGCCCACCCCCCAGCTGTGGCGGTCCTCCCACCTCATTCACCCTGCAGGCTTCCCCCCTGCAGCCCGCTCCAATCACTCCCCTCCCTCCATCCCAGACCGATCTTATCTGCAGAGTGGTAACGGGGCCCCCATCCCATCGATCACCCTCCCCTGCACCCACAATAGGCCCCACCCCTTGGCACTGCCCGATCCCAATGCTACCAATTGCTCCCCCCCTCCTCACTCATTCTGGTGGGGTCTCCCACTAGTTCCCCAAACATGGGGAGCTAGACTAAACCCCATCGGAATGATGTACTCCTGGCGGAGTGTGAGATTCAATCGGACTTGAAAACTCCCGATAATTAGATTGAAAGTACATTTAAAACACATTTAAAACATATTCAAATTACTTACCTGCCTTCCTGCCGGTCTGACTGGTGGCTTTTCGCCAGCTCTGGGAGACGTGCACATATTTCCGGCGCATGCACAAATCCTGGTACGAGTCCAGAAGTGCACATCTCCCATCTCAACCCACCAGCAAGCGTCACTGGGAGAATCACTGCCATGTCTCTACGATGCCTACTAAATCATTCTCATTCACAATAATTTGTGCCGTCAACTCATTTACCTTGTTTTGAATTCTATGAGCATTCAAATAAAGTACCCTTATGTTTGTTTTAGCGCTTTCTTTCTGAATCATAACATCTCCTGAGTTTGCCTTCCTTTTAACTTTTTTTCGATGTAGTTGAAACTTCTCCTCACACTAACCTACTGCTTTGCTTTCTGTTAACCATTATACTTATTGTAGTTTTACTCTTCCCTTCTCCCCAATTTGCGAGGTTAAAGTCCTTGTATGCATCCTATTTATCTTTTCCTCTAGAACACCGGTCCCAGATTGGTTCGGATGAATACCGTCCCAACAATACAAATCCCTCCTGTTCCAATACTGATGCCAATGCCCCATGAACTGAAACCCCTCTTTTCTGCATCATTCCTTTACCCATGTGTTCATTCCCTAATTTTCTCAACCCTATGCCAATTTGCACGTGGCTCTGGTAGTAATCCAGAGATTATAACCTTTGAGGACCAGTTATTTAATTTAGATTGATCATCCCCGAACAAGTCCTCTTTCCTGGTCTTACCTATGTTGTTTGTTCCAACGTGAACCACAACAACTGGATCCTCTCCCTCCCATTCCAATATCCTTTCCAGCTAGTCAGAGATGTCTCTCACCCTGGCACCGGGCAACTGACATACCATGTGGGACTCACAATCTGGCTTACAAAGGATGCTATCATTTTCCATAATTATAGAATTTCCATAAACATAGACAAGGGTCATGGGTGGAAGTGGGAACGTTAAAATGACAGCGCGGGCTCGTTGGGCCGAAGGTCCTGTTTCCCGTGCTGTGTTATTCTTTGTTCTTCGTTCTTTGTTCTAGAATCGCCCCACCCCCCACAACTACCACTTCTCTTTTTGCTCCGCCCTTTTTGAATGGCCTTCTGTACCATGGTATAGTGGTCAACTAACTGATCCTCACTGAAGCCCTTTCTCTCATCCACACAGGGGCAAGTATCTCATACCTGTTAGACAAGGTCAAGAGCTGGGGATCCTCAGTTCCAGAGTAAATAGTTAAGGCATGGAGAATCTTCGTGGACAATTCAACAAAGATCATCAAGAATAACAATTGAACTGATTGTTGAAATCTCTTCAAGGCAATCCTGAGAACCAAACATTAAGGCACTGTTTTAAAACTAGCCCAAATTAGATGAACATCTCCTTTGTCTGTTGGTTTCCACTGGTCCAAAATACAGCTGGAACATTCAACCTGATGAACTGCCATGCATTAAGTTGGGTCCCGTGTTACACATAATTTACAACATTGGTTTACTAATTATGAGGGGTGGCATGTGGCACAGTGGTTGGCACTGCCACCTCGCAGTGCCGGGGCCCGGGTTCGATTCTGGCCTTGGGTTACTATGTGGGATTTGTATGTTCTCGCCGTGTCTGTGTGGGTTTCTTCTGGGTGCTTCAGTTTCCTCCCACGGTTCGAAGGTGTGCAGGTGGGGTGAATTGGCCATACTGAATTTCCCATTAGTGTCCAAAGATGCGAGTTTTTATGGATTAGCCATGGGAAATGCGCAGGGTTATGGGGATAGGGCAGTGGAAGAAACCTGGATAAGAAGCTTTTTTGGAGAGTCGGTGCAGACTCAATGGGCTGAATAGCCTATTTCTGTACTGTAGAGGCTCTGTAGTATGAATTAATCACTCTTCCTTTTGTCCCTTTACCTTCCCTTCTCTCTCTCCCTCCCTCTCCATTCCTCTCTGCTGCTTTAGTCCCAAACTAATTTTCCTGATCTCTGTCTTTTGTTGTCTCTTGTTGCAGTAATAATTGTTGTTGCAATAGCAATCCTGCTCAGTATGAGAGGAACTGTAGATTCAGACATTTGGTGTGTGTGCTTGGCTGAGGAGTCAATCGTGTGAAGCTACCATCTGTGGACTTATGACTGAACGCCTCTAAGTCAAAATCCCATCTAAAAGTTTTTCACTATTCCTTTCTCTCACTTCCCACTTCCATTCTTTGATTTCTTTTTCCCTTTCACCATTTTTATTTCTTTTTCACTCTTTCTCTCCATTTCCCTACCACGGCACCTTGATCAAATATACCCGGTCCTTCTGAATGTAACCATGAGTGTAAGTAAGGATTGGCAAACGTGGAAGATGTTAAAATGATGTGAACCCTGAGTTGGAATATTCACATTATCCTGTCACTTTCTCTCTGACTTGTTGTGTCCTGTTCCTAGTTAGCCAGTCTCCAGGAAAAAGTGAAATGCTTTGAGGCAGCAATATTTCAAGTCAGCACTGATTCTGCTCTTTGAGGCAATGAGAGACATGTAGACTGTATTTGTAAGCTGTTTATCATAATTAGCTGTGATTACATAGGTAAAAGATCTAAATGCAAAAGGGCTTCGGGCATAAATGGAGATTAGAAGGGATTGTTTTCCCCCCTAATTTTCTAAAGTAGTTTCATATTTGTGGAATGCAATCCCTGGTAAAGTACTTAATGCTGGGTTTAATCTGTACGAAAGGTGAGATTAATATCTGAATACAAACAGGATTATAAGCAACGTGGAGAGTTGCAGCGTGAGAGTTTATGGTCTGCACAGTTAATATAATGGACCAGTCATATCTGAGAGATAACTGGTCAGGGCCTTTAAATTAGACGGAGCATTTTGAGAGGTGGGCTACCGTTGAATGTGCAGGAAGGGTGAGCAGAAGGTTGGGAGGGGGAAATGGGGGTGAGGGGAGGATGAGTGCGGGGATGAGGAGGTTGAGCAGTTTGTGTTGGTGCAGGATAGAGTGCTGTTGGTAAACTGGATAAAGGTCAGTAGTACTCCATATCAAAGCGCAGTGCAATTGTTCCTGCTCATTAAATCCCAGCAGTGCCTCTGCACACACTCACAAGGAGTGGAGGCTGGGGGAGGGTGGAGGGAATGTGGAAGGGGTGGATAGGCTCTGTACACCTTGGCTCCTTCCAAGCATTCTGCACTTCTATAACTAATGACTTATATTTATATAGCACCTTTCACGGGGGTGGGAGATCACAAAGTGCATCACAAAGACCACAAAGGTGGGCGATCACAAATTTGTAGTGTGGACACTGACATAACTTAAGAGATGTAGCGAGATCTGTGAGCATCCTGCTAAAACTATACGAGACACTAGTTTGACACATCTGGAATATTGTGAACAGTTTTGCTCCCCTTGTCTAAGGAAAGATGTACTGGCATTGGAAGCAGTCCAGAGAAGGTTCACTGGGTTGATCCCATGTATGGATGGATTTTCTTATAAGGCAAGGTTGAATAATTTGGGTCCGTGCATGTTGGAGTTCAGGAGATGAGAGGGGATTTTATTGATTTTAGAGGATTCTCAGAGGGCTTGTCAGGGCTTGAGGGGTTGTTGAAAGAGAGTCTAAGGCCAGAGCGTAATATCAGAGTAAGGGGTCGCCCATTTAAGACAGAAATGAGAGGGAATTGCTTCTTTCAGAAGGCAGTGTATCTGTGGAATTCTTTATCGCAAACAACTGTGGCAGCTGTGTTGTTAAATATGATCAAATCTCAGACAGATGAATAGTCAGTAAAGAAATTGAGGGTTATGGGGATAAGGCAGGAAAATGGTGTTGAAGATGGTCACACCAGATCAGATTTCATTGAATAACAGAACAGACTAGATGGGCTGAATGACCTACTTCTGTTCCAATGACTTACATCTAATGGCAAATAGAGTCGACACCAAAGTCATTTCTCCTTCTGGACCCATTCCTTCTGGACCCATAGTGCAATGTTTCTGCACCTATCAGAAACCAGGCAGGTAAAACAATGAATAAGTTGAATGATTTATAGGAATTATTCAGCCAAACACGGAGAGACAGAAGGAACAACGGTTCCTTGAACTGTTAGACCAGCTGATGTGAAATCTAAGAGCACAACAAATTGATTTGTATGTGTGCCTATGTGTGTGAGAGAGAAAAATAGACCAATATCTTTACGTGTCTTCATTAGCACTTTGTGAAGAATTGATGGATAATGCAAGGTGAGTGAGAATGGCAAAGCAGATGAGTTCTCGTCAGCTCTCACTCCATTGTTTTTGCAATTCCCGGGGGAAATTCAAGCAGACATGGAGAAAGTGCACAGACTCTGTGCAGTCGTGGCTAGAGACAATACACATCTCTTTACACATATGCTTGGCCCTCACTCCACTCACATTGTCTGTACCTTTAAGACTTGATTACCTGTAAGGATTCAAAGTCCAACCATTATCTAGTAAATTGTATTTGCTTCTGTATCTGCTTGTTTGTGAACACAACTCCTCACTCACCTGAAGAAGGAACGAGACTCCCAAAGCTCGTGCTACCAAATAAGCTGTTAGACTTTAACCGAGCATTGTGGGGCTTCTTACTGTGCCCACCCCAGTCCAATGCCAGCATTTCCAAGTATAACTACCACACACTGGGAAAGGTTGTTTTTTTACTCCCTGATCTGACTCTGTGCACACTGTCTCCAGGATGTTGTTGACAAGTTAGGCCAATCAACAGGACCCTTTTAACGATGCTTCCAGCCTCTGCAGAGGAAGACAGTTTGGAAAGCTGAGGTCTAAGATTTCCAAGCAATATTTCCAGTAACAATCACTGGCGTGGCACAGCTGGCATTTTATCCCACTGACACTTCTTTATTTTTGTGGAAGACTCGTGTGGTGCGATGGCCAAGTGGAAAGGCGTCGGTCTCGTAAACCAAAGATCACGGGTTCGATCCCTGTGCGTACCTTCCAGTTATTGGAAAAGGTTGGGTTTCCCCTGAGTGTTAATTGACCATTTAGATGTTGTCCGCTGCTCGAGACTCAGCGCTGGCTTTTGGGCAACACGACAGTTCAGTAACTATTGCTGTGCTGTGCAGATACATGGATTTGGGCCTGTGTCTGTGGTAGTTTGCGCATTCTCCCCATGTTTGCGTGGGTTTTCTCCGGATGCTTCGGTTTCCTCCCACATCCCAAAGATGGGCTCTTAGGCTGATTGGCAGAACAAATTCTCCTTAAATTGTCTCAAATTTGGTTCTAATGCATAGATCTATAAACGTAGACAAGGATGATAGGGGTCATGGATAGAAGTGGGAACATTGAGGTGGCAGCGCAGGCTCGTTGGGCTGAAGGGCCTGTTTCCCATGCTGTTTTGTTCTTTGTTCTTCTTTGTTCTTTGACTCCTCGAAAAACTAAAAGGGGACAATTCTCATTGAACCCCCCCTTGACAAACACCAAGCGCTACTTGGTAACCTAAGAAGTAGATCCTTCACGGGGGCTTAAAGATAAGACACGAGCACCCTGTGTTCCACAGCTGTCTGTTTGACTGCCTGAGCTTTGGGATCACATGGATGGTAATGGTATCTATTATGCAGTTTGATTCATTAACCAGGAAGGTGATGAGCCACACGTGTGACTAATAGCTTGGAAAGCTCCTGTATGATGGCCAGCGAATTGAGGACTTGCTACAGCATGAACTATACTACCTGAGAAGTATGTCAGAAATACACTACAGTGAAAAAAAGACAGTAATAGCTGGCTGGTATCCTCTGATGTGGAGATGCTGGTGTTGGACTGGGGTAAACACAGTAAGAAGTTTCACAACACCAGGTTAAAGTCCAACAGATTTATTTGCTGGTAAACGCCACTAGCTTTCGGAGTGCTGTTCCTTTGTCAGGTGAGTGGGGTACCCTCTGTCACAGAGGTTGCTGCTGGATTGCTTTATATTTCCAGCTCCTATTGAGGTGTAGTTGGGAGCTTTGCACTGTATGGCTGGGGCTTTGTTTGGAGTCACCGGCTGCTAAAGGGTTAATGGTTGGCGTGACCTCCTGAGGAAGCGGCACCCTGGGGATTCCTCCGAGCCTTCTGCAAACAGCTGGCAGAGTTACGCTGACAGGCTTTGAAAGCTGGCTGCACTGTCTGGAGTGCAGCTTTCAGCTTCTGAGCTGCTCCAGGCAAACTAGCGAGTCAGACTGAGAGGACGTGGCGACTCTCCAACACGTCCATCAGAGCAGCCACCAAAAACCCGTCTGAAAGCAGGAGGAGGGCTGCTCCCAGCCAGAATCCAGCCACGATTAAAGTGGATCTGTTCTCTCCCCCTGCCCTCTGACCGTCTCCCCCCACCCCCATCTGAAAGCAGGAGGAGGGCCGCTCCCAAGTAGAAGCCAACAACGCTTAAAGTGGATCAATTCTTCCCCATCTGCCCTCTGACCTTCTCCCCCCAAAACCCTCCCCACACCCCAAAACAGTCTTATGCACTCAAAAACTATAACAAAAAAAAATGCTGGAAATACTCAGCAGCTCAGGCGGCCTCTGCGAAGAGGGGAAATCAAATTAACACTTCGAGTCCGTGGTCTTTCATCAAATTTGGGAAACGTTAAAAGTGTAATAAGCTTTGAGCAGGTGAAGAGAGCCAGGGGACGGGGGGGAGGGAGAGGGTGGACAACAACAGGAAAGAATTGTGATCCCCATCGTGCAAAGGAGGCCATTCGGCCCATTGAGTCTGCACCAGCTCAGCATCACACCCAGGAAGACAAACCTCACACCCCCTGCCACAGCCCCCGCCCAGTTCCCGTAACCCCTAACCCAGTAAACCCACACATCTTTGGACACTAAGGGATAATTTAACATGGCCAATCCACCTAATCTGCACATCTTTCAACTCTGGGAGGGAAGTGGAGCACCCAGGGGAAACCCATGCAGACACGGGGAGAACATGCAAAATCCACACAGACAGCGACCTAATGTTGGAATTTAATTCAGGTCCCTGACGCTGTGAGGCAGCAGTGCCAACCACTGTGCCACCATGTCAAATGGGCCAAATAAATAAATAAAAGATATGTCTTGAGAAGGTGCTGCAGGATGATGAGCAATTGCCCTTTCAAAGCAAACAAAAACAAAAGAAAGTGAGACTCAGGTTGAAAAGGGAACACAAAATGGAGCCAATGATAATACTTTGGAAATGTTGAACTCAGAAGACTGCAAAGTGCCTGACTGAAAGATGAGGAGGTGCTGTTCCTTGAGCTACCACCGAGCTCCAACTGCGACAGAGCAAGGATAGAGATATTAGTGTGTGAGAAAGATGGAGGATTTAGCTGATAGGCGACAGATAATTTGGGATCATGTCTGGAGACTGAGAGACGTTTAATCTGATTTGGTTTCCCCAATATCGAGGGTAGCATAGTGGCACCATGGTTAACACTGTTGTCTCGCAGCTCCAGGGACCTGGGTTCAATTCCCGGCTTGGGTCACTGCCTGTGTGGGGTTTGCATGTTCTTCCCATGTCTGTGTGGGTTTCTTCTGGGTGTTCCGGTTTCCTCTCACAGAAACAAAAATGTACAGGTTAGATGGATTGGCCATGCTAAATTGCCTTTAGGCTGTGGGGACTAGCCAGGGGAAGTACATGGGGTTATGGTATGTGGCCTGGGTGATATTGTGATTGGTGTAGACTCGATGGGTCAAATGGATTCCTTCTACACTGTAAATTGTATAATTCTATGAAAGCACACTGTGAACAATCAATACAGGATATGCAAGAGAATCTTCACAAGGAGAGCCTCTGGTATCTCATCAGAACCACATCTGATCTGGGCTCAATCTTGCCTATTACCTCGAGTTGTAAATGAATTATCAGAATGGGTGGGCTCCTGGCTAACTTATTTTCCGGATCCTCTGTAGCATGAGACAGTCAGGTTAATTAGTGTGACCTCAGTAAATTGCACAGTCGTTCAATTGTCCAAAGACTCCTGAAGGCATCAGGACAGGTAGATAAGGTGGTTAAGGTATATGTGATACTTGCCTTTCTTAACCAAGGCATAGAATATAAAAGCAGGGAGGTTGCAATGGAGCTATATAAAAAATGCTGGTTAGGCAACAGCTAGAGTACTATGTGTGTGTCCGACCGCCACGCTAGAAAGGAACTGACTGCATTAGAAAAGGTGAAAGGAGATTCATGAGGATGTTGCCTGGGCTGGAGTGTTTCAGTTATGAAGAGAGGCTGGGGTTGTTTTCCTTAGAGCAGAGAAGGCTGAGGGTGGACCTGATTGAAAGGATTCTCCAAACTCCTCTGTTAATTTGCCTCATCCTGAGACTGGAGGTTTTCTTCCTATACTTCTCCAACCTCAGAGATAGGAAGAAACTTTTTCCTTAGTGAAGGGATCAATAATCAAGGGGCACAGATTTGGGGCGGGGGCAGGAGATGTTGAGGGGATTTGAGAAAATCTTCTTCACTCAGAGGGTGGTGGGAATCTGAAACTCACTGCTTGAAAGGGTGATAGAGGCGGGAACCCCCACAGCATTTAAGAAGTATTTATTTGAGCACTTGAAATGCCACAGCACACAAGGCTATGGAGCAAGTGCTGATTAGAATAAATAGGTGGCGGAACAGACATGATGGACCAAAGGGTCTTCCTCTGTGCTGTAAAGCTTTACAACTCTATGACATGCAAAGTCATAGAATCATAGAACCCTACAGGGCAGAAAGAGGCCCTTCAGCCCATCGAGCCTGCACCAAATACACCCCACCCAGGCCCTACCCCCATATATTTTACCCACTAATTCCTCTAACCTCCACATCTCTGGACACTAAGGGACAATTTCTTAGTATGGCCAATCAACCGAACCCACACACCTTTGGACTGTGGAAGGAAACTGGAGCACCCGAATGAAATCCATGCAGACACAAGGAGAATGTGCAAACTCCATACAGACAGTGACCCAAACCGGGAATTGAATCCAGGACCCTGGAGCTGTGAAGCAGCAGTAGCGAGGCCTCCCAAAATCATAACATCTTCACACACAACTTCTTCTTGGCAGAGAGAACAGGAAAAGTTGTTACCTGCTTACAGGACTGTGCTTAGAGGATCGGAGGCCATGCAGTCTGGTTTTGGAATGTGAGGCAATGCATGCATCCATAAAAATGTTTATGTGGGCTTTTCTTCCGCCAGTGCAGCTCCAGCAACTCAATCTCAGCCATCGATGCAATAGGATCACTCTGTCTTCATCATCCCAACAACAACCTTGTATTTACATGGCCTCTTGCATGTAATAAAACACTCTAAGGTACTTCACAGTTGTTTAGAAACCAAAATGGAACACTGAGCCACATCAGGAGACGTTTGTGAAGGTGACTTGGTTAAAGCGATGAGGGGTCTATGAAAGGAGTACCATGGGGTAGAGAGATGGAGAGGTATAAGAAGAAAATCTCCAGTCTCAGGATGAGGAAAGTGAACGCTGAGCCAGCAATGGCAGAATGATTACAATCCAGATACTCGAGAGGGCAGAGAGCAGAGTTTGTTGACAATAAACTAACATCCTTATTCATGGCTGGGATCCTCTGGTGCAGTGACTGGAGTTTTGGCCGGAATTTCAAATTCTCTGTTGTTCCTTGCAGTGGAGCATGAACAGAGGAGATTGGAGAATCCCTCCCTGTTAAGATTGGAGGGTCTGTAGGGATATAGAGGGCAAAGCCACAGATTGATTTGAAGACAAAGGTGAAGATCTTATCACCTCATCCCTGGCCCACAAACAAGTTCGCTGGAGGGTTGCAACACCAGCTTCTAACAATAATAAATCACTGGCCTTAAACATAGAGAAAAGAACCAATGAAATCTCTCTGCAACGTAAAAAGACTGTCCGCACCCTTTCTGAACCTTAAATGGTTCTATATCAGTGGTTGTAGTTGGATTGTTTTCAGAAATGGGCCTGCTCCTACAGATGTAAGAGGACATTTTGTGTAAGACAGTTCCCACTCTGACTATTCCCATTGCAATTCAATCTATCAGCAGCCCTGCTCTGTAGTTTACCCAACGTCTGACACAGAACTTGCATCTATATGACAACATCCAGGAGCTTCAAATGACACATTTTGCAGACAAGGACAGATTTTGTGAATATTAGGATAGGAAAGAAATTTGCATCCTACAAGGTCCTACAAATAAAATGCAATAAAAGGCACTCAGTTCTTCATTGATGTTGATTTGACGGATGGATTGGCAATGAGAATGTTCCATCTCTCCTTCAAAATGTTTGGAAGGGTCTTTAGCACAGACCTGAGAAAAAATGGTGGGGATTTGGTTTAATATTGTACATTCTAACACTGCAGCATACTCTCTATCCAGTACTGGATCTTCAGTCTATATTGTACACTTCTGCCTCCATCATGGGATTTGAAATCAAAACCTTCAGATTAAGAAGCTAACGCTGCCCACTGAGCAACAGCTAACCCCCTTGCAACACTGAATAGTTTGGACTGAGAAAGGGGATTAAATGCATGGGTAGAGCATATGATAAGGTAAAGTGTACATGGGGTTTGGGAGAGGATTAAATGGGTGAGTAGAATCTATAGTAGGGTCGAGTATACATAGGGTGTGGATGGGGATTAAATGGGTGGGTAGAGTCTATGATAGAGTAGAGTGTACATGGGATGTGGATGGGGATTAAATGGGTGAGTAGAGTCTATAATAGTGTACATGGGGTGATCATGTCAGCCCAAACAGGAAGAGCAGGAAAAGCTCTGGAATGCCAATCCGGAATCTGACTCATATAAGCGGGAATGGCAGGAGTAATTTTGTCAAGTGCAATATCTCACTGGCTGGGATTTGTCCCAAAGGGAAGGTACACTAGGTTATAGCAATAAAGAGAGAGGGGAACAGTGAGGCACAGGGAACGAACTGATGTCTTTGGGCGGAGGAAATGTCATGGCCACTGTGCCAACTGGACATAACCAGCTGTATAGCTGTCATGACATCTTGATGCCCAGCGTGCAAGTTGGCTGGACACAGTTAGTCAAGTGGCCTGACTTTGATCAATCTGTTGAGTGCGTTTGATTGCCATCTGTTAGAGTTTGCAGGTTGCTGAGGGATGTGAATAGTCAGAGTGTGATTGAGTTGCTGACATCCGGCCTAGTGGGATTTTTGGAACGGTGTTCAGGGCATTGGTGCAGATGCCACTGCTCAAAGGAGCCACTCGTGTGAAATGATGCCCCTCCGGAAGGTTCACAGGAACCCTGTGTAAATAGTCACTCTAAATGGTGAAATTCACTTTCTTCTAACTTTGGGGAAGAGCACAAATAGTTCTTTAATTAAACGCTTATTCATCCAACTGTACTGTTCAAAATTAAATTAACTGTTGAGGCTACAAGGCCCTGTAGCTTTGCTTTTGGAGTGTTTTCATTCGAAGCTTTAATTTGCTATGTGTAGAAGTTGTTCTGTCTGAGTGAGTATTACCCTTCCACACTCATAGTTTGGTTCTAAAGGTCAAAGTTTGAAGTCCCCTGCCAGAGACTTGAATTATGACATGGCCCATCAGCACACGATGGAGGGATTTGATCTGATTTATTATTGTCACATGTGTTGGGATTCAGTAAGAAGTACGCAGTATGGAGTGCGCAATACGGACAAAGCATCCCATTCATTGAACACAGGGGAGAAGGAAAGGAGAGTGCGCAGAATGTAGTGTTGCAGTTACAGATACAGTTACACATGTCAAGAACCCAGTTATGATCCCTAGATTGGGTCTGCACTTTTTCCCCTTGTCTGCGTGGACTTCCTCCAAGAGCTCTGGTTTTCTCCCACAGTCCGTAAAACGTGCAGGCTAGGTGCATTGGTCATGTTAAATTCTCCCTCAGTGTATTCAAACAGACACAGGAGTGTACGACTAGGGGATTTTCATAGTAATTTCATTACAATGTTAATGTAAGTCTACTTGTGACTAACAAATAAACTTTAACTTTAACTTTAGAGAAGGTGTAGAGAAATATCAGCTGAATAAATGGCAGGTTTATTCAAAAGTCTGATGGCAGCAGGGATGAATCTGTTCTTCAGCTGATGGGTGCATGTTCTCAGATCTTTGTATCCTTTTCCCGACAGAGTACGTCCGGGGTGCGTGGATCCTTTATTGCTGTTTTTCTGAGCAGTGAAAATCTCGACAGAGTCGATGGATAGGAGGCTGGTTTGTGTGATGGACTGGGCTATATTCAGGAGCAGGAGCTATATACAACTCTGATACATCCAGAAAGAATGCTTTCTATGGTGCATCTGGAGAAATCAGTAGTATTGATTTTCCTTAGGGTCCGGAGAAAGTAAAGGCTTTGGTGGGCTTTCTTAACTATAGTGTCAACGCGGAGGGACTAGGACAGGTTGTCGGTGATCTGGACATCCAGAAACTTGAATTTCTCAACCATTTCCACTCCATCCCCATTGATGTAGACAGGGGCATATCCTCCATTAGGTTTACTGAAGTCGACGACTATCTCCCTTATTTAACTGACATTTACTGATCATTTCACTGGATTCTCTATTTCCCGTATTCTATCTCGTCATTGTTTGAGATCTGACATACGGTGGTGTCATCAGCAAACTTGAAAATTGAGTTGGAGGGGAATTTGACCGTACAGTCATGGGTGTGTAAGAAGAATAGTAAGCGGCTGAGGACAAAGCCTTGTGAGACACCGGTGTTGAGGATAATCGTGGAGGAAGTGTTGTTACCTATCCTCACTGATTACGATCGGAAATGTAGGGTCCAGTCACAGAGGGAAAAGCCAATTCCTAGACCACGGGAAGTCAATAAATAGGAGTTTGACATGAGTGTCTTTGTTATTCAGATGTTTCAGGATTGAGAATAAGGCCAGGGAGATGGCATCTGATGTGGACTTGTTGCAGCAATAGGGAAATTGTAGTGGATTCAGCAATCTGGGAGGCTGGAATTGATTTGTGGCATAATTATCCTTTTAAAGCACTTCATAATGATGGATGTCAGAGCCACACCCACAGAGGGAGAGCAGTGTGGCCTGAGCTACTCTCCTTTACATAAGGTATTAAGCCAAGGCTAGGTTGCTGGGTTAAGAACAAAGAACAAAACAGCACGGGAAACAGGCCCTTCGGCCCAACGAGCCCGCACCGCCACCCCGATGTTCCCACCTCTACCGTGATCCCTGTCTATGCTTACAGATCTATGGATTAAAAACCAAATTTGAGACAATATAGGGAGAATTTGTTTTGCCAATTAGCCTAAGAGCACATCTTTGGGATGTGGAAGGAAACCGGAGCACTCGGAGAAAACCCACGCAAATGTATCAAATGCAGCAGCATTACTTTAAGGGGGAGGTGGGGGTTGGGGGTAGCAGACATTCTGATATCTTCAAGTTACCTGATCCACCTATTTGTGGACTCTTACTGTGCAAAAGTTGATAGCTCCATTTGTTACATGACAACAGTGACTTGCATTTTGAAAGTAACCCAGTGATGGGGAAATATTCTGGGATGGCCTGATTGTAAACAATGCATCTCCTTTACTTTTGTGAATACTGTGATCATATATTCCCCCCCACCCATAGAATCAACACAAATGAATGTGAAATGTGCTTTGAGATGTCCTGTAGCAAGGATAAGTGTTATTTAAATTTAAGCCTTTCTTACATACCACAGTTAGTAAGATAAATCAGAGATTATTTTCAAATCTTAAAACTCTCCTGTGATTCCAACATAGTCACAGTTGATTAACTTCTCTCTCTGTTTATTTAGCTTCTCCTAACATGCATTCTTTAATGTGATATCGTGACGTAGGTATCATTGGCAAGGCCAATATTTGTTTCCTATGCCCTTGAACTGAATGGCTTTTCATGCCATTGCAGAGGGCATTGAGGGGGCATTAACTTCATTGTTCTGGTCTTGTGTTTGGGATATACCAGGGCAATTTTCCACATTATCAGGTAGATGACGGCATTGTATCTGTACTGGAGCCGCTTGGCTAGGTTAGTGGCTAGTTTTGGAGCACAGTCTTCAGGACTATTGCTGGAATATAGTCAGGGCCCATAGCCTTTGTAGTATCCAGTGTCTTCAGCTGTTTCTTGATATCAAGGAGAGTAAATTGGCTGAAGGCAGGAATCTGTGATGCTGGGGACTTCTGGAGGAAGCCAAGATGGATCATTCACTTGGCACTTCGGGTTGAAATTCGAAGTTTCAGTAAGAGCCCGCAAGTAGGTGGATCAGGTAACTTGAAGATATCAGGATGTCTGAAATTGTTGTGAATGTTTCAGCTTTATCCTTTGCACTGATGTGCTGAGCTTCCCATCATTGAGCATGGGATATTTGTAGAACCTCCTCCTCCATTGAGTTGTTTAATTGTTCACGGCTGGATGTGGCAGGACTGAAGATCTTTGATCTGATCCATTGGTTGTGGGATGGTTTAGCTCTCTCCATCATTTGCTGCTTGTGTTGTTCGGCACACAGTCCTGTGTTGTAGCTTCATCTCATTTTTCAGTTTATTTGCTGTTGCTCCTGCCATGCCCTCCTGCACTCTTCGTTGAACCAGGGTTGATCCCCTGGCTTGGTGGTAATGGTAGAGTGGGAGAGATAGATTCCTTATAGACCTTCTTGCGATTGTGAAGCATCTGAAAGGTTTGCTCAGCCATTTCAGGGGGCATTTAACAGTTAACCCTTTTGCTGTGAACCGCACGCAGGCCAGGCAGGTAAGGAAAGCAGATTTCCTTCCCTGAAGAACAGTACTGAATTCCTGTGGAGTTGGAAGTCTGGTGATCATATGCTTGAGTTTTTAATAAACTCAGCTAAGCACGGGATGGGAAATGAATTTGGTTTTTTCAGGTTTCCCGCTTCTCGGGAATAAATGTCAGAATAAATTGTGTTTGAAAGGAGAGATTGTCAATGGTGTAAACTGTCTCATTGACTGACTGAAATGACAACAGTATCCAGGTTTGACCCTCAGCTTTGGGAGATATGCTGGATCTATTGTGAATGCATTTTAAATATTTAAATCATTTTCTTTTAAACAATACCTCTCTAAGCTTCGTACCTGAAGGTAATATTGTAATATTTAATATCTATAACATTACTTTAATATCTATAAACTTTACTATAACTTTTAATATCTATAACTTTACAGTTTTCAAGATGGAAATTAAGGTTTGACAGCCACTTTCTGTAATTATATTGACAAAGAAAACACCCCTCAGCAACTGCACAGGCCGATTTCTCTGCTCCCTCCATTACGCACACACACACACCCCTATAAACACACCCATACACACACCCATACACACACACACATCCCTATAAACACACCCATACACACACCCCTAAAAACACACCCATACACACACACACACACACACCCCTAAAAACACACCCATACACACACACACACACACACCCCTAAAAACACACCCATACACACACACACACATCCCTATAAAACACACCCATACACACACACACATCCCTATAAACACACCCATACACACACACACACACATCCCTATAAACACACCCATACACACACACACACACATCCCTATAAACACACCCATACACACACACATACACATCCCTATAACACACCCATACACACACACACACCACCCCTAAAAACACACCCATACACACACACACACACACCCCTAAAAACACACCTATACACACACACACACACCCCTATAAACACACCCATACACACACACACAATCCCTATAACACAACCCACACACACACCCTAAAAACACACCCATACACACACACACACACACCCCTAAAAACACACTATACACACACACACACACCCCTATAAACACCACCATACACACACACAACAATCCCTATAAACACACCCATACACACACACCCCTAAAAACACACCCATACACACACCCCTATAAACACACCCATACACACACACCACACACCCTATAAACACACCCATACACACACACACACACACACACACCCCTATAAACACACCCATACACACACACACACACACACCCCTATAAGCACACCCATACACACACACCCCTAAAAACACATCCATACACACACATCCCTATAAACACACCCATACACACACACACCCAACGACACATGCACACCTACACACACACACATACACACACACACACGTACATACACACAACCGCACAGATGCAAAAACACACATATACACACACAGACATAAAAACACACACATTGACACACATATGCGCACACAGACTTTCACCTATTCATCACACACATACAACACAAACATGGATGCATGTACATACATAAACACAAGGAGATATGCACACTCACCCATGCACACACACACAGATTAGACACAAGATTTGTACACATGCACACAGAGCTACACACACATACAGACTTATACACGCAGACCTATGCACATACGCACGCGTACACACACACACACACACACACAGACTTACCTACAAACATACACAGACTTACATTTGCATTCACACGCAGACTTATAAACGCACAAGCTGCACACAAATACACACAGACTTATAGATGCACATACTTACACACCTCATTCAAATACATGGACTTACACACACACACACACACACACACACACACACACACACACACACACACACACACACACACACACACACACCCCACACACACACACACACACACACACACACACACACACACACACACACACACACACAGAGACACATTCTACTCATTTTGTGCAAAATGCCAGAGATACAAAAGAACTGAAATTGAGCAGCAGACACTCACACCTAACATCTCCCCCCCACACACATACAACCCCACCCTCATATACACACATACACGATCCCCCCGCCCACACACAAACACACACACACACACAAAATCTCCCCTGCCCCTCTCACATATACATAGACACACACGCGAGACACGTAGATAGAGCAATGTCTTATGCTGGCAGAGACTAATGCATGCGTGCCCATAAAGAAAACTTTCTCTCACCGGGCAGGCTGCCTCTGAGAGTTTGAAGGAAGCGGAGTTTTTGCCACCTGACTGGTGATGTAGACTGACTGTCGGGCTGCCCTCCGGCTGCCTGGTGCCTGTCCGCACTCTGCCACCGCAATGATTGATGCTCTCGATGCCAGGCCCAGAGCCCCGGTCCCAGCATTTTCACACATTCCCACAGATTTCCAATGTAACACTCTCAGTCGGGTCCTCAGCACACTGCTCTCCTCACTGACACATCAACTTATCCCCTCACTCGGAGCTGCCAGATTCACGCTCCTGCCATCTGTCACAGCCACAGGTCTTCCTCCCACTGGCACTCAGGCACCAAGAGAAACAGAACAGATCACCGGCCATCAGGACATCTTTTTAAAGGACATGCTTGAGTGGAAACCACTTCATAGTGACTTCTTTGTGTAGACGGTGTTCAAAAACATCGCCAGAAGGACGCACACGGTCCTCTTCCTTACCCTACCAGGCACTTTAGAGTTTAAAAATGGAATTAACAATTTAAACGACTGCTCAAATTTTGTCCTGAATATTTGGACTCCCTCTAGATGCTCCTTCATTTTCAAATAGAAAGTGTGTGGAATATGCTGTGGGGCAGGCAGTATCTGTGGAGAGAAGCAGAATTAACAGGCCAGCAACTCAAACTTTATTCATCACCTCTTGCCTCATTGTCAACCTTTCTACTGTTCTCCCCTTTTGTCATTTAATCTGATCTGCACCAGGTCACAGACCCCTTGTTGTTTCATGGGAACATAGGGAAGGCCACAGGAGGCGGCCCTACTGCTGCCTCACAGTTCCAGGGGCCCAAGTTCAATTCCGTCCTCTGGTAACTGTCTGTGTGGAATTTGCACATTCTTCCCATGTCTGCACGGGTTTCCTTTGGGTGTCCCAGTTTCCTCCCTCAATCCAAAGATGTGTTCGGTTAGGTTGATTGACCGTGCTAAATTGACTCTCAGTGTCAGGAGGATCAGCAGGGTAAATATGTGGACTTATGGGAATAGGGCCTGGATGAAATATGGTTGGTACAGGCTCGATGGGCCAAATGGTCTCCTTCTGTACTTTAGGGATTCTATGAATCTATTTGGTCCTTCGAGCCTTCTCGACTATTCAGTATGATCATGGTTGCTCTTTGATCTCAATGCCACATTCCTGATTCCTCCCCATGTTCCTTGATGCCAATACAATCTAAAAAAAACAATTTCTTTCTTGAACAGGTGCCGCTAGTGTGTGGCAACCGGGGGATTTCCACAGTAACTTCACTACAGCGTGTAAGCCTATTCGTGACACTAATAAATAAACTTCAAAATGTATTCAGTGTCTCGGCCTCCACAGCTTTCTATGGCAGAGTTCCACAATTCACCCTGTGAATGAAGAAATCTTTCTTCCGCTCAGTCCTAAGTAGTCTTCCCCGTATCCTGAGAGTGTGTCCCCTGTTCTTGTCCCTTTATCTTCCTGACTCTGCATTGACTTAACGTCAGCTCCTGACATCTTCTAGTTCTGAGGAGAGATTGAGTACAAGTTCTGAGAAGGCTTTTTTGCCCATTGGAACTGGGAGCAGAGTTGATGGGTACATAATTTAATGCCTCTGGCCCTACGTTGGTTCACAGGAACCATTGTGCCTCCCTGCCATTTTGGGGTTGGCCGGATTGTGGTTGAAAATGCTACCTGCCCGCAAGTCGTGGTTAGCTTGTTCAGCTAGTGTAAAGGCAATTATCAGAGGCTGAGACAGGGTGGGGGGATCCAATTCGAGGGTTATTCAGAGGAGCCTGGGTTTCTTCGATGGTTGGGGGAATTGTGTTAGCTTCAGGCACCAGGTTCAAATCCCGGCTCAGGTCACTGACTGTGCAGAGTCTGCACGTTCTCCCCGTATCTGCATGGGTTTCCTCCCACAATCTGATTTACATGTTCATTAAGTGCATTGGCCATGCTAAATTCTCTCTCAGTGGAACAAAATGCAGTGTGGCAACTAGGGGATTTTCATAGTAACTTCATTGCAGTGTTAATGCAAGCCTACTTGTGGTACTAATGAAAAAAAAACTTTACTCTGTTTACCTTCAGTTTGGCACATAATATTAACAACGGAAAATGTGATGGGAAACATCAAGCTTTAACGCAACCACAAAACTGAGCTGTCCAATAAACAACACAAAAAGGTGGCACCCACATGGGAATAAGACCCTGGCAACCAGCCAATGATACAAATATATATGGCACTGAATGTACGTCATTGATGCTGCTTAATGCTGTATGGAAATCTCAGGAAAAATACCTCCTAAATATTATTGACCTTGGGATTTAACAGAAGGTTCAATCTTCCACTGGTCCAATGGACTATCCCAAATCTCAGGAGAGCAGGGAGCCTGGTTATTTGCTTCGCACCTTGTAGGTGCTATCCACAGTTCATTGGGTATGGTTTTGTCAGCAAGTTGCTTAAGCCTCACTGCCAAGATTGAAGGCATTAATCTCAATTAACACTCCAGCGCAGCACTGAGGGAGTATTCAGGCGGGATAGAGGGTTGGGCCGTTACCAGGAAGCTGAGAGCAGGGATAAATGGGGCATAGGGTGGACATTTGTTAGCATTGCTGCTTTGCGGTACCAGAGACCCAGTTCAATTTTAGCCTCGAGTCACTGTGTGTGTGTGTGTGGGGTTTCCACATTCTCTCCATCTCTGCATGGGTTTCCTCCAGTTGCTCTGGTCTCCTCCCAGAGTCCAAAGATAGGTCTGTTAGGGTGGTTGGCTATGCTAAACTCACCCTAATTTCAGAGGGATTAACAGGGTAAATGTGTGGGGTTACAGGAATACGGTCTCAGTGGGATTGTGGTCAGTACAGACTCGATGGGCCGAATGGCCTCTTTCTGTACTGTATGGATTCTATGATTCTTTGATTCCAATGGGTAACTTTCAATCTGTAAACGGTATAATGTCACAGGGATCAGTGCTGGGGCCTTAACTCATTGCAAAATATATCAATGACAAGGATGGAAGGAATTGAATGAGATAGAGTATAATTATGGGTAAAGATGATGTAGCATTGGGATCCCTTCCAACTTTTTAATAAATATAGAACACCGAAAGCTTTATGGACATACAAACAGGCAGGCCAGACATCAACACACAGAGCTAGCCTGTACTGTTAGGGGTTAATCTTCAAAACGTTTTGATCCTGAAACAAGACACTGGGACCCTATCATCTCAAAGTGAATATCAGACAATCCAACTGAAGAAAATGAGAGATAATCAGAGCTGATGCCCCAGACAACAGTCATTATACAAACACCGACAACAGCGCAGGAGAAATGGACTTTATCACATATGTATCAACCTGGAGCCAGAGGCACCAGACCTGGGTGGGTCCCATTGTCTCAGTCGTGGAAACAACAATGCGATAAATGAGTCTGTCTAGACCAAGACAGGAACCAGGTTAAAGAGATTCAAAAGATGCTAAGTACCAGCTATCCAAACAGGATATCTCCTCGAAACACGCTTTGATATTTTTGATAAAAGTTTTCGAATAAAAAGGCCAAGGGGAGGGAGGCGATGAGCGAGTGGTATTATCACTAGGCTATAATCCAAATGTTCTGGAGGCTTGGGTTCGAATCCCCCACGGCAAATGGTGGACTTTGAATTTTAATTTGAACTCAATCAAAAGAAAGTCTGAAATTAAGAATCTACCATCAAACGATTGTCAGAAAAATCCATCAGGTCCTTTAGGAAAGGGGAAATCTGCTATCTTTCCTGGTCTTGTTTTTTGGGCAACATGGTGCCACAGTGGTTAGCACTGCTGCCTCACAGCACCAGGGACCTGGGTTCGATTCCCGCCTTGAGTCACTGTCTGTATGGAGTTTGCACGTTCTCCCCATGTCTGCGTGGGTTTCCTCCAAGTGTTCCGATTTCCTCCCACAGTCCAAAGATATGCAGGTTAGGTGGATTGGTCACATTAGATTGCCCCTTAGTGCCTGGGAACTAGGTGGTGTAAACTCTTGGTGTTATGGGGATTGTGGCCAGTGCAGACTCAACGGGACAAATGGCTCCTACTGCATTGTAAGGATTCAATGACCTAAGACAGTAGGGTCTGGTTCTCTCAGTCATCAAGGAGAGTCAGGAAGGGTCAACATGATCCATGGACCTACAGTTCACAGAGGAATGACCAGCCATATGGGGAGTTTAAGTGTCAGCCAGATCCAAGGGACATTGGGGCTGAAGACTAGGGAGTGCTTAAGGGTAGCAACTAAATCGTAACCCTACAGTCCAGAATGAGGCCATTTGGCCTATTGAGTCTGCACCTATCACAATCCCACCTAGGTCCTATTTCTGTAACTCCACATATTTACCCTGCTAATCCCCTGACACTAGGGTCAATTTACTACGGCCAATCCACCTAACCTGCACATTGTTGGACCATGGGAGGAAACCCACGCAGACATGGGGAGAATGTGCAAACTCCACACAGTGAGCCGAGGCCAGAACTGAATTGCTAACCACTCTGCAACTGAGCCAAGGTGGGATTTGAGTTGAACCAATTAAGGTTTGGGCAGAAATGTGGAGTTTTGCCTGCAGACTTTAAGTGGAGGCTTTTATTAATAAGTTGTAGTTTTTGAGTATTTTGTTATATCATTACACTAAGCTAAAACTCTTGTATTAGAGCATCTAATGCCCTTGTATTAGGGCATCAGCAATGTTTAAAGTTTGAAGTTTATTTGTTAGTGTCATCAGTAGGTTTACATTGACACTGCAATGAAGTTACTGTGAAAATTCCCAGTCACCATACCCCTATGCATTTTCGGATACACTGAGGGAGAATTTAGCATAGCCAATGCACTTTTCAGACTGTGGGAGGAAACTGGGGCACCCAGAGGGTAAACCAGAGCACCCAGAGAGTGTTGTTTTCTGTTAATAAAAGTGTTTGTGATTTGAAACTAAAAGCCTGTGACTGTGTCAGTTTGTCCTTTCTAAAATCCTAAAGACAAGAACTGACAGTAAGAGGAAATGGGAGCGTGCAGCTTTAACAGAACTGATGGTCACAGCTGTACTTTCAGCTTAAAGGCAAGTTACGGACGGGGCCAGGGGCAAGGACCACTCACTGGGGGATAGAATATCTGAGTAGAAACATAGAATCACTACACTGCAGAAGGAGGCCACAGTCCCACCCAGGTCCCACTCCTGCAACCCTACATATTAACCATGCCAATCCGCTGACATCTGGTCAATCAACCTAACCTGCTTGTCTTTGGACTGTGGGAGGAAACCGGAGCATCTGGAGGAAACCCACACAGACAGGCTGGGACTTTGTACAGTCATCCAAGCCGGAATTGAACCCACATCCCTATCATTCTGAAGAACAGTACTACCTTGCTGCTATGATAATGGGATTTGAACCCATACCCACCCCTAAGAATAACCCTCGGGATTAGCAGTCCCATGATATTATCATTGTACCACCGTCCCCCTTGAGACATCAAACTTTTCTGCATCGTGGATACAGGAGCTGGTGAGTGCTCATTGTTGGAGGAGAAGGTGCCAGGATGGGCAGCTAGCAGCTCAAACTACAGATCAAAGGAAAAAGCAGTCTGGATACTTTGTATGTCAAGACAAATTCAGGTTTTCACTCAGAAACCTAAGCAAGAACAGGAGGAAAAAGAGAATTGGGAGAACAGGCTAAATGATGGGGAAACTCTGCTCGATCAGCTTGTGTCAGAATTAAGTAAAGACAGGCTGGAGAGGAGAGAGCAGGTGAACGATACCAAAAGAGCATTGGAGTATTTGCCATGCCAAGTTGCAGACAGTAAAAGGGACAACAAGGTGGCATGGTGGCACAGTGGTTAGCATCTGCTGCCTCATAGTGCCAGGAACCCAGGTTCAATTCCTGGCTTGGGTCACTGTCTGTGTGGAGTTGTACTTCCTCCCCATGTCTGCATGGGTTTCCTCCAGGTGCTCCAGTTTCCTCCCACAGTCCGAAGATGTGCAGGTTAGGTTGAATGGCCATGGGGATAGGATTGAGGGGAAGGCTTGGGTGGGATGCTCGTTTGGAGAGTCAGTGCAGGCTCGATGGGCCCAATGGCCTCTTTCTGCAAAGTAGGGATTCTATGGTTCTAAGTGTCCCTTTAGTTTCATGGTTACAGTTTTACTTGTCATGTTTAGCAAATAATAAAGCTCAAACCACCCAGAACGTGAATCTGCTAAGATTTAAATTTTGTTCAGCATTCCACTCGAAGATGCTGTAAATGCCTATGGGAAGTCTGGGACCTTGTGTAGGTGCAGTGGTTCCTTTGCTTGATGAGGTTTGAGTACATCTGGAGATTTCTCCTTCTATGCCTGCGTGAATGGCAGGCCAGTACATTGATTTCTTCACCCTGTATCTGGTTGCTTCCAAACCAGGTGCAGTGGGTGCAGTTGTTGTGTGGTACCTCTGGAGTGCAGTAGGGATGATAAATCACTGGCCATACAGTATTCATCTTTGATGGTGATGAATGTGCAGAGCTTGTGGGAAAGTTCCCTTGATGATTCTGGCGAGCCCCTCATTATTACATCATGCCTGTAAAGCCTCTCGAGTTCTTGAATTTGGCAAAAGGATAGCATCTTGCTTATCATGATGTCTATGTCTTCCTCATGATTGACCTTGTCTGAAATGCGTAAGAAGGCTCTCGAGAGTGTATCAGTCATCTAACCAGGTTTGAAGATGACACTACGGTTATAGTGTTGTACGTTTAACATTGTGGACTTCTGCTGGGCAGGTACAATGTGGGCAGTCTTTAAGGTAGTGAGTGGTGATCTCTTTCAATAGTTGTGGGATGACTATGTACGAAGTCATGGAATTTCTGACAGACTAAAGCAAGAAGTTACTTTTCAATTTGTGTGTAATAAGTCATAGTGCCAGTGAGGGCTCTTAATGCTAAGGCTTTTGGCCTGCCAATCTAAAAGCAATCTCAGCATGCTGGGAGGCATCTGCTATTAAAGGTATGGATGCTTGAATGTCAAAATATTGTAGCATCAGTGGGACTGCGAATGCTTATTTCAGTCTGCTGACGACTGCTGTGTGGTGCTCTTGCCAGCATCTTCTGACAGAGAAGTTGATGAAGAGGCCCAGGGACCTCACTATAATCTGGGATAAACTTAGAAATGTCATTTGCCTTTTCTCACCCAAGGCAGTGCCAACCATTGTACCACCATTCCGTCCACCTCGCCATACCAGGCACTGCACCAAGACCCCTGACAGACAGTGCTCACTAATTTGAATTTCACAACTCTGTATGCACATGGGATTTTGAGCACATCATGAACAGCCCTCTATCTGCACAGTTAAAGGGTTGGGTCAAATGGGAGATTTACTCAATCAAACATCTTCTAGAGAAACATACCAAGAAAAAGCTGTAAAGAGTGCTTATCGATGGAAATGGCTATCTATCATGTCTGTCACATAACCTTTGTCCAGATCAGGCTTTACACCTTCACTTGTGAGTAAATGACCCTCGTAACAAACTTGATTGACCCTGAGTCTGCATTTTGCAGAGTTTGGTTTGAATTGGATAGTCCTGATTTTGTCAACGATGAGACAAAGATGTGCATCGTGTTACCTCATCAGATTGTTGAGGAGGTTCTGGAGCTTTATTGCTTTGGTTGAACTCCACTTCATTCACTTTATTAAAGTTCCAATCCCTGGAGGAACAGACCGCTGCCCTGTTACTGATGGCAGAGGAAGATTGCTGCAGTGTTGACCTGCAGCGTTAAATGGCTCAAGTTCTTGTAATTGTTGCATCTTCTTACCAGATGCAAAACAAAGCGCCCCGGTAAATTGCGGTAAATTCGGGTGTCGAGTCTGTAACGTGATCTGTATCCGATTCTGAGCAAATCGTGCCTTTACCATCACCCAATTTGAGTACGGATCTGGTCTGCACCCCAATTGGGCAAGCCAATGATTTAAATACATTAGCATGCATTTAAATCGACTTAATGAACTGCACGCCCAAATCTACTGCCAATTCCCACTTTACCATCGTTGGATCCATTCCGGGTCCACACTGTTATAAACCTGCAGAATAAAAATCCAAAGTGAAGTCCTATTCTGCAGGGAAACCTCCAAAGCTCATCCTCCTCGAACATCCTTTGCAGATCCCCTGCTAATCACCCTGGCAGACTGGCCCCAAGCACCCTCCCCCACCTCCCCCGTCCGGCACACACTCCCTCCATCCGATCAGATCTCTCTGGGAGGCAGGAAGCAGCCCTATCCCCACAATCCGACCCCCCCACTCCGTCGGCTGAACTGCCCCCCCCCCCACAACAGGAAGCAGGACTCTCCCCTGGCAGACCACATCCCCAACCTATCTTGAATTCTTCTCTCCCTCCACCATCCTTCTGACCTGCAATCATTGGACAGCCTGCAGCACCTTCCTGGCCTTACGGTGGGGTCAGCCAGAGAGGGGGAGAAGTGTGGGGGGCAGGCTTGGATTGGGGGGAGAGGGTAAGATGGACTTGGCAGAATCTCTACCACCCCTCACTCAACCAGAGATCCATCTGAGCCCGCCCCAGTCTGTTGGCAGATGCCAGCGGACAGCCAGGAAGGTGCGGGTCAGAAGGATGGTGGAGGGAGAGCTGCAATTGAGGTAGGCTGCAGGTGTGATCTGCCGAGGAGGCCCTGTCTCCGGGGGGGGGGGGGGGGGGGGGGGGGGGGTTGTTCTGCCGTGGGGGGCTTGCCTCCTGGGGAGGAGGGCCTGATCGCAGGGGTGTGGGTCTGCTGGTGTGGGTGGGGGGGTCTGACTGGGGGAGGGTATCAGCAGAGGGGGTGTCTGATCACGGGGTGGAGGGCTGCCTCCCAGGGGCAGTCTGATCGTAGCTCATTTCTCCCCCCCACCCCCAGCTCTCTCTGCTGTTTTTGTCTTTTGCGATGTGGAGATGCCGGTGTTGGACTGGGGTAAACACAGTAAGAAGTCACACAACACCGGGTTAAAGTCCAACAGGTTCATTTATAATAAATTTGATGGACTTTACCCTCGTGTTGTGAGACTCATTACTTTATTTCTCGCGCCCGGGCACACTGTTTCAGATTTTTTTCAAACTGCGCATGCGCAGTTCAGAGCTCCGATCGTTCCAGCAGCGCTAAGCCCCGCCCACATCGTGGACTGGATCGGAGCTGGTCACGCTGGAATGGGGATTCCAGGCTCGGATCGGTTTTACATCCGGATCCGGCACAGCCTCCCATTGGTAAAATTGGGCCCTTACTGTTCTGTTTTGTGCATGCTGATTGCTTCAGTCGGAGCAGGGCACCCCGTAATTCAAATATCTCATTTTCCTGCCAAAAATCTCTAATTCATTTCTCAGATTGTTCGATTAACATACAGATATGGATGGCTGGTTTAGCTTAAATTCTTTTCTCACAGCAGCTTCTTGTGGACTAAATCATTATATATTCCTCAAACCACTCGATTCCTGATTAGATCTTCAATGAGAGCTCTGAATGCGTGTTTCTTTGCTGGTCTACTGTTTTTAGGATGGCTGAGTAGGATTGCATTTCTGCTTCATGGAATTGAATGCATATCTATCAAAGACTAGATTTTTTACTGGGAGTCAAATGTTCTTACTGTTTCCTGATTATTTTGAGATCATCATATTTCTCCTCTATTTGGAAGACAAATAGCTTGAATTTTTTGATAGTCTTGGGACCCGCAAGGTTTAATAGGGTATCAGCTTGTACCTTTTTCAATTTGTCAAGAGTGCAGCACCGCAGTAAATACGCCACTGTTGGGAACTTTTTCCAAAAATATCTGCAATATTTCCCAACAGTGGCGTATTTACTGCGGTGCTGCACTCTTGACAAATTGAAAAAGGTACAAGCTGATACCCTATTAAACTTTGCGGGTCCCAAGACTATCAAAAAATTCAAGCTATTTGTCTTCCAAATAGAGGAGAAATATGAGTCGATACAGTGAAGTCCTTGTGCTATGCTGTTTTTGATTTGATTTTGATTTATTATTGTCATATGTAATAGTGTACAGTGAAAAGTATTGTTTCTTGCACACTGTACAGACAAAACATACCATTCGTACAGAAGGAAAAGAGAGAGTGCAGAATGTTGCGTTAAAGTCATAGCTAGAGTGTAGAGAAAGATCAACTTAGTGCGAGGTAAGTTCATTCAAAGGCCTGATGGCAGCAGGGAAGAAGCTGTTCTTGAGTTGGTTGGTACGTGTCCTCAGACTTTTGTATCTTTTTCCCAATGGAAGAAGGTGGAAGAGAGAATGTCTGGGGTATGTGGGCTCCTTATTTATGCTGGCTGCTTGTCAAAGGCAGCAGGAAGTGTGGACAGCTTCAATGAGTGGGAGTCTGGTTTGCGTGATGGATTGGGCTACATTCAGGACCTTTTGTAGTTTCTTGCAGTCTTGGGCAGAGCAGGAGTCATTCCAAGCTGTGATACAATCAGAAAGAATATTTTCTATGGTGCATCTGTAAAAGTTGGTGAGAGTTGTAGCTGACTGCTAAATTTCCTTAGTTTTCTAAGAAAGTAAAAGTGTTGGTGGGCTTTCTCAACTATAGTGCCAGCATGAGGGGACTGGGACAAATTATTCAGGACACCTAAAAACATGAAGCTTTCGACTATTTCTACTTTGTCCCTATTGTGTAGACAGGGGCATGTCCTCCACTACACTTCCTGAAATACTGTCAACTTCTGACACAATGTAAAATGTTATGGGTTCCTCAAATCACCAACATCAAGGACTTGCATCAAAGATGGGTGATTTATTAGCTCTGCAGCTACTTCAACACCTGTGCACTTCCAGAACACATGGAGATTAACTCACGCTCTCTTGGGGTTAAGTCTTTACTCCCATCACGTGACATCTTTATAGCCATATCATCACATTCTCATGTGACCACTCAGTCTACACCTACTTCTTCCTCTCTCTCCCCACCCACATACACAACCCTCTCTTCCCTCTGTCTCCACCATCCACTTACTCACCTCTGCCCCTTTCTGATCCTCTCTCCACTCATATACCCACTCCTCTCCTATTCTCTCTCTACTCACTTCTGTCACCGCAATCCCACCTCTCCTGTTTTCTCTCTGTCTCTCTCACACCCATACCACCATCTCTTTCTCCCACTCCCATGACCCCTGCCACAGATTCCCCTCTGTCCCATAGCTGCGTTCTACTTTGCTTTGCCATCCAGTCACCTTCCCTGACTTTGGTGCTGATTGAACTTACTTCCATTTCCAACTTGTCCAAGCAGAGATCGGCTGAGAGGATGTCTCTGGTCAATGTATCAGCAATTGATTCCTTTGCCAATTACATTGTTCCACCAATTCCTTTGTTATAGATAAGAATTAATCATTGACTCAATTTCCAGAAGAGTATAAATAGATACAGCTGGAACAGTGTGGCATGAGGAAGCAGTGGAGACTGTCACACCAACAAGCTTAAAGTAAAAAACGAGCTACATACTGATCCCTTCACCATGTACTATTATTAGAATTAACATGGAAGCAGAGGACTCACATTAAGCCTTGGTGACTTGGTTGCTTTAAAAGAAGGTTTTTGACTCAAACCTCTGAAGAATAAAGCTGACAGCTTTCAGGAAGATACAAAACATCAGGCCTCAATTAGCCACCAATTTTCTCAGAGGCAGAACCATATGAGCAATGGGAAACTGAGGTTTGAGATGTGGGCACAGGTTATTTCATTGCCCAGAAAGAAGCAAGGCGTGGCTCTGAATTATTATTACCAGAAACAAGTAAAATTAGGATGCTTTCAGAGTGGAATGTGAACAATTAGGATAATGAAGAGGGATTGGACATTCTGTTACAGTTTTTGTATCAATTCTGCAGAAAGAACGACTTACTGGAAGTCTGGTCAGCCTTTGATAGCAAAACACAGGCTTAAGTACTTGTACCTAGGTTGCCAGCCCCGGTGTTTCAAACAACATCCAGAAAGAGAGTGAGGGAGAGAGAGAGAGAGAGAGAGAGAAAGACACATCTTACTTCATTCAGAACCAGGATAGAACTGCTCGCTTTAAAACGAAAGAGAAAATAAACGGGATTTTATGGCTCGCTCGAGCAAGACCGGAAATTCCCACCTGAAGACAACTGACATTTCCGTTGTCCACACCTCGCCCACTCAGATTCTGTGGCAGCTGGGCAGTAGAATTCTGGCATGCCTTAAGGAGTGTAGGGATAGTAGCAAAACACAGACTTAGGTACTTGTACCTAAGTTGCCAGCTCTGGTGTTTCACACAAGAAAGTAGATGAGGGCAGTGCAGTTGATGTTGTCTACATGGACTTTAGCAAGGCCTTTGACAAGGTACCACATGATAAGTTGTTGCATAAAGTTAAATCTCATGGGATCCAGGGTGAGGTAGCTAAATGGATGCTGTCATGGCTTGATGACAGAATGTAGAGACGCCAGCATTGGATTAGGGTAAACACAGTAAGAAATCTGACAATTTCCGATGACAGAAGATAGAAGGTGGTTGCAGAGGATTGTTTTTCTAATAGGAGATCCGTGACCAGTGTTGTGACTCAGGAATCAGTGGTGGGCCCACCAGTATTTGCCATTTATATTCATGATTTGAATGAAAAAATAGGAGGCATGGTTAGGAAGTTTGCAGATGACGCCAAAATTGTGGCATAATGGACAGTGAAGAAGGAAGAAGGTTATCTTGGATTGCAACGGGATCTTGATCAATTGGGCCTGTGGACTGACAAATGGCAGATGGAGTTTAATTTAGATAAATGTGAGATGATGCATTTTTGTAAATTGAACCAGGGCAGGACTTACTTATTTAGGGCATTGGGCAGAGTTACAGAACAAAGAGATCTATGGGTATATGTTCATAGCTCCTTGAAAATGGAATTAAAGATGGACAGAATGGTGAAGAAAGCATTCAGCATGATTGGTTTCATTGATCAAAACATTGAATACAGGACTTGGAATGTCTTGTTGAAGTTGTACAAGACATTGGTAAGGCCACACTTGGAATATAGTATAGAGTTCTACATAGAACATAGAACATTACAGCGCAGTACAGGCCCTTCGGCCTTCGATGTTGCGCCGACCAATTAGGAAAAGGCAATGACCCTCCAAACTAAACCATTCCCTTTTCATCCATAAACTTATTGACTAACCTCTTAAACGCCACCAAACTTGGCGCATATACAACTGCCGCAGGCAGGGCATTCCATACCCTAGCCACCCTCTGGGTAAAGAACCTACCTCTGATATCCGTCCTATAACTACCACCCCTTGATTTAAAGCTATGTCCCCTCGTGCTAGCTTTCTCCATCCTAGGAAAAAGGCTATCACTATCCACCCTATCTAAACCTCTAATCATCTTATATGTTTCAATAAGGTCTCCTCTTAGTCGCCTTCTTTCCAATGAAAACAACCTCAAATCCCTCAGCCTCTCTTCATAAGACCTGCCCTCCATACCAGGCAACATTCTGGTAAACCTCCTCTGTACCCTCTCCAATGTCTCCACATCTTCTTATAATGCGGGGACCAGAACTGTACACAATACTCCAAGTGCGGCCGCACTAGAGTTTTGTACAGTTGCAACATGATGTTGCAGCTCCGAAATTCAATCCCCCTACCAGTAAAAGCTAAAACTCCATATGCCTTCTTAACAACCTTATCGACTTGATTGCCAACTTTCAGGGATCTATGCACACATACACCAAGATCCCTCTGTTCATCAACACTATTTAAGAGTCCTACCATTAGCCCTATACTCTACACATTTGTTATTCCTGCCAAAGTGAATTACCTCACACTTTTCCACATTAAACTCCATTTACCACCTCTCGGCCCAGCTCTGCAACTTGTCCAAGTCTCTCTGCAAACTAGAACACCCCTCTTCACTATCTACCACTCCTCCGACTTTGGTGTCATCCGCAAATTTACTAATTCATCCTTCAATACCCTCATCCAGATCATTTATAAAAATTACAAACAGCAGGGGCCCCAAAACAGATCCCTGAGGTACACCACTTGTAACCAAGGTACACCACTTGTAAACACTTGGTCACCTTATTATAGAAAGGATATTATTAAACTAGAAAAAGTGCAGAAAAGATTTACTAGGATGCTACCGGAGACTTGAAGGTTTCAGTTATAAGGAGAAGCTGGATAGATTTTTTTCTCTGGAGTGTAGAAGGCTGAGGAGTAATCTTATAGAGGTCCATAAAATAATGAGAGGCATAGATCAGCTAGATAGTCAATATCTTTTCACAAAGGTAGGGGAGTCTAAAACTAGAGGGCATAGGTTTAAGGTGAGAGAGGAGAGATACAAAAATGTCCAGAGGCACAATTTTTTCACATAGAAAGTGGTGAGTGTCTGGAAGAAGCTATTGCAGGTAATAATAGACTCGAATATAATATTATCTTTTAAAAAGTACGTAAACAGTTACATGGATAAGATGGATATAGAGGAATATAGGCCAAATGAGGGAAATTGGGACTAGCTTCAGGGTTTAAAGGAAAAGGGCAGCATGGACAAGTTGGGCTGAAGGGCCTATTTCCATGCTGTAAAACTCTATGACTCTATGCTCTAACTATGTTTTTCCTCTGTGAGATTAGCTCCTATCATTAAGCACATGACTCTGTGTCAATCAACCTAATCAAAACCCCCCTCTGAAACCCAAGGGGATAACCAAATAAACACATAGGAGTATTAACTCTGTTTAGACAAACACACCATTCGCTAAAATCACTTATTATTGCCAGAAAAAAAGATATTTGATAAAGCAGTGCAGCTTTAAGATTGCAAGTAATTGATCAATTAAGATGTTACAAAAATACAATTTGGAAGAACTGTGATTCTGAAACTCACTCTCTGTTTAATCTAAGAATAGGCAAAATAGACCCTATCATTGTAGAACTCTGGGTAAATGAGAAGCTTCTTAATATGCAAGTGGATACAGGGGCATTAGCCCCTGTGATGGGCAAATATACATTTCAGTACCTAAAAGAGAGAATCCAACCATTAAACTTGAAGAGACTTTCTGCCAACTTGAAGACTTACATGGGAAAAGCAACCAAAATAAAAGGCTCCAGAATGGGAACTGTACACTATGGATAACAGTCTACCCAACTCCCAATAATAACGGTGATGAGTGAAGGACCAAACCTTCTCCGCCATGATCGGCTGAAAGAAAATAGGTTGAATTGGGCTGAGATTGGGAAGTGGACTGCCTGAACAGATAAGAAAATACAAGAATGTCTTCTGTGATGAATTAGACAAAATCAAAGGGCTAGAAGCCAAGATTTATGTGGATCAAGATGTGAGCATACTCATTTGTGCTGATAATAAGCTAACAGTTAATCAGGCCACCAAACTGGATAAATATCCAATCTCGGAAATTGAAGACCGAACGCAAAGCTGGTAGGAAGTCAATCTTGCACAAAGCTAGATATCAGTCAGATATACCAGCAATTCAAATTAAATGCGACTTCCCAAGGGTATACCTGGGTCAATACAGAAAGGCCTATTGCAGTACGCGTGCCTGCCTTTTACCATGACTTTAATAAGTGCAATATTCCAAAGGACAATGGGGAGCCTGCTACAAGGGCTACAGTGGATTGTAGTATACCTTTATGATGTCCTTATAACTGGGTTAACAGAGCTCCAGCATCTAGCAAACTTAGAGGAGGTATTAATAAGATTTTAGGACCCTGGAGTTTGTCTCGTGAAAGAGAAGTGATCTTTCAAGGTAGTGAAGTGACCTACTTAGGGCATAAAGAGGAACAAAGATTCCACCTTGTGGAAGACAAGGTCAAGATGATAAATGAAGCACCTGCCAACATAAACACAACCAAACTCAAATCATTTTTGGGGATGGCAAACTATGAAATTTATCTATAGCCTTGTCCCCTTGCATATTCTACTAACGAAACACTATCGTTAGTCCTGGAAGTCTCTTTCAACAGAATAAAGCAATATCTACATTCTTCAAACCTGTTAGTTCATTTTGGGCAGTCTAATGATATTGATTAGATTAGAGAACCGTGGGTTACTACGGATGTTGAGGACTTGGTCAGGAAGAAGCGGGAGGCGTATGTTAGATCCAGGCAACTGGGGACAGAGGCAGCGCTGGAAAAATATAGAGAGTGTAGACGGGATCTTAAAAGGGGTGTCAGAAAGGCAAAAAAGGGGCCACGAAATGGCTTTGGCAGGTAGGATTAAGGAAAATCCTAAGGCATTTTACTCCTAGGTAAGGAGCAAAAGGATGGTTAGAGGGAAGATTGGACCTCTCAGGGACAGAGGAGGGGAACTATGCTTAGAGCCTGAGGGAATGGGGGAGATCCTGAATGAATACTTTGCGTCGGTATTCACGCGGGAGAGGGGCCTGATGTCTGATGCCGGCTTTGAGGAATTTGAGGACCCGTTAAAGGAAATAATCATTACGAGGGACGAAGGGTTGGGGCTTTTAGGTAGCATAAAGACTTATAAAGCTCCGGGGCCTGATGGTATTTATCCCAGGCTGCTAAGGGGGGTGAGAGATGACATTGCTGGGCCTCTGACGCAAATCTTTGTCTCTTCTTTGGACACAGGTGAGGTCCCAGAGGACTGGAGGATTGCAAATATAGTACCGTTGTTTAAAAAGGGTCAGAGGGATAACCCAGGGAACTATAGGCCGGTGAGCTTGACTTCAGTTATAGGTAAGCTAATGGAGAGGATTCTCAGGGACAGGATGTGAGAGCATCTGGAGCGCTGCGATCTGATCAGGAATACGCAGCATGGCTTCGTTAAGGGGAGGTCGTGCCTTACGAATCTAGTGGAATTTTTTGAAGAGGTGACAAAAACGGTTGATGAAGGACAAGCCGTTGATGTCGTCTACATGGATTTCAGTAAGGCGTTTGACAAGGTTCCTCATGGTAGGCTGATAGAAAAGATGAAGGCGCATGGGATACAGGGCCAGGTATGTAGATGGATTGAGAACTGGCTTGGGAGGAGGAGACAGCGGGTAGTAGTGGAAGGCTCTTTTTCCACCTGGAGGTCTGTCACTAGTGGTGTGCCACAGGGCTCTGTACTAGGACCCCTTCTATTTGTGGTGTATATAAATGACTTGGAAGAGGGGTAGGTGGTGTGATCAGCAAATTTGCTGATGACACTAAGATGATTGGATTGGCGGGTACTGAGGAGCAGTGCCTGGCAATACAATATGACATAGATAGGCTGGTAGTTTGGGCAGATAGATGGCAAATGGAATTTAATCCAGATAAATGCGAGGTGATGCATTTTGGCTGGAATAATGTAGAGGGGAGTTATAGGATAAAAGGTAAAACTATCCGGAATATAGAGATGCAGAGAGACCTGGGGGTGCAGGTTCACAAGTCTCTGAAGGTGTCAGTACAGGTGGAGAATGTGGTAAAAAAAGCGTATGGTATGTTAGCCTTCATAGGAAGGGGTATAGAATACAAGAGTAGAAGTCTGATGTTGCAGGTATATAGAACGTTGGTTAGGCCTCATCTGGAGTACAGCGTCCAGTTCTGGTCGCCGTACTACAGGAAGAATGTAGAGGCCCTGGAGAGAGTGCAGAGGAGATTTACCAGGATGCTGCCTGGTATGGAAGGGCTGTCTTACGAGGAAAGATTGAAAACACTGGGGTTGTTTTTCCTTGAAAGACGTCGGCTGAGAGGGGATCTTTTAGAGGTATATAAGATTATGAGGGGTATAGATAGAGTAAATGGTGGTAAGCTTTTTCCACCATTAGAAATGGATAGAACGAGGGGTCACAGGCTCAGGGTGAAGGGGGGCTATGTATAAGACGAATATTAGAGGGTAGTTTTTCACACACAGGGTAGTAGGGGGGTGGAATGCACTGCCGAGTAAGGTGGTGGGAGCAGGCACGCTAGGGTTGTTTAAAGGGTCTCTTGGACAGCCACATGAGCGGTCTGCAGATAGAGGGATATAGCAGGACTGTTTGAATATCGGGAGGACCAAATAGTAGTAGACTATCTTTTAGTTTTGTCTCGGGGATGTCTTAGTTTTTTAGCATGTTTAAATTAAGTCTTATTTGTTTCCGCAGGCAATTCGGTCCACCTTGTTGACCAACAAGGGGCATGCATGCGGCATGTCGTGCGAGAGCTGCTCTTGGAGGTTGCTTCAGGAGTTGCCTAGTGCTTCATGTCGTGAGTGTATGCTTAAACTGGACCATCTGATGGGCAATATGACAGCTCAGAGACTATCGCTGTTGCTGTGCTGACACATGGATTTGGGCCTGTGTCTGCGGGAGTTTGCGCGTTCTCCCCGTGGTTGCGTGGGTTTCCTCCGGGTGCTCCGGTTTCCTCCCACATCCCAAAAATGTGCTCGTAGGCTGATTGGGTAACAAATTGTCCCTATATTGGTCCCTATATGGGAATCTTCAACAATAGGCATAGCCTAAGGTCAAGGATATGTCATTAAGACATTAGGACGGCGGCGTGGGCTCGTTGGGCCGAAGGGCCTGTTTCCCGTGCTGTGTTGCTCTTTGTTCTTTGTTCTTTGTTTGATGCCTGTCCATACGGTATTTGTCCAATGTTGTCCCATGAGATGGTTGTTGCCTTTCAACGGCTGATAGGGTATGTGTCAGGAAACTTCATGAGGTCTAAAAAAGCTGCCACCAAATAAGGCTTCTATCAAATAGGGAAGGATGGATTATCGGTACTCTTTGGCTTCAAGAAATTCCATCAGTACTTCCATGGTAGACACTTTACCACTGTTTCTGAACACAAACTGCCCTTGGATCTCTTCAAAGAGGACAAGGCATCCCGCCAATTGGCTTGACAAGAATTCAACAATAGGCGTTAATTTTGTCTGCCTCTGAACATACTTTCAAGCACTTGGGATACACATAATGAAACAGATGCTCTTAGATACTTTCCGTTGCAAGAAAGTACCACCCGCACTCCAAAACCACAAGAAATAAACATGGCATTAAAGGTTTAAACATATTGCCAGTCTTGGTGAAGCAGATCGGGAATCGGACCATTTGAGATTCACTTCTGGCCAAAGTGAGATGGGTAAGTGAGTCAGTTTCCGAGGAAATTAAACCATTCTTTAGCCACAAGGATTAATTGAGTCGTCAGGATGATGTCATGCTCTGGGAGCAAGAGCAGTTAATCCTGTACCAGACAAAGAGTTGCTCCTAACTGAATTACACGGCACTTATCTTGGGATCTCTAAGTTGAAGATGCTCACCAGGGGTTTTGCGTAGTGGCTTGGTATTGATGCTGATAGCAAGATGCTATTCAAGCCCTGTCAACAGTGTCATCTGCAAGAAAGGTTGCTTGCTACAACCCTGCTACACCCTTGGCGATGGCTTGGCCGGATATGGGTATGAATCCGTATTGATTATGCTGGTCCATCCCTGGGCACAATGTTTTTTCTTGTGATTGTTGAACACCCTAAGTGAATGGACATTTTTGAGGTGGCATGATGCCATTGAAAGGATACGCCAATGTTTTTCAACTCATGAACTATCTGAAATCATGGTATTAGACAATGGAACCATATTACTGAGTTTTAAAACTTCACCACCCTCAATGGTATTAAGCACATTAGAACTATGCCTTAAGCACCCAGCATCAAATGGACTAACAAAAGAAACATCCAAACTTTCAAATCTGGCTGAAAGAAACTGTCAGGAGGAACCTTGGAGATAAAAATCTTTCGATTCCAGCTTAGCTATTGTACAACTCCACAAGCAAAATCACCAGTTCTGCTGGTGGGAGATCCACCAGCAGAACTGCTGATGAGATATCATCTCAGAACAAGACTGAGCCTCATGTTTCCAAAGTTGTCAGCCGGAGTAATCAGAAAGCAAGCCATGATTCACATCACATGGCATGGACATTTATGGCAAATGAAGTCATTTGTGCGAGAAACTTTGGTAGTGGATCAAGTTGGGTCCCCAGAATTATTGTCTCTAAGACCTTTCGTACCAAGTGGAAGAACAGATTGTTGGAAAATACATGGACCACTTGAGGAGTAGAGAGACGCTCCAGCAGTCAGCGATGCTATCAGAAAATGTTTTTGAACATGCAGGCACCAAACAAGCTATTGAGCTCTTATTAACATAACTGATGTCTTTATAGAAGTGATGAGTAGCCTGTTCCAGAAGTGGTACCCTTTCTTGCAGCTCCTGTTAACGTCAAACCTGTGGCATTTGTTTAAAAAACAAACATTTTTGAATTCCTCTTTTCCCTAAAGCTTTAATTTAAAAGAAAGAGAGGAATATTGAAAATGTATCATCAACTATCTCCTTTGGCAATTAGATTGCTAAAGACAGATGATAATCATTATTTCAGCCTCCAGAAAAGTATATATAGACACAGCTGGAACATTGAGTGTGGGGAGGCAGACTGTTATTACGCTGAACTATTTTGAGAATAAACTTGCATAAGGTAAAGGATAAGCTTCATCCTGATTCTTCCAGCATGTACTGTTATTGGAATTAAACAGCTTTCCCTTGTGGGGGAGTCTCAAACTAGGAAGCATATTTAAAAAAAGGAGAGGGTTCTCCCACTGAAGACTGAGGCGAGGATCATTTTCTCTCGGAAGGTTGTCAATCTTTGGGAATTCCCTTCCTCAGAGAGCAGTGAAGACTGGGCCAATAAATAAATTCACAGGCATAACACTTAACACCGAGGCAGGTGACCAAAAACCTTGTCATGGTGTTGGGTTTTAAGGAGAATGTTAAAGGCTGAGAGCATGTGCTGAGACCACTCACTCACAAGCTAGTGACACCGCCCCACCCTACGCCCCCCTGCCCCCCTACCCCGCCACATGACACACACGTCACGCTTAAGCATGAACAGATTTCCAACGGCCCATGGCAGAAGTACCATTTGCAAGGGAGGGTTAAGATAAGATTATAACCACACTGAGGAAGATAGATTGAGAGAGAGAGTGAAAGAGAGAGAGGGTTAACGAGGAGGACTTGCAAAGCTTCAAGCGGCCGACTCTCACCACCATCCCCCAGCCCCCACCCCCCCATCCCCACCCCTGCAGCACATCTGCCTGAGGTTGGGTGAGGAGGACGGGTGACGGGACTCCCCGCCTGCCCGCCCTCCGCAGCCCATTTCCCGGCAGCGCCGATACAGCCGGTGGAGTCAGACGTGCGCCGCAGTCAGCAGGTCGGGGAACAGCAGGGCGGTAATAAGCTAATTATTAGTGCGGCCGCCTAGCGGGCGGTCTTCCTCCTCGCCCATCAATCCGGCCTGTCGCCGCCAGCACCCGATGCTGTGCTAGGGCCCACCAGCTTATATTAGTTTACTAATTAGCTTCTCGCCACCTTGCCAGGGAGGCAGCTGAGGCCTGGCGCATCGGCGCTCTGGAGCTCCCCCCCCCACCCCCTCCCAAACCACTTCCAACCCATGCCCAACATGACAGACCTGCATACCCACACTTTCACGGGTGCTAATTAAGACTTCTCCATCAGAAGCGGCGCTGCATCCTCCTGATTGGAGCTGTCACATTTAGTTAGTGAAAGCCAGACTTGAGGACCCAGGGCCCACCCTGGCTACCTGCTGTTCGCCCTTCTGTCGGTTGTGCCACTCTGATCTTCCCGCACATGCTGCCTCGTTCTGCCAGCTACCCATTCACAAAGGATCCTCCCCCTTTACCCACTCAGTCCCCCTCCCCCCCCCACCAAACACTCCTCTCAGAAGATTGATACCTTTGATTTTTCAATCAATTCGACTGCCAATTAAAAAAGACTTGAAAAGGATGTTCATCCGAAAGGAAGATCCGCCAAATCCGCATGGGGATAAAGAGACAAAGAAATGGGAAGCAGCCATAAACACAGCTGTCGACAAGCGTTGCACTTGGTTCTTACAGGCTCTGGAGAGCCGGGTCCCGTTGACTGAGGAATCATCCTCCCAATGTTACAGGGCTAAAATTGCTGTTTCTCAGAGCATGTCAGGGGTTCCTTAGCAACGGACTATAATCCGAGTGCACAAACAGGGCAAGCTGCAAATTCCAAACACTTTACACAGGTTGTCCTTCAGTAAAACCCATCCCAAAGTGTCGACAAAGTGTGATCAAGAAAAATTTTTTTTTGGCATCAGCACCTTTGTCAGAAACTTGACGACAGATTTCATTAAAGTGAATGGCAGAAGCTGGTAGATACATCAAAAAAAAGAATCTAATCGCAATATCTAGGAGTGAGTTACAGTTTGAATCTAATTAAGATAATTGGTGGTTTATAGAAAATAACAGATACCCAGGAGTGAGTTACAGACTGGCATCTAATCGAGGGGTTTGAGTGGTTTATAAATAGAATAACAGATACCAGTGAGTGAGTTACAGACTGCAATCAATTGAGGGGTTTGGGTGGTTTATATATAGAATAACAGATACCTGGGTGTGAGTTACAGACTGGAATCTAATAGTGAGGTTTAAATGGTTTATATTCAGAATAGCAGATACCAGTGAGTGAGTTACAGATTAGAGCCTGATTGAGGAGTTTGGGTTGTTTATAGCTAGAATAACAGATACCCGGGAATGATCTAATCGAGGGTATTGGGTGGTTTATGTATAGAATAACAGATATCTGGGAGTGAGTTACAGACTGGAATCTATTCGAGGGGTTGGGAGTTTTATACGTAGAATAACAGATATCCAAGAGTGAGTTATTGGCTATAATTGAGGGGTTCGGGTGGTTTATATCTAGAGTGATAGATGCCAAGGAGTGAGGTAGAGACTGGGATCTAATCGAGGGGTTTGGGTAGTTTATGTATAGAATAACAGGTACCCAGGAGTGATTACAGACTGGAATCTAATCAAGGTATTTGGGTGGTTTATATATAGAATAGTAGGTATCTGGGAATGAGTTACAGACTGGAATCTAATTAAAGGGTTCGGGTGGTTTACATCTAGAGTAACAGATATTCAGGAGAGAGTTACAGACTATAGTCTAATCGAGGATTTTGGGTGGTTTTATATATAGAATAACAGATACCAGGGAGTGAGTTATAGACTGGAATCTAATCGAGGGATTTGGGTTGGTTTATACATAGAATAACAGATACCAGGGAATGAGTTATAGACTGGAATCTATCGAGGGGTTTGGGTTGTTTATATATAGAATAACAGATAGCCAAGAGTGAGTTAAAGGCTGGAATCTAATCGATAGGTTTGGGATGCATAAGAAAATGACATTACCCAAAACAATGAACATAATCAGCTACATGAGCCTGAATGGGAAGAGATTGATAAAATATCTCTATGATTACACAATCTCTGTATCTGCCATCTGTACTTAATCCTTTAGCTGCAGATTGGGGGATGATCTGTCCTCCTCTGCCAGATCTCAGGCAATTGAGATGTGAACACAATGATTTAAGGATTGGCTTAATACGTTTTTGATAGTTTGCCTGCTGGCGTCAGGCAAAATCACTCAAGCCTGCTTATGTTCGACACTGCATTACATGGTACAGAATCAAGCATTGCTTTAAAGATTAAATGACAGACAAACATTTTTCTTCAAAAGTCATCATGAAAAGGCTTTGATAGCAGAGAAATGGGGAGATTCCTGGCTTAATCCTGTGGTTTTGTTTGAGATAACATCTCAGAGCTGCTTTCTTTACATCCACCACCCACAGATTATAGAATTTAATCAGGCTGGTGATGAAGGTGGGGCACCTTGTTTGAAAGGAACACTTTGCCTTGAGGGCAGTGGGTTCGGAACGCCAATGCCAAGTCGACCCAATGTTGCTTCAACTGTGACTGTAATGAACAGTCTCACGTTGCAGCAGAGACAGGAATGATGACTTCCCATTTAACCGCATTGTATCAGCTAAAAGAGTTTTCACTGAGATCAAAGGTCTACTTCCTTTATCTGGAGATGCTTCCCTGGTGAACGGGTGCAAATCTTTGCTTATTGACAGAAATCCTGTGGAAACACCATGCCGCCCTCGAACAGTGGGCTAACAGTTGTTGGAAAAGGACAAGCAGTCTGGAAGGCATAGGGCTCTGTGGAGTACGGTGCTGACATTGACTCTTTAATTTATTGTGCTGACACTCAAAGGTGTCACTCAGCGGGATCAGTGAGAACCTTATGGTTCAGCAAGGAATACAGTGAAATACTGTGCTATTGCATATTGTGGACAAGTATTTTATGGAAGTGAAATTGCATAATCAGGCCACAAAAAAGCTCAACATATTAATGGAAGCATGGCCCCCTTGAGGGGCGATCCCTGAGGACCATGTATCATGATGTATCATGAGAACACTGCACTTGCCTGATGAAGACACGGGAGTGTTGAAAGCTCGCTATTTTACTATCAAATAAATCGGTTGGATTAATAATTGGTGTTGCTAAATTCTTACTGAGTTCTGACCATGTATCAGGCAGAACCTTTTTGGAGTGTCAAGGTAGAGGCTGAGCCATTCAAATGCAAGGCCATGTATTCTGGGTCAGGGCGGATCTTCAAATGAAGCCTGAGAGCAGTTGTAGAATATTTGCATAGTTTATTTTGTCAGACGCTTGTTTGTAAGTAATGACTAATTGTTCACAATAAATTCATTGCTACTATGAGCCAAATGAATTGCTGTCATTTTATTCAAATACTCAACCAGATATCAGTATAAAGGCACCATTTTATTCCTGTCTAGATATGGATTCTCATAACGTGAATGCTGTATGATATAAGGACAGTTTCTTGCAGAGAATACCTTCATCATATACCATCCCCATTCATATTGCACCGTCTTGTTCCCCATTTACCTTCCATTCACCATGGGGTGTTGCCATAGCTCCATATTTTCCTATTCGTTATTCTGACTGAGCATATTTAGAAACATATAAATAAGTTATAAGTCGCTTGCGATATGCAAGGAAGAACTGTGTGAAAATCATCATTGATCCTTTTATGGCATTGTCATCATAAGGATACATGGATAATTTGTAAATATCATGGATGGTGAGCAATTATTTGCCATGCTTCAGAGCAGCAGACACAAAAATAATTCTGATCAAATATTTCTAAGTGAGATAGAGGTAGTTTACAAAATTTAAATTAGTAGATTTGCACTGGAGAAGTTAAAACCTAGTGGGAAAAAACAAATGTTGGGATTAAAATAAATGTAAATGCCATTGGTATTCTATACGGTCAAAATGAATGGGCAAGACTTGTTCCATTGGGATTCTGCTTGCTGGATTGATGGAATGACTTCTATTGGCATTTAGACTTGAGGGTTTCATTGATAAGTTTTTTATTTATTGGCATTGTGTATTGTGAAAATGAGAATGGTCTTTCCGTTGAGAATTTTCCCAGGTGGGTGAATGTGAAGGTGGTTTGCCAGTAGGATTCTGTGCAAAAGAAATTGATTGGTTTGGTCCATTGGCATTCCATATTAATTAAATAAACGGGAAAAGTGATTCGGAAAGGATTTGGTCAAAAGGGATTCTTTGTAGACATGGTTAATGGGAAGATGTTTGGTTCTATTCTTTGGAAATAAATGGGAAGTTTTAAGTACATTTTAAGTCAATACACTGTTTGTGATTAAGAATCAAATTTGTTCCCTTTAGATTGAATTAGAAATAGTTTGGTTTAATAGAATCCTAAAGTGTAGAATGAACTGGAAAATGTTCAATCCATTCGGATTCTGTAAAAGGGGATTGAAATGGGAAGGGCTTTGGTTCAGTGGGATTCAATGAACTGAGGTTAAATTGAAAGGAGATTGGTAGATCGGGATTCTACACATGAAGTTTGAATGAGAAGGAAATTTGGAATTTTTTACACTGTGAGTGAATATGACACTGTTTGGCTCATTACAACTCTACCTAATGGCAGCGAAGGAATTTGGCCCACTGTAATTCTATAATGAATGGTGAAGCAAAGGTATTTAATTCATTGGCATTCCATGAATTGAGGTTTGAACTGAAGGAATTTCTTCAATTGGAATATTGTTTATTGGGAATGAATGGATAGGAATTTTGTCCATTGGTATTTATTACATTGGGATTTAATCAGAAACTGCTTTATTAATTGGAATTCAGGACTATTGGAGAAAATAGGAAGGGACATTGTCCATCTAAACCTACATTGTAGTCATGGATGGGAAAGAGACTTCACAATAATTTTCATAGAATCATAGAATCCCTACAGAAGGAGTGCAGAAGGAGGCCACTTGGCCCATCGAGCCTGCATCGACAACAATCCCACCCAAGCGCTATCCTCATATGTGACGCCACATATTTACCCTGCTAGTCTCTCTGACACTAAGATGTAATTTAAATTTCAAAGTTTATTTTTCAAAGTTTGTTTATTAGTGTCATAGGTAGGCTTACATTAACACAGTAGTGAAAATCTCCTAGTCGCCACACTGCAGCGTCTGTTCGGATACACTGAGGGAAAATTTTGGTTGGCCAATGCACCTGACCAGCATGTCTTTTGGACTGTGGGAGGAAACCAGAGCACCCAGAAGAAACCCATGAAGGCATAGGGAGAACGTGTAGACTCAGCACAGACAGTGGCTATTGAATACAGACTTCTCAAGAGCCAGGAGTTGGTTGAATAATCTGCTTCTTTATTCGTTCTTCAATATATGATAATATCTCTTCAGTTGCTATTTAACTAACTTACACATCCTTTGCTGTGTACATTCCACTGTTAACTTTGTGTGATTTTTTTTACTGTTTTAGTTGGCTCTCAGTTGCTGCAGTGTGGATGTGTCTAAGTTTCTAGGTCAGTTGGTTAGCAGAGTACTTCTGTATTTTGCTTCAAATTTAATACATCAACTCTTACATTGCACAATTTAATCATAATATCGAATCCCTCTGCTGCCTCTGGTGGTGGTTTATATACTTGTACTATCAGAAGTGAAATATCAATCAATACACAAAATAATAACTTCATTCTGGTTGAGTCCTTGGAGATGGTTCTCATTTAATATGTGGCGTGTGTTTGTCCAAGTCTTTTTGCTTTTACTTTAACAGCTGAGTGGGTTACCAGTAGAATTTGATAAAGTCCTTCTCACTTTGTTCCAAGGGGCTCACGCTGTGGTTTCTTAACATACACCCATTCAACTATGTCATGTCCTTTCCCTGTGCATCTTTGACATGTTGTGAAGCAAGACTAACAGCTTTGGTTGATTCCTCACAATACTGTACCAGTTGTTCACTCATCAAATGATAATTAGTTTGTTGCAAACCAATAGTTCCTGATAGTGATAAGGGTCATTCTGTAATCACCTCAAATGGATTAAGTTTATAGTCTGATTAGCACGAGCTCTAATGCTGCATTGTACACTGGGTAATGCATGAGGCCACTTAAGACCTTCCTGATGATACTTAGATAGTCTTTGTTTAATCGTTCTATTCGGTGTTTCCATCTGGCCAGATGCTGTGGGTGATGTGGACAGTGAATGTCCCACGCAATTCTCAACGTTCAAAACGCTTCTTGGCATATTGTTCCCGTCAAATGGGAACCTTGATCCGAATCAACTCAAGGGTAATCCCCATCGAGGCATGTAGTCTTTGCACAGCACTTTAGCTGTGTGTTGGGCTGTAGCATTCCTGGCAAGGACTGCTTCTACCCACCTGGAGAATTTGTCTACTATTACCAGGACATGTTTATATCCTTGGCAAGGAAGAAGGGATATATAATCAATCTGTAAATGTTGGAATGTTCCTGGGGGTGCTGGTAGCCTTTGCTGAAATATTTGTTTCTTTGGACTATTATTATTTTGTTGGCATGTGGCACACCTATCTAGTACGTTCTGTGCATGCGCTGTGAACTTCCATTCCTCCACTGTTTATTAAATCGTTGAATCATTTGCTGGACTCCTTTATGCCTGTAAGAGTGAATTTGTCGGGCCAGAGGAAACCCACACAGATATAGGGAGAATTTGCAAATTCCACACAATCATCTGGAATTGAACCTCCCTGGAGCTGTGAGGCAGCAGAGTTAACTACTGTGCCACCAAGCCAAACAATGGGAGTTGTTTGGCCAATAGAACTCTGTACAGAATAAGTGAATTGAAAACTGTTTAGTCCATTGGGATTGAGAGTATTGTGGGAGTAAACGGGAAGGGATTTAGTACATTGGGAGTCCTCTACAAGGGGAGTGAATGGAAAGTGCTCTTCCTGTTGGGACTTTGTACATCAGATAAAATGTAATAAGAAAGAGATTAATCAAATTGGAATATTTACCATGGGCCTGTATTGGAAGTTCAGTACATTGAGATTCAGCATACTATGAGAAAATGGTGAAGCATTTGACCGCATGCACATTTGACAAAGCATGTGTTAGTGGATAGTCTATCTTATGATTGGGGATGATTCTCCCCCAGCTGGGAACTCATGGCTCGACCATACCGAAGTGAAGGCAGGGCCATGGAGGCCCTCCTAGGAGGCCCGGGGCGGATAAGGGGTTGCCCCTTAGGCACTGCCAAAGGGCAAAATAGCCATGCCCGGGGGGACCTCTTGGCACTATCCACCGGGCATTGGGCAATGGCAAGGGGATGAGGCCGGAGGAGGATGGGGCCCAATGGGGGCAATCGATGGGGGTAGAGTGGGTTCCTGCTGCCACTCTGCATTTGGGATCATAGTTAGAGGGAGGGAGTGTGGAAGTTAAAATGTTCAGATTGAAACTTCATAGTTTGAAAGTTAAATGATGTGAAAGTCAGATTAAAGTTTCATGTCTTCTCTATACAGTAATAGAAAATATTTCAAAAGGGTTCAGAGTCTGTTATTCAACATGAACAGGCTAATCTCCTTCTGCATAGGCTCCTTAACATTGTGTTTTTCAGCCTTCACCAAAGGGTGAGCAAGACCAGGTTTTTCTATAACAAATACCAAAGGCGAGATATGGGGATATGATAATCAAATGAAGGATTAGCAGAAGTCAGTTTTTTCATTAAATGAGAAAGGGCAAAGAGCCAGGATTTGATTGGCGAATATGAATGCAAATGAAAGATTAGAAAAACTATTTGTTTCCGATTAGCTGCAATTGCCAAATTGTTTGTAACTTCAGAAACATTCACAGGACAACTGCAAGCTGGTTTCTCCTCATACACAAGTCATTAAAGGCCTCCTATCTGATTATGCATGGTGTCTAGCACTGTTTGTACTCAAGTTGACTTTAGTCAACTTGAGTACAAACAGCGCTAAAGACCATGTATACATGGATATGTGGCCTTTAATGACTTGTGCATGACGAGAAACCAGCTTGCAGTTGTCCTGTGAGTGTTTTTGAAGTTATAAACAAACAACTTGGCAATTATAATCAATTGTAAATTGGAAGGAATTTGAATGATTGAGACTCTACATTCAGAGTTTAATGCAGAAGATTTCAGTGAATTGGAATTCCACACATGGAATGAATACCGTGGATTTGATTCATTGGAATACTGTGCAATGAAATGAAATGTGGATTCCTTTGGATTTCAGTATTCCAGGAGTAAATGGTCCATGGAGATTCTACATTTTGGGAGTGAAAGGGAACTAACTTTGTCTATAGGCATTGTAGGCAATTAGGAGGAGCTTTGTTCTATTTGGATTCTAGATATTGAGAGTGAATGTAAAGAGATGGCACATTATGACTCAAGATTGTGATTCTGAATGAGAAGTGGGTTTATCCGTTCCAGTACAGAACAAGTTGAATGATGGGAAAGGTTTCAATTCAGACTAAACATAAACTTATTCTATTTGATTCAACTAAGATTTATGGAGTTCACTTGTTTTCAATTAACACCCCGCCTCCCCCCGCCCCCATCACAAATCATGCAAGGTTCTGGAGACTTAATCACATGGGAAGAAAGAATCATTAAAAAGGTAATAAGTCAGAAAGATAAAAAGCAAAGTATCAATTAGCAGTAATTATCAGTAATTAACATTGAGAGGAGAAAGCTTAATTTTAACAATTGAGCAGAGTTCTCACCACCTTTCCCAGACCAAGTCATGAAATGACAATGGCTCTCCGCACTGCTCTATAAACAACACTCACTTCCCACCTCTTCTTCTGCCTCGGCTAAACATTTCTATCTCTCCCCATTCCCTCCCCCACCCCCACCCCCATATCTTTCTGTTTACATCTCTCTCTGCCTTTCTCTGTCTCTCTGCTTGTGCCTGATCTTATCCAAAACGACTTCTTGAGAATCTTTTTCAATATTGCACAAATTGAAAGCCCATCTTAACCATTTGTTAGAAAAATAACCAATTGGTCTATAACCTGTCAATAGCAAAGTAAGAATTAACCCATTGGTATTAGCTAATTACTCACAATGAGTGGGATTTTACGACTTCACATGCCCCGAAACAGTAAAACCCTGCCAAAGGTCAACAGACCTTCCCATGCTTTGTTCCTTGTCCACTCTGATTCCTGAGGTAGATGGGCTTTTACTGTTTTGGAGTGAAATCCCACCCATTGTGAGTAATTAGTGAATACCAATGGATTAATTCTTATTTTGCTATGGATAGGTTATAGACCAATTGGTTATTCTTCTAACAAATGGTTAAGATGGGCTTTCAATTTGTGCAATATTGAAAAAGATTCTCAAGAGGCCATACGGGCTGTTGTCTCAAGTTTTAAGAAAATGCTTCTTCTCAAACTGTAGCCATGACTCTCCCAAATCATGTCCATGCTGCCGGGAAAACCGGAGTGTTTGCTGCTGGCATAGGGTGGGCCTGAGATGGGATTCACCTACCTGATAGATGCAATTGGATGAATCTTGGGAAACACAATAGCCAGCCGCACTGTTCAGAGATTGGGCTGTCATTTTTAAAGATGCATGGATTTTCACGTTCACAGAAAGGCCCCCAACCTGCACAATGGAAATGTGACCTGCCCGCTGACAAAGCAAGCACCCCCCAACCCCTCAGCAAAGAGGGGCATTCTCCCTCCACTACTGAAATCACAGGTCATCCCACCCCTGCATCACCCGCATACTACGCAGACATGGTGGTGATTCAGCTCCCTCCTTCCTCAGACATCCTCTCCTCTCAAACCTCCCGTTAAGGCCCTGGCCCTTGGCAGTGCCAACAATGTGCTACTCCTTGACACCCAGGCACTGACACCTGGCTCAGTGCTTTGGACCCCAAAATGGGATTAAGGAGATAAGCCCAGTGCCCATGTTACCTCTGCCACTGCCAGCCTGCAAAGGAAAAGTCCCCCCATGGTCCAGGTGATAGGGTGGGCTTGTCCTTTTGTACTGAGAAAGATGTTGTTCTTTTTCAGGACAGTGAATTCAGAAACCATCCAGGAATAGAATCAACATTATTTGTCCCTACCCTCTAAAATTTTTGAAGTTCCCTGATCAATTTAATTTCTATGCTCGCTGTTCACTTCCAAATCACCGTAGCACTTCATTCAGCAGAAGGGATTCCCCTTTCTCTTTAGAAAGCTGCAAGTGTGATAAGATCTCTCTCAAGTCTTCTGATTGTTAGAAGTCATTCACTTTCACTAGGAGGGATATTTCCTTCTTCACAGCTGTTCATTCAGCCCCATTGTTTTGTCATAACATTTATTTCAAATTTCTGATCCTTCATAGAAAGTTAAGAGCCTTTGAAATACCTTCAAATCCTATGAAAACCTTTGTTTCCATTCAGTTTTAGTTGACTCCTTTGAACTCACCCTTGATTGACAGTTTAATATTCAGTATGAAGTCAGGTTTGTTTATTTATCTTTCCCTTCATGCTTGAACGTATCTCAAGTATCCTCATTGTGCCTAACCACAATATTTACAAAAAGAAGAACTGATACACACTTAGTTGATTTGAAGTTGCCTGCAGCTGTTTATGGTCACAGCTTCCTGCTAATGAAAGTGAGCAATTTCTGTCAATCAGAAGGCTTTGAAAGTCAACATGGTTGTGTGTTTGACTAATTTATTAGAATTCTCTTAGAAAGTAACAAATAATGTGGATAAGGAGAAGCTGTAGATGTGATGTATAGATGTGATGTACTTGGATTTCTAAAAGGCATTTGACAAAGTGTCACATCAACGAAGTGATCTTATTGAAACATACAAGATCCCGAAGAAACTTGGCAGGATGGGTGTGTGTGTGCTTGTGTGTGTGTGTGTGTATAATATGCACATATATGGTGGGAGGGGGTGGAGGTAGGGTGGATACGCCGTTTAAACATTAGGGGTCTTGCACTTACAACTGAGATGAGAAGCACTTTTTTTGTTAAAGGGTTGTTGATCTGTAGAAATCTTTTCCCCGCCATGTGCAGACTATGTAATTGCATATGTTGATGGCTGAGTTAGATGGATCTTTAATGAACAAGGGAGTCAAATGCTATAAGGGGTGGGGGGGGGGGGGGGAGGTGCTGGTGGGTAGATAGAAAAGTGGAGTTGAGATCACAATCAGATCAGTTGAATGATGGAATAGCCTCAAAGGGCCGAATAACCTCCTCCTGTCTAACTCTTGTATTCCTAGATGAATTAAGTGAAGTTAGATCACTTCAGATTTAGTAATGCAAAGAAAATAGTAGACTGTTCCAGGCACTTCATGGAGGCACTATGAGAAAGACAATGTGGGGGCGGGTGATCAAAGGGGTAGTATGAATGGAGACCATTCTGCGCATTCCATCTTAAAGCAGGAAAGTGAGATAGAGAGATAGAGAGACCAAAAGGTGTAGAGAGCAAATTCCAGAGCTTAGGGTGTAGGCAACTGAAGATACAGCCAACAATGATGGAGTGATTAAAATCAAGAAAGTTCAAGTGGAAGATTGAAAGTCAATCTCAGAAGGGTGTGGAGCTGACAGAGATTATAGAGCAGGGGAAGGGAAAGTCCCTGGAGAGGTTTAAAAACAAGGGCAAGAATTTTGAAATCAAGGTGTTGCTTCACCAAGAATCAGTATAGGTCAGTGAGCACTGGGATAATGGGGAATGGGACTTGCTGTAAGCAAAGATACTAACAGCTGAGTTTTGAATGACCTCTAACTTTTAAAGAATTATTGATTTATAGGATGTGGGTGTTGCTGGCTAGTCCAGCATTTATTGCCCATTCTTAATTGCCCTTAGGAAGGTTATGATGAGTAATCTTTTTGAACCATTACTTTTCATGTGGTGTAGATACACCCAGAGTGTTGTTAGGGAGGTAATTCCAGAATATTGACGCAGTGACAGTGATGGAATAGTGACATATTTCAAAGTCAGGGTGGTGAGTGGTTTGGAGGGGAATCTCCTGGCAGTGGTGTTCCCGGGTATCTGCTGCCATTGTCCTTCTAAATGGTTGTGGTTATGGGTTTGGAAGTTGCTGCCTTGGTGAGTTGCTGCAGTGCATCTTGTAGATGGATGGTGCACACAGCTGCCACTGTGTGTTGGTGGTGGAGGGAGTGATGTTTGTGGTTTGAGGTCGAGTTGTGGTGATGTAGAGTTGGATTCCAGCAGAGCACTTGCTGTCAATTCCGTACACTGGGGGTGAATGAGGAGGGGGTGCATTAGCATTTCAGAATGTAGAGAGCTTTGACTCATTGAAACTTGATACAGCATTAGTGAATGGAAAGGAGTTGGCTTCAATGGGGTTTAGTAATAATGAAACAGAAGGAATTTGACAAATAGAAACAGACTGATTCTGAACATTTAGGTCAGTTGAGATTATGTTCATTGAGAGCATATAGTTAGGATTGTAGCTAAATATCATTATATATCGGAACAGCCCTTTGAGCCCACTCTGTCATTCAAATAGATCATCGCTGATTATTTATCACAATGCTATTATTCTACAGTGTCCCCACATTTCTTGGTGTTTTTAACTATCTAGAAATCCAACAATCTGTCTTGAACATTTTTAATTATTGGCCTTTCATAGCTTTTCATTAAGAATTTCAAAGGTTCACTGAAGAAGTTCTTCTTCATTCCAGTCCTATATGATTTATCCCTCATTCTGAGAATGTGGCCTCTGGTTTTATGCTCTCCATGTCCAGGGAAAACATCCTTTCTGCAGCTACTTTATCAAGCCCTTGAAGAATTTTGTACACTTTGTACACATGAGAATTTTGTACACATGAATGAAACCATTCATGTTCCTCGAAAAACTTGAGAATGCAGGCCCAGTTTCTGCAATAATTCCTTAATAAATGGTAGCTGATTTGCTTCAGTGGGATTTAACAATGTGAGAGTGAATGGAAAAGGATTTTGACCCTTTGGGATTCTATACAATGAAAACGAATGGGAAGGAATGTGATCCACTGGGATTTTATACAGTGAGAGTCAGTGGGAAGGAATGTGATCCACTGGGATTCTATACAGTGAGAGTCAGTGGGAAGGGATATGGTTCACTAGGATTCTACACAGTGGGAGTTAATGGAAAAGGGTATGTTTTATAGGGATCCTATACAGTAAGAGTGAAGAGGAAGGGATTTTGATCCACTGGGATTCTATACAGTGAGAGTCAATGGGAAGTGCTGTAATCCACTAGGATTCTACACAGTGGGAGTTAATGGAAAGGGGTATGGATCACAGGGATCCTATACAATGGGAGTGAAGAGGAAGGGATTTTGATCCACTATACAGTGGAAGTGGAAGGGAAGGGCTGTTATTCATTCGGATTCTTTACTTTGGGAGTTGTAGCTGCTGACCTACTATCTAGTACAAAAGTGGTCAAAAAGAGAATACCATCATGGCTTGATAGGAAATATGGCTAATTTCAGGGTAGAAACTTTAATGCTAGACTGAGTATCAGGACTGTTCTGTTTATTGGCAACAGATGGCTTTGATTTTACAATGGGTGATATCGTCAGCAGGATACTAGATGATGGTTGCTTTCAAGGGAGAAGCTGTAACAATTTATCCTTGGTAATATAGTCAATGGACAGCAAGCTGATATAAATGAAACCAGGAGGCTAATATTAAATGTGAAGATAATTTAGGATGCTGCCCCAACGTTAGGCAGACTGCAATAAACCAATTTGGATGATACACCTTTGGTCAATGACTCCATGTAGAATGGCACATCTCAAAGGAATAAATATTGGAGTTTGGAAGAATCAGGACTGAAGTGAAAAGGAGAAGGAAAAGAAAAGATTCTCAACCTGTAATCTTGATAGAGTGTGATTCCTCTCCATGCCTGGCCAACATGACACGATAGAGATGCACCTACAATCCATTAGATAAACATAAATAATTAAAACCTATATCTGTAGATCATAGTAGATTTATAGGGTAATAGAAGCATTCAATGGTGATACAGATTATGAGAATCAATCTTATAGCAGTCATAAATATTTAATCTTTTTCCTACATTTCTCTAATAAAGATGTGATTTGATTTGAAGATACAGTTTGTGTCAATCAATTAACTGGATTAAATGTCTTGTTTAACAGAGTGAAAGGGAAAGTGAATGTGATTGACTAGGATTCTATACAGTGGGAGCGAATGGGAAACGGTGTGATCTATTGGGATTCTATACTGTGAGAGTGAAGGGGGATATTATAGATATCATCAAACCCCTACAGTGCAAAAGCATTCAGCCCATCAATTCTGCACCGGCTATAACCCCACCCAGCCCCTATTCCCACAACCCCTCATATTTACCCTGCTAATTCCCCTGACACCAGGGTGAATTTAACATGGCCAATCCACCTAACCTGCACACCTTAGGAGTGTGGGAGGAAACCAGAGCATCAGGAGGAAACCCATGCAGTCACGGGGAGATCGATATAATCCATTGGGGTTCTATACAATGGGAGTGAATGGGAAAGGATTTAGTCCATTGGAATTCAATGGAGGAAGAATGAATGGGAAAATATTTGGCCCATTGGGACTATCTAGAGTGTAAGTGAAACGGAATGCATTCGATCCTTTGGGATTGTCGATGGAAGGAGCAAACAGCTAAAGGGTTATTACAGATCTATAAAATTAAATTGAGATATTTGTCTACTGCAATGCATTTACCACGAATTGATAATGCTCATCATCACAACAACGTTTTCATCTCAAACTCATTGATTTTTCATTGAGGACTCTGAGCATCCCTTGACACGCCGGTACAGCTGGTCCACGTGTCACTATCAATTAGCTGTTTTGTAGAAAGTGATACTTCACCACCAACAAGCTCAATGAAAGCCGTGCCGCAACGTACCCAGTGACAGTGCAGAGTGCAGGCTTCCTGCAATCATTCTTCAATTAATCAAGGCTGGAACAATACAACTAATGAGTTTCACTTGGACCAGGCAGGAGCAGCCAGGCAGCCACACTGCCACTTGAGTCAAGCTAAGATTAATGAGTCTCTTTATTAACACTGACAGTCGTGACATTACCATAACGTTGTCTTCAGCACTCAATGTGGGTGTAGGGAATTAAACCACCCTCCACATTGACCCACACATACCTGCAATGTGCCACACAAGCTGCAAGCGGAAGGCCTGTCATCAAATCCCCGTTTAAAGAGAGCATCTCATTAGGAGCCTCTTAAAAGAGGAACTCTCAGCATCTGAGACCAGCCCCTTTAAAGAATGTGAAACATTCTGTCAAGCAGCTGGCTCAGTGAAAGGAAGACTTGTATTTGTTACCAAACTGCTCCTGTCTTAGAAGCTCGATGGAGGCCATTCAACCCATTGTACCTATGCCAGCTCTTTGAAACAACTTTCCAAATACTTGTTTGCTCCCAGGGAGTATACACACAGCCCAATATACTTAGTTTAAAATTTGCTCCTGAGCTGTGGTGACTCTGGTAAGGCCAGCCGTATTTATTGCCCATCTCCTACAACCTGACTGGCTTGCTGGGCCCCATTTCTCTGACCGGGATTTGACAGTCTCTCCTGCCCTCAGAGATGTTACGCTCCCACTGAAGTAAGTGACAAGTCAACGGGCCCATTCCATCCACCCAGCGTGGATGGGGGGAGGGGGGTACACGCACTATGATGGGACCATGAAATCCTGGCTTACAGCTCTGGAGTTGTGCAGTGGCCTGAGGGAGGTTTCCTTCCTCACATTCATGAGCTAGTTGGGTCTTCATGCCAATCTATTAATGTCACCATTACTAATACCAGTTTTGTATTCCAGATGTGGTTAATCATTGAATTTAAATTGCTCAAGGGTCACGGTGGGTTTGAATACAAATTCTCCAGCTTTTTAGTCCAGCCTTTGGGATTATTCGTCCAGTAATGAAACCACTATCCTATCATACCCTTAAATTCCCTATCCTTCAAATATTTATCCAATTACCCTCACTACATTCCAAAGTGTTTCACACACAATGAAACCCTTTTGAAATGTGGTCACTATTGCATTGTTGGTCAAAGTGACAACTGATTTGTACTCAGTAAATGAAATTTCGTGTCGCACTGAGCTAGTGTGTCCCTACAGTAATGTAGCCTCTTTAAGCCCCATGAGATTGAGCCAAACCCTATGGAAAAACAAGGGGGAAAGCCAAGCCAATCGGGTATAAGGATGTGCATCTTTGGGTCAGTGAGGAATCTCAATTGGAGCGAGGGAAGAGGGGAGTAGACATATGTTCCACAGTTCTCTCAGACCCTTGTGTATATAGAAATATCATTGGTATGAAACCCTTTAACTTGAAGCTACAATGCATCCCTGTGAAGTTATTACAGACCCGATAATCTTTTAATGATGTTGCCTAGTGGATAAATTCTATCTACGTCCCTGTAGCAGTACATCTCCTACAATTCATCCAATTATGTCATTTGACCTTTCACCTCCACCTGTGAAGGCAGATGGGGCCAACTGGTTTAATATCTCATCCAAATGATAACACTTACAAACATGTAAATGTTCAAATTCAGAGCAGGGGTAGGCCACTCAGCCCGCCGAACCTACTCCACCAGTCATGGCTGACCCTCCAACAGAAAGAAAGACTTGCATTTGTATAGCATCTCCTGTGAGCTTGGCGTGCTGGTGAAGCCTTTGATGAAGTGTAGTCACTTTGCAGCCAGTTTGCGCAGAGCAAGATCCCACAAACAGCAACCTGCTAACCGAGCAAAATAACCTAATCCTGATTGAGGGCTGAATGTTGACTGGGATGATGTAGAGATGCTGGCGTTGGGCTGGGATAAACACAGTAAGAAGTCTGACAACACCAGGTTTAAGTCCAACCAATTTATTTGATAGTAAACTCACAAGCTTTCGGGGTTTGCCCCTTCGTCAGGTGAATGCCAGGCATATGTCTGCACAGAATAGTGCCCTGGTATTTTTAATATACAAAGAGCAGACTGAACCTGTTTCAGACTCAGGATCTGACTCACCAACCATGCAGCACTTCCTCAGTGCAACACTGGGAGCAACACGTTGGGTGTTTGTTCTGAAGTAGATGGGGTGGAGATGGATGAAACAATCTCCTGACCCACAAGCAACAGTTACCATTTAGCGTGACTGAGAATAGAAGAGATGATTTTCTGGAGGATTGTAAAATAATCGTTTTTCAGGGCACATGAGTATCTGGTTGACTTTATATTGTGTTACTACAAGAAGATGTCAGAGGCTGGGAATCCTGTGGTGAATAACCCCAAATACTGTACAAGGCACAAGTCAGGAATATGATCATACAATCCATACAACACAGAAAGAGGCCCCTCGGTCCATTAAATCTGCACCAACTCTGCGACAGAGCATCCCATGTAGGCTTATGCCCGTAACCCCACTGTATTTATGTATTTACCATGTTAACCCACCTAACCTACACATCTTGGGCATTAAGTGGCGGTTTAACATGGTCAATCAATCTAATCTGCGCATCATTGGAGAAAACTGGAGCATTCAGAGGAAGCCCACACAGACATGGAGAACATGCAAACTCCATACAGACAGACATCCAAGGCTGGAATTAACTCAGGTCCCTGGTACTGTGAGGTAGCAGTGCAACCACTGTGGCATCATGTCTCCTTTATGGAAAATGGGATACTTTCCATTTACCTGATGAGTGCAGTTCTAACCACACTCAAACTCAACACTATTTAGGACACAGCAGCCCACTTGCTTGTTACTCCATTCACAAATATTCAATCTGTCCAACAGTGGCAACAGTGTGTACCATCTACAAAGATGCACTGCATCAAAACATCCTTAGGAAGCATCTTCCAAGTCATGACTTCACCCATCTTGGACAAAGACAGCAAATACTTAGAAATACCACCACCTGGAAGAACCCTCCAAGTCATCCACCATCCTGACTTGGAAATACATCACCGTTACTTCACTATCGCTCAAAGTTTTGGAACTCCCTCCCTAACAGCACTGTTGGTGTACCTACACCACGTGGACTGCATGACCATCTTCCCAAGGGCAATTAGAACCATAGAATCCCTGCAGTGCAGAAGGAGGTCATTCAGTCCATTGAGTCTGCACTAATTACAATCCCAACCAGGTCCTAGCTCCATAACTCTACTAAGCTCCTGACTTTGGCAATGGGCAATTTTAGCATGGCCAGTCAACCTAACCTGGAGTATGGGACGAGACTGGAGCACCCGGAGGAAACGCACACAGATATGGGGAGAACATGCAAACTCTACACAGATGCAAGTCTGGAATCGAACCCATGTCGCTGGCACTGTGAGGCAGCAGCATTAACCACTGTGCCACTGTGCTGCACCTGGGTGCCAATAAATGCTGGCTGAGCCAGAGATGTCCACGTTTTGTAAATGATTAAAAATAGGCATCGATATCGTACCGCAACAGATCTCTCTTGCATTCAGGTGCAGGACTCAGCTACTCAAGTCGTCACCTTGTGCTAATGGGCTGCCCGAGACATTAACAACTAAAAGCTGCAGTAAAGGAGATTCCCCTTTAATGAGGGTGGGTGGAGATGATTTGGTTTGAAGCAGCTTCCCAGTGGCATTGCCACGCAGCAGACAGCTTTCTCACTATCAAGGCCATTTGATTAAAGGAGTCTCACAACATCATTAGAAGTGTGCTCTGGTGCTCACTGAAGTGAGAGAAATCAGTGTGGCTGAAGGGAAACAGTTCAGTTTTATTACGTACAGGTACTGAAAAAATCCGTTCCTCTCCAAACAGCTATTTCCCCATTTAAGTGCAGGTTAAAGGCGAAATTCATTAAATTTGCATTTAAAAAGACTTTAACACAGGCAAAAACCATAGCGAATAAGGATTTTGGGGAGATCCTGGATAGGCTAAACACCAATAACCAGCAACTTCTAAAAACACCGGAATAAAAACTGAGAAACCCAGCAGGTTTGGCAGCATCAGTAGAGAGGGAAAGTGGTTAATGTTTCGAGTCTGTTTGATCCTCTTGCAGGAGAAAGAAGAGGGAAAATGTGTTGGATTACATTCTGTATAAGAGGGGGTTGAAAGGGAGTTGGAACAGTGAGTAGTGGGAGCTGGGGGAGATTGCAAAGATGTTGCAAAACTCAGGAACAAGTTACTGATGGCCCAGTTGGAGAGGGGGAGGCAGGTTCATATTGAGACAACAAACCTTTAGGATTTTTAAGTTAAGGTGGAGGAAAAAGCTCACAGTCTAAAGCTGTTGAACTCAATGTTGAGTCCTGCGGGCTGTTGTGATACTTCCGATTAGGCGTTGCTCCTCCAGTTTGCATTGGACTTCACTGGAACAGGCCAAGGACAGATTTGTAGGCACGACAGAATACTGGCTGTGCTTAAAGCTGATAAATGGTAATGATTATGGATTTAAAAGTGTGGTCCAAAAAACCTTGGTGAGATCTTGCTGTGCATCTTGTCAATGGTGCATATTGCTGTCACTGTTCATCAGTTGTGGTGGCAGCGAATGTGGAAGGGATACTAATCCAGCGGGCTGCTTTGTCCTGGATGGTGTCGAGCTTCCTGAGTGTTGTTGGAGCTGCACTCATCCAGAGCATTCCATCACACTCCTGACTTTTGCCTTTGTAGATAGTGGACAGGCTTTGGGAGATTGGAAGATGAGTTACTCGCTGTAGGATTCAAACTCTCTGACCTGCTCTAACAGTCACAATATTTATGTGGCTAGTCCAGTTCATATTCTGACCAATGATAACTGCCCAGAGTGTTGATAGTGTAAATCAGCATGTAAATCATTGAGCTTTTGTTCATGAATGCAACCCAATGGCTAGGGAACAACATTGAGATGGAGTGCACATCAGAACTGAACTTACCACACCATAAAGTTCACTCTGCATGTTGCCTTCCAACATGGTCATGCACTGAGAATCTGTGCAGATTCAACTTAAGTTTGATCTACAACCCACTCTGAGCTTAATTCCAATCTCCATGCCAGTCATTCAGATATAGCTGTATTATTCTTGTCACTTATCCAGCCTTTCTCAAAGGCCTTTCACACATTCTTATGCCAAGAAAAGGCCACAGTGTGAGTGGGGAAACCTTTGCTCCTGGCACTTACCATCTTATTATGGGCCTGCTCAACAGGCAATCCAAATGAAGGATGATGGGGAAGATCAGGCTTCAGTTTGTGCTCCTTGGTCTCCACCCATAGTCCTCTTTGGTTGCTGTATGAGATGGATGTGCTATACCGCTGATGTCCCTGTGTGTTCCCTTGAGTATTGAAGACTGAAGGAGTGATCCGATGGAGGTGCTTCAGCATTAAACATATTGGACTGGATAGAAATGGGGAAAATTCACAGGAGAAGAAACACAATCTTAATATTACAGCCTAGTTCTGAGTGAAATCAAGAAGCATCTTTTTCACACTGGGGATATTCTGATGGGAGAATTGGAGTCTTGATCAGTAATGTATAGAGAGACATGGAGTACAGGTGGAGGAATTAAACACAAGTGTAGATCCACCATGATGCAGTTGAATATTGGAGCATCCTGAGATGCTGAAAGTTGTCTAAGTTGGAAGGGTAAGTGTGATGATGGGTTGGATGATAATCATTGTGGCCCTGAAGCATTAGGTGACGGTAATTCAGCAGATGGAGCAACATCAATCCAGTGTCTGCCAGCGCCTGTCCTCTCCTCAGTCTCTAACAGTCCAACCAGCTCTGAGAGAAAAACCACACTTTAGTACCTTTCCCATGTTCCTGGGACTGGGAAACCGATCCCAAATGTAGGAACATGATGAGCCGAGTTGGTCAAACTCAGCAGCAGGCATTTCTCATTGGCTAGTTCTCTCAGGTGTTTTTGTTTTCACCGCTGTTGGCCCAAGGTTGAAGTGGTACTGCTCAGGTAACTGTGGGCGAAGGATGTTGGCCAAAGCTTGTCCTTGTACTGTTGAGAGCCACCACTGGTAGTCACAGGTGGCCTCCACTCCACGCTACTCTCTGTAGACCTGCACAGCTAGAGGAGGGGCATGGCTGTCCCATTGCCATTGGCCCTTGCTCACTCATCATTAAAGGGTGCAGCCATTTCAAGCCATGCCCACTTGCCTCTACAGCTGTTGGGTGCTTAGAGCTTGCAGTCTGCTCACCTCCCCTTTCTCCTGCTGTCAAATCCAATTCTCCCTGTAGCCACTTCCCACAAATTGTACACAATTTCTGCCTTGGCTGGTCTGCCTCTGGAGAAACAGTGTCCAGTTCTGGGCAACACAACTCAGGAAGGATATGTGAGCCCGGAAGGGATGCGGCACAGATTTACCTGAATGATCCTGAGGTTAAAAGGCTTAAATCATTAGGAAAAGTTAACAAAACTTGCCTTGTTTTCTCTCGAGTATTGGAGATTAAGAGTCTTCCAGCTGAAGTATGTAAAATGAAAAAATAATTTCATGAGCATGGACAGAAATAAATTATTTCTTCTATCAGAGGGAGTCTAGTTCAAGGAGATTAAGGGCAGGATTTCACATCCCATGCTTCCCCAACCACCTCCGACCCCGGCCACAGTTGAAGATCCTACCGCCATTGGTCAGTGGTATAGAATATTCCGGTCCCGCTGCCATTAATGGGGTTTCCCGTTGCTCGCACCCTCTGCTGCTGGAATGGGAGTTGTGGGAGGGTGGGGGTGGGGTCAGGACGGTGGGGTCAGTGGGAATGGCTGAAAAATCCCACCCATAATCTTGAAATCTGCACGAGGCTGGACAGGAATGAGATCAGGAAGCATTCCTTTACTCAAAGGGTCACGGACATCTGGAATTATCCCTTCCAGTGGCTGTGGAGGTGGGGATGGGCCGGGAGATGGGGGTGTGGAGGGGAAGAGGGGGATACTTCAAACTGAGATTGATAGAATTTTGTTAGGCAAGTGGAATATCAAAGCAGGAAAGTGAAGTTCAAGTCCAGACCAGCTATAGCTTAACACGACTGACGGAATTAAACTGAAGGGGCTGAATGACCTCCTGTTTCTATAATCCATTACGTAGCAATGTGTCCAGTATATTTGGTTAATGAAGGAGTATTGGATTTATTTGAACAGCGTTCCAATAGAATGTTTTTTTTAGGCATAGCGCCTACAGTTGGAATCAGACCCAGAACATGATAAATTGGCCTGGTGACAGGAAGTTGACTACATGTAGTTTCTTGTCTGCACCACAAGATGGAGCTGATTGTTAATGTTGTACTGCCATCGAAGCTAACAACATGGATCTCATAAGGTAATGAGTGAGATTCTTTGTTCCCTCGCAAACTTCCTTCATTGTTCTTTCATAGTTCTTGCCTCTGTGTTAATTGCTCCTCTAAAGTTACAATCTGGATTCCCCTATCTTTTTAAACAAACAATTTACAGATGTTCTTTGTACTTTTGGTCAATAGTTGGGAGCCAGTTCCTATCTGATAGACAGTGATGCAGTCAATTGCAGGCAAGAGTAATAAGCATGGGATGAAAGAGGGTAGTGTAATGGTAGTATAATGTGGAGGTTATTCCCCTTTGTGACATAACGCCGAGTCCCCCAAAGAGGAATACCTCACCTCATGATCTGTTCAAAGTGTGTGGGAAGATGAACTGTCAGAACAAAGAACAAAACAGCACGGGAAACAGGCCCTTCGGCCCAACGAGCCCGCGCCGCCACCCGGTGTTCCCACCTCTACCCGCGATCCCTGTCTATGTTTATAGATCTATGGATTAAAAACCAAATTTGAGACAATTTAGGGAGAATCTGTTTTGCCAATTAGCCTAAGAGCACATCTTTGGGATGTGGGAGGAAACCGGAGCACCCGGAGAAAACCCACGCAAGCACAGGGAGAATGCGCAAACTCCCACAGACATAGGCCCAAATCCATGTATCTGCACATCACAGCGATAATCACTGAGCTGTCGTGTTGCCCATCAAATGGTCCAGGTCAACCTTCGGTAACATTTCGTGGTTAACTAACAGAAACACTGACACTCACTTTAAAATGAACACTTAATTTATTTATTTAACTAACAGAGAACTTTAAATAAACAAGTAACATACTGAATAAAATAAGATTCTACTGGAGTACAGTTCACATTTGTAAACCAAAACTATAATTCCATCACCCTGAAAAATACAAGCAGGTTTTGTGGCCTTTGGAAACTTTTGGGTCTTTCTGTGGATTGCCTCTGTCTGTGAGTTCTTTTTGATTTGATACATAGAGGATGTGTTAGAAATTCTCGAGGGTTTGAAGTTGGATAAGTCCCCTGGGCCGGACGGGATTTACCCTAGGATTCTCTGGGAGGCAAGAGAGGGGATTGCAGAGCCTCTGGCTCTGATCTTCAGGTCCTCGTTGGTTACGGGTGTGGTTCCGGAGGACTGGAGGATGGCGAATGTGGTCCCATTGTTTAAGAAGGGGAAGAGAGACCTTCCTGGGAATTATAGGCCAGTGAGTATTACTTCTGTGGTGGGCAAGGTATTGGAGAGAATTATTAGGGATAGGATTTATAGTTATTTAGAGAGAAATGAATTGATTGGGGATAGTCAGCATGGTTTCGTGAAGGGTAGGTCATGCCTTACTAACATCATTGAGTTTTTTGAGAAAGTGACCAGAGAGGTGGATGGGGGTAAGGCGGTTGATGTAGTATATATGGACTTTAGTAAGGCTTTTGATAAGGTGGCCCATGGAAGACTTCTACAGAAAATGCAGATGTGTGGAATAGAGGTGATTTAGCTAATTGGATTAGAAATTGGCTGGCAGATAGAAGACAGAGGGTGGTGGTTGATGGGAGATATTCATCGTGGAGTTCGGTGACAAGTGGTGTACCTCAGGGGTCTGTTTTGGGGCCCCTGCTGTTGTAATTTTTATAAATGATCTGGATGAGGGTATTGAAGGATGGATTAGTAAATTTGCAGATGACACTAAAGTCGGTGGAGTGGTAGATAGTGAAGAGGGTGTTATAGTTTGCAGAGAGACTTGGACAAGTTGCAGAGCTGGGCCGAGAGGTGGCAAATGGAGTTTAATGTGGAAAGTGTGAGGTAATGCACTTTGGCAGGAACAATAAATGTGTAGAGTATAGGGCTAATGGTAGGGCTCTTAATAGTGTTGAGGAACAGAAGGATCTTGGTGTATGTGTCAATAGATCCTGAAAGTAGGCAGTCAAGTGGATAAAGTTGTTAAGAAGGCATATGGAGTCTTAGCTTTTATTGGTAGGGGTATTGAATTTAGGAGCTGCAGCATCATGTTGCAACTGTACAAAACTCTAGTGCGGCCGCACTTGGAGTATTGTGTGCAGTTCTGGTCGCCAAATTATAAGAAAGATGTGGAGGCATTGGAGAGGGTACAGAGGAGGTTTACTAGGATGTTGCCTGGTATGGACGGCAGGTCCTATGAAGAGAGGTTGAAGGATTTGAGGTTGTTTTCGTTAGAAAGGAGGCGGCTAAGAGGGGATCTTATTGAAACATATAAGATGATTAGAGGTTTAGATAGGGTGGACAGTGATAGCCTTTTTCCTAGATGGAGAAAGCTAGCACGAGGGGACACAGCTTTAAATTAAGGGGTATGAGTTATAGGACGGATATCAGAGGTAGGTGCTTTACTCAAAGAGTGATTAGGGAGTGGAATGCCCTGCCTGCAGCTGTGTAGATGCGCCAAGTTTGGTGGCGTTTAAGAGGTTAGTTGATAAGTATATGGAAGAGAAGGGAATGGTTTAGTTTGGAGGGGCATTGCTTTTTATTTGGTCGGCACAACATCGAAGGCCGAAGGGCCTGTTCTGTGCTGTATTGTTCTATGTTCTATGTTCTATGTTCTATGATACCCTTCACTGGTTAGATGGTGCATTCTCTTAAGAGATATATAAAGCTGGCAGGGTGGAGACTTGCTGTCTCCCTCTCTCCCTCTTGCTAATTCCTGTTTTTTCCCTCTTGCTCTCTCTTTTATATCTGTGATGACCTATCAATTTTCCTACAACAGGATTGGTCTGATTTTTTTTCAACATCTTCAAATTCAAATCTTATAGATTCTTGGTAGCTGAATGCTTGCTGTAAATTCATTGGGCAAAATTCAAACATTCAAATACCTGAAGCCTGTTACTAAGGCAACAAATGTTTCAGTCTGGGACTTTGGATGTACTTTGCATTTTAAACCTTCTACTAAACAAAACTAGCAATATTTTGTCTTTCTAGCTCTTTTACATTAATTTACATCTTTATAAACTCCACTTTGCAGCAGATGGTGTAAAGATAGAGAGTATCAGGCTAGTGGTGAATTGGGAAATCAGCTTTCATGGAATATGTTCCCATTGAGCTGGTCTCAAACGGAAAGCAGTTCTCACAGTCGCTGTGTCCCCTTCTCCTCTGTTTCTCCATCTCCTCTTCATCTTTTCCTTTCTGTTCCTCTCCTCCTCCCAAATAATGGCCAGGCTGTGCAGCACAGCACCGCATCTGGACATCCACTCAACTCAACACTGCCTGTCTCTTCCTGAAAAGTTCAGGCAGCAGAAGAATTGTTTTGAAGATGCTGGCGTGTTGCTCGCTAATGTTCCTTTGGCAATCTGTTTTTCACAGTAATAAAACATGTACATGGGTTCCCAACCAGACTCATGAAAGAATGAGCTCTGTCACGTAGCTGCCAGCTTTTAACTTATGTTATGACCCTGGACCAGAATCCCAAATGTATGTTACAATCTGACTAGGGACCAGTAACTTTTTGTTCAAAGTCGGCAAAGTTTGAGATTCCAGGTGTTCACAAAGAAAATAAAGCTGCAAGATTCCGCAGATTTTGAAGAAACCAATTAAATTTTATTGGGCAAATTCAGGGAAAAAAAGCAATTTGCAATATCTATCTTATATTCTGACATTCAGTGTTAATGTGAACTATATGTGAATTGACAGACAAACTGTGATCAACCACATCATGTTGAACAATAAGTAGCAAATGCAATCAAGACAGTGCCATGGATTTCTCAGCAAACCATCCAGACATCAGTGTTCCCTGTCAGTTACACAATCTTGTAAGGGGTTTCCAATTTGAAGATCTTGGTAGAATTTTCTAGCTTTGCCTGCTGGCAGAACTTCTGGCACACTCCTGTACATTTACAATACACACTGGGTAAAGGGAATGATTCACTCCTGTCTGATACTGTACGGACTGTGTGTGTCTCAGTGTCAGCTCCTGTACATTTACAATACACACTGGGTAAAGGGAATGATTCACTCCTGTCTGATACTGTACGGACTGTGTGTGTCTCAGTGTCAGCTCCTGTACATTTACAGTACACACTGGGTAAAGGGAGTGATTCACTCCTGTCTGATACTGTATAGTTTGTGATACGTGACAGAGACTCGCTGATAAAGAATAGTGAAATAAGAGAGGTGCTCTAATGCCCTCTTGAGTTGAATTCCAGCATGATCCACAAGTTGCAAGCAAGCAGGACAAATTGAAGAAGAACTCCTTTTGTCTCCCATATGGTTTCAAATGGGATATCCTGCCATGCTGTGAGGCAGAAATTTCATGTTCACCTCCCACTGTAGGTCCTAACCTGCGCTAAGCCAGTTGGTATCAGCTCCGTCCAATACCTCACTGGCCAGCAGCAAGAGTGCCAGCTTCTCCTGGTCAGCCAGGCTTGATGTAAAGAGTAGTGCTCCACAGGGGAAAATGCCTCTGGCTTGAGGTCTACAACCTGCTCCTGAATATACTAGCAATAGAAGTGGTCAGCTCAAGATGGGGGAAGCCTTTACATTTAAGATAATTAGATGTGAGAAGTTCTGTTTGAACCACTGAAGTTGAAGCACAGTAGGAGGCCATTCAGCCCTCTATGTCTCTATCCCTGCATACTTTACCCCCCATTTCTCCTTCATGGCGTTCCCTGATAAATATCTGATCGCCACACTGAGGCCTTTTGTGAGGTTAAGCATTTTTCTGAGCTGTCTCTTTGCTTTGGAAGGGAGTGTTACCTTTGAGGGGCAAGAGTATTCAACAACAAGCTGTGTTGTTCGTGGTAATCAAATTCTTTCAGAAGTTATCACGTCAAAGCAGTGTGAGCAAACTCATCCCCCATCCCTACAACGGGCTTCCATGGGGCACCAGGCTCTGTCAGTTCAAGTGCCTCACTGCCAAAGCCTGACTCCTAGGCCCCGAATACTTATTTCCATTTTTTGACAGAAGCATGAAGACAAACGCCCGGAAGCTTCTAGAAAAGTTATTTGGATCGGTAAGGCAGACAGTTGGTGGCAGTTACTTTGTATTCTGCATCCTGCCCGCCAATTGAATTGCCCACTGCCAGGACTATCTGAATGTTAAGTGCACCGACTCTCGGCCACCTCGGCTATGGGGCTGAATCTCCTCTGTGCCTATCAGATGGGAGGGTGTGGACGGGGGAGCAGCGGGCACCGGCATGTGAGAAGGGGGCCAGAGCAACTTAATTATTGCTTGACATGTTATGAAGGGAGGGGGCGGGGGTGGGAAGTGAGTGGGGGGGGGGGGTGTGAGAGGGCAGCAAGTCAGCAGTGTCCAGGCAGTCTTTAGCCACTGGCTTTTCTCGCTGTCCTATATTTGGTTGATTACTAGTATGTGGTAGTGGTGAGAATAATTCGCATAGACAAGCCTCTGTCCAGACTAATAACATCAGAACTGTTAATGGAGGGCTGGAAAGAAAGAGAGTTGAGACCTAAAATGCAAGCAGATGTTGTCCTTGTTTCATGTTAAGAGTGTTCACAGGAGACTCTGGACCTTTTGCCATACAACCCACGACAAAGGCACATGTTTGGCGCTCTGACCCTAAGGATCCTGTAAGAGAAATATCAATGGTACCCCATTTTATGTTGATTTAAACACCCCCCCCCCCCGCCCCCGCTTCCCCAGCTTGAATAACTTCCGTGGTTAGCAGTGCTGACTCACAACACCAGGGACCCAGATTCAATTCCAGCCTTGGATGACTGTCTGTGTGAAGTCTGCACATTCTCCCCTTCTCTGCGTGGGTTTCCTCCAGGAGCTCCAGTTTCCTCCAAAGATATGCGGGTTAGGTAGATTTTAGCCCTTGCTAAATTGCCCCTTAGTGCCTTGGGAATCAACGAGGTAAATATAGGATAGAGCTTGGGTGGGATTGTTGCCACGGTGCAGGCTGCGTGGGCTGAATAGCTTCCTTCTGCTTCCATCTGAATTCAAGTTTAATGTGAACTTGCATCAAACATGGCTGGATGTGTTCAGCTGATGGTGCTGCGCTGTGACACTTAGGGCCTTGTCACGGAGTCCAAATTGCTGTGGGAACGTCCACTTTATAACGTGCAGCCTGGAACTATGGGTAGTGATGGGAAGGGCTCCAGTTTCCTATTTACCACTTGGCTGACCAGAAATCTTCCCCCTTCCACCTGCCACTGGCGTGTGTTGGAAGGATTTGGGTGATTGATGCACCAGTGAATGAGCTTTGAGTTGTGTTGACATGAGGTGTAACGTTGTTCAGTTTCCTGTTATCCTTTGTGCTGAAATATTTCTCATCCTTTTGTTGTGCGTATGCGGTGTAAGTCTAAATAAAGTCACAAATAAAGTTTATGTTGCCCTTTAAATCATTCACATCATCAGCCAGGTGACAGAGCCAAAGGAAAATCTCAATCCTGTGCTTCAGATTGTCTAATGCGGTTTACAGGATCTTTATGGATATGAGTAGGTTGAGACCATTCAGCCCATTGATCTTGCGCTGTCATTCAGTAAAATCATGGCTGACCCGATTGTGGCCATAACTTCACTTTCCTGCCTATTTTCCCAATAACCATGGACCTCCTTGTTAATCAGCCTTGAAGAAATTCATTGATGAAGCCTCACTGCTCTCTGAGAATTCCGTGAGTTCCGTCTCAGGCCGCTCTGCACAGTTCCTCATCCAGCCACGGTAGCGCTGTTGCTGGAAGAACTGGGGCTCTCACCATTCCAAAACTTCAAGCCCAAGAGACAAAGGATTGGAGACTTCAGTTTTCAGATGGATCCAGTGTTGCTGAAGGAGCCCTGTGTCACCCATTCTGTAGAACAGAGACACGGTGAACAATCTGGACCCTAATTTTAGCTGCTCTGTTTTTTTATTTCATTATAGAACATTTTATTCAATCCCTGCAGAAAGGATCAAACTACATTTACACAATTGTCCTTCCACGCGACTATCCCCATCTTCCAACTCTCCTTCCCAATCCATTGCAAGTACCTCTCTCCTGTCCCTAGATCTATTGGACCAGTAACCCCATCCCCTCATAGTTACTGGATCCACAACACCTTACCCCTGAGTGGGAAGGCTCTCCGCAATGACTCTCACCCCCTTCAATAATACTGGAATTTGACTGTTGGCCGTTTCTCCTCTTTATCTCAAAGGTCCATGCTGGGCTCCACTCCCAGATGAACAGGTAATACTTTCAACATGATGTCCAGATATTACCTTTCACCTCTGGGGACACAGCAGCCATTTATTTTCCTCATCTGGACAGACCCACCATTTGAGGCCCTCCAGCCAGTCTTCTGTCCAATCAGCTGCTGTTCTACTATGGGAACGGGGCAGGGGAAGGGTGCTGAAAATGGCTTCCAAAGGTACTGTCCCTCTCCCTTCTTGAGAAGATAAGTTGAAGATGCCCCCATCTGCACATCCCTCTGGTGCATTGTGGTTAGCACTGTTGCCTCACGGCACCAGGAACACAGGTTCGATTCCCGGCGTGGGTCATCGTCTGTGTGGAGTCTGCATGTTCTCTCTGTGTCTGCATGGGTTTCCTCCGTGTGCTCTGGTTTCCTCCCACAGTCCGAAAGCAGTACTGGTTAGGTGCATTGGCCATGCTAAATTCTCCCTCAGTATACTTGAACAAGTGCCAGACTCCAGCGACTAGGGGATTTTCACAATAACTTCACTGCAGTGTTAACGTAAGACACAAATAAATAAACTTAAAACTCTTTAAGGTTTGGGCATTGATCCTCCAATCAGACTCTTTGATTGGTTATTCTTTCATTTAGGATTGGGGACAATATCAGGGCTGATTTAGAAGCATTCCACCACCTCCTGACTAAGAGCTGGGTCCTCATGGCAACCATCAATATCCATGTTGGCTGTGCTAAAGGTAGGTCATTTCTGAGGATGTAAAAGAACCAATGCTCATATTCAAAAAGGAATGGGGACTTCTCCTGGAGTCATAAGCCCATACAAGTCAGGAAGAGGCCATTTGGCATCGATACTGGCTCTTTTTAAAGTGCTGTTCAATCCCAAACTCCAATATTTCTCCAAAAACCTGACAAATTAGACAAGTATAACACCCAGTTTCCTTTCAAACATTCCTATAGAATCTGTTTTGATCATTGTTTGGGACCAGATCAAAAACTTCAAGGTATATATGAAGTTAGCCTAGACCCCAACTATTTTTGATTTTGGTATTAGTGTAAGAATATCCTGTTTCATTTCAGATGTGATTCTATTGACTCACTAGAAAGTTTTTATTGAAAACAAACTTCATTTAACAATAGTTTAACTATAACAAAGAGAATTAGCGTAACTTTTACCAATTGAAATACTTAAACATGACAAGATATCTCTATTAGTTCCAATTTAAGCAATATGCCTCATTGATAGAAAGTGTTTTTCAAAATCAGTTAGCAAACAATAGGTTTATGCGTTCATACATAGTTAGCTTGTCCTCCAGCATACAGAAAACCTCTGGAGAGAGATATCTATTTGCAGGTCCAAAACTACAGTCTCCAAAGAGAGAGAGAGAGAGAGAGAGCTCCTTGCAACTCCAAGCAGAAACTGCCTGCTTTTTGTCTCTGTAAGCTTAGCTCCATCCATTCACATGACCCTCTCTTACCAACCCACTTAATTAAACCCCATTCTGAATCCCCAGGTGACAACCCCAACAAAATAAACAAAACTGCATTAGTTCAGATTAAAACAAATACCCCAATATCTAGGATCAATTATAATTCTGCATTCTCAGCAAGCGGGCTGTCTGGCAGATGAATTGACATTGCAATCAGCTGAATTTTAAACAAACCCTTCACAAAAGCTACAATATAGATGCATTTCTGAAAGGCACAATATTGTCACATCATCATTTATGTCATGTGTTCGAGATCACAACAGGCCTCCATGTTAAAATACCTCACGTTAATCTAACATTTCTCCCCTAACCAACCTCACCAGATTATGGAATTAGAATTAAAGGCCCTTGAGTCCCTCAAACCTGCTCCACTTTTAAATAGGATCCAATTACCTTATCTTCTGACTGTACCCTTTCAGTAATTTTCAATGCACAAAGCAGCCTTTGTCTCGACCTAGCATCCACCATTGGCTGACCATTTATCACATTACCTTTGTGGATCTTGCTGTGCAGAATTTTGCTGCTGCATTTAACACCAAAATTCAAAGTGACTGCCCTTTGGGTGGCACAGTAGCACAGTGGTTAGCACTGCTGCTTCACAGTGCCTGGGACTCAGTTCAATTCTCGGCTGTAGAGAGTCTGCACGTTCTCTCCATGTCTACGTGGGTTTCCTCTGGTTTACTCCCACAGTCTGAAAGACATGCCGGTTGGTTGCATTGGCCATGCTGACTTCTCCCTCAGTGTACCCTAATAGGTGGCAGAGTGTGGCGACTCGGGAAATTTCACAGTAACTTCATTGCAGTGTTAATGTGAGCCTACTTGTGACTAATAAATAAACTTTAACTTTGTAAAGCCATTCACTTGTTACGAAGCACGGTCAGATACTTCATTCCCCTCTCTCAGTCTCTTACTTCCTATCCTTTGTACCGTTTCCAAAATTCGATCTTTCTCTGAATGTCACGACAACACCGCCAATGAATTTATCTATTCTGAAACAAGGTGTTAATGTGTATAATGATTAGAGATCTAACATATGCTGAATTAGATAATTAACTGGCAGGATTCAGTACACTTAGCTAATTTAATGCTTGGCTGAGGGAGGAATATCTTTAACACACTGTCTCGATGAAGCCAGCTGGAATAATGGAATTAAAACAGGAATGGAGTTTGGATGGCAATGTTTCTGGTGGTGTGAGTGAGCCACAGTCAATGCTGCACTGGGACCATTCACAGCTACTATAGCCAAGGTCTTCTTCCTGATTCAATCTCTCTTCCTGTGCCAAAGAGAACAAGCATAGTCTGAATATCAGTGTCTGGAAAACTCTCCATAATTTTGGAACATGCAGCATAGGGAAATGGGGTGGGCAGGAGATACAAAGAGAGCAGAGAGGGGAGGGGAGAGCAGCTGAGTGGTGGGGGAGGGAGAGATACAAGGAGAGCAGAGAGGGGAGGGAGAGCAACTGAGTGGTGGGGAAAGGGCCGATATTCCGGGAACAAGAGAAGGCGGAGACAAGAGATGAAAGCAAGCAGAAAATCAGGGCTGTAGGTTGGGAATGTAGGGAGGGAATAGAGAACAGAGTAAAGACAGTGAAAAGGAGTGGGGGGGATTAAAGCATTCAGGAGTGATGGCAGTGTGGAGATGGAGCAGTCTGGATTTGAAGACTTTCGGAATTACATCAATCAGGAATTGGAGCAGTCTGGAATTACACCAATCAGGAACTGGAGCAGTCTGGAATTACACCAATCAGGAACTGGAGCAGTCTGGAATTACACCAATCAGGAGATGGAGCAGTCTGGAATTACACCAATCAGGAGATGGAGCAGTCTGGAATTACACCAATCAGGAGATGGAGCAGTCTGGAATTACACCAATCAGGAGATGGAGCAGTCTGGAATTATATTATTCTGCAAAAAAGCAGCAGATATTGAAACCTTTCTTGAAACCTAACCGATGAATGGAACACCGTGAAGGTAAGTATGTTAAAATGTTATTTAAAGGTTATTTATTAGTTTTACAAGTGGGCTTACATTAACACTGCAATGAGGTCAGTGTGAAAATCCCCTAGTCACCACACACTGGCACCTGTTCGGGTACACTGAGGGAGAATTTAGCATCATCGGTGCATCTAACCAGCACATCTTTGGGAGGGAGGAAACCGGAGCTCCCGGAGTGAACCCACACAGACATGGGGAGAATTTAGCATGACTCTGGGTGAGAGGTTGTGCAAAGGGAGGAACTCGACCCACAATGTTGATGGTGCTCTGTATCCACAGCAGTGCTGCACTCCATCAGGAATGCACTGTGGGAAAACTAGAGGAGGAGGATTTGTACCATGGATCTCCTGACTCAGGGCTTTGTTGTTCCACCGGCTGTGTGAAGCTGGCATCCTTACATGTTGGATGAAACCATCGGAGATGCAGTGTGATGAGGTCCATTCGGGTTAACGTAACGAGACTGCACTTTGTCTACGGCATTGCTGGAGAGACTGATTAGACTTACCTCTGTCACAGTCCACCTAGTATTAGAATCATAGAACCCTACAGTGTAGAAAGAGGCCCTTCGGCCTATCGAGTCTGCACTGAACATAATCCTACCCAGGCCCTACCCCCATATGCCTACATATTATACCCACTAATCCCTCTAACCCATGCATTCCTGGACAATAAGGGGCAATTTCTTAGCATGGCCAATCAACCTAACTCGCACATCTTTATACTGCGAGAGGAAACCGGAGTACCCGGAGGAAACCCACGCAGACACATGGAGAATGTGCAAACTCTACATAGACAGTGACCCGAGCCGGGAATCAAACCCAGGACCCTGGAGCTGTGAAGCATCAGTGCTAACCACTGTGCTATTGTGCTGCCCACCGGCCTGTAACGAGTGCAGAATGGCAGTCTCTGTCGGATTGCCCCTCTCGATGGACTAATCCTCGTTGATATTCTGAAGCCCCCATCTTGCTTAACCTCCCTCGTGCAGGTTGGGCGAAACAAGAGTAGCGAAGGACAACCCCAGCAGCAACAGCGAAGAGTAACCAAGGCACAGAGTGGTCAGTCATGCCCACTTTTTAGCTGCCAGTTGTTTGGGGAGGGGGGAGGGGTGGGGGGGATGATGGTGGGGTGGGGAGTTTAGGGTCCGGCTGGGTAGAGAGGGGGTGCAACTTCAGGTCAGAGGTGGGCATGGAGTATAGGTTTCACTGGGAGGGTCTTGTGTATGCGGTATGTATTATGCGACCTGAAGTCTGGATGAGTTTGAAGGGATTTTTTTCAAACCCAGGACCCCTGGTGCCCTGAAGTAGCAGTGCCAACCCTTGTGCCATGTGCCACCCTACCTTTTAAGTGGGAACTTCCTCAAGGAAATACCCAGTTCATCATTGGAGAGCCAGGAAATTATGGACTCCAAAGATGTGCAGATTAAGTTGATTGACCAGTGTCAGGGTACCCATTAGGGTAAATGCATGCGGTTGTGGGGGCAGGCCCTGGGTGGGGTTATGGTCAGACTAGACTTGATGAGCCGAATGGCCTCTTTCTGTATTGTAGGATCCCTTGATTCTAGTATAATCAATGCAAGCTGAGAAGAAGGCGTTGCTAGAATGAACTTTTTGAAAAGGTAATTACTATTTTAAAATTATTACTCCCTGTCTGCAGAACATTCCTTAATCTGGGATAATAGACAACAGCTTCGTCCCCGTACTCTTCCCAATATTTGTTGGAATTAATGGTAATACTGTAATAATCTGGAACCCACAAAACCATTGCAGTGGCATTAGAATGATTATTGCAACACGATTTCTTTAAATCCAGGATTTCCGGCTATTCCTTCTCCAAAGACTTGAAAACAGAATCTGAACTGAAAGCAAAATGCTGCAGATCTGGAAACTCCAAACTTCACACTCGGGTACCTCATATGTAAAAAAAACTGGCTGAGAAATGTAAGTATCAATTCTGTCCTGAATCTGTAACTTGTTTGCAGTCACTGAGTATGAGAGTTTAATTGGGAACTTGTTTCTCTTGAGTGAAAAAGGCAGCTTTATGTCTGACGGGCTGAGTATTACTTCAGGAATAAACACTCTCTATTTCTTGTGAAATCTGCCTGTTAGAATCTCAGGATCTATCATCAAAGCAAACAACTTTCTCACTATCGATTATATGCCATGATGAAGCCTTTGTTTCAGGTTCAAGCTTTGTAGCAACATTATAAACACTCCTTTATATCTAACTTTGTGCATTTAAATGTCCATTGGAGCTAGAATGTGGAGGGTACAGACTATTACCATTTTCTTGTCCATGTAGTCAGTGTTGATGAGTTTTTTAATTCGCACAACAGCTCTTATACAACTTTGTCATTCTAATTTAGTGAATCATCATTTCTTTTCAACACAAATAGCTTTTTGATTAACAGATTGCATCAAATAATAATCCCCACTTTTTTGTCATAATTGATTAATTTTATCCCTCCCATACCAACCCCCTACCCCTCCACTCCCTGCCATTACGTCCCAAACACACACATGTTCAAAATTGCACTGTGTACTTTGTAACTTGAGACTACCATTTGTACATGTACCAGCGGACGGAGACTGCCAGCAAGGGTAATTAACAAAGGATCCATGTTTTGCCATTCTAATTCTGAATGTCACTGATTGACGATGTAACTGTGTCCCAATAACTTCACAGACTTCACATCCATCAGCAATCTCATCTCATCCTTCATGGAAACAATCTTACCAGCGAGCAAAACATCATTGTTTTGACTCCCTTTCCTTTACACTGTTATCGTTCTCCACCATGTCACCCCTCCCAACCTGCCACCATTACTACCAGCACCACCTACCACGGCAACCGTCTGTGCTTTGCCAGTCCTCCACATGCTCCATGCATCTCTACACGTGTCAGGCTGTACCCACCAAATACTACAACAACATGCCCTCTATTTGGCTGTCTGAAGCTTTGACAAATGTCTGAGCCCTTGGCCATTTTCCATTTAGTGTAGTGTTTGTTTATCCAGCTGTCTAGAGAAATAGAGCATGATGCTTCTGACAGATTTATGAGCCTCTGAGAAGAAAAATTGATTAAGTCCCTATTCAAGTGCTGTTCGTTTGCTTTGATATAGCTGTAAGCTTTTCAATGTTTTTATGAGTCTTGTGAGTTCAATTTATAAAGCTTTTTTTTACTCATTCAAGGGACACGGGCATTGCTGGCTGGCCAGCAGTTATTGCCCATCCCTAGTTGCCCGAGGGTAGTTGAGAGTCAACAACATTGCTGTGGCTCTGGTGTCACAGTGGCCATTCGAGATGCTCCCATGCTTACTGCAGGAAGTGGGTGTGATGGGGAGCAAGGAGGTGAGTCGCCACTTGACAGTTATGGCTTGTATGAGGGGTTTCGCAAAGCACCTGCAGGCAGCAGTACCTATGCTGATGGTGAGGGGGTAACTTCTGGATGTGGGAATGGGCTGGCTGACCATCCTGATGCTGGTGTCAGTTGCATGTCTCACCTGGGGATGTCTCCTTCCCCAATGATAAAGCCATGTGCTCTGTCCATCTGCGAGTCTGCATTATTCTCAAAGGAATCCACCCGGTACAGTCCAGTGACTCTGCAGACCAGACCAGATAACGGGGGCAGATTTCCTTCCCAAAAGGACATTAATGAACCAGATGGGGTTTTCTTTCCAACAATCGACAATGGTTTCATGGTCATCATTAGATTCTTAATTCCAGATATTTTTTATGAAATCAAATTCCACTATTTGCCACAGTAGGATTCGAACTCAGGTCCCCAGGGCATGAACTTTTGAATTAATAGTCCGGTGATAATACCACTAGCCCATCACCTCATCGTGGGTATTAGGTGAGTTGTTAGGAGGGAAGAGGACATTTAGGGCTGAAGGAGAAGTTGAAGAGAGATGGGGAGGTTAAGGGAGTTGGGGTGAAGTCAGCTTTACGTTGGGCTGAAGGACTGGACTGATATTTCTGGAAACTGAGGTGAACCTGACCACTTCAACACCAGCTGGACTGTGTCTCTGCCTCACCCCCAGGCTGTCCCAGAAGATGCAAATACTTCCAACACCACCAGCACATTAATCCCAATTCCCACTTCCCAACCCCAATGTTTAGCTGTTCACCCTATTTATTGCCTGAACTGCTGAGTACCTGCATTTTCTGTTTTTATTTCAGAATTATGGCAGCTGAAGTATTTTGTGTTGTACTGGCTATAATTGTTCTCTTCCTGATGGGCAACACTTGAGTGGTCACAGGCATTTGGCCTCTGATCTTTGGGTAAATGTTCTCCAAGGTGGCCTTCATGACACACAGTGCAGAGTCGCTGAGCAGAGACCGATAGCCAAGTTGCGCACACATGAGGACTGTCTCAACGGGATCTTGGATTCATGTCACACTATCTGTAACCCCCCATGACTTGCCTGAACTTGCAGCATCTCACTTACTGTCCTGTCTGAACACAATACACATCTCTTTAACCTGTCCTTAATGCAATCTCCACTCACATTGTCTGCACCTTTAAGACTTGAATAGCAGATTAGCTGCAAAGACTCGCATCTAATCGGTTTTCTGTAAACTGGGTGTGCCTTTATATGCCCTGTTTGTGATCGGAACTTTCCACGCACCTCACAAAGGAACAGCGCTCCGAAAGTTAGCGGCGTTTACTACCAAATAAACCTGTTGGACTTTAACCTGCTGTTGCGAGACTTCTTACTGTGTTTACCCCAGTCCAACGCCAGCATCTCCACATTATAATTGTACCTCCCAGCAGAGATGGTGTTGTAACTTCTCCAAACTGTCATTAACATGTCCTGGGGACATGTCCCTGCTCCATTAAACTGGGATCTTCAGTCAGATGGACACAGTGAATGTATATTAGGCTTCTTGGAGCATGAGGCTGACTGAATATCCATCGAAATTAAAATTGAACCAAACCATATCTTCACCTCAGAAAGAGAGAGGGACTGCGATGAAGATTCATCGGACTTCTTCTGGGATAGTAGGACTGTCTTGTGAAGACAGCTTGGACAAACTGGGCCTGAATTCTCTTGAGTGTCAACGAATGAGAGGTGATAGCATTGAAATCTACAAACTACACTGAAATCTACAAAATCCATTAAGGGATAGACAGGGTAAACGCAGGAAAGATGTCTAGAACATTGGTCACTTGGCTGGGAGTCTAGAACCAGAGGGCACAATTTCAAAATAAGGGGATGCTGCTTAGGGCTGAGATGGAGAGAAATTTCTTTACGCAGTGAATCTTTGGAATTCTCTACCCCAAAGCTCAGGCATTGAATGTGTTTATAGCAGAGATTGATAGATTTCTGATTAGCAATAACATAAAGGGTTCTGGGGATAGTGTGGGGTAAAAGACATTAAAACATCTGCTCAGCCATGATTGTATTGAATAGTGGAACAGACTCGCTGGGCTGAATAGCCTCTTCCTGTTCCTCTTGTCCGTGCATGGGTATTTGTGGCTTGAGTGCAAAGACTCGGCACAGTGGCACAGTGGTTAGCACTGCTGCTTCACAACTCCAGGGACTTGGGTTCCATTCCTGGCGTGGGTCACTGTCTGTGTGGAGTTTGCACATTCTCCTCCTGTCTGTGTGGGTTTCTTCTGGGTGTTCTGGTTTCCTCCCACAGTCCAAAGATGTGCAGTTTAGGTTGATTGACTATGCTAAAATTGCCCCTTAGTGTTCTGAGATGCATAGTTTAAAGGGATTAATGAGTAAATATGTAGGGAGAAGGGGGTAGAGCCTGAATTGGATTGTGGTCAGCACAGACTCGATGGGTCAAATGGCCTCTTTGTGCACTGTAGAGTTTCTATGATTCTTTGTGTCGGTTAGGTAGATTGGTAAATTGCCCCGTAGTTTTCAAAGATATATAGGTTAGATGGATTGGACATGGTAAATGTGTGGAGTTACAGGGATAGGGAGAGGTGGTGGGCCTGGATGAGATACTCTTTTGGAGAGTCAGTGCAGACTCAATGAGCTGAATGGCCTCCTTCTGCACTGTAAGGGTTCTCTGGATTCTATACCAGGAAAGCTGACCCATCAGTTTGCCTGCAGAAGTTGTTGCCAGCTCTGTAATCTCAGGACAGGGTCCTGGCTAAAGTTTGATAACAGCACAGTCCAAAGAATGAATGGAGGTATATTCCTTGTTCTTAATGCTTCCCTGTTTTGGCTTAGTGTTAGCTTGTTTGACTCTGAGTTAGGAAAATCTTGGCAAACCAGTCCCACTCCATAGGCTTAAGTAACATAATTTAGGCTAACATTCCTGTGCAATAACCAGGGGACGGTGCCCTGCTGGAGGAGAGGTTAAACTAAGGACCCTTCTACGCCCACAGTGCCATCCTCTCAGGGAGAACAAGACGAGTTATCTCTTGTATCCTGGCCTCAAACAACATCACAGAAACAGATGTTTGGGATCTTGCTGTGTACAAATTAGCTGCCATGTTTCCCACCAGTGACTACAGTGCTCACACTAAAAATATTTCTTTGGTGCTGGGACATTTCAAGATTTGAAAGCCACTCAATAAATACAAATCTTTCTCTCTGTTTTGCCCGAGTGAACATATAGGACAAGATTAATGGTTAAAGACTAATGAAACAATGTACAATGAAGAGCCAAATTAAAGATAAAAACTTAGCATGTCTGTCCCTCGGTGATTAAATGTCCTTAATGCAAGGCTGGTGTTCATTGCCCATCCCTAGTTGACATTGTTGAATGTCTCACTTGGCCATTTCAGAGGGATAAGTTAAGAGTCAACCATATTGCTGTGGCTCTGGAGACTCTTGTAGGCCATACCAGGTAAGATCTGGCAGATTTCCTTCCCTCAGGGACTGTGGTCAACTAGATGGGTTTTTTCCAACAATCAGTGATAGGTTCATGGATATTGTAGCTGAGACTAACAGGTTTATTGATTAATCAAATGTAATTTCTTCCAGAAGCTGAGGTGGCAGCCTTCGTCCTGGCCTCTGGATTACTCATCCAGTAACATTGCCGCACTTCTATTGTTTCCCATCATTCCAAATTGCCGCTCTAACAGCTCCCTCAAATGATGGGACAGAGGGGAAACAGTGGGATAGTATCAACGTGTAGAAACTTGAGTTTTTTTTTTCTTCTCAACATTTTTAAGAGTTTACATTGGGAAGGAGTGGGAATGGAGATTCACCCTTCCCGCTCTTTACAAAATGGATTTTACACTTTCCCGTGTAAACTTTTTGTCTGCATTACAAAAGGAAACCTTCTATGATATATTTCTTTCAGAGAGCTGATACAGACACAATGGGCCAAATGGTCTCCTTTTGCATTGTAAGGATTTATGTATTCTCTGTGATTTTATATATTCATCAAACAGCTCCAAGCAGACTGCCCGGCCTTGTCCTGGATAATTCCATTCAGTATACAAAATAAATTGCCAGCCTATTCTGCTTTTATTCTGCTTCATTGCAGTCAATCACGACAGACAGGCAGTTCAGTCACCCTGGGGACACTGATTTCTTAAGAAGATTTTGTTTTGAAAAGTCTGTGAAGAATATTCATGTTAAAACGCTGGAAGAAATCTGTATGTGAGCTCACGTGATCGATTTCAAACTGAAATGTGACTCGGTGCTCTCTTCAGCCCCAAGTTACTGCCTTGAGCAACCTCAAGGTGGCAGCATTGCCTGACAGAAACATGGCCCCTTTCTAGAAGAGGCATTATTCTCAACTTGAACACAGCTTTACTGATCCCTCACTTACACCCTTGTGCTCCCTTTCAGCCCTCACACTCTCTCTCTCTCTCACTCTCACTCTGTCTCCTGCCTTTCTCCCATCTCGTTCACTTTCAACTTTCACGGTCACCCTCTCTCTTACTCTCCCTCACCATCTCTCTCATGCTCCCATCTAACTCTCACACTCCCCCTCTCATTCTCTCACTCTCTCTCCTTTTCCCTTTCTCTCTCTTCACCCCCTTTCACCTCTCATACTCAATCCTTCTCTCACTCTCTCGTTCTTTTCCACTCACACACTCTCTCGTTCTCCATCTTAACTCTAACTCACTCCCTCTCCTTCTCTCACTCAATCTTTCTTTATCATTCAGAGTCTTCCTATCCTCTTTTCCTTGCTGTCCTTGTTGAAATACCAAGCTGACTTTTTAATCCATCATCCATATTTTTATGTTCTGAGTTTAACTTGCCACTGAAAATTCTTGTAGGGAACATTACCCAGGCTAAGGTCTCTGAACTTCTGGTCCAGTACCACAATCAGCACCATTACTTACCACCAACTCTTCTGATACTTGAAGAAAAAACTAAAAATTTCAGGGAGGAAAATGTTAGATGGTCATTTGGGATCAGTCACTCTTAAAAACATTTTTTTCTATTGGGATGTCAAGGCTGGAATAGAAGAGGAGATACTTTCCAGGAGAGTGTCATTGTAATATCCTCACTATGTTAGGGCCTGTGGGTTTGAAACAAAGGAAAAAAAAAACACATTGAGTCTGCACTGACTGTCCAAAAGAGCATCTTATCCAGACTCACCATGCATAGTTTCCAACTAATAACTAGGACGGACTTGTCTGTAGAGAGTACAAACTGAAACTAAAAGCCTGTTCAACACTCTAAAGACATTACCAACAAATCATGTGATCAGCTCATAAAGCAATCTGCAACAACTTAAATATATAACAGTCACTCTCATCTACTTTTACAAATGCACCATAAAAAGAGTTGTGTCACAGCCTGGTATGTCTCCTGCTCTGCCCAAGACCACAAGAAATTATGCAGGGTCATGAACAAACCTCAGTCCATCACTCAAATCAACCTCCCATTCACTGCCTCTGTCCACACTTCCTGCTGCCTTGGAAAAGCAGCCAGCATGATCAAGACCCTACACATCCCAGACAAACTCTCTTCCACCGTCTTCCATCGGGAAAAAGATACACAAGTCTGAGATCATATCACAGCCGACTTATGGACAGCTTCTTTCCTGCTGCCTTCAGACTTTTGAATGGACCGACCACATATTAAGTTGATCCTTCTCTATACCCTAGCTGTGATTGTAACACCCTCTCCTTTCTGTTCCCTCTCCTTTCCTTCTCCCCCTGCACTCTATGAAAACAGTATGTTTTGTCAGTACAGTACGTAAGAAAAACTACTTTTCACTGAATGTCAATACGTGTGACAATAATAAATCAAATCAAATCAAATCAAATGCAGGTGATGATGGAGTCAGTTTAGCCCAGTTGACTAGGCAATTGGTTAGTTGGGAGGGGAGGGGGAATCGCATGGCCAGCAATGATGGGTTGCGGGGTTGGCTAGCGATCGGGAAGCCGGCATTGCGGGGCTATTGCGCATGCACTGATCACACCACTGACAGTTCAGCGCATGCGCAATGGTGCACTGAGCACTATGCTGCCGGCCTGTCCAGTGGGAATAGGCCCCAATCCCAGCTTTTCAGCACGAGTCACACTAGAGCACCCAGTGATGTACCAAATGTGGGAGTTACATTTTGAAATTTCTGCTGAAAAAAGCAATGGGATTGATTCCAGACGGGAATTCACCACTTTGAATTTTTTTGGAAGAATTTCTCCCCACATTGTGTGTGGGATCCATGGTAATACCATCTGCAAGCAGCTTCTGGTTAGCATTGATAGCAAATGAGAGAGGCCGAGGCTTTTGAACAGTATTCTCAGACTCAGAGCAAAGGTAGCCACGGGGCAGCGAATGTTGAGTGCTGGTTAAATAGGCCATCTAATGGGACTTAATTCAGATACATTTTAGGCCATTCTCCATCACACCAAATCACCCCCACACAATCATTCCCCTTGCCAACTAAATGCCATGTCATACTCCATCCACCTCCCCACCCTCCCACCCCTTATAGCATCCATGCCAATACATGGCCCTTCTACACCTATTTACCTAGTATGAGGGTAAGAGGTGTCAGGGAGGGGTAGTACCTTTGGTGGGGAAACATGTTGCATCCACCTATGGTTCCTGTCTGGCGCTCACTCTTACCTGTGGCTCCCCATGGTTGTTTGTGTGCAGCCACACCCCAGACAACAGTTTCGACAAGCTGGCTAAACCAGGTGAGGGCAGCCGGGCAGGTCTCAACCCTCGGTGAGAAAGGGAGATGTCTATCCCAGCATGTGAATTCCAGCGGATTGAGTGGATAAGACCAATGGAAGGTCCAACGGTCAAGAAGGCTGTCTCTGCAAGTGTCGTGGAACACGAAGAGCAGGACAAGATACATAAGACATCCTGGTCATCCACTGTGTCTAGTCTCATCTCCAGCCATCTTGACTCTTGCCTTGCCATTGGATCTAGATGGGAATTGGGAAGAGAGAGTGAGGCTGACGCTGCGCAAGTCCCCTTTACTTTAGTCCAAATCGAGCGCTAGTCTCAACGCCATCATCTTCATCATCATCATCATCATCATCATCATCATCATCATCATCATCATCATTGTTGTCCTGTTCAACCCTTGAGGTCCTGTGGCGATGGGCGAGCGGTGAAGCAGCAGGTGTGGATACACTGGGAGCTATAGTCATGGACCTGCACACAGGGGGCTCAGGTCTAATGGTCATTTTCCACTGACCGAAACAACAGTGGAACTCGGCGTCTAACTGGGTGATTGAGCAGTCCTCTTCAGGAACACACTGTTCACCTTCGTAGAATGAGGAAGAGGCTAGAAAAGGTGCCCTAAACATTGCCTGCTTCACTACACTCTGACCAATTTACCTGGTGGGGATCCCATCTTGCGGTCGAATAAACAAAATAAAACACGAGGTGACACCACTCACCATTGACACTTCGAACATGTGCACGCTTTTGGACAATCCTACAGCAGACAGACCAGAGAGAAGAACAGCCTTAGTTACCAGAGAACTTGTGGAAAAAAAACATTGACATTGCAGCCCTGAGTGAAACTCATCTGCCAACGTAGATCAGCTGACTGAAATTGGAGGTGGATACACTTTTTTCTGGAGCAGTTGGGGCAGTGATGAGCGTTGTGATGCTGGAGTTGGATTCACCGTCAGGAGTCATCTTATTCGGAAACTTGCTAGTCTCCCCAAGGGTGTGAACGACTGGCTTATGACATTACAGCTTCTGCTACAGAACAGAAGTCAAGCCACCCTGATCAGCACCTATGCCCCCACAATGAATAACTCAGACGAGGTGAAAGATCCAAGTTCCAAGAAGAACTAGACACCCTACAATCAGCTGTGAGCAGGACCGACAAGCTGATCTTGCTTGGCGATTTTAATGCAAGAGTGGGGTGTGACTCTGCAATCTGGCAGGGAGTCATCGGGAGGCATGGAGTGGGCAAGTGTAACAGTAACAGCCTACTTTTACTGAAGACCTGTGCAGCACACGATCTCCTCATCAACAACAGAACCTTCCATCTGCCTACCCATAACAAGGCCTCCTGGATGAACCCCCACTCTAAGCATCGGCATCTTATCGACTATGTTATTGTCAGGAGAAAAGACAGGCAGGATGTCAGAGTAACCAAGGCCATGTGTGATGCTGACTGTTCAACAGATCACAGGCTCATTGTCTCCAAAATAAGGCTCTGCATCAGACCCAAGAGGCGATCACAACAAGGCAAGGTTATGAAAAGAATCAATGCGGCCAAGCTAAAGAACCCCAGCATAGCTTCAGCTCTGGTTGAAGACTTAGAAACCAAGCTTGCTGACCTACACCACACAGGCAGCGCTGAGGATAACTGGGAATGCTTCAGAAATGCTGTCCATTCATTTGCACTGAAGATGCTTGGGCCCTCCACCCACAAGCAGCATGATTGGTTCAGTGAGAATGATGAGGAGATACCGGTTGAAAAGCACCATCTTTGTCGTGCCTGTCAGAACGATGCATCATCAGCTACCAAGAAAAATGCCTTTACCAGTGCTTGGAGGACAGTCCAGAATAAACTGCGTGAAGTGCAGGATGCCTGGCTGAGCACCAGGGCAGATGAAAAATGGGATACGCTGACAGAAACAACTTGAAACAGTTCTGTGAAGCCCTCAACACTCTCCACGGACCTCAATCTCTTGGGAATTTCTCCCTCCTGAGTACAGATGATACAACTATCATTACAGAGAAGGCTCAGATCCTGCAGAGGTGGGCTAAACACTTTGAAGCCATCCTCAACCGACCGTTATCCATTAATGATGAGGCAATAGACAGGATTCCATAGCGCTGTGGATGACCTACTGATAGTAGCCGGAGTTACGAAAGCTATCAGCCAGCTACCCAGTGGTGATGCCATACCCACAGAGATCTATGAAGCTGCTGGTCCTGTACTTACCGAGAAGCTCATCAAGTTATTCCAGTTCTTTTGGAAGTAAGAATCCATTCGTCAGGAATTTAAAGACGCTTCCATCGTACACCTCTAAAAGAGGAAGGGCAATCAGCAAGATTGCAACAACCAGTGAGGAATTTCACTGCTCTCCATCGCAAGAAGATCCCTCGCAAGAGTCCTGCTAAATCATCTGCTCACTCACCTGGAGCTGGGCCTGTATCCAGAGTCACAGTGTGGCTTCTGCAAAGGTCGTGGGGGTACTGACATGATTTTTGCTGTGCACCAACTTCAGAAGTATCAGGAACAGAATCGCGAGCTCTGCACAACCTTCATTGACCTCACGAAAGCCTTCGACACTGTCAGCATACAAAACCTGTGGAGGATCATGTCAAAGTTCGGCTGCCCCCCCAGATTCATTCAGATGATATGCCAGTTCCATGATGGCATGATGGCCAAAGTACTGGATGGCGGAGAATCCTCTGAGGCATTCCCAGTTACCAATGGCTTCAAACGGAGCTGTGTGCTCACACCCATACTGTTCAACATGATGTTTGCTGTCATGCTGAATGATGCCTTTCGGGACAGTGTTGCTGGAATCAGCCTCAAGTACAGAGTGGATGGGAAGCTCTTCAACCGGAGGAGACTTCAAGCTATTACCAAAATGAAAGAAACCGTTCTGAGAGATTTCCTCTTTGCCGATGACTGTGCCTTGTATGCTGGCTCAGGGCCAGAGATGCAAGTCAGTATGGACAAATTTTCCACAGCTTTGGACTCACCATCAACATTAAGAAGACCAAAGTCATGCACCAGCCTGCTCCTCATGCACCATACACAGAACCCATAATCACAATCAAAGGGCAGAAACTACTGGTAGTGAACCAGTTCACTTATCTTGGCAACACCCTCTCCCAAGCAGTGACTATTGATACAGAAGTTAACTGCAGAATAGCAAAGGTGAGTTCTGCTTTCAGTAGACTGCGCTCCACTGGATGGGAACTTCGAGGAATCAGCCCAGCAACAAAAGTGAAGGTCTACAGCACCGTGATACTTACTACCCTCCTGTATGCCTGTGAAAGGTGAACTGTGTTTTGAAGGCATGCAAGACAGCTCAATCATGTCCACATGACTTGTCTCCACAGAATATTACACATCAGATAGCAATACAAAGTATTAGATATTGAAGTTCTCTCCAGAGCAAGTCTACCATCAGTCCACTGCTAATGAGAGCGCAGACCTGGTGGGCAGGTCATATCATCTGTATATCAGATGAGCACATACCCAAGCAGCTCCTTTTTGGGGAACTCTCTGCTTTAAAGTGCTTGCATGGAAGACAGAAAAAACATTTCAAAGACACACTCAAGGCCTCCCTGAAGCCGCTAGACATTGACATGACCACCTGGGAAGTGCTGGCACAGAATCACCCTACCTGGTGCTGCCCCATCCACAAAGGCAGTCAAACTTACGAAGCAAGGTGCATTGTTGAAGCACAACTTAAGTGTGAGCGGCGCAAGTCCAGAGCCACCAGCGCAACAACCACAGTGTCTACACAAGTCTGCCCAATATGTGCCAGCACAATCCATCCCGAGTTGGCCTGATCAGTCATCTTCAGGTACACTGCAACCAGCCTCAAAATGAATAATAGTATTGAGGTCCTCATCGATGACGATGTATGAACAACAATCTAGTATGCGTTGTGCATAGAACAAATGACTTCTATAGTAACAATGAAATCAACCATTGATAGCAAATCTACTCCCAGCATCGGTACACTGAATGAGTGGTCAGAAAGAAGCAGCAAAGAGTTAAGATGTGAAACAGAATATTTCCACAGTACAGAGCACAGACTATCACCCACTGAACAGAACAGAACTGTATGTTTGACACTGGGAGATGCTGCAACAAATATGGCAAATGGAACTATTTGTTTTTTTTTTAATTTTTATTCCAATTCAATCCAATCAAGTTGAGACATTTCTGATCCAAGCTGACAAGACAGGGCTCTCACTTCCTGTTTTGGGCTTGATCTACATGATCCAAGCTGGATTGGAGTAGGCATTACACCTCCTCCAAGGTTTGATCTCAGTTACATCTTAACCAAAAGGCCAAGATGCCGCTTTTAAAAATTGCTTCAAATGCAGCTGAAATGTAACCTAATGACTTCAGCCAAGTACAGCATGTCGATGCTACATTTGATCTTAGCCTAAAGGCCGAGAAGCTGCCACAGATTAAAACGCAGCAGCCTTGCTATACCATCAACATAGGCAGCACAGAGCACAAACAAGGTAAACTAACTGGAGATTAATTAGAGCAACCAGACCTCTGAGCCCCAAACAACACTCTTTTATGAGGGTGTCAACAACATCACAGAGAAGTGTGAGATTTACACCAGCTAAAATATTACCTGCAACAATGCAAAACTCTGGACCTCCCCTACAAGCATATGAGAAGCAGCGTGAATCCCGCCACAGCAACTGGTGATATTTGGATTCAGTAAAAAAAATCTGGAATTAAGAATCGACTGATGACCATGAAACCATTGTCTATTATTGGAAAAACCCATGTGGTTTGCTAAGGTCCTTCAGGGAAGGAAATCTGCCATCCTTACTCGGTCTGGCCTACATGTGACTCAGCAGCAATGTGATTGACTCTTAACTACCTTCTGAAATGGCTGAGCCAGCTATTCAGTTCAAAGGCCAGGCCTTGGCCTCGTCAGTGATGCCTGCATCCCATAAAAGAATAGAAGAAGCGTGAAGTCAGACCCTTTGGCGGCTGGTTGGCTTCGGAGTGACCGCAACTCAGGCCTCACTTCGGAGAAGGCAAAAAGGCGAATGAGATTGTTAAACTGGATTGAGTTGGGAATGAATATATTCAGTGGTTAAAAACGAGATGGGTGTATTGCTCAATCAATGCTCGATCCAGTTCCAAATCTGCTGCGGGTTCTTTAAAAGAAAGGGATTCTGCACCCTGCGAGGATATAATGCCTTCCCTGGTCTGAATGTGGCTCTGGTTCCTGTTGTGTAACCCTTCCCCTCCCCTCCCCCCACCCCACGGTGGCACGTCACAGGAGCTGTCTTCAGCTTTTCATATCCTTAATTACCTGTTTCCCGATTTAGATATGATTCAATCCCCTACAGAGCGTCTCAGAAACAATCCCCTGACAAGTCAGGGAAAAGTGACACCAAATGAAATTTACATCAGTGCTGCACATTCTCCCTAATTGCAGACGTCTTTGCCAAGTACAAAGCAGAGCGACCTGAGCAGACTCCAGCGCTGATATTTCAGACTCATCCTCTTAAACGATGAAAAAAAAATAAACACGGGCTCTCTGATAGGGGCCACATTCTCTCTCGCAGGTCAGATTCTAGCATGGATCTGCCCCTTCTAACCCAGAGCTCGCTGCAAATTCAGTCCCCCTTTTCACCACTGCTCCAACCATTGTGTCCATCTCTTTCCTCGATGCTGTCCTCCCTCACCAGACTGAAAGGTGCGAGGTGCTGTAAGACACTCCCTGAGCTTGTGAAAGGCATGACATACATGCAAACACAAGTCAATGAGCTTTCAACACAACGAATGCAAGACTCTCTGTTCTTAATTATTAAAATTATTTTAAGACATAATATCTAATTATTCCTTAGGAATGTAAATATCCAGGGTGATTTATTTCTTAATTATTTAGTAAATCATATCCCAGTACGTTCCTGTGAGTAGAACATAAGCAGTGTCTCTAACCAACACCTCAGCCCTCGCTGTTCCTGTGGCCACCTTTGCCCTGTGTCCAGGCATATAACAGGCCACGCACGCTATTCCAAAGCCTCAACCTCTCTCTCTTTGGATTTCTAAATCTCCAAACCCTTCCCACCTCATTACTTCAAACTCTAGTTACCTATCTAGTGATAACCGTTACTCCTGTCTCTGACAAAAGATTCATATCAGAAATGACACCTGGGGCTAAAATGGTTTAGTAATGTTTATCACTAACATTGCTTGAATTGTATTCTCTTAAGGATAGAAGGTTAAAGAGTGATCTAACTGGTGTGTTTAAGATAATTAAAGAATTTGATGAGGTGCAGAGGGAAAAACTATATCCTCTTATTGGGGGGGGTGTGCCCACTACAAAAGAAATAATCTACCCCCATTAAAATCAGCTATCAGTATTTCAAAGGGTAGTGGAAATTTTGAACTCTGTCCCACAAGAAGTTATTGAATCGGAAGGGGGGAAGGGATCAATTGAATCCAATATAGAGATTGTGATGGCCGTAAAGGTTTTAGGAATATTGGAACCAGGACGGGTAGCTGGAGCTAAGATTCCAAAATCAGTCCATTGCCTGGCAGAACAGATTGGAGGGGCCAAATGGCCTCTGCCTTTTACCATTCTCCGCATAAGATTGGCCATTCTCTGCGTAGAGTATCCAAGGTTTAAGATTCAGTTTGGGCTCAGTGCGATTGTCCCAGTTATTTATAGTTTTAAACTTACCACAAGGTGGTGCTTTGGTTCCATTGTTGACACCAGGTTGGGGTCACTCCCCCCGGTGCCTAGCGGACTCTCCCTAGCTTCCTCAGGGAGATTGAAAAAGATGCCAGGGGAATGCCGTTTAACTTTGGCGATGGGGCGGAGATTTCTGAACGTTGTTTTGACCTCACATCATTGGTCTGATTTTCTTTGGTTGCAATGTTGGAGTATGTTGGACACAAGTTAGGAGAAGTTTTGAAGTATCTTTGACTTGCTTTGGGCCAATCCAAAGTTTTGTTATATGGTCCATGTCCCATTTTGGGGATTGCGGAGTTTCCCAAAGTATACTGCTCAAGTCTGTAGTATCTCAAACCAATACGCTCTCTTTGCAGCAAGTATTCACACATTTGGAACGTTACACAAGGTCACAACTTCCCTATTTTCTAGACCTTTTCAGTCCTATGACCTGACATCAACATTAAATCACTAATCATGTTTGCTTTCAGTGTTAACCCTCTTCTCAATTCCACCCTCCCCCCTCTGGTTTTTATCATATTTACATCTTCTTACATCTCTTTGACTTCCCAGGTTAATCCCTGAGGAGCCTTGACCAATCTCCCTGATGCGCTATGTAGTTGCTGGTCCCTTTAAGACATTTTCACCCAGAGGGTCATGCAACCTGCTGGTCCAATGGGGGAATGAGTGTGGAGATCTTAGTGCAGAGTGCGGGTGTTTGCAACCAGAATAGATGTTAGAGCTGGAAACGGAAATATTCTCTATATCTCTGTTTGTAAATAAATAAATCCTTCTACTTCTAACCAGTAGTCGTCATCCATCCAATTACTACAATCTCCTTTTGAGATGGAGAACATTCAAAATGAAGGAGATTGTCATTCATTCCAGGAAGTATAAAGGAAAACATGCCCCTGTCTGTAACAATAGCGACCAAGTAGAAATGGTCAAGAGCTTCAAGTTTTTAGGTGTCCAGATCACCAGCAACCTATCCTGGTCCCCGCCATGCCAACACAATAGTTAAGAAAGCCCACCAATACCTTCACTTTTTTAGAGGAATAAGGAAATTTGGCATGTTAGCTACGACCCTCACCAACTTTGACAGATGCACCATAGAAAGCATTCTTTCTGATTGTATTATAGCTTGGTATGGCTCCTGTTCTGCCCAAGACAAAAGACTACAATCCATCATGCAAACCAGCCTCCCATCCATTGACTCTCTCCGTATTTCCCGCTGCCTCGGCAAAGAAGCCAGGATAATTAAGGACCCCATGCACCCTGGACGTTCTCTCTTCCACCTTCATCTATCAGGAAAAAGATACAAAAGAGTGGGGTCATGTACCAATCGACTCAAGAACTGCTTCTTTCCTGCTGCCATCAGACTTTTAAATAGATCTGCTTCACACTCAGTTGTTCTTTCTCTATGCCCTTGCTATGATTGTAACACTACATTCTGCATTCTCTCCTTTCCTTCTCTATGAATGGTATGCTTTGTCTATATAGTATGCAAGAAACAATACTTTTCACTGACAATAATAAATCGACAGTAATAAATCAAATTAGTTCTCTCGTTGGGGCTGATCTTTACCTGACAATTGTGTGGCACAAACATTACTTGCTGCTTGTCAGCCCAAACCTGGAAATTGTTCAGGTCTTGCTGCATTTGAACATGGAGTAATTCAGTGTCTGAAAAGTCCCGAATGATGCTTAACATTGTGCAATCATCAGCGAATATCCCACTTCTGACCTTAGGATGGAAGGAAAGTCTTTCAAGAAACAGCTGAAAATGGTTGGGCCTTGGATTCCATCCTGAGAAACTCCTGCAGTGATATCCTGGAGCTGAGATAAAGAACAAGGAACAAAACAGCATAGGAAACAGGCCCTTCGGCCCAATGAGCCCGCACCGCCACCCCGATGTTCCCACCTTTATCCGTGATCCCTGTCTATGTTTATAGATCTATTGATTAAAAACCAAATTTGAGACAATTTAGGGAGAATTTGTTTTGCCAATTAGCCTAAGAGCACATCTTTGGGATGTGGGAGGAAACCGGAGCACCCGGAGAAAACCCACTCAAGCACGGGGAGAATGCGCAAACTCCCACAGACACAGGCCCAAATCCATGTATCTGCACAGCACAGCGATAGTCACTGAGCTGTCGTGTTGCCCATCAAATGGTCCAGGTCAAGCGTACACTAACGACGTGAAGCACTAGGATACTCTTGAAAAAAAATCCAAGAGCAGCTCTCTCACGACCCATCGCGTGTATGCCCCTTGTTAGACAACAAGGTGGACCAAAGCACCTGTAGGATAAAAACAAGTACATCGATATCATCATCTATTTACACACTTCCCAGGGACTCCCAAGGCTCATGATCCCTATTTTAAATCAGTTTTCTATACCCCTCCATTCCCATTCTGTTCATGTGCCCATCTAAGTATTTCTTAAATAACTCTAGACTACCTGCCTCCACCACTTTATTTGGCAGCGCATTCCACACCCCCATCACCCTCTGGGTGAAAAAACTCCCTCTAGCATCCAAATTATACCTTATCCCCCCACTCTAAGCCCGTGCTATTTGAGTCCATCCTAGGAAAAAGATGATTGACTTCCAACCACTGCAACCATCTTCCTTCTACATATGACTCCAACCAGCTCTCCCTGATTCCCACTGACTCCCTGATTCCCATTAACTCCCATATTGCTAGGTCTCCTTGATGCCACACTGGGTCAATGGCTGCCTTGATGTCAACTCACTCTTTTCTCACTTCTGGAGTTCAGCTTCTTTGTCTATGTTTGAACCAAGGCTGTAATGAGGTCAGGAACTGAATGATCCTAGCAGACCACAAACTGGGATTCATTGAGCAGGTTATTGCTGAGCAGATGCTGCTTGATAGCACTGTACTGACTCCTTCATGGACTCATTGAACCATGGAATCCTACAGTGCAGAAAGAGGCCATTCGGCCCATCCAGTCTGCACCCAGATCCTACTCCCACATCCTTACATATTTTATCCACTAATCCCTCTAACCTATGCATCTCAGGACACTAAGGGACAATTTTACCCTGGCCAATCAACCTAACCCACACATCTTTGGACTGTGGGAGGAAACCGGAGCACCTGGAGGAAACCCATGTAGACACGAGGAGAACATGCAGACTCCACACAGACAGTGACCCAAGCTGGGAATCATTTTACCAATGATTGAGAACAGACTGATGGATGGTAATTGGCCAGGTTGGATTTGTCCTGTTTGTTGTGTATAGAACATATCTGGGCAACTTTTCACATCTTCAGGTAGATGCTAGAGTTGTATCTGCACTGAAACAGCTTGTCCAGGGAAATAGCTAGTTCTGGAATCCAAATCTTCCATACTATTGCCAGAATATTGTCAGGGTCATCACCTTTGCAGTATCCAGTGTCTTCAGTCTTTTTTTGATATCATATGGAGTGAATTAAATGGGCTGAAGACTGGCATCTGTGATGCTGGGGACAGAGATGGATCAGCTACAAAGAACAAAGAACAAAGAGCAACACAGCACGGGAAACAGGCCCTTCGGCCCAACGAGCCCACGCCGCCGTCCTAATGACATATCCTCGTCCTTAGGCTATGCCTATTGTTGAAGATTCCCATATGGGGACCGATATAGGGACAATTTGTTACCCAATCAGCCTAACAGCACATTTTTGGGATGTGGGAGGAAACCGGAGCACCCGGAGGAAACCCACGCAACCATGGGGAGAACGCGCAAACTCCCGCAGACACAGGCCCAAATCCATGTGTCAGCACAGCAACAGCGATAGTCTCTGAGCTGTCATGTTGCCCATCAGATGGTCCAGTTTAAGCATACACTGACGACGTGAAGCACTAGGCAACTCCTGAAGCAACATCCAAGAGCAGCTCTCGCACGACATGCCGCATGCATGCCCCTTGTTGGTCAACAAGGTGGACCGAATTGCCTGCGGAAACAAATAAGACTTAATTAAACATGCTAAAAAAAAAAACTAAGACATTCCCGAGACGAAACTAAAAGATAGTCTACTACTATTTGGTCCTCCCGATATTCAAACAGTCCTGCTATATCCCTCTATCTGCAGACCGCTCATGTGGCTGTCCAAGAGACCCTTAAACAACCCTAGCGTGCCTGCTCCCACCACCTTATTCGGCAGTGCATTCCACACCCCCACTACCCTTTGTGTGAAAAACTGGCCTCTAATATTCGTCTTATACATAGCCCCCCTCACCCTGAGCCCGTGACCCCTCGTTCTATCGCTACTCGGTATTTCTGGCTGAAGATTGCTGCAAATGTCTTATCTTTTGTACTGATGTGCTGGCCTCCTCCATCATTGAGGAGGGGGATATTTGTGGAGCTTGCTCCTCCAGTGAGTTGTTTAATTTTTCCCCACCATTCACGGTTGGATGTGGCAGGACTGCAGAGCTTGGATCTGATCCATTGGTTTTGGGATGGTTTAGAACATAGAACATAGAACACTACAGCACAAACAGGCCCTTCGGCCCACAAGTTGTGCCGAACACATCAAAACCTACCCAGCCATAGACCTATCTATAACCCCCAATCCCATTGGATCCCATATACTCATCCAGAAGTCTTTTAAAAGACCCCAGCGAGTTCGCCTCGACCACCACCGACGGCAGCCGATTCCATTCACTCACCACCCTCTGAGTGAAAAACTTTCCCCTAGCATCCCCTCTGTACTTGCTTCCCTGCACCTTAAATCTGTGCCCTCTCGTCGCGACCATTTCAGCCCTGGGAAATAGTCTCTGAGAGTCCACCCTATCTATTCCTCTCAACATCTTGTAAACCTCTATCAGGTCGCCTCTCAACCTTCGTCTCTCCAGGGAGAACAGTCCCAGCTCCCTCAACCTGTCTTCATAAGGCATGCCTCCCAATCCAGGCAACATCCTTGTAAATCTCCTCTGCACCCTTTCAATAGCTTCCACGTCCTTCCTATAGTGAGGCGACCAGAACTGCGCACAGTACTCCAAGTGTGGTCTGACAAGGGTCCTATAAAGCTGCAGCATTACCTCCTGACTCCTGAACTCAATCCCTCGATGAATGAAGGCCAGTACACCGTAAGCTTTCTTAACCACATCCTCCACCTGGGAGGCCGATTTGAGAGTCTTATGGCCCGGACCCCAAGATCCCTCTGCTCTTCCACGCAGCTAAGACTCCTACCTTTGATAGTGTACTCATTCATCCCGTTGGATCTGCCAAAATGGACCACAACACATTTATCCGCGTTGAAGTCCATCTGCCACTTCTCCGCCCAGTCTTGCATCCTGTCGATGTCCTGCTGCAACTTTTGACATCCCTCCAGACCATCCACAACACCACCGACCTTCGTGTCATCGGCGAACTTACTCACCCAAGAGTTTATTTCTTGCTACTTCTGCTCTTTGGCACACAGTCTCTGTGTTGTACCAGATTAACCTCTCATTTTTCAGTTTATTTGCTATTGCTCGTGCCATGCCCTCCTGCACTCTTTGTTGAACCAGGGTTGATCCCCTGGTTTGTTGGTAATGGTAGAGTGGTGATATGCTGGGCCATGAGATTACAGATTGTGGTTGAGTACAATTCTGCTGCTGCTGATGGCCTTCAGCGTCTCATTGATGCCCAGTTTTGAGTTTCTAGATCTGTTTGAAATCTATCCCATTTAGCACGGTGGTAGTGCCACACAACATGATGGAGGGTATCCTCAATGTGAAGATGGGATTTTATCTCCACAAGGTTCTTGAGGTAGCCACTCCCACTGATACTGTCATGGACAGATCCATCTGCAGCAGACAGGTTGGTGAGGATGAGGTCAAGTATGTTTCTCCCTCTTGTTGGTTCCCTCCCCACCTGCCACAGTCCCAGTCTCGCAGCGATGTCCTTTAGGACCCAGCCAGCTCAGTGTGTGGTGGAGCTACCAAGTAATTCTTGGTGATGGACATTGAATTCCCCACCCAGAGTACATTCTGTGCCTGAGCCACTCGCAGTGCTTATGGAGGAGATTAATCAACTGAGGGGGGTTGGTACATGACAATCAGCAGGAGGTTTCTTTGCCCATGTTTGATCTGATCCCATGATAGTTCAGGGGTCCAGATTCGATGTTGAGGACTCCCAGGGAAACTCTCTCCTGGCTGTATACATCTGTGCCACCACATCTGCTGGGTCTGTCCTGTTGGTGAGACAGGACATATCCAGGAGTGGTGATGATGGTGTCTGGAACATTATCTGTGAGGTATGATTCTATGAGTTTGACTATGTCAGGGTATTGCATGTTCTTTATGTTTCAGATTTGCTATGAGGTAGACATTAACATTTGAAGTTGTACCAGCAGGACCTTGTAATTTAATTGAAGCAATATAATCTTTTTGAGCCATTTGACTTTGTCTGTTAAAACAGAAATTCCTGCTCCTGTGTCTAAATGGGATGTCCATCTACACATTCCAAACTTTAAAAGATATTGTCGGTGCAGACCGACACACTCCATGAAAAGGTATGATATAAAAAAGGTTATTGTTGTACGAATGCTGGAAAAATCATACATGCGCAATAATTTTCCCATTTTAAAAACTGATAAAACAGAAAACCCTGCTCCTGTGTCAAATTTAAATGTTGTGGGTTGCCCATCCACAAGCTCCAATATTTATTTTCACTAACATTTACCTCCTCCAGAAAGGTAAGCTCCTTTGCTTATGTTTCTTCCATTTCTTGTATGTGTCTCTGTTTTAAAACCTTCCCTCCACTTAAAGGTTGTTAGCATTTTTGAGCCACAAAGAGTTTTGAGATGGTCTATTGATCCACCATGGTGGCGCTCTGTCCACGCTGGACATTCTTCATAGAATCATAGAACCCTACAGTGAAAGAAAGAGGCCCTTCGGCCCATCAAGTCTGCTTCGACCACAATCACACCCAGGTGCTACCCCCTATCCCTAATACTTTACCCGCAATCCCGCTAACTTAAGCATCCTAGTACACTAAGAGGCAACTTTTAGCATGGTCAATCAAGCTAACTCGCACATCTATTGGACTGTGGGAGAAACCGGAAGAAGCCCACGCAGGCATGAGGAGAATGTGCAGACTCCACACAGACAATGACCTAAGCCGGGAATTGAACCCAGGTCCCTGGAGCTGTGAAGCAGCACTGCTAACCACTGTGCTACCGTGCCCACCACATTCTTCTCGCTTGTGTGCTTTATGTCCCTGACACCAAAGACATTTCAAAATGACTGCTGGTACACTTTTCCCTGCTTTGGCAGAATGCTTTCTTCCTAATGATTGAGTACTGAATGGGCAAATTTCATCTTCCCCATGGGGCCTCTCCTTCCCCACCAGCGAAGGCAGAATTCTGTTCCCTGAGTTCCATTTGCCTCCCAATCACCAATTTACATTTCTTTCAATGATGTTAACTCCTCTAGAGGACCCCAATTACAATACTGTAATGAACCAGTTTCACCTTTTAAGGTTCAAAATCATATTTCCACCTAATCTTGCTTTCTTTAATTAAATTTAGCTTCTTTATCCTTAAATTCCACTGGATTCTGAAAAAAGAATCAAAAGCTTGCAGAAGTTGAAGTGTCATCAATCCCCTTCTTTGCTATTGTGTCATTAGTGATGGATCCTGTTGCATAAAATGGTGTGCTGACCTGCTCTTTCAGTCTCATCCAGAAGCAATCCTGCACCTTGTGAATCCTTCCTTTGAGTTGTCTTAGTTCTGGGCTTGTTGCAATCATTCTTCACTCTCAAATGGTCCTGGTAGTCTTGGTGTATATTCCATGTTCCAGTGAAGTCCTGAAATTGCCTCTTTTCTCCTGCCTGCTGCTTTGGCCCATATTCTCTGCTGTCCAGGTTTGTGTGGCAGCACACATCCCCTGATGTTTGAACACCTTGGTGAGTCTGTCCTTTGAGGATCTCTCTCTTTTGCCACCCTTTTATGTTGGCTTGTCTTCCTTTTAAGATTGGCTTGGTCTTTTACTCACTGCCGCCATGTTTTGTGGTGTGGTCAGAGTCTAGACAGGAATTATCTATTCTTTCAAAAGCTACAAGCTTGTAGTTTGTTGAGTAGCAGAAGATCAGGGATGGGCCAATCCGGAAGCAGGGCGGTCAGGAGCTAATATTTGCAAACCTGCACATGGGACAGCACGATAGCACAGTGGTTAGCGCTACTGCCTCTCAGCCCCAGGGACGCAGGTTCAATTCCAGCCTCGGGTCACTGTCTGTGTGGAGTTTGTACGTTCTCACCGTATCTGCATGGGTTTCCTCCAGGAGCTTTGGTTTCCTCCTATAGTCCAAGATGTGCAGGTTAGGTGGATTGGCCATGCTAAATTGCCCATTAATGTCAGGGGATTAGCAGAGTAAATATGTGGGGTTATGGAATACAGCCTGGGAGGGATTATGTTCAGTGGCAGACTCAATGGGCCAAATGGTCTCCTTCTGCGGGGATTCTATTGTTCTATGAAATTCTTCATTTGGATCCAAATAAATCTGTTAGTACAAACAGACTGCTTTGTGCACATCAGTGCAAATGTCAAGTCTCTTGAATGCAACTGCATGCAAAAGCAATTACACAGAGAGAGAGAGACAGAGACAGACTTGAGTTACATCTACAAACTGACTCAATTGCACATAAATCACCAGGCCAACCAGGTGTATCAGAGTGTTGGCTAAAGCTGCAGTACCACCACTAAACCATCAGAGGGCAGGAGAAGCTGCAGGCAGAGTGATCTGCCCCAGCGTCTCAACCTCCAGCAGACCCTGTCTTCCTACCCTCCAGCCATCAAATTACAGGATGCCTCCCTCCTCCTGCCCTGCCAAAGACTCTTAAACTCATCTCTGCACAAAGAAGTGCTTCCCTGTCATGATGAATCATGTGAATCTGTTCAAAACTTGTATAATCAGCAATGTGAGATGAACAGAGAGAGAGAGAGAGATGGTCACAAAGTCCACTTTGTAAGTCCAATCAAAGACAAATGATTCTCTTATCATCTTCGCAAAGATCCTCTCTTCCTAACTGTACTGGCATGGCGGAAAGCCATTTCCAGAACATTACCTAACTGAATTGATTTGCACTCAGTTCTATTAAGAGTTAGTTCAAAGTTTGAAGAACTCTGTCTTCTGTTCATGAAGTCCTCATTTTTAACACAAAATAAAGCTGAAGCCTATTGACTATTCTGTCTTGGAGCCGCCATTAGCAGCTCACATTCTCTACATGTTCATTAACCCCTGAAGGGACAATGATTACCAGCTTCTCCTGTCAGCATCGCAGGGACAAGCAAGTTATACATAAAGTGAATAACATTTCTCAGAGTGCTGCCAGCAGAGATCTGTTGGTGAGTTCTAGTTACACTTCAATAGGTATGAAGCAGTGTTTGTAGTCATATGTATAGTTACGTCTTCATTAACTCTTAGAAAGGGATATATTTGGAGCAGTGTCCATGCTTGCTAGTACACGCGTCTCTGTCCAATACTCAGCTGACCCCGGGTGCAATTCATGTGCTCTTATATTGCTGTGTGAATGGTACTGTACTCAATTCCACATTAACCCTGTATGTACCAGACCTTATACAATAAGTACTAAATTGCAGACTCGAGTTTAATCGAGGTGCTTGGGTGGTTTACACATAGAATAACAGATACCCGGGAGTGAGTCACAGAGTGGAATATAATCAAGAGGTTCAAGGGATTTATATGTGAGATAACAGATACCAGGGAGTGAGTTACAGACTGGAATCTAATTGAGAGATTTGGGTGGTTTATATATAAAGTGACAGATCCCACAGTGTGAGTTACAGACTAGAACCTAATCAAGGGGTTTGGGTGGTTTACATGTAGAATAACAGATATCCAGGAGTGAAATATAGGCTGGAATCTAATTGAGAGATTCAGGTAGTTTATATATAGAATAACAGATATCTGAGAGTGAGTTATAGCATGGAATCTAATCAAGGGGTTTGGGTGGTTTACATATAGAATAACATATCTGGGAATGAGTTACAGACTGGAATCTAATCGAGGTGCTTGAGTGATTTAGATGTAGAATAACAGATACCAGGAGCGAATTACAGACTGGAATCTAATCGAGAGGTTCAGGTGGTTTATATATAAAATAATAGATATCCAAGAGTGAGTTACAGGGTGAAATCTAATTGAGAGATTTGCATGGCTTACATATAGAATAACAGATACTGGGGAGTGAGTTACAGACTGGAATCTAATTGAGAGGTGTGGGCACTTTATATAGACAGTAACAGATATCAGGGAGTGAGTTACAGACTGGAAACCAATCAAGGGTTTAGAGTGGTTTATATATAGAATAACAGATCCTGAGAGTGAGTTACCGACTGGAATCTAATAAGGGGTTTGGGTAGCTTATAGACAGAATAAAAGATATCCCAGAGTGAATTACAGACTGGAATTTAATTGAATGGTTTGGATGGTTTATATATAGAATAACAGATACCCGGGAGTGAGTTACAGACTGGAATCTAATGGAGGAGTGTGGGTGGTTTATATATAGATTAACGGATACCCGGGAGTGAGTTACAGACTGGAATCTAATGGATGAGTGTGGGTGGTTTATATATATAGAATAACAAATATCTGGGAGTGAGTTACAGACTGGAATCTAATGGAGGAGTGTGGGTGGTTTATATATAAAGAATAACAAATATCTGGGAGTGAGTTACAGACTGGAATCTAATGGAGGAGTGTGGATGGTTTATATATATAGAATAACAAATATCTGGGAGTGAGTTACAGACTGGAATCTAATGGAGGAGTGTGGATGGTTTATATATATAGAATAACAAATATCTGGGAGTGAGTTACAGACTGGAATCTAATGGAGGAGTTTGGGTGGTTTATATATAGATTAACGGATACCCGGGAGTGAGTTACAGACTGGAATCTAATGGAGGAGTGTGGTGTTTATATATAGAGTGGTTTATATATATTACGGATACCCGGGAGTGAGTTACAGACTGGAATCTAATGGAGGAGTGTGGATGGTTTATATATATAGAATAACAAATATCTGGGAGTGAGTTACAGACTGGAATCCGATCAAGAGCTTGTTTGATTTATATTTTTAACTAACTCTATCTGTGCCACATACAACATCAAAACCTTGATACTAAAACATTTTTTAATGACTGTGTTTATACAGAAAGGAAGCTGCAGAGCTTTCTGAGCATACATCCCAGTCAAATGCTGAGTGAAAACTGCATTGTTTGAATTGCTGCTTATTGAATGAGAAGATGATTTTTGTGCAAAGGTTGAATTGTTCCATATTTAACTTTGTGTGTCTATGTTGATATGAGTTGACATGTGATATAAGCTCATGGTGCTTGATTAGTTAAGTCTGGGTGTTTCTTGTTAATTCATTCATTGGATGTGGGCATTGCTGGCTCAGCCAGCATTTATTGCCCATCCCTAATTGCACTTGAACTGAATGGCATGCATGGAATTTTAAGAATCAGCCACATTGTTGTGGATCTCAAGACACATAGGCTAGTCAGGTAAAGATGGCAGATTTTCTACCCTAGAGCAGATTAGTGAATCATATACATCAGTAAACAGTGGTTGCAAACTCAAATTTCACCATCGCCCGTAGTGGGATTTGAACTCAGGTCTCCAGAGAATTGCCTTGGGTCTCTGGATTAGTCTTCCAGTGATAAGAACATTGCTCCAACACCTCCCCTTGTGGACTGAGAGAAAAGTAACAGCTCAGTGTTTCAGGAGCTGGAAGCCACATCCAGAAGTATGGAGTAGGTATTCCAAAGCAATGAGTAAAACTAGATGGACCGAATGGCCTCCTTCTGCAGTGCAGGAATTGTATGGATTTTACACATCTCTGAACACTGAGGATCAATTTAGCACGGCCAATCCACCTAATCTGCACATCTTTGGACTGTGGGAGGAAACCTACACTGACATGGGGAGAACATGCAGACCATTGTGCCACCATTAATGAAGTTAGGATAAACCTTTAAAGATCATTGGTTAGACCTCAATTGGAGTATTTTGTCCATTGCTGCAGGCAGGAGAGTTGGTAACCAGGACACACAGATTGAAGGTAATGGGCCATCAAAGTAGAGGGTAATTTTCAATTCTGCAGTAAGCTGTTATGATTAGGAATGTTTTGTCTGAAAGGGTAGTGGAAGCAGACTATAGTAAATTTCAGAAGGAAATTGATACTCAAGGGGAAAATTTCCAATGCCGCACGGTGGCACAGTGGTTAGCACTGCTGCCTCACAGTGACAGGGACTTGGGTTCAATTACAGCCTTGGGTCACCGTCTGCCTGGGTTTCCTGCGGGTGCTCCAGTTTCCTCCCACAGTCCAAAGATCTGCAGATTAGATTGACTGGCCATGCTAAACTTACCCTGGTGTTGGGGGGAATTAGCAGGGTAAACATATGGTGTTACGGGAATAGGCCATGATGGGATTGTGGTCGGTACAAATTTGATGGGCCGAATTACTTCCTTCTGCACAGTAGGGATTCTATGATTCTATATGGAAAAGAGAAAGGATGGAACTAAATGGATAGATCTTTCAAAGTGTTAATGCACTGATGGACCGAATGTTCTTCACTTGCATTGTCCCATCATGGTGATTGATAAAGAGCAGTGGAGTTTGCGCTGATATCCTAGCCAATACTTATCCCTCAGCAGATTAAACTGTCACTATCACATTGTGGATTGGGACATCTTACTGTGTGGGAATATTGTATGCCACGCTTAAAGGAGTGTAAAGTGCTTTGAGATGGAGGGAGAGCTTTTAACTTTATGGTTCAAGTGGTGAAGCTGGAGTGGCTCTCCCCAGGTGGAATGAAAAGAGGGAGATTTGAAAGAGACACACAACATTATAACAGGCCTGGATACGGTAGAGAAAGGAAAGCTGATCCCAATGGCTGGAAGGCTAGGGTTAAGGTTTTGAACAAGAGATTAAGTGGGATGTGAGGAAGAGTTCTAAACACAGCGAATGGTCAGGACCAGGAATTGGACTGCTTCCCATAAGGATGGTGGTAATGGAAACAACCAGTGGTTTGAAAAGGAAATTCCATGGGTGCTTGAAGGTAGTAAACTGGCAGGGTAATTGATTCAGAGCAGGGGACTAGGACTGACTGAATTGCTCCCCACATAGAATTCCACCCCCCCCCCCCCCCCCCCCCCCGCCAACCCCCTACTCCACCTTCTGAGCCATAGTAAGTCTATTAGTCTGCACGCTGGGGTTGCAGAAAAACTACAGAAATGTACCCTCTTGCTTCTCTTTCAACCCTTCCTTACTGAACGAGTCTCGTTCAACTGAAGTAATTAAAGCCATCAGGTAATGCACTGGAAATTACTGCAGCTGCCTGAGGCACGGAAGCTTCAATTGTTGTACAGTAAAGCTTAACATCAACCTTTCTGATGGATGTGTAAAGACAAATACTCACAATGCACGCAACTTTCATCTTCAACATCAGAGGTACCGAAAGAAGCAATTACTCAGGGGAACAAAATAATCTTCTTGTTTCATTGAATTTCTGATCCAATACAAGAACTATCTCCTCAGATAGTGTCATGGGGGAAGCATCGGTAGATCCCGATTATTGTAGATTCTTTGGAACCTAGATCATTGCAAACTTTCGTATCTCTTAGTCCTCGGCTGACATGCCCTCAGCCCAGGTATGGTGCACATTATCCAGTATTTGATGCTCCGCTGTTCACTTAACATTGTGAACAGGTGTATAAATGCTCAATGTATTCACAAGATAGAAGCCAAAAATATATTAAAATTATATAACACTGCCCCAGTCATGTAAATGGCATTTTCCAAAAGTGTCCATGAGCTAAGAATGTGTGTATATGTGATGCATGTGTTTGAGGTGTATGTGTTGAGTATGCGTGTGTTTTCTCTAAGTATTGTGTGTGTGTCTTGTGTCTGGATGTGTGAGTGTGTGTGTTCTGTCTGTTTGTGTGTATTGGCTGTGTGTATGTGTGTGTGTTTTGTGTCTGGGTTTGTGTGTGTGTATATTACGTATGGATGTCTGTGTGTGTCTGCATGGTGTCTGTGTGTGTGTGTCTGTGTCTGTGTCCGCATGCACACATTGTGTGTGTGTGTGTGTGTGTGTGTGTGTGTGTGTGTGTGTGTGTGTGTGTGTGTGTGTGTGTGTGTGTGTGTGTGTGTGTGTGTGTGTGTGTGTGTGTGTGTGTGTGTGTGTACTGTGTCTGGTTGCATGTGTCCCTTTAAATTTGTGAGTGATTCAATTTAAACATTACCCAGCAGACAAATTTTATTCTCAAACAAGATAAAAGTTACTTCCTTACAAACTAGACTCAGTAACTGAAAATTACTTAGGTAAAAATGATAATGTGACATCAAATACAAATGCAAAGATTCAAATTCAGGTAAAGGATAAAAATACATAAAGATGATATTTTCAAATCAGTCTCTGTGAGATAGAATCGTAGACCTTCCTTCCAAGATGAGGGGATTGAAATTTGAGATTAATTTGGATGACTTCTGTAGCTGACCAGTCAGTGTTTGCCTCTCTCGGGTGAACTCAGCAGGTATTTGGGAGAGGGAGGTTTCTTATTCTTCACCAAATCTGCAGTTAACTTGAAGGTTGCCTGGACATTTTCAGTAGAAAACAACAGTTGACTTATTTAAAAGAAAAGCCTTCCTCTCTAGGCCAAGACCCTTTCCTTGAACTTCTTTCTCCGACTTTCTCTCAGGGTTCTGCGCACAGAGGGCTGTTCTCAACCTGTCTTTAAACCAGTTCCAAAAAGGCCGCTATTCCAAACTGTCCAATCACACTTCCAAATTAGGTATTGGGTTAATATGGTGGGGATGTGGGGGAGGTGGACATTGTCACACCCATTGTCTGAAGTAATTAATCTTCCAAAAGGTCTCAGCCATTAACTTGAATGGTTTCCAACTTGCACAGGTTTGAGGCGATAAGGAAGAGCTATTCACACCTTGAAGAAAGCCACAATGAGTGGCTTCTGTTTATCTCGTGTGCAAATGCAAATTGGATTTCAAATTGTCTTCACATGTTTGGACGTGTCTGTCTGCAATCTCTTGGAACCTTCTGGAAGCTTGACCTCCGTGATAGTGGGAAAGATCAGGTGGCAGCCACCTTTAAGGCTTCCATTTTAAAAAGATTCGCTTTTTTATGGTTACAAACTCTACAGTATCACAAGCACATTTAGCACCGGAGAACACGGCAAGGTGTTTCAACAAGGGCATTAGTAAACTCCGAGTAACAAAAGGAGGTCTTCGAGCAAGGGCCTTTTCAAAGTGGTAGATTTTAAACAGTGATCTGAAAGGAGAAGATAGAGACAGAGAGGTGAAGAGAGGGAATTTCAGAGATCTGAGCCCAAACTGGTGAAGTCACTGCCATCCACAGTGGAGTATAAAAGCCAGCAAGAAGCCACAATACAGTGATTGCAGAGAATGTGTACTTAGAAGTGATCTCAGATATAGGGAGGGGCAAGGCCATTGAAGGATTTATAAACAAGTATCCGGATTTGAAAATCGAGTAGATTTGGGGTGGCACAGTGGTGGAGTGTTAGCACTGCTGCCTCACAGCGCCAAGGACCCGGTTTCAAGTCCAGCCTCGGGTCACTTGTCTGTGCGGAGTTTCCATGTTCTCCCCATGTCTGCATGCGTTTTCCTCCAGGTCCCCTGGATTCCTCCCACACTCCAAAGACATGCTGGTTAGGTTAATCGGCCATGCTAAATTGACCCTAGTGTCAGGGGATTAGCAGGGTAAATGCATGGAGTTATGGGAATTGGGCCTGGTGGGATTGTGATCAGTGCAGACTCAATGGGCTAAATGGCCTCCTTCCATACCATGGATTTCAATGATTCTAGTACCAAACCCAGGATTACAAATCATCGTACAAGCCCACACAGTATATTGTAGAATTGTCAACCTCCCCCTCCCACACCTCCCATGCACATCATCACCCTACAGACTTCCAATCACCATTCTCCTGCACAACCAACCCCCTGATACACACACAGCCCCAACACAGACACTCCATTCCACAAAGCCCCCACTAATTGCCATCCTCCAACAAACCCCCCCCCCCGCCGATTGCTGGCCTTTGGATCGTTCCCACCTTCCATGTTGTGAGCTTCCCAATCACCAGTCCCACCATTAGCCCCCACCTCTCCAATGCAGAGCTCCCCCTTCCCTTCCCTTCCTACCAATCTTCCTCTCCCCCTTTCTGGCTCTGCCCCCCTCAGGCCCTGTCTTCTTGGCACTGACTGGTGCCTAGTGGACAGTACCAGGGTGCCAGGCTGGCAGCGCCCAAGGGCACTGTCCCCTTGCTCTTGATCAGCCCAGGGGCTTCAAAGCCTCCAATCCAGCCAATGGTGCCATCACACCAGGACCAGCTCTGCTCTCACTGGTGACAAGGGTGGAAAACTAAGAAATCCCAGATGATTATATCCAGAGCTTGCTAAACAGATTGAAATTAGGTCATCAATATTAAAATCTGCCTCGTGCCCTTCCTACCCTTCACAAAAAGTGGACCAGGAAGATTAGGATCTTCCTGATACCAGATACCAGGCATGAATCAGAGTTTTGGACTCCCGTTGAAATTTTCTGCTCTGCCAAGTAACTTGAGTAGTGCATTGGGTGGGAAAATCATGCCCCCCCCCCAAGTGCCATGTGTAATATGGTTCTTCTGGGATGGAGTTCCTGACTGCAATGCATTCATTCCCCAAGTTAAATCCCCTCCTCTCTCTGCCCCTCTGCTTAGCAAGTAAGAGCCCAATAGCTGCGCCAGGCAGTCCATTGAGCTTCATGCACAGTGTCATAAATTGGACATTTGACACAATCCTGGAGAGTGTGGTTAGATTCTTTCCACTGGACACTCAATAGATCAGCAGCAAGGTTGCCGCAGAAGGATACCCAATGATCAACACAAATTTTGAAGTGACTCAACCAATGGCAACAGTCTGAAATATAATATCTGGCTCATTAGAATATTGCACCAATTTGCCTTTTGCTAAACTTCTCAAACCCATGGCAATGAGCAATTTAATCAAGGTTGGCTGATAGACCAGTGGCAGAGGGTGCAAGTGAGATAGTGTGCCAGTCAGACAGTGATTGTGCCAGTGAGAGACTGTGTCAGTGAGAGAGTGTGCTGGTGAGGCAGTGAGAGAGTGAGGCAGTGAGAGAGTGTGCCAGTGAGAGACTGTACCAGTGAGAGTATGCCAGTGAGATTATGTGCCAGTGAGAGAGTGAGACTGAGAGTGTGCCAGTGACAGCGTGTGTCAGTGAGGCAGTGTGCCAATGAGACAGTGTGCCAGTGAGACAGTGTGCCAACCAATATGAAGTCCAAATGATTTAAGACCTTTTCATTCTCCAGCTTAGTATGATTTTCATTTAACAGAAAAACCATCAAAACAGTCCATTGCTGTACCTATCCTGGGAATGTTTGATGGGACAGTGTAGCAGGAGCTTTATTTTGTAACTAATCTAATGGGCATGATGTGGAAATGCCAGTGTTGGACTGGAGTATACGCAGAATCTGTCAGATGAGGAGGATCACAACAGAGACCTCCAGACACTGAAAGATGCCCTCATAAGAACAGGATATGGCGGTCGATTCATCAATCGAGAGTTCCGAATCACTACAGTGAAAAAGCACACCGACCTCCTCAGAAGACAAACATGGGACACAGCAGACAAAGTACCCTTAGTTGTCCAGTACTTCCCTGGAGCGGAGAAGCTATGACGTCTTCTGCAGAGCCTTCAACATGTCATTGATGAAGGCGAACATTTCGCCAAGGCTATCCACACACCCCCACTTCTTGCCTTCAACCCTGCCACAGCAACCTCTGCAAAGCATGCCAGATCATCAACACAGATGCCATCATCTCATGTGAGAACTCCATTCACCGAGTACACGGTACATACACTTGCAACTCGGCCAATGTTGTCTACCTGATACACTGCAGGAAAGGATGTCCCAAGGCTTGGTACATTGGGGAGACCATGCAGACACTACGACAACAGATGAATGAACACCGCTTGACAATCACTAGGCACGACTGTTCTCTTCCTGTTGGGGAAGACTTCAGCAGTCACGAGCGTTCATATTTGGGTAAGCGTTCTCCAAGGCAGCCTTCATATCACACAATAGTGCAGAATCGCTGAGCAGAGACTGATAGCCAAGTTCTGCACACATGAGCATAGCTTCAACTTGAATCTTGGGTTTATGTCACACTATCTGTAACCCCCCATGACTTACCTGGGTTGAAAATCTCACTAACTGCCCTGGCTGGAGACAATACACATCTCTTTAACCTGTGCTTAATCCTCTCTCCACTCACATTGTCTGTACCTTTAAGATTTGATAACCTGTGAAAACTTGCATTAAACCATTATTTTGTAAATTGAGTGTCTTTATATTCCCTGTTTGTGAACAAAACGCTCACTCACCTGACAAAGGAGCAGTGCTCCGAAAGCTAGTGGCTTTTGCTACCAAATAAACCTGTTGGACTTTAAACTGGTGTTGTGAGACTTCTTACTATGTTTAATCCAGTCCAACGCCTTCATCTCCACATCATGATTAACCACATCCTCGAAAGAGATATGTGCAACACCTCATTGAATGTTGTGACCTCTCTGCCTGCCACCCTATTGGCTGAAAGTCAGATGAACCTTCAAAGAAGGGAGAGGGGATAAAATCAGCCATTTTCAAGACATACTCCAGCAAAGATTCCACCAAACCTCCTGTGACCTGGAACAATACAAGAGGGTGTGCAAGATCCACCTTCATTCTAAGAGGACCCTGAGTTAATTTGTTGCAATGAGCTCAGTGAATTGAATCCAACAATCCAGTTGATTGCACCAGACTAGGCAGTATCTATTTCTTAAGCAATTAAATTAGTTTGGAGAAAGTTAACTTCATTTATTGTGTAAGAATTGGTTCTTTAGTCTGTGAGTGTTTTGTAATAAAGCTATGTTTGAATCACAGTCACTTGTCTGTCTCGTAAAGTAAAAGCACATGAGTAAATGTATGATAAATTGATCAAAATGTATAGAGTATTTCACAGATGTGTGAATGGGATGAATCTGTTTGAACTATTAGTTTAAGGGTATTTTGGCAAGGGGACAGATAGGATACCCCAGCACACTTTCAGATAGGGCAATAAGATCTACAATGAAGAGAGAGACCGATGCACAATTGAACTTCTTGAGCCAAAAGGGGAATATTTCCTATGTGAAAACTATGTCCCCTTTGATTTGGGAGTGCTTGATCATGTAAATGGAGGCATTAAGTGGGAAGATATTGAAAACCCAGACAGTTAAGTGGATTCCACAAGTTACCTGGAATTTTAAAAAATGCTATGTGTGGCTGGTCTCCGGTAAATGCATACAAGGCTACACATGTTAGTGTGGAATGGGGGTGAAGGAGGAGACAAATGGATCTATTGACAGAGCTGAGAGTAATTCTCAAGTGTCAAGCACAGAGCGAGGAGAGGAAAGCAAAGTATATTTGAAATGCCACAGATGTCTGACTGCTAAAAAGGTCAATTATGAGGTCCAGCCCAATCCCTTCGAGTCTTTTCATCCAATAACATCAGCCACACTGATTAAACAACGGCTTGACATTCTACCACCCATTACCATTGATTCAGGCAACTCTCCATAGTAACAGTCTTGTAAACCGTATGTATTTTATGCAAAAATCAATATTCACATTACTCTGATTCAATTCAGGACAAGTCGTAAAAGACCCTCAAGAATCACCCGATTGATGCAAGGTTCAAATTTTACAGGTTTCTTCAAAAATAAACTTCTCTTTTTGTCACATCGACCTGGTTCACAGGGGTCAAAATTAAATTCTCGTCCTGCTGTCAAACTGGGAATGAAGCGGGTTGGAGCTCAAGCTACACCACAGCAGTGAAATTACATTAAATAGGGCGCAAGGAAGTCCAGACTGGCAGGACTGGGAGGGAGTGGGGGGAGGGGTGCAGATATGGGGAATGAGGCTGGTGCAGAGTGGATTGTAAACCCATTTTAACATGGGAGGTATGTCTCACTGCTTTCAGACTGAGATATGCATTTTTAATGTCGTGCCAGGAAGATGGGGTTCGGAAGCTCGGTAGCTGCATCTAATTGAATTGTGTAGTATTCTCTGACACAGCTACTTGCTTCTTATCGAGACCACATTCACAGTAATAGGGGCAGCTTACAGATCATCGCATTATGGAAGAAATGGGGGGGGGGAGGAGAAATTGTAAACAAATGAAGGAGATGAGTTAAACCACTGAATAATAATCATAAGTGATTCTAACTCCATTGTTTATTTCTTAGTGTCACAAGTAGGCTTACATTAACACTGCAATAAAGTCACTGTGAAAATCCCTGAGTTGCCACACTCTGGCGCCTGTTGAGGTTCACTGACGGAGAATTTAGCATGGTCAATGCATCTAACGAGCACATCTTCCGGACTTTGGGAGGAAACCGGAGCACCCGGAGGAAATCCACGCATACCTGGGAGAACTTGCAGGCTCCGCACAGACAGTGATCGAGGCCGGAATTGAACTCAGGTCCCTGGCACTGTGCTAACAACTTTTCTCTTTTCTAAACTGGGGAATTTCCATCAGGGAAAGAGGAAATAATTGAAATAAAAATGTAAGCACTGGTAGGAGTAAAAACATTAACAGTTAATTAGTAAAACCGTGAACTATTTAACTAAAACACTACAGCAGTGCAGATGATGTGAACAAAGAACAAGAGAACAAAGAACAATACAGCACAGGAAACAGGCCCTTTGGCCCTCCAAGCCTGTGCCACTCATGTGCCCAACTAGACCATTCATTTGTATTCCTCTATTCCCAGTCTGTTCATGTGGCTATCTAGATAAGTCTTGAACAATCGGCTTCAACCACCTTGCTTAGCGGCTCTTTCTAGGCCCTCACCACCTTCTGTATAAAATACATTCCCCTGACATCTGTGTTGAATCTTGGGCCCCTTAACTTTGAACTTGTGACCCCTCCTGTTCGTCACCTCTGACCTGGGAAAAAGTTTCCCACTGTTCACCCGATCGATGCCCTGCACAATTTTATACACCTCTATTAGGTCACCCCTCATCCTCCATCTTTCCAGGGAGAACAACCCCAGTTTACTCAATCTCTCTTCATAGCTAAGAGCCTCCACACCAGACAACATCCTGGTAAACTTTTCCTGTACTCTCTCCAAAGCCTCCACATCCTTCTGGTAGTGTGGTGACCAAAACTAGATGCAGTATTCCAAATGTGGGCTAACCAACGTTCTATATAGCTGCAACATCATTTGCCAACTTTTATACTCTATGCCCTGTCCAATAAAGGCAAAATGCCATATACCTTCTTCACCACCCTCTCTACCTGTGCTGCCACCTTTAGGGATCTGTGGACTTGCACACCCAGGTGCCTCTGTGTACCTAGACTCCTGATAGTTCTGCCATTTATTGTATAGCTCCTCCCTACATTAGATCTACTGAAATGCATCACTTTGCATTTATCTGGATTAAATTCCATCTGCCATTTCCCCACCCAATTTTCCAGCCTATCTATATCCTACTATATTCTCTGACAATGTTCATCGCTATCTGCAAGTTCAGCAATCTTTGTGTCATCCGCAAACTCACTGATCACACTAGCTGCATCTTCTTTCAAATCATTTATATATATCACAAACAGCAGAGGTCCCAGTACAGACCCCTGTGGAACACCACTGGTCGCAGACTTCCAACTGGAAAAAGATCCCTCCAAAGCTACCCTCTGTCTTCTATGGTCATGATGTAGAGATGCCGGCGTTGGACTGGGGTAAGCTCAGTAAGAGGTCTGACAACACCAATTTTAAATCCAACCGATTTATTTGATAGTAAACTTGCTAGCTTTCGGCGTTTGTGCCTTCGTCAGACGAATGAGGTGTTCTAGTCTCCAAAAGCACACATATCAGCACAGACAGTTTACAGATTGCTGATTAGAATGAGAATCCTTACACCTAACCTGCCATTTAAGTCTTAAAGTGGCTAACAATGTGAGTGGAAAGAACACTGAGCACAGGTTAGAGTGATGTGTATTGTCTCCAGACAGCACAGTAAGTGAGGTTTTTTGCTAACCCAGGCAAGTCATGGGGGTTACAGATAGTGTGACATGAAGCCAAGATCCCTGTTAAGACCGTTCTCATGTGTGCGGAACTTGGCTATCAGTCTCTGCTCAGCGACTCTGCGCTGTCGTGTGTCGTGAAGGCCCCCTTGAAGAACATTTACCCGAAGGTCGGAGGCCGAATGCCTGTGACTGCTGAAGTGTTCGCCCACAGGAAGGGAACTGTTTTGCCTGGTGATTGTTGAGCGATGTTCATTCACTCGCTGTCGTGGTGTCTGCATGGTCTCCCCAATGTACCATGCTTTGGGACATCCTTTCTTGCAACGTATTAGGTTGACAACGTTGGCCGAGTTGCAAGATTATGTACCGTGTACCTCATGTCCCGCACACATGAGGACGGTCTTAACAGGGATCTTGGCTTCATGTCACACTATCTGTAACCCCCATGACTTGCCTGGGTTAGCAAAAAGCCTCACTTACTGTGGTGTCTGGAGACAATACACATCACTCTAACCTGTGCTCAGTGCTCCTTCCACTCACATTGTTAGCCACTTTAAGACTTGAATAGCAGGTTAGGTGTAAAGATTCGCATTCTAATCAGTAATCTGTAAACTGTCTGTGCTGGTATGTGTGTTTTTGGAGACCAGAACATCTCATTCACCTAACGAAGGCACAAACACCAAAAGCTAGCAAGTTTACTATCAAATAAATCGGTTGGATTTAAAATTGGTGTTGTCAGACTTCTACGGCTAAGCCAGTTCTCCACCCATCTAGCTAGCTCACCTTTTATCCCATAAGATTTAACCTATTGTACCTGGCATGAGGGACCTTGTCAAATGCTTCACTAAAATCCATATAGACGACATCCATGACCCTTCCCTCGTCAATCGTTTTTGTCACCTCCTCAAAAAGCTCAACCAAGTTTGTGAGACATGACCTCCCTTGTACAAAACCATGTTGTCTATGGCTAATGAAATTGTTCCGTTCTAAATGTGCATACATCCTATTTCTAAGAACCTTCTCCAACAATTTCCCTACCACGGACATCAAGCTTACCGGCCTATAATTACCTGGGTTATCTTTGCTACCTTTCTCAAATAACAGGACCACATTTGCTACCCTCCAATCCTCTGGGACATCACCTGTGCCCAGTGAAGAGACAAAGATTTCTCTCAGAGGCCCAGCAATTTCATCTCTTGTCTCCCTGAGCAGTCTACGGTAGTTGCCATCAGGCCCTAGGGACCTGTGTTGCAGCTGCAGTAGGTGGCTTACACATGGTCCCCATTGTGATCCAAGGCCATCAAACCTACAATCATGGCTGCAGCTTGGGGAACTAATGAGCTGGAGTCAGAGCTTCAGATACTGTGGTACATTGGCGTCAGAATCAGGAAGGTCATCTGGACACTCCTTCGTACCCTTTAGGCTCGGCTCTTCTGATTTGGTCTGTGGTGAGGAAAGGGAAGGTGTCCTGTGAGTGAGGCAGTAAGGAGATCAACAGGGTTTAAGTGGAGGAAACTCAGCCTTTGAAATTATCCAACGGGTTGAGTTTCTTGCCACTGGTATTGATGAGAGTGGGGGCTGCAGGATACCGCACATAGCTGTTTGGTACAAGAAGCCATTCATGTAGGGAGAGGCGGGGTGGTGGGGAAATAAGAATGTATTGGTGATAGTGGATAGTATAGTTAGGGGATGAGGCACAATTCTCTGTAGCTGAGAGAAAGAGAACACCCAGAAGTTGCCTGTCTGGTGCCTGGGACATCTGCTCGGGGCTGGAGAGGAATTTGCAATGGGAGATGGAAGATCCAGTTGCCATGTACCAATGACTAAGGTAGAGTTAAGAAAGACATTCTTCATAGTGAGTATAAGCAGTTAGGCATTAAATTCAAAGCAGAAGCTCAAAGGTTACAATCTCTGGATTCTAATCTGAGCGATGAGCAAATTAGCGAAAAGTAAGATCAACCGGCTGAATGTATGCTTTGAAGACTCATTGGGAGCAGTGGCTTTCTATTCATGAGGCACTAGCAGCAGCACTGGGAAACTGGGAATTGTCCAACTGGGATGACCTTTACCTGGCCTGGGTTTGATTCCGGGCTTGGGTTACAGAATGTGTGGAGTCTGTACATTCTCCCCATGTCTGCATGGGTTTCCTCCCACAATTTGAAGATGTGCTGGTTAGATGCATTGGCCGTGCTAAGTTTTCCCTCAGTGTACCTGAACAGATGCCAAAATGTGCCTCAGGGGTCTGTTTTGGGGCCCCTGCTGTTTGTAATTTTTATAAATGATCTGGATGAGGGTATTGAGGGATGGATCAGTAAATTTGCAGATGATACTAAAGTTGGTGGTGTGGTAGATAGTGAAGAAGGGTGTTTTAGTTTACAAAGTGACTTGGACAAGTTGCAGAGCTGGGCCGAGAGGTGGCAAATGGAGTTTAATGTGGAAAAGTGTGAGGTAAGGCACTTTGGCAGGAACAATAAATGTGTAGAGTATAGGGCTAATGGTAGGGCTCTTAATAGTGTTGAGGAACAGAAGGATCTTGGTGTATGTGTCAATAGATCCCTGAAAGTAGGCAGTCAAGTGGATAAAGTTGTTAAGAAGGCATATGGAGTCTTAGCTTTTATTGGTAGGGGATTGAATTTAGGAGCCGCAGTATCATGTTGCAACTGTACAAAACTCTAGTGCGGCCGCACTTGGAGTATTGTGTGCAGTTCTGGTCCCCACATTATAAGAAGATGTGGAGGCATTGGAGAGGGTACAGAGGAGGTTTACCAGGATGTTGCCTGGTATGGAGGGCAGGTCTTATGAAGAGAGGCTGAGGGATTTGAGGTTGTTTTCGTTAGAAAGGAGGCTGCTAAGAGGGGACCTAATCGAAACATATAAGATGATTAGAGGTTTGGATAGGGTGGACAGTGATAGCCTTTTTCCTAGGATGGAAAAAGCTAGCCCGAGGGGACACAACTTTAAATTAAGGGGTATGAGTTATAGGACGGATATCAGAGGTAGGTTCTTTACTCAAAGAGTGATTAGGGCGTGGAATGCCCTGCCTGCAGCTGTTGTGGATGCGCCAAGTTTGGTGGCGTTTAAGAGGTTAGTTGATAAGTATATGGATGAGAAGGGAATGGTTTAGTTAGGAGGGGCATTGCTTTTTATTTTGGTCGGCACAACATCGAAGGCCGAAGGGCCTGTTCTGTGCTGTATTGTTCTATGTTCTATGTTCTATGTGGCAACGAGGGGATTTTCAAAGTAACTTTATTGCAGTGTTAATGCAAGCCTACTTGTGACAATAATAAATACGCTCTAAACTTTGAAACTTCAAGAGAAATAGGAAAAGCTCACCAGCCAAACATTTAACCTGCACATCTAGAGTTTCCTTTCTGAATGAGGTTCTGACTGGGTCCTGGTTACAGGCAGTGGTGGCTAGCTTCACTTGCCTCTCAAACCCTCCTTCCTTTATTGCCTCATTCCTCTCAAGGCCTCACTGTTTCATTGTCATCGAATATCTTCAAGGTTGACTTTGAGTGAAATTTTTGAATAAAAGGGGGAGTAAAGCACTATGAGGTTGCGAGACAGGAAAGTTGAATTAAGGTCATAATCAGATCAGCCATGATCTTACAGAATGCTATTCTGTAGAGGCCTACTCTACTACTCCTGCTCTTATTTCTTATATTTCATACTACTTCTGCTACCAGTGAATGTAGTTGGGGGGAAGGGTAATGTTTTCATCCTATTAGTCTGCATCTAAATGATGGCTGAGTTTCAACAAAACTTGATATACAAGTAAACAATGGCCCAGAGGGGAACTGGTAAGATTTTGACCACTGTACTTATCCTGGAAGTTTTAAAGGATTGGTTAACACTGGGAGATGGGGGAGAATTTATAATGTTGACGTTTTTAGAATGTTATAGATTGCTTCAGATGCAATGATGCAATTCGTTGCAGCTGTCAAAATGCAGGCAGAGTTTTCAGAGCAGGTTGTTGCATATGGATTGGCCTGAAGTCAGAGATGAGGAGGAGCCTGTGGGAATCTGGAGAGGCTGGGCCAGTAAGTATGTTCAAGATTGAGACAAACAGGTTTTCGATCAGTAAGGGAATCAAAGGCGGCGCAGTGGCACATTGGTTATTGCTGCCTCACAACACCATGGATCTGGGTTCAATTCCAGCCGCGGTCATTGTCTGTGTGGAATTTGCAATTCTCCCCATGTCTGCCTGGGTTTCCTTCGGGTGCTTCGGGTTTCCCCGCACTCCAAAGATGTGTGCTAGGTTGATTCTGGGGGAACCAGTAGGGTAAATGTGTGGGGTTACGGGGATAGGGCCTGGGTGGGATTGTTGGCGGTGAAGCCACAATGAACCAAATGAGCTCCTTCTGCACTGTAGAGATTTTATTCTAATGATTATGGGGATAAGGCAGGAAAGTGGAGTCCAGGATTTTATCAGATCAGTCATGAATGGCAGAGCAAATCCGATGGGCCAAATGGCCAATTCTGCTCCCACATCTAATGGAAGTCTTGGTGAGATGGAAGGTGTTAAATAAAGTGAGTTATTTTTTTCTTTTTCAGCTTTGTGTTTGCAGGCAGACAGAGAAAAGCCTTGAAGGAGAGCTGCATAATTGTCTTAATGTTGAGTTAGTCACAACTTGGCAGAGCGCCCTCTCTTCACTTGCGTTTCTTGAACTTTAACCTAACATTGCCCCTGACTTGCCCTTACCAGCAACCCATGCCAAGCTGAGGTAGTCTTATTGTCCCCCACCCACCCGACTCCAGCCAGCAGACGACCATGAACTGGACCTCTGGTGCTGCGTCATGTTTCTGCATCACACCGCTGTGTGTACAACCACGTGATGGTGCTCTCATTCCCTGCACAGTGTGGGAGATGTGTACGAAAATAACAGGGGAGAAAAAGAAAGGTTCAAAGATGAAACTGAGTTTGGGAGAAAACTCGAAGATGCTGGAAATGTGCAGCAGATCTGTCAGCTTTTGTAATGTGAAAGGACAGCTGAGTGTTTCAGTTGGCAGACAGCAGGTAATAAGTCCCTTATCAGACTGAATCAAACTGGGGAGCCTGGTCTTCTTCCAGTGCCTACTTCTTCAGGGGATTGTTTGAAGTCACCCAGCCTTAACCCATTAATTGCTCCGACCAGGTTTCACATAACTTCCATCTACTGCTCGTGAATTTATGGTGTCCTTTCCTGGAATTTGTGTCCTCGTCCATCATTGCTGTTAGTCTGTGGAATCTTCTGTCCCAGAAAGCAGTGCAGGCTGTGCCATTGAATATGTTCGCAGCTGAGTTAGAGAGACTTCAAAGAATCATAGTATCCCTACAATACAGAAGGAGGACATTTGCCCTATCGAGCCTGTACTGACCACAATCCACCTACGTTCTATCTCTGTATCCCTCTTTTACTCTGCGAGGGTCAATTTAGCACGGCCAACCTGCACATCTTTGGACCGTAGGAGGAAGCTAGAGCACCCGAAAGAAAACCACGCAGGGAGAAAGTGCACACATCATACGGATAGAGACCCAAGGCTGGAATTAAACCTGCACTGTGAGGCAGCCTCAATCACACCCTCCCTCCTAACCTCATCAATCCCTAATGCAGCGTGCGCAGTGGGGACTCCGTCCCTCAGTAAGCCCTGTCTTTTCAGCCCCATCCTCTTGTCATTGCCTGGTGCCACCATGCTGCCCTGATCGACACAGGAGTCGTGGGCTCTGGGTGGGGCACAGGCAGGAAAGCAGAGTTGAAGCAGATTTGAAGAGCCATATGGCTTCCTCCTGTATCTAATTCTGGTGTTCTTGCCCAGGGAACCTCCCCCACACACGCACCTGCAACCCAACTCCTATTACCAGGGCTCCCTTTGATTTTAAGAGTGATCCGTGTCAGTGAAAATGTTGATCTAAATGAGGGCGTACATCTGAAATTTTTGTTTGAAAAATTCCTGTGGCAATTTCTTATCCGTTCCCCAAACTCTGGTATTCCTTGGGCACAATGTAGGGATGCCGGCGTTGGACTGGGGTAAACACAGCAAGGAGTCTGACAACACCAGGTTTAAGTCCAACTGATTTATTTGATAGTAAACTCACAAAGCTCGAAAGGTTCTGAGTTTACTATCAAATAAGTCGATTGTGTGTATTCCTTGGGCACACACAGCTGATTCTGAGGAATGCAGGACAACTGACCATGTGGCGTACCAGAGTCAAGCCTCATCCTCATTTCAGACTGTAATCTCAAATGCTCACTCTTTCCTGCTGTGTATTTACTAATATTTTACATGTATGATATATCTGATTTAGTTTAGAGCAATACATAGATGACAATACATCTTAGTCCAGAACAATTTTGATTACAGTCCTTTAAAATATCTCAGCAATCACGGGATTTCTAAATGCACATTCACAGGTTTTTGCAGTCTTTCTGGAAGCTCCTGTCTACTTTTACTCTCAGAGGCTAGGTTTAATCAATCATGCACAATGAACATAGCTCAGTCAACAGGCTAATATAATCAAACACAAATCAAATTAGTCACCGAAGACAAAGGGTGCACTGCTTGGATACCACAGCACGCCATGAGATATCAGTGGGGGCCTGCAGCGGAATTCGCAACCGACATTCAGCTGATGGTAACTTCCCAGCGTAACCAGCCTCATATCAGAAATCAGCAGAAGGCTGATTACCATATGCAAATCATAGGCCCCCGACAGAACAGGAGGAGGCCATTCAGTCTATCAAGTCTGCATTGACCACAATCCCACCCAGGCCCTATAACCCATGACCCCACATATTTACTCTGCCAATCTCCTGACACTAGGCTGAATCTAACCCACACATCTTTGGACTGTGGGAAGAAACTGGAGCACCCGGAGGAAACCCACGCAGACACAGGGAGAACTCCACACACAACAGTGACCCAAGCCAGGAATCAAACCCAGGTCCCTGGAACTATGAGGCAGCAGTGCAAGTCACTGTGCGACCTTTATTTCCATATCATGAGCGAGCTCGGACGATATCCTCCAGGCTCACTAATCTCCCACCTCTCTCCCCCTCATCCACTCCCACCTCGGGAGAGGTTCCTATCAGTAAGGATCACATATGGTCCTAATAAATGGGGATCAGGCGTGATCACCTTGCTGCTGGGGACCGAGGCCATTCAGGCTCCCCTGTTGCAGGGTAGGGGGGTGCACCTTAGGTTGTACCAGCCTGGCATTGCCAACCTTGGCATTACCCACTAGGCACCAGGCAATGACAAGAGGGTGGGACTGAAGAGACAGGGCCTACTGAGGGGCAGAATGCTTGCTGTGCACACTGCATTAGGGATCGATGAATTTGGGAGGGAAGGCGTGATTGAGGCTGGCCTTGGAGAGGCGGGATGGGGGGGGAGGGGAGTCGGGCTGGACATGGGGTGGGAGGGTCATGGAGCCCAGATATTGGGAGTGTGTCATGGAGGACAGCAATCAGGGAGGAGGGGAGTCAGGGATGACTTTGGGAGGCCAGTGATCGGGAGACCGGTGACGGGGGGAGGGCCCAGTGTGTACGTGTTGATCTCCCCACCGCATGTGCAGTGGTCCGCTCGGAACACTATGCTGGCCTCTCAGGTGAGTTCAGGCACCACCTCTGTGTAGCACAGAGTCCCTGAGATTTATTCCAATCAGCTCACCCAAAAAACGGGCACCCTTTTTTCATCTGTTGAGAACTTTGTTTTTGGGAGGGTTATCCCAAATGGACTTTACTAAGGCATTTAACAAGGTGCCACATGGCAGAGTGATATGAAAACTAAAATCACATGGGATTCGGAGTGGGTTAGCTAAATGGATACATTCCCTCCGTTAGGGGGGGATTTCCAGAATTTTGGCTCAGCGTTTGCGAAGGAACAGCGATATATTTCCAAGTCAGGATGGTTAGTGGCTTGATGGGGAACTTCCAGGTGGTGGTGTTCCCATTTATCTGCTGTCCTTGTTCTTCCAGATGGAAGTGGTCGTGGCTTTGGAAGGTGCTATCTAAGGATCTGTGGTGAATTGCCACAATGAATCTTGTAGCTAGCACACTCCACTGCTACTGACATCCTTGGTGGAGGGATTGAATGTTTGTGGATGTGTTGCCAATCAATTGGGCTGCTTTGCCCTGGATGATATCAAGTTTCTTGAGAATTGTTGGAGCTGCACCCATCCGGGCAAGTGGGGAGTATTTCACCGCACTCCTAACTTGTGCCTTGTAAATGGTGGACAGGCTTTGGGGAGTCAGGATGTGAGTTACTTGCTGCAGTATTCCTAGCCTCTGACCTGCTCTTGTAGCCATTCTAATTATGTGGTGAGTCCAGTTGAGTTTCTGGTCAATGGTAACACTAAGGACGTTGACAGTGTGGGATTCAGAGAAGGTAACAAAAGGTAATGTCAAAGGGCAATGGTTAGAGTGTGTCTTGTTGGTAATGGTCATTGCCTGACATTTGTGTGGCGCAAGCGGAGAGTTTGCCTCTAATATCCATTGATTCCAGTTTCACGAGGGCTCTTTGATGCCACACTGGGTTGAATGCAGCCTTGATGTCAAGGGCTGTCACTCTAACCTCACCTATGGAATTCAGTTTTTTAGTCCATGTTTGAACCAAGGCTGTAATGAGGTCAGGAGCTAAGTGCCCCTGGCAAAACCCAAACTGGACATCATTGAGCAGGTTGTCGCTGAGCAGGTGCAGTTTGATAACATTGTTGATGACTCCTTCCATCACTTAACTGATGATCAAGAGTGGACTAATTGGGCAGTAATTGGCTGGTTGGATTTGTCCTGCTTTTTACATACAGGACATAGCTGGGCAATGTTTCACATTGTTGGATAGATGGCAGTGTTGTAACTACTGGAAGCGGTTGGGTAGGGGAGTGGCAAGTTCTGAAGCACAAGTCTTCAGTATTATTGCTGGAATGTTATCAGGGCCATTGCCTTTGCAGTATCTAGTGCTTCCAACCGTTTCTTGATATCATATGGAATGAGTTGAATTGGCTGGATACTGGCATCTGAGATATGGGGGATCACTGGAGGAGGCCGAGATGGATCATCCACTCAGCACTTCTAACTGAAGGTTGCTGTGAATACTTCAGCTTCATCTTTTGCACTGATGCGCTGGGCTCCTCCATCATTGAGAATGGGGATATTTGTGGAGCCCTTCCTCCAGTAAGTTGTTTAATTGTCCACCGACATTCTTAACTGTGTGTGGTAGGACTGCAGTGCTTAGATCTGATCTGTAGGTTGTGCGATTGCTTAGCTTTGTCTGTCGTTTGCTGTTTTTGCCAATTGACATGCAAGTAGCCTTGTTTGGTAGCTTCACCAGGTTGTCACCTCATTTTTAGGTGTGCCTGGTACTGCTTCTGGCATGCCCTCCTGCACTCTCCATTGAACTAGAGTTGATCCCCTGGTTTGATGGTAATAATTGAGTGGGGGAATATGCCCAGCCATGAGGTTGCAGATTGTACTAGAATACAATTCTGCTCATGCTTATGGCCCACAGTGCCTCATGGATACCCAGTTTTGAGTTGCTGGATCTGTTTGAAGTCTGTCTCATTTAGCAAGGTGATAGTGCTACGCAATATGATGGAGGTTATTCTCAATGTGAAGGTGGTATTTTGTCTCCTTAAGGACTGTGCGGTGGTCACTATTACTGATACAGTCATGGACAGATACATCTGCCCTGGGAGACTGGTAAAGATGAGGTCAAGTATGTTATTTCCTTCTGTTGGTTCCTTCACGACTGCTGCAGGCCCGGCTTCGCAGTTATATCCTTTAGGACCCAACCAGTTCAATCAGTAGCGCTGTTACTGAGCCACTCTTAGTTTCAATATCTGCCACTATCCAGAGTACATTTTGCACCCTTGCCACCCTCAATGCTTCCTCCAAGTGTCATTTAACACGGAGAAATACTAATTCATCAGACGAAGGAGGACGGTATGTGGTAATTAATACAAGGTTTCCCTGCCCACGTTTAACCTGAAGCCATGAGACTTCATGGCGTGCAGATTCGATGTTAAGAATCCCCAAGGCAACTCCCTCCTGATTGTATACCACTGTACCACCAGCTCTGGTGGGTCCCTCATCCCGGTGATACAGGACATATCCAGGGATGATAATGGTGGTATCTGACGTGTTATCTGTAAGGTATGATTCCGTGAGAATGACTATATCAGGCTGTTGCTTGCCTAGTTTGTGAGACAGCTCTCCCAAATTGGCACTAGCCCCCAGATGTTATTTGGAGGACTTTGTAGGCTCGACAGGGCTGTTTGTTTTGCCTTTGTCTTTTTCCGTGCCTAGATCGATGCCAGATGGTCCACCTGGTTTCATTTCTTTGTTGAGACTTTGTAGTGATTGTTACAACTGATTGGCTTACTTTCAAAGGGCAGTTCAGAGTCAACCATGTTGCAGTGGCTTTGAAATCACATTAGGCCAGACCAGGTAAGGATGGCAGATTTTCTTCCCAAAGTACATTAGTGAATCAGATGGGTTTTTCTGACAATAGACAATGGTTTCATGGTCATCAGTCGATCCTTAATTCCAGATATTTTTTATTGAATTCAAATTCCACCATCTACCATGGTGGGATTCAAAGCCGGGTCCCCAGAACATTATGTGCGTTTCTGGATTAATAATCGAGCAATAATCCCACTAGGCCTTCACCTCCCCAATAAGATACAAGAGGATATAGATAGATTGGACACTTACGCACAAAAATGGAGGATAGAGTTTAATCCAGACAAATACGAGGTGATGCACTTTGAAAGATAAAATTGACATGTGAGTTATACTGTGAATGGTAGAACTCTTAGGAACATTAACATACAGAGGGATCTGGGCATGCAGGTCCACAGTTCCCTAAAAGTGGCAACTCAGGTGGCCAAGATGAATAAGAAGGCATATGGCATGCTTGCTTCATCAGCCGGGGCATTGAGTACAAGAGTTGGGAAATCATGTTGCAGCTATACAAAACCTTGGTTAGGCCATATTTAGAGTATTGCGTGTAGTTCTGGTCACAACGCTACCAGAAGAATGTGGAAGCTTTGGAGGAAGTGCAGAGAAGGTTCACCAGGATGTTGCCTGGTCTCAAGGTGTTAGCCACAAGAAGAGGTTGAATAAACTAGAGCTGTTCTCACTGAAAAGATAGAGGTTGGGGGGAGACCTGATAAAAGTCGACAAAATTATGAGAGGCATAGATAGGGTGGATAGTCAAAGGCTTTTTCCCAGGGTGGAAGTATCAATTACAAGTGGGCCCATGTTCAAAGTGAGAGGTGGAAAGTTTAAGGGAGATATGCAGGGTAACTTTCTTGCAGAGTGTTGGGTGCCTGTAATGTGCTGCTCAAGGATATGGTGGAAGCACATTAGTAATATTTAAGAAGCATCTGGATGGGTAAATGAATAGGGATGGAATAGAGGGATATAGATTGAGTAAAGGCAGAAGGTTCTTTATCATTTAGTTAGGGCATTGTGATTGGCATGGGCTTGGAGGGCTGAAGGGCCTGTTCCTGTGCTGTACTTCTCTTTGTTCTTTGTTTTGAGGCAGGTATAGAGGTTGACATATTCCATGGTGCCCAATGACTCAGGGAATCAGTAATGGTATCTTGTCACGTACCATATTCAAAACCATGAAGTAAGTTTTAGTTCCTGGGATTGACATAAGAATATGAACTACTAGATTTGTTAAAAAAAAGTCAATTTCTCTGGATCCACTATCTTTAACTTGGTGTAGTGAGATTTCTTACTGTGTTTACCCCAGTCCAAAGCTGGCATCTCTACATCATGAGCACTATTTTGGATATGGTGCTATAAATTAAAGCCTAAAACAACAATCCTGTCACACAACTGCTATCAGCTAGAAGATTCAAGTCTCACTCCAGAGATTTGAGCAACGTGATCTGGACTGATGCTCTCTTGCAGCACCGAGTGAGTGCCATGCTGTCAAAGTGCTGCCTTTTGAGTGAGGCTTTAAGTGGAGGCCCTGTCCATCTCTGTCAGATGGGTCCCAAGGATCCCACGGCACTGTTTGAAGGAGAGCAGGGGAGATTTAACTTCATAGCCATGTGCCTGTTGCTGCTGACAGGTTGTCTGCTGAGGGTTCATCCTGGTTGACAGACCTGGCTTCCAATTGGGCAGGAGCCACTGAATAGGCTGCTGGAGCAGACAGGTCTGAATCCCGGCTCCGGGAGAGAGGGGAGCAAGTTCTTTTTTTCCTGGTGATGCGAGTTGATGGGTGGGTATTGAGGGGGAAACGCAGCTTTAAGAGAAAGCCCCCTGGTTTGAAATGAGCTACATGCTTAACAGTTTTAAAATGGAACAGGTTCCTGGGCTTCAAACAAAGCGGACGCATCAAGCGCGAGTCAATCACCTTGCTCAGCACAGCACTGCTTTACTGACGGGATTTGCAATGGCTTTTTTTATTTCCCATCGCGTTGAGCTTAGCTCTCATTAATCATCTGTCAGCTCTGTCCAGCCATCTCTCCTTCGCAGCCCAGAGCTTGCAAGACATCATGCGAATTGATCAGGAGGAAAGAGGAAATGAAGAAGGCTTCCTTCCACACAGATATGATCAGAAATCTTGTAGGGTGATGAGATCTGTATGTTCCCATCACCGCACTTGAGCTGTTAGTTGGCTGTGAGAGATAAACAGCTCGAATTATTGATCGCTGCGGAGTGATAAAAGCAAAGCTGCTGCCCTGAATCAAATCTCTCGTACAAGGGGTTCAGGATGTCTCACAGAGTTGGGCTGCCTGAGGATTTGAATTACTTTCTCAGCCCCTTACCTTTTACATTGACTCCCCGTGCAATTGCGCTGACAGACTGCCTGCCACGAAAATGGTTTCTCTGAATCCTCTTCAAGCCTTCTGTCACTTTTCCTTCGCGAACGACATTTCATGGATAGAACCCTTACACTGCAGGAGGAGGCCGTTCGGCCCATCTAGCCTGGACTGACAACAATCCCACCCAGGCCGTATCCCTGTGACCCCGCTTATTTACCCTGCTAATCCCTCTGACATAAAAGGGCAATTTTATATCAACCTAATCAACCTAACCTTTGACATTTCCTCGTTTGCCATCCTCGGCACACTTGTGTATCACAGCAGGAGGCCATTTGGCCTTTTGTGATGCTTTCTTGCTGTCTCCAAGACAGGTCAGGTGACTCTCATTCCCCAGCACTTTCCCCTCAGACTCAGAGGTAAGAAAATGCTCAACATAGAGTATGTTCAGCTCATAATGGAGTTTAATCCTGATCCCTGCCCTATTGCAATTACATAGCAACACAAGTAGGTCATTTAGCCCCTCATTTCTGTTGATCTGTGCCTTCAACCTCATTTACCAATCTTGGTTCCATATTTCTCTCTCCTCCAACCATCCACAATACCTCATTCGTTGTACCTCCATAGTAGCACAAACCTTTTTGTGCTACTGATGCTGCAGTGGGTCTGGGTGCAGCGTAGAAATGGGAAGAGATTTACAACACAAACGATAGGAGAATTTGCAGGAAACTGAAGGTATGGAAGAAGGTTATTAAAGACCACAGGAAGGAAGGAGAGAGATAACAAGGATCTTTCTTTTTAAAGAGGTGATGTGGGTCGGGTCCACATTGGTGGAAATCCTAGCCTCTCCTAGTGGACTGGAGAGGACCTGAATCCATCTGAACAACGGAGGGTGCAGATCATACATAGGACTAGGAGAAATTCCTAAGTAGGAAACACCAAGGCACTAGGCCTAAGGTCATGGAAAGGCATGAATCAATTTTGTGATATGTCAAGAGTTTGTAACAAGGTCAAAGTGGCATTTGATATCATAGGTGATTGAGGTGAACATCATGGTATGTGAGGGAAACTGGATAAATACATGAGGGAGAAAGGAATGGAGGATATTCTGACAGAGTCAAATGAAGTAAGGTGGGAGGAGACACATGTTGAGCATGGCCCAGTTGGGCCGAATGGCCCATTTCTCTGCTGTAAGATTCTATATAATTTTACATAAAGATCAAACACAGAAGGTATTTTCATGCTTTTCAAAGCGTGGGGTTATAGCTCTCTCAGGTAGGAATGCATCAACTCCTGTTGGTCTCATCTCAAGTTGCAATGGCAATTACATAGAATTGACATTAACAAAACATGGTCCAATCATTGATGTTTCTGCTCCATTCAACTCTCTTTCCAACTTCTCTCATCCAAATCTCTCCATACAATCCTCTTTTCCTTTTTCTCTCTTCAGAGTTTTTTTTTTATTTATGCAACATGTGCACTATTGGCTGGCCAGCATTTATTCCCATGCCTAGTTGCCTGAGGGTAATTGAGAGTCAACCACATTGCCGTGGCTCTGGTGTCACATGTAGGTCAGACCAGTTAAGGCCAGCAGATTTCCTTCCCTAAAGGACATAAGTGAATGAGATAAGTTTTTCTGGCAATTGACGATGGTTTCATAGTCATCAGTAGATTCTTAATTCTAGATTTTTTAAAATTCAAATTCCATCATCTGTTGTGGCTGGATTTGAACCCGGAGCCCCGGAACATAAGGTGAGTTTTTGGATTAATGGTCAGTGATAATACCACTAGCCCATCGCCACCCTGGCCTCTCTTTAAATACACTCATCCAATTCAGTTCAATCACTTTCTGTGGGAGCGACTTCCACATTCTCACCAATTGAAGAAGGTTTCTCTGAATTTCCTTGGTCCACCTTGTTGTCTAACGAGGGGCATACACGCGATGGGTCGTGAGAGGGCTGCTCTTGGATCTTTTTCGAGAGTATCCTAGTGCTTCACATCGTTAGTGTACACTTGACCTGGACCATTTGATGGGTAACACGACAGCTCAGTGACTATCGCTGTGCTGTGCAGATACATGGATTTGGGCCTGTGTCTGTGGGAGTTTGCGCATTCTCCCCGTGCTTGCGTGGGTTTTCTCCGGGTGCTCCGGTTTCCTCCACATCCCAAAGATGTGCTCTTAGGCTAATTGGCAAAACAAATTCTCCCTAAATTGTCTCAAATTTGGTTTTTAATCCATAGATCTATAAACATAGACAGGGATCGCAGGTAGAGGTGGGAACATCGGGGTGGCAGCACGGGCTCGTTGGGCCAAAGGGCCTGTTTCCCGTGCTGTTTTTGTTCCTTGTTCTTTGTTCCCTTGAATTTCTTGGTCTCTATCTTATATTGACGGCCTCTAGTAATGTGCTGCCCCACAAGAAAAAACAATCTCTCCATATCCACTCAATCAAAACCTGTCAGAGTTTTAAACACAAAGTCACTTCTCGGCCTCTCTCTTCTAGAACAAAGAGATCTAGACTGTTTATCTTTTCCTGGTATGTATACCCACACATTTCTAGCATACTCACATAGAATCCCTCAGTGCAGCAGGAGGCCATTTGATCCATTGATGGTGCACCGAGGAAAATCCCTCCCAGGCCCTATCCCTGTAAGTCCAACTGTTTAATCACTGATTTCCCTGACACTAAGGGGCATTTTAGCATGGCCAATCAATGTAAGCTGGATATAGAACATAGAACATAGAACATAGAACATTACAGCGCAGAACAGGCCCTTCGGCCTTCGATGTTGCGCCGACCAATTATGAAAAAAGCAATGACCCTCCAAACTAAACCATTCCCTTCTCTTCCATAAACTTATCAACTAACCTCTTAAACGCCACCAAACTTGGCGCATCTACAACTGCTGCAGGCAGGGCATTCCACTCCCGAACACCCTTTGGGTAAAGAACCTACCTCTGATATCCGTCCTATAACTATCACCCCTTAATTTAAAGCTGTGTCCCCTCGTGCTAGCTTTCTCCATCCTAGGAAAAAGGCTATCACTGTCCACCCTATCTAAACCTCTAATCATCTTATATGTTTCGATCAGGTCCCCTCTTAGCCTCCTCCTTTCTAACGAAAACAACCTCAAATCCCTCAGCCTCTCCTCATAAGACCTGCCCTCCATACCAGGCAACATCCTGGTAAACCTCCTCTGTACCCTCTCCAATGCCTCCACATCTTTCTTATAATGTGGGGACCAGAACTGCACACAATACTCCAAGTGCGGCCGCACTAGAGTTTTGTACAGTTGCAACATGACGTTGCGGCTCCGAAATTCAATCCCCCTACCAATAAAAGCTAAGACTCCATATGCCTTCTTAACAACCTTATCGACTTGACTGCCTACTTTCAGGGATCTATGCACAAATACACCAAGATCCCTCTGTTCATCAACACTATTAAGAATCCTACCATTAGCCCTATACTCTACACATTTATTATTTCTGCCGAAGTGCATTACCTCACACTTTTCCACATTAAACTCCATTTGCCAATATCTTTGGATATCTTTGCACTGTGGAAGGAAACCCATGCAGACATGGAGAGAAGCCCCACACTAATAGTCACCCGGGTCCCTGATGCTGTGCTAACCACTGTGCCACTGTGCTGTTGTTTGCAAATACTTTTTGTGCCCTTTCCAGTGTCTCCATTTGCTTTTACATAGTGACCAGAGTTGAATGCAGCACTCCATGTGTGGTCCAATCCAAGTTTGTATAAGTTTAGCATAACTTTCTTGTTTTTCAATTCTATCCCTTTAGAAATCAAGTGCTTGGTTTTTCTTTTATCATCTTGATAACCTGCATCACTGCTTTTGATGAGTAATGAATTTATATCCTAGGATCCTTTAGCTCCTCTGTATCCTTTAAAAATACGAATCCTCAATTTCTTACCATACTATAATATCTCATATTTATCTATGTTGGAAGTATTTTGCTAATTAAGTGTCCAAACTGCAGGTCTATTAATATCTCCTTGAAATTTATTTCTGTCCTCCTTAATATTGACACTCTCCACAATTTGGTATTAAAGATTCATAGCGTGGTTGCAACACAGGCAGGGTTATTCAACCCCAGTACATCTGCACCAACTCTCTGCAGGAACAATTCAGCTAGTCCCACACCCACACCATGTTATATGCCTCTAAGAGATAAGAGCATGACATCACTAGAAGGGAAGAGTGTCATGACATCCAACTTTAGTTCCACTTTTGCCTGTGAGCAGAACACAGCACCCAACTCTGCTGTCCTCAAGCTTTTTATCTTTGTATAAATGTTCTCATGTGTCTGGTTTTAATGAATGAGCCCACAATGTGTTTACCCTTATGTGTGATCAGTGTCTGTGTAGAACCAAGACACACATCCTTGCCAATGTGTTATATTCAGAACTATGCCCAATATTTGAGTTGAGGTTGAACAACACTAAAACAAAATACTGCAGATGTTAGAAATCTGAAATAAAAGCAGAAGATACTGGAAACACTCAGCAGGTGAGTCAGTATTTATCTTGGAATGTAGAATCCCTACAGTGCAGAAGGAGCTCATTCAGCTGACACCAACAACAATCCCACTCACGCTCTATTGCTATAACCCTATGTATTCATCCTGCTAAACGCCCTGACACTAATAGGCAATTTGCCATGGCCAGTCCACCTAACCTGCACATCTTTGGACTGTGGGAGGAAACTGGAGCACCCGGAGGAAACCCATGCAGACATGGGGAGAACGTACAGACTCCACACAGACATGAGGCTGGAATTGAACTGCGATCCCAGACACTGTGAGGCAGCAGTGCTAACCACTGTGCCAGCCTGGAGATAAAGAACTAACAGTGAAATCTTGTTGAGGCTGGAGAGCCAATGTGAAATCTACATTGCTATTTTACAGGGAAGCCACTGAGCCACAAGCCACTCAGGCAGTGTTCAAGCCAGCAGTGTGCTGTCCCCTGAAATCAACACCCAGGTCCCGGAGATCTCGCCTACTCGGGGCTGCCAGCCAATCAGAGGCTGGCAGCTCTTGTGCTCAGCAGCACCACTGAGGAGGTGGTGGCTGCTCCTGGAAGTACATTGAAGTTCCACTGGAACTCCAGATCATACACAAGGAATGAGGATGAGTGGAAATGAGGAGTGGAGGTTTTGCAAGTTGAATGTCAATGCCATGGGGAGCGAGGGGGTCAGGAGCAAGACAGGGGGTTGGCTCTCAGTGTGCCCCCTTTTTCCTGATGTCCAGTCCCTCAGGCTCTGAGAAGCCATGTAAATAATATCCACTGCACTGCCCTCGTCAATCCTCCTTGTTACTTCCTCCAAAAAATTCTATTAATTTATTAAGTATCAACCTTTTCCTAACAAAACCATGCTGACTATCCCTGATCAATCTGTGTCCTTCTAAATGAGTTTATCCTGTATCTCAAAGTTACTAATAATTTGCCCACCGATGAAGTCAGATTGACTAGCCTGTAGTTTCCTGGTCCAACCATGACAGCCTCTTTAAATAATAGTAAAACATTCACAGATCTCCAATCTTTTGGTACCTCACTTGTGATTAGTGAGGATGAGAAAATGATTCCCCGGAACATTTGCAATTTCTTCCCAGCCTTCCTTCAGCATCCTGGGATACAATCCAACTCACCCAGCTGATTTATCCACTTCAAGGATACCAGTCTCTCCAGTACTTCCTCTCTCATTTCTCCACTTTAACGAGAGTATCTGAATCATCCCTCTCCGTAGTGAAGATGAAGTATTTATTGTGAACTTTGCCCACATCGGCAGCATAAAATCCACAGGTTACCATATGCATCTCTGATAGACCCTATCTTTTCTTTAGTTATTCTCTTGCTCTTAATATATGATAAAACATCATGGATTTTCTTTAATTTTTTTGCATCTTCTTTCCTAGTTTCCATTTTTATTTCATCCTGTATTTTTTCTACTCCTCTCGGCTGCCTACAGAATGAAGTCTTTTGTGACTGTCATAATCTTTCTTTTCCTGCTTTATCTCAACCTGTATGTTTTTGGATAACCAGGGGGCTCTGGAATTGGTGGTACCATTCTTTTCTTCGTGGGAATATGTCTACACTGTGAGTTTTGCCTGTGATTGCCTTCCACTGCTTGGACACAATCTTTCCTTCTAATAGTATCCAGTCCATTCTTGCCAGCTCACCCCTCAGCTTTGTAAAATTTGTCTTCCCCCAGTTTAGATCTTTTACTCCTATTCTATCTTTATCCTTTTCCATAAAGTTAAATTTAACTATAATGTAGTCACTATGTCCAAAACAGATCCCACTGTTACTTCATCCCTGCCCTGCTTCATTTTCTCACACTAAATCTAGAATTGTGCTTCCTCTTGTTGGGTTTGTTACAATGTTGGCTAAAAGATGTTCTTTTGAATGCAGTTAAAAAATCTTGCGCCCTTCATACTGTTTGTATTCCAATTGATATTAAGGTAGTTGAAGTTCCCAGCAATTATTGCACTACAGTTTTTTTCACTCAGATATCTATCTCATTTGCTCTTCTTACATCCTTCCTCTATTTAGAGGCCTATAGTATAGTTGTAGCATGTAACTGCTCTTTTTTTTATTTGAGCTCAACCCATATAGCCTCATTTGATGCTTCACTTTTGATTATTTAAGTAATAATGCAACACCCCACATTTTTATCCCCTTCCCTACCTTGTCTGAAAACTCTTATCCAGGAATGTTGAGTTGCCACTTCTGCCCCTCCTTAAGCCACATTTCCGTTATAGTGATGATATTATGCTGCCATGTGTCTGTCTGTGCCCTCAGCTCAATGGTTTTATTTACTATGTTCTTTGTATTTACGTATATATCAGTTAATGCTGCCAAATTAATGTGCTACATACTTAGTAACCTGTGCTGAAGGATATATGGGCCTTGGAGGGAGTGCAGCGTAGGTTTACAAGAATGATTCCTAGACTGTCGGGCTGAAGTATGAGGGGAGATTATACAAATTAAACCTATTTTCTCTGGAATTTAGGTTAAAGGTGATCTGATCAAAGTCTTCAAGATATTAACAGGAAAAGACAAGGTAGATAAAGATAAACTATTTCCACTGGTTGGATATTCAAGAACTAGAGGGCATATCTAAAAATCAGGGCCAGACAATTCAGTGGAGATGTTCGGAAGCACCTCTACACACAAAGGATGGTAGAGGTTTGGAACTCATTTCCACAAATAGCAGCTGAAGCAAGGTCAGCTGCTGTTTTTAAATGAAGTAGATAAATTTTTGTTAAGCAAACGTATTAAGCGATATGTGCAAAAGGCAGGTATACTGAGTTAGACCAAAGATCAGACATGACCTCATTAAATGGCAGAACAGGCTTGAGGGGCTGAGTGGCCTCCTGTTCCTATGTTCCCCATTTCTTATTCTCTGTTCTGAATTTGCCCTCTGGTGCCCTCCCCATTTTGAGGGCAGAAGCTGTTGAATGTGAGTCTGGGAGCGCAGGAAGATGGGGTGAAGTGTGGCATTGTGACTCGAGGAGAGAGGCATCCAAAGTGAGTGAGGGGAGAATGGAGGGAGTGACTGCTCCAAAGCCGAGCAGAGAGTAAGAGATATAGAACATAGAACATAGAACATTACAGCACAGAACAGGCCCTTCGGCCTTCAATGTTGCGCCGACCAATATAAAAAGCAATGCCCCTCCAAACTAAACCATTCCCTTCTCTTCCATATACTTGTCCAAGTCTCAAACCTTGTGGGTAATGGTGAGCATGAAACCATTGTCCATTGTTGAGTATTATAACACCACATCTAGAACATAGAACATAGAACTGAGAGTCACTAAGTTTCTTGCTGCACTCAGTGCTCAGCCTTAGCACTCCACTGCTGATGGTGACCTGCTCAGCAAGTTGTCCCCATCGCTGAAATCTAACCAGGAGGGCCCCCCCGAAGAGAGGAGGAGCTCCTTTTGGTTCCTGACTTGCTTCATCAGCAGTCTCTGGGAATGAGGTGATCATGGCTAATACCATCCTGTGTGGGTAACTCACACCTCACCTGTCTCATTCAAACATTTCCTTCCATTTAAGGTATTCTGGCCCTGTAATACCTGACTTAGTTTTCATATGGCAGTGTCTATGGGTCCTAGAGGAAAGGATAGATGCAATTTGAGAAGGTTTCTGAAATTACTATACCCCATATATAAGTATGCTTGATGTATGGGGAGCATTTGAGGGCTCTGGGTTTGAACTCAACGGAGTTTAATAGCACGAGGAGGGATTTCATTGAAACTTACAGAACACTGAGAGGCCTGGACAGAATGGATGTGGAGAAGATGTTTCCATTAGTAGGTGAGACTCGGATTAGTAGAATCTGAGGGATTCTAAATTGAGATGAGGAGGAATTTCTTCAAGCAGAGGGTAATTCTATGGAATTCATTGCCACAGAAGGCTGTGGAGGCCAGATCATTGTGTGTATTTAAGATAGAGATAGATGGGTTCTTGATTGATAAGGGGATCAAACATTATGGGGAAAAGAAACATATCAACCATGATTGAATGATGGTACACTCAATGGGTCAGATAAATCTGTTTCAGTTTAAGGGATAAATATGCTGATCTGTTCCCTTAGACTGGGACACTCTGTCCCTGTCCTGCTGTGAATTATTGAGCCATTTCTCACCTTCCATCAATCTCCCCCACCCCCGAAATCACTCTCACATCTATCCTGAGGTTCAGGAATCACATCTTCCCCCTGGAGTGGAGGGTCGGACTGACCTGATCCTAAGGCTTCTACTCCGGAGGGTTTCACTGAACTGGAAGCCAGGCCTGTCAATCTGGCCAAGCCTAACTCCAGGGTGGGGAAGAGGCATCAGACACATGCATTGTGAGGTTAAGACTGGAGAATGCCTAGCCAAAGGGACTTTCATTTCCTTCCCACCCCTTTCCAATGCATTGCAAATGTAATAAATCCTCGCAAAGGGTCATGTTAAATTTTGTCAATGTTGTGTGCCAGCATAGCAGATGTTTGGAGTACCGGGAGCAGCAGTAAACAGCAATGTGTGACTGAATAACCTGGTTTTGGAGTTGGTTGATGGATGGTTGTTGACCAGTGAAGCAATCAGCATAGAAAATATCACTGCAACAGCTGGAAAATGGGATTACCTTGGGTTTTGAAAGGACTGACACTTGGGCCTCCAAGTTGGATTAAGATTCTGTGCACCAAGGAGGCTGAACATTAAACAAGTTTGACTGACACTTAACACTTGAGCACAGGCATAATGAAGGTTGACGTAAGTCCCCTGAGGCCCTGGCCTCATCCATACACAACGATTTTAAATTGCCAAGTCCATTAAACCAAAGAAAATAGAACTAAGAACAAACAAAGCCGCTACCTGCTCGCTGCAATTAGAGTGCTGGACAACTGGACAATGTTGACATACCAAAGGCAATCCCTTCCAGAATGGCCATGATCTCCTCGAATTGATATCGGCCATGATGGATAGCAAAGCAGACTCAATGGTCTGAGTGGCCTAATTCTGCTCCTATGTCTTATCGTCTTATGGAATCTATTTCAAGGACAATCAATGTCACATGCTTAACTAGTAATTCTCTTAACAAGATCATTGCCGTACATTGTAATTAATAATATATTGACATCTGTGATGTCACTGCCACCGATGTCTCCTGGAATAAGTCCAGTTGCCTACCCTAATCTGAAGTGATTGACTCTGCCATATTACTGCCAGAAAACAGATCACATTTAGTGACAGCACTCTGAGTCAATGTTTATTGTGTGAAGTTGGGGGGCTACAAATACAAGTAGGTCTCGTGAAACCTATGGATCAGGTGACCAGCCATATATGGGCAAGTCCAAAGCCCAAACGAACAAGATTGCCTGGATGAATGGGAAAACTGGAAGGTTTGGGAAGTCGAGAAAATTAATTTGATTTTCAGTTTTCTCTTTAGAAAAATCTATCAATTTTTGTATTCAGCAGCGTAAGATGTGGAAGTTACGGGTGAAATTGTGATGTGTACTTATATAGTATCTGAAATATAGCAAAGGTACATCAGAAAGTAGGGAGAATGAGAAATTTTAGAGCAAACAGAGATTGAGAGAAAAATCAGGGAAGTGAATGAAAATAAGATAATTTTTCAGGTGGTCCATTAAAAGTGGGGCTGGAGTCTTGTGGGGCAGTGGGTAGTGTCCCTGCCTCTGAATCAGAAGCTCCGTGTTCAAGTCCCATCCCGGGACTTGATGGTCAAGGAAGGTGCATTCATAACGCAGTCATACAGGTTGAATATCAACTTGCAAATCCTTTCAAACACACACCAATGGCTGGTAGTAAGATTTAGAAAGACTCCTGGTTAACTACGCTCGATATGGGATGGTACCCCTCAAGTTATAAGCCCCTGGTGACAGACAGTGATCTGTTCCAGGAATTACTAGCTATAGAAACAGGTGGAAGTCTGCTTTTGCACCACTAGGTGCAGGAAAAGAATTGGAATTGAAAGTGGGAAGGAGTTAAAACGGAGGAAAGGAATTCCAGAGCTATGTAGTCCCAATGGCCATGATGATTGTTGGCTCAAAGTCTCTTTCTAAACTAACTTTGCCACAAATATGGGAAATGTCTGCACATTGTGGAATAGAATTGTTACAGAGGAGGAAGCCCCTCAGCCCTTTCTGTGTGCACCAGCTCTCCAAATGAGCGTTTCACCTTGTGTTGGCCAACTATCTTCATTCCAAAATCCTGAGCATTGCATATATTCAAATAATCACCTAATACCCTCTTGATTGCCTCACTTGTACCTGGTTCCATCACATTCTCAGATGGTGCATTCCAGACCTGAAACACTTGAAGTGCGAAAAAGCTTTTCCTCATGTCATCTTTGCTTCTTTGACCGCTTATTTTAAATCTGTCTCCTCTCGCTCTCAATCCTTTCACAAGTGGGAACAGTTTCTCCCTGTCTGTTCTGCCCAGTCCCCCACTATCAAATCTTCTATTTGCCTTTTTCGCTCCAAGGGCAACTTTCTCAACCTCTCTAATCTATCCTTATAACTGAAGCTTCTCATCCCTGGAACCATTCTTGTAAACCTTTTCCCACTCTCTCCAGGGCATTCACATCCTTCCTACTGTGTGGCACCCAGAATTTTACACTATATTCCAGTTGAGGCCTAACCTGCATCGCATACCACTTCAATATTTGACTGACACAACAGGGGTGAGAAATTCCACATCAGCCATAAGTTTTGTGGAAGTTTGGTGGAGGAACCACTGAAGGAAATCTGGAAGTCAGCCATTTTCTCCTGTTTGCCCCCAAGTTTGACCTAGTGTGGAAGAGAGCAATTGGTGAACTGAACTGAATGAAGATTCATCCACTCTTAACTCACCGTACCTTCAAAGACAAGCTGAAGGACAGGGCATACTCTGGATACCAACAGAGCTCCACTGTCCAAGTCCGAGATCCCACTCCATCACCAGCAGATACAACAGGGAGTCTACTGGGAATCTGCTCGCTGAGGCTCAGCTGGAGCATCACGTTAATTCCGGGCACCGTGCTTTCAGAAGGACATCAGGATCTTGGAGAGGATGCAGGGAAGATTGTTAGAATCGTCCCAAGGTTCAAGAACCTCAGTTAGATGGAGAGACCAAAGCACCTGGGGGCGCACTCTTTAAAGATGGAGGAAGTCAGGAGAGGATTAGTGGAGGTGTTCAAAAGTATGAGATCTGTCAAGGGAATGGATGGAAAGACAATGGCAGGAGGTGGTAAGCATTGGGCCATAGATTTAACAGAATTGGCAAAAGGGCCAGAATTTTTTCATCGTAGCTGGAATGCACTGCCAGAAAGAGTTCAGGATTCAATTGTAAACTTAGAGGGGAAATAAATAACTACACGGAAAGGAAAAATTTTGCAGAGATTTGAAGAAAGAGCAGGCAATGTCAATGTATTAGCAATCTTTGGCAATTACATTATTAAGCTAATTACCTCATTAAAGACAGATAACGGTTCTTGGCTCAACCCCTAAAAGAGTGTAAATGGACACAGCTGGAACAGTTGGTGTGGGAGAATCAGAGGGAGTTTGTATTGCTAGCCTGTATATAGAATAAACTTGTTGAAGATGAAAGAGAAACTGACATATTATTCCTCCATCATATACTTGTTACTATTTAAGTGGTTGCATGATAGCTTTATGAACTGGTCACATGATATGATGGTGATGTAATTGGAGTGTTTCACTAGCTCCGCTTTGGTTTAATTTTCTACTCTAAATAGATAACAGCTCCTACAATAAAGCTGCTGTTGCTATTTTGAATTTACATGTGCAAATCGCATTTTTTTTCCTGTTGTTTAAAAACTACAACCCCTAATATACTTAGGACACAGCAATACTTTTCTTGAACTTGACAGAGAATGAGGTCAATTGTATTGTAATGGTATATTTAGATTTTCAAAAAACATTTGATAAGGTCCTATACAAGAGGTGAGTTGACAACATTAGAGTGCATGGGATTGGAGAGAATATTTTGGTATTGACTGAGAACTGGTTAACAGACAGAAAGCACCAGGGTAGGAATAAATGGGTCATTCTCAGGCTATAGCTAGTGCAGTGGGTGGCATGGTAGCACAGAGGTTAGCACTGCTGCCTCAATACCAGGGACCTGGGTTCAATTCTGCGTTTGCGTGACTGTCTGGGTGGAATTTGCATGTTCTCCCCTTGTCTGCATGGGTTTCTTCCGAGTGGTCTGGCTTCCTCCAAAGAAGTATAAGTTAGGTTGATTGGCCATACTAAATTGCCCCTTAGCATCAGGGAGACTAGCAGTATAAATACGTGGGGCTAAGGGGCGAGGGCATGGCTGCATTATGGTCAGCGCAGGCTTGATGGGCTGAATGGCTTCCTTCTGCACTGTAGGGATTCTATGATTAGTACTGCAAGGATTTGTACATGGGCCCCAGCAATTCACAATCAATACCAACAATTTGAATGTGGAGGTTAAATGTGACATTTGCAAATTTGCTAATGACATAAAACTGGGTGAAGTAATGAGAAGGATACAAAGATGATTTGGAGCGCCTAAGCAAATGGCAAAAATGTGGCAGATGGAATACGATGTGGAGGAACGTGAGGTTAAGCAAGCTGGTAAATTACTTCCTGGGATTGTGGGATTTTCTGATGAGGAAATGGAATCTAGAACTTGGGGACACTGTCTCGGAATAAGGATCAGACCATTTGGAGATAAGGAGAAATTCCTTCACTTGGACACTGGTGAATCTTTGGAATTCTTCGTTCCAGAGGGAAGTGGAAGCCTAGCCACTGAGTATATTCAAAGACTGAGATCCAAGATATTTATATATTCAAAACATCAAGGATACAGGGAAATGGTGTTGAAATAGAGGACCCATTATGATCTCAATGAATGGTGGAGTAGATTCAATGGGCTAAATGGCCTATTCCTGCCTCTATGTTTTATGTTCTTTTATATTTGGAAACTGTGGACTTCTCTACTACAGAAGGTTTGGAAGCCAAGTAATTGAATATGTTTAAGCAGGAAATAGATACATTTCTGAACTCTAAAGGTGTCGAGGGGAGAGTGTAGGAGTATGGTGTTGAGATAGAGGATCAGCCATGATTATGATGAATGCTGGACAGTCTCGATGGGCAGAATGATCTAGTCCTACTCCTATCTTCTATTTTTCCAAGTTTTTATCAAAGGGGCTCTATAGGCCACATGACTTCCTTCTGTGTTTTCAGCTTCTACAATTCCATATCTAACTTCTGTGAAAGAGCAGGTGCGAGAGCATTCTCCTATCCAGGGACGGGTCAGAAATGTGGAATGTTTCCCATCGCAGAGGCTGGCAGGAAATCACATCAATTCTTCCAGCTGCGGCCTAATTGATTGTACAGCCGGGGACAGGCCTGATGGTGCACAGTCTGTCCATTGTCCTATCCCGGCGCCATATTGAAAAGAAATCCCAACACCACCCACCCACCATTGAAGACAGAAGATGGACTTCCTGGAGGGCAGGTGGATCTCCGGGAGCACTCTGCGGCCAACTGATGGACCTGCCAAGAATGAAAGATGCATCTCCTGGAACATTCTGAAGCATGAAGACGGACCTCCTCCATTACATTAAAGATGGAAGGTCCACCTGTAGATGTTCCTCCACCCACTGCTGTGGTGCTCCAGAGTTGTTGACAGCTTCCATTCTGAACTCAGGCAGCCCCTGACATTGGTTCAGATGATCTTTGCATTGCCACCTTGCTCTTGACGTGTTTTGGACCTTTGCCCGCTGGCACCATGGGAAATTGAGCAAGGGGTGACTGGAAAATTCATGCTGGGCTTTCAACTTAGCAAGACGCAAGTCAGCTTGATGCCAGTCTCCAGCGGATTTTCCAACTCGCCATGATGGGGCTACACTCAAAGGCCCAGCAGGAAATTCATGCCGAATTTTGGGCCTCCCGCCACATTTTGCCCCCCATCCCCAGCAACAAACCTGCTTTGGGGGCCTGGGAGCATTCTGTCCAGGTAACCATGCTGCTACAGAACATGACTAAGCGGGGGTGGGGAGATGGTGCTGTGCTGTGGGAGGAGGGTGGATAGGGTTGACCAGTGGCCTATTTGCCCCAAACCCCCATCAATTCATCTCAATAACCAGGGAGAGGTCTGCCACTTGCAACAAGTGGAACAATTTATTTCGCTTTATGCATTAACAAGTACAAATTAAAAATCCTCCAAATCGACACCTCATTATTCTGATGTGTCCTAACTTTCAACCTTAATTGTAGATAAAAATGACCCATTACCCGATGCTGACTGGCAAACACGAACAAAGAATCTAAATTAATTACAAATAGTTCTGTGTGAGTCAAAACGAAACGGAAGACACAGTTGGAAAACGAAACGGCAGCATCTTACAATGAAAACCAACATGCGAATGCAGCACGGCTCCCATCAAATCAAAATCAAAATGGATATAAATCTATCCTTTAGAATCGGCAGCATTGCTCATATCTTAGAAGATTTTTGTAAAAGGTGATGTGAAAAGCAGGTGACTCTTCTGAAGGAACCTTTTTATGCTTCTGCTACGGAGACAAACTGGGCGGGATTTTCCAGTCCCGCCTGAGGTCAACAGACTTTTCATTTGTCTACTAGCCTTCTCATGACGATTCCCACGGCCTGTGGGATCAGAAGATTTGGCCACTCTTTCAGTCAATATGATCTCTTTTTTATTTCCAGTGAAACTGCCTGATCTGCTATTTCCAGCATTTTCCTTTTTAAAATCAGATTTCCAGCACTATTTTGTTTGCATACTTTTATTTTGTTTGGTATTCACCCTCGTCACCAAACCGTACAACGCCTCCCTCGCTCACACCCTGCCCGCTGCAAGTATCCCCTCCCAATCCCATGAAATTCTTCCAGCCCTAAAGCCCTCTCTGTGCTGTTCCACTTCTCACCCTTTGCCTGTGTTAAGCATCTCCAATTTTAATGGCTCCACCATTGATCCCTATGTTTTCAGCTGACCGTCCTGGAATTCCCTCCCTAAACCTCTCCTGCTATCCATCTCTCTTTCCTTGGACGCTCCCTCAAATCCAAACTCCTTGACCAGGCTTTTGGCCATCTTGACCAAATTATCACCTTCTGTGACTGGCAGTCAAAGCTTTATCTGATGGTGTTGCTGTGAAGAGCGGGTTGGTAAACCAGGACTGTGTGTGCACACAGACACGCACATACAAATCCACACACAGGGCACACATGCATACACACACACAAACACAAGTACACCAACAAACATACACACAAAGTGACATAAAGCACATACACACACACACATGCACGCACACACACACAAGTACACCTACAAGCATACATACAAGTGCACACACACACACACAAACACAAGTACACCAACAAACATACACACAAAGTGACATAAAGCACATACACACACACACACACACATACACACACACACACACACACACATGAGTATACCTACAGGCATACATACAAGTGCACACATATACACAAACACAAGTACACCCACAAACATACACATGAAGTGCACATAAAGCACACACACACACACACACACACAAAGTACATCCACAACATACACACAAATGCACACACACACACAAACACACAAGTACACCCACAAACATACACACAAAGTGCACACACCTACACATATGCATGTACACACAAATACACAAGCGTGCATACATAAGTACACACCTACATGCATGAGTGAACACACACACATTTGTACACATACGGATGCATACACACACAAACACAAGTGCACACATATATTTGCACAAACACGTCTGCACACACACTGACATGCACATGCACAAACATACACCCACGTGTGCACATACCTTCCCCATGCGGGATTACAGCCAACAACTCAGTTATTTTATGAATAATAATGAACTTTTCTGGATTGATGGCCTCCCTTCTCTGTCTCTATGTTGTATTGTTCACTTGACTGGACTTTCTATGTCATTTTTTAATTTGTTATCCTACCGTATCTGAGAAAACCAGAGACTTACAGCACACAAGGCCATTTGGTCCATTGAAGTTTAATCTTCCTGCCCAGCTCACTCCCTCCATAGCCTTGCATCAATCCAAATTGAACCTCGCCTTCACCCTTGCTTCTCATATCCCTGTATCAATTCAAAACTAATCTTACTGCTGTCCTCACTCCCACGTAGCCCAGTATCGAAGTTAAATGGAATCCATTGGCCTTCCCTATCACTCACTAGAACCTTGCATGCCTGGAACATCTGACTTCTCTGGAAGTATGCAATGACCTCTGCTAGGAGGACTTGCTCTCATGGAATCATAAAACCCCCTATTGTGCATGAGGGAGCCATTCAGCCCATCGAATCTACACCGATCTCCGACAGAGGATCCCACCCAGGCCCTTTTCCATAACGCCATGTATTTACCCCGCTAATGCCCCTGACCCACATATCTTGGGACACTAAGGGGCAATTTAGCATGGCCAATCAACCTAGCCTACACTTGACCTGGACCAGGTGATGGGCAACACGACAGCTCAGTGACTATCGCTGTGCTGTGCAGATACATGGATTTGGGCCTGTGTCTGCGGGAGTTTGCGCATTCTCCCCGGGCTTGCGTGGGTTTTCTCTGGGGGGACCAGTTTCCTCCCACACCCCAAAGATGTGCTCTTAGGCTGATTGGCAAAACAAATTCTCTCTCAATTGTCTTGCAAATTTGGTTCCAATGCAGATTTCTATAAACATAGACAGGGATCACAGGCAGAACTGGGAACATTGGGGTGGCGGTGTGGGCTCATTGGGCTGAGGGGCCTGTTTCCCATGCTGTTTTGTTCTTTGTTCTTTGTTATCTTTGGTCTGTGGAAGGAAATCAGAACTCCCGCAGGAAATCCATGCAGGCATGGGGAGAATGTGCTAACTCCACACAGACAGTTACCCAAGGCCGAAATTGAACCCGGGTTCATGGCGCTGTGAGGCAGAGTGCTAACCACTGGGCCATCGTACCACTCAGAATATATGAAAAGTACTCCATGGTTGAACAACCTTCAGTGTTCCGAAATCTCTCAGAGTCTTTCTCCTCACTGTCTCAGTGACAACTGGCGCACAAACATGGGGGACTGGGGGTAACAGAGGGGCAAACAATATCTTTTATGGGATGGGTTGAGGGATAAATGTTGGCCGGAACCTCTTCAAAATAATGCTGTGAGACCTTCTACATCTACCTGAGGAGCTGGACAGTCAATAGCCTGTCTCAAAGACAGTGTCACTGAGTGCTGTAGAGGATTATGTGTTCATGTCTTTATAGTGGATTCAAGGTCACAACCTTCTTACCTCAAGCAGCAAGTGTGTGAGCCAGCGTGCTCAAATTCCAGAACACGTCAGCGATAGATGATTTTAGACATTCAATTCAACATTCTACAGGACATGACATTCTGAGCTAAAAGCAGGCTATCTGTCCCAACTTGTTGGTGCTGGTGTTTACCTGATGTGAACAGTCATTCAACATGTCTATATCTGAATCTCATGGCAAAAAGAGAATTTGGATTTACATCAGTGTCTTTCAGGACATTGCAAAGAACTTTCCAATGAGTGCAGCCATTGCTGTGAAGAAGGAATCGCAGCAAAGTCATTCAAACAACCATGCGAGAGTGAGCAAACAATATCTTTTAATGGGATGGGTTGAGGGATAAATGTTGGCTGGAACCTCTTCAAAATAATGCTGTGAAACCTTCTACATCCACCTGAGGAGCTGGACAGTCAATATCCCATCTCAAAGGCAGTGTCACTGAGTGCCGTAGAGGATTAGGTGTTCATGTCTCTATTAGTGGATTCAAGGTCACAACTTTCTCACCTCAAGGAGCAAGAGTGTGAACCAGTGTGCCACATCTTTACACACTTTGCAGCCAGTCAATAGAATGGTTAAGGTGAAGCAGAGAGACATTCTGTATCTACCAGACTCCTGAGCACCCTTAACAACAGGATCGAGGCACTCAGCAACAATCGGAAAACTCAGAACATTCCAACAAGCCATCAAACAGAGAGATCTCAGTGCCGAGACTGCTTTTCACATCACCTGAACATGAGATTAGAAGAAAAAAGATGGGAACCTAGGTGTCCTCTGCTCAGTCAACACTAAATAAATACAAGAAGCCAGTGGGAGAGTAGATATTCGGCACTCTTAGTGTTTCACACAGAAATGGAGATCTTCATCTAGGAGGGAATATAATCACCTGTGACACAAAGATTAGCAAACAGTCATCAGTTCGGATTCACATGCCAGTCAGAGTAAGGATTACACATGATATTCTTGAACAGTTTTTGGTTCTTTGTTTAACCCCACCCTCCCTCCCTTCTCTGTCCCCTGTACAAGAACATTCAGGCTTAAATGTTCGATCATAGTTACAGATAACAAGACTCAGATAGTGAGTGAGGACAATGTGCGAGGAAAGTGTGAGCAAAGCTGGGCTGGGCTGGGATGGGGAGGTGAAGAAAGAAAACCTCATGGTGTTGCATTCTTATTTTATTTCCTGGCCTGTACGTTTTTGATTTGTATTTTGATTGTTTTTGGTATCGCATTAATGGCCTGAAGAGATAATGTTCATTGCACAAAAGAAAGACAACCACGTTATGGGATTGACTGAGAGTGAGCCAGGGGCCTTCCCCACTTAAGGTTGTGACATCTTCATTGCTTGAAGCAAACCAGCTTTCTCTCTGTTATTCTTTCTGACAACAGTGATGTACACCATCACTCGCCCTCGACAACTTAGTTGCAAAACTGACCCATAGCTCTTCTTCTCCGCAACTCCCAGAAACAAATGATTTGATCTCGTGACGATGATGTTCCTTTAAGACTTCATTCCGCGCCCCCACCCCGGTCGGAGAACTTACATTAAAAGCTGAAGAAAAGGTCTGCTAACCACATGGGAGGGTTAAAAATGTCCATCCTCATCATCCATCTCTCACCGCCTTAGCTTGGTCTTTGTAACCTGAATCCCAAGATAATCAAATTCCAGAATACGCCAGCGATAGATGATTTTAGACATTCAATTCAACATTCTACAGGACATGAATATGAGCCTTAAGCATTGTATGAGCCTCAAATCTATTAGTAACAGTCAGAACAGGGGCCTCAATCTCTTGAATAATTGAATTAGGAATCTAGCTGTTGAATGTTGAGGTGAGTTTTAACTAACAGCCTTTTTCTTTCTTATTGTTGATGGATTCCTAAAGCATTTGAAACGATCCCCCCCTAACACATCCGAACAAATGAGATCTCCTTGGCACTTATCGGCTCAATACAGTCCACCAATCAGTGCATTGATGTGAAGATACATCATTCATTTCTACTGTGTTGCCATGACGTCTCATGGATATCCCAGTAAAGCTTGGCAGCTACGTCTTACTCTGGGTAAGTGCCTGAGGGCCTCAAGTCTCCTGCCTGCCTCTCCATGTTCTAGAAACTTCTGCCAAGGTTGGGGGAGCGGGGGGCACAGTAGCACAGTGGTTAGCATTGCTGCTTCACAGCTCCAGGGACCTGGATTCGATTCCTGACTTGGGTCACTGTCTGTGTGGAGTTTGCACATTCTCCTTGTGTCTGCATGGGTTTCCTCCGAGTGCGCCGGTTCCCTCCACAGTCCAAAGATGTGCGGGTTAGGTTGATTGGCCATGCTAAAATATCCCCTTAGTGTCCAGAGATGCGTAGATTAGAGGGATTAGTGGGTAAATATGTAGGGATATGGGTGTAGGGCCTGGATGGGATTGTGGTCGGTGCAGACTTGATGGGCCAAATGGCCTCTTTCTGCACTGTGGGGTTTCTATGATTCTATGAAAGAGACGGAGGCAGCGGAGAGAGGCAGACAAACAAGCAAAACATGAATACCAAAGCGAGGAGATGATGAGACTACTAGTGAGACCTCAGCTGGAGTTCTGGACACAACATTTCCCACTACTTAATGCAAAGAACATTGGAGGTATGAAAAAGGCACACAGCGTAGATCTGGTGGGCTGATCCCAAAGCTAAGGGAGCAATGAGAGGTGTGAGGAATCAGAGCTGGAGGAGGGAGTGAAAGGGGAGGGAGCTAATAGAACTGTATGAAAGGCAAGATAGTTGGCGAATCAGAAATTAAATAGCTGCGGACGCAGATTTTGGAACAAAACTTTAAATAGGTAGGGGGGAGGAGGTGAGGGAGGAGATATGAGTTCTTAGTAGGTGGGATCATCATCACATGTGTCTATTAACAATCAGTCAGGCCAGGGGATGAGAGTGGATAGGATGGGCTGATAAAGCCTCCTTCCATGTTGAGATGGCTTTGTTCTTTCCACACATAGATGATAAATGATGCGTTTAAGAATTGTATCTGAGAGGAATCTGCTCACTTCAGGCGGACGTGTACTCTGACTGTTCAGGAGAAGGGGAGGACCATGGGTGGCAACATCCTGGAATCGACAAGATTGATAACAACTGGTGGCTGTGGCCTCCAGCTAGGCCTGTGACTGGCTTGTAAATCACCTTTGGAGCAACTGAGAGGAATTTTAACCTGACCTGATTTCACTGTCAAGCTGCTGGAGAGTAATATTAAGTGTGGCGTGTGAGACTGCTGTTTCTCCAGGTCAAGTGGGTAAAGAGAACCCAATTCAAAATGGCTGCCTAGGGACAATCGCACGGCCAAAATGCAGCTGCCATCTTGGTTGCTGTTAAGGGGAACATCGGTAACATGCCTGGTCAGACAACCCCTTTATTTCAAGACCCTTCACTGGCTAAAGAATCAATGTCCAGATGTCTGACAAAGAATATTGGATCAAATGTGCTGACATTTGATTCTTCTGGTTGTAGTCTAGTGTGTAATTGCATCACTGCTGTTAACTCACCTTAAACAGCCCACATTTCAGGTAGAAATCCATTAAGCAGTACAACATTATCAGTGCTTTAAGGGGCAGAGAAACAGAAGACCATTCAGCTCCTTGCTTCTGTTCTGCCACTCCATTAGATTATGACTGATTATATCGTTATTCCACTGATTTTCCTTATTTCTGTGCTCAGATCTAAAATTCTTGGAATCCATCAGACTCCTGTTTTCAAAATGTTATCCAACAGCCTGTATTTTTGGCAGGGAGGGTGGTCCAGATTTCCACATTCTTATTCTTGCGTGGGGGTTGGTGGGGGGGTGGGTGAATACAAACTTCATCTGTGAACATTTACCCATGTAGTTCAATGCTTTGAGCTTCACAACTAAACCAAGCAGCTTCTCAAGGTGTTCCTAAAGGATTACCCAGCCCCCCTGGCCCTTTAGTGGGGCTTTACTTTTGGCAAGATAGGGTTACTGTTTATTTTGGAGAGCCACGACTTGTGTTAATACTTAAACTGATGATGGCATCTGAGAGGCCAGGCAGATGCACCATACACACTAGCCCAAGCCCAGGATTTGGAAAACAGAAAGCACCAAAAGGCCTAACACACGGTAACCTTGGAAACCACGAGAAAACCAAATTCAGAATTAATCTGACCAGACCAGAAGTGTGCCTGGTAGGTAGTATTGGGGGGGGGGGGGGGGGGGGGGGGGGGGGGAGGAGGAGAGAAGGGGGGTGTGTGTGGGGAAGGACTAACATCATCACGCAATGTGGGATTCACACGTATAATCAACTGAGGTATTTAAAAGGGAGATTATTCCTGGAAAGTTAATGGATACCATTGAAGAGAGAGGACCTGCAGCTAACAGGCCTGCAGCTGACGTGGTTCACAAAATGGTGGGGTGGGTGAATTCTGTATTCTGCACTGGAGCTTTGTCTGAGAGGCATCCATGCACCAGGAGATGGCTAACACCCTGGGCTCACTCACTCGAGGACTCAATGCCGAGATAGTGTATTTCCGTTGAGTAACCAAGATGCAAGTGCCTGACAGAAAAGAAATTTGGTTTGAGCAGGCTAGAGACTGGTACAAAGAGGTAGAGTGTGAGCGCTGTCATGCAAGGATAGGGCTTCCTTATTGGTCTCAGATGTAGTCACGATGAGGTAATTGTCCACTGGGAGAAGTGTGAAGATGTTTAAAGCTCCTGTCTTATCTCACAACGTTCACTTAGAGAGTGCATCTACACCCAGACAAAGAAAGACTGAACAAACTGTCCCAATTGGCCATCAAGCACTCACCAAAAATTAAAGAGAAAGCTGATTGGGTCGGTTCACCCCACCTCCCCCCTCCCCCCCCACTCCCCTTGTCTGATTGGTCAGTGCAGAGTGAAAGCCCGTGGGCTGCCGGAATGCCCTGTTGCTAGGAGATCAGTTGGAAGTATCAGATTGGACACTTCCAGGTCCTTCTGTTGGTGACGTCACTGAAGATGGGGTGGTTGCATCCTGCCAACCTCCATTAGTCTGCGGAGAAAAAGAAATGGCTTGGAGCAAGGAATGAAGTGAGGACAATGCTGATTGACAATTATACTGACAAGGTCACTGGAACTCACGTTTACACATTTAAGCCGTTTGGAAACCACTTAAAATGTCTCTTTTAAAAAGATGACTTTATGTCAGAGTCGGTGAATTAACTCTCCCCATCCCACCCAAATGTCAGCGTCAATTCAAGCGGGACTTTGAATCTTGTTTCACTTCCTCCCAGAACACTCCGGCGAGGATGTGATGGCTGAAGTGTAGTTACTGAGAACGCAGGCCAATTTCTACACAGCAAGATCCCAGAAACAACAACAGGGTAATCAGAGAATCAGTTCTCTTTGCTGTCCTAACACAGCAGGGAGAGCACCCTCCCCAGCATCACACCTCCCTCCCCTCACTGCATCCCCCTGCCCATCCCACCCCGTCAGCCTCCAGCTCTTATTCAGTGTGGTACTAAGGGAGTGCCCTGTGTGGGGAGGTGATGTCCAACAGCCCAGGTTTCTGTTTTCTTGGTCAGATAGATATGAATAATCCCACAGCATGAAGCAACAACCGCTCCCCACCCCCCAACTGTACTTAAGCCCACATCTGCTTTTCAACCAATCCCAGTAAGTTGAACTAGTCATTTAGTTTCCACAGTCGTTTCTGGGATCTTGCTGTGTTGCAATGAACTGTCACCTACTACAACAATATCAAACATCAGCAATTGTATAGTTCCTTTAATAGAATCAAAGCACCTAAGGCAGATATTGTAAAACAACATTTCATAATGAGCTACATCAGGCAATAACAGAGCAAGTAGTCAAAAGTTTAGTCAAAGCGTAAGGTTCTAGATGGTACGTTGTAAGAGAGCGAGGTCGAGAGACAGAGAGGATTAGGAAAAGAATTCCAGAGTATTGGGTCTTTGGAGACTGAAAGTACAGCCTGCAGCAGTGAGATCATAGAATAGATAGACCATAGAGTCTCTACAGTACAGAAGGAGGCCTGCATCGACTCTCTGAGAACAATCGTGCCCAGGCCCTGTAAACTCAGTAAGAGGTCTGGCAACACCAATTTTAAATCCAGCCGATTTATTTGATAGTAAATCTGCCAGCTTTCGGCGTTTGTGCCTTTGTCAGGCAAATGAGGTGTTCGGTCTCCAAAAGCACACATATCAGCACAGACAGTTTACAGATTGCTGACGAAGGCACAAATGCTGAAAGCTAGCAGATTTACTATCAAATAAATCAGTTGGATTTAAAATTGGTGTTGCCAGACCTCTTACTGAGTTTACCCCAGTCCAAGGCCGGCATCTTTACATCAGGCCTTGTAACCCCATGTATTTATCTGCTAATCCTCCTAACCTACACATATTTGGACACCAAGGAGCAATTTAGCACTGCCAATCCGTCTAACCTACCCATCTTTGGACTGTGGGAGGAAACCCATGCAGACACTGGAAGAACGTGCAGTCTCCACACAGACAGTGACCTGAGCCAGGAATTGAACTGGGATCCCTGGCACTGTGAAACAGCAGTGCTAACCACTGTGCCGGATGATTGAAATCATTTCCCTGAATTGAAAAAAGTGATTGTGAAGGGTTCAGGGCGTGAGAAGGTTTTATTTTAAATCTCCCACTTGACACCCTTAATGAAGCACATTATCTCTGAGCTGGTAGATCGAGCCCTTTGGCAGCATCTACCCTTCCAATCAGATGTGCCCTTAGCCAACAACTTCTCCTAAACAGGTTGAGCTCTGCACCTCAGCCAGGTATTGCAGCTTACACCTGGAGCTTGGGCAACATTGGTTGGTCAGAATCATAGAGAAACATGAGACACCCTCTCAATCATTTGAATAGTTGATGGATAATTTAATCCTAAAGGCCTACTGGCCAATCTCAGCCTGGACTGCTCTTGAAGGGAGGAAAGAACAAAAAGAGAGAATGAGAGAGAAAGAAAAGGATCATCAAATCTGTTAGGTTAATGCTGTACAAATCCAATTGGTATCTCTCAGGCCCTGCAGAGAAGAACCCAGCACATGCCATCTAGTTCAGCATGAGCGGTGCTCTCACCTTTGACTTAAAGGGTTGAAAGCTCAAATCTTCATGCTCGCACCATCATGTATATAACCCTGCATGACACTCCCGTGCAGTGCTGAGGGAATACTGCATAAACTGCCTGTTGTTCCAGGAGGAGCAACTCTTGGTTGGTGCTTTGGCACATGCTGAGGTTATGACAGGCACGATACGAGTGCAAGTCCATCTTTTCCTTTGTGAGTTCCTAACCCTCTGGTAACGGAAATGTCAATGGGACAAATGTGCCCAAGAATGAGCAATAATAGGACATTACTAATGCAGTCATATACATTAGATCATGGATCATAGAATCCTACAGTGCAGAAGAAGGCCATGTTACCCATCAGGTCTGCATTGACCATGATCCCACGCAGGCCCTATTCCTGTGACCCCATGCATTTACCCTGCTAATCCCTCCAACACCAAGGGGCAATTTAGCATGGCCCGCACATCTTTGGACTGTGGAAGGAAACTGGAGAACCTGGAGGAAACCCATGCAGACACGAGGAGAATGTGCAAACTCCACACAGACAGTGACCTGAGCCGGGAATTGAACTCGGGTCCCTGGCGCTGTGAGGCATCAGTGCTAACCACTGTGCCACCATGCCATGAGAGATTCTTACTGCACTCTGAACGTCTTTAATGGTGGAATATCAGATCATTCAAGCCTCAGACTGGTTACATGTGATCACTTGTACCCATTATTAGTAGCAACCTGAGGAGCTGCTGCATTTGATGGTTTTGGTTGTGGGAGGAATGTTGTCAAGGATGTGGCTTATTTTTCTGCCAATCTCATCACACGTGATTCCACCACCGCTTATTTTTTTTTTGCGTGGTACTAAACGGACGTGCCAACCTTGATCATGCATTTTGATTTCTGAGCTGAGGTCTGTGCCCACGATCCTTCAAGGCAGGAGCAAGGCCCCCTTCCACCACTGATCCAACCATGACGCTCTTGGGGATAGTTATGCCAGGCAAGGTTGACATTTAAAGGCACGACCCCCCAAGTCGGAGTTTGGTGCCGATTTCCCAACCCACTGGCATTTCACCCTGTTCACTGTCCCTTTAAAAAATCCTGAAACCAAACGGCTGAACGAGCAAGCCCTCTCCCAAAAGGTCATGACGCAACAACTCGGCAAAGAGGCTATTACTAAAAATTACTGCCTTCAAGATGGCAAGGTAAGTATAAGGGGCAGAAAGCAGAATCAATTTTGTGTCTGGAAAGCAGGCAGATTAAAGTGCGCTGGGGACATTAGTCCAAATTTAAATGCCATTAGCTGAGCAGCAGCAGAAAAGGCCTCTTGGCAGCCTCTCATTTGGAAGGCTGTTATTTGATAGTAAGTACTGCCCAATCCCTCTCACAATCCGTGCGAGCAGCACACAGACAGTCACAGCAAGAGGGGGGAACATTCCAATAACATGTCCTCTTGTTGAGAGGCTGCTTCCCTGTCAGTGCCCTAATTGCCCTCATTTCCTTCGGTTTTTCTTTTCCACTGTTAAGGCTGTATAAAAATTCCCACTTTGCTTGTCATTGCAGCTGATAGACAGGATCAGAGGAATGTTTTACACCAGGATTGACAGTGGGGATTTGATGCCTCAGGGTTACCATCCTCGGTGAGATTCAGCCCCTTGCAGACTGAAGTCATTTAACCCTGTGAAACCCCACAAGAGACACGCACACCCAGAGACACACACAAACACACACACACACACACACACACAGACCTAGAGACACACACACCCAAAGACACACACACACCTAGAGACACACAGAAACACACACACTCATCCAGAGACACACACAAATACACACACACACTCATCCAGAGACACACCAAACACACACACACACAACACACACACACACACACACACACCACACACACACACACACACCACACACAACACACACACACACCCAGAGATACCAACACACACACACTCAGCCAGACACACACACAAACGCACACACACTCAGCCAGAGACACACACAAACACACATACACAACCAGAGACACACACAAATACACACAATTCATCCAGAGACACACACAAACACACACACACTCACCCAAGACACACACCCCCAGAGGCACACACAAACACACACACTCACTCACTCAGAGACACACACAAACACACACACATTTACTCAAAGATACACACACACACACAGACACATGCATCTAGAGTCACACTTACCCAGACACACACACACACCCAGAGATACACTCACCCAGAGACACACACACTCAGAGACACACACAAACACACACACACACACCCACCCAGAGACACACACACCCAGAAGCTCACACAAACACACACACACATACACACACTCACCCAGAGACACACACACACACCTAGAGATACACACAAACTCACTGAGACACACACACAGACACATATACACAAACACATACACACTCATCCAGAGACACACACAACACAGACACATACAGTCACCCAGAGACACTCACATCTAGACGTACACACACACATACACATCTGAAAACACACACACATTCACACAGACACAAACCCATACACTACAATAACAGTAGCCTACTTTCATACAGCAGCAGCAAAACTAGAAAAACATATGGCCCCCAACCATGTATTTTACCACAAAACCAGGCCATTGAGTCCATCTGGCCGATGACAGTGTTCATGCTCCACATAATCTGCCTCCCACCCCACTTCACCTTGCCAGCATGATCTTTTATTCTTTTCTCCCTTAGGTAAGTATCTGGCTTTCCCCGACGTGAGACCGTGCTAATCAATGAGGCCTAAGGCTGGAGGCACCTTGGAGAAGATGGGAGAAATATTTACAGAGGTGACCTTCGGGCCGTCAGAATGCGTTTAAGCTCTTTCCTCATGAAAAGCCACGGCTGAATGGTGAACAAATTGAGCGGTGGGGTTTTGTGGGTGGCAGGATTTCCCACCCCAGCTGACTGAAGACTCAACTGCGGCAGGGGCCAGCATAGGCTTCACCCATCCCAATGTAAAATTGCAGGCAGGTTGGGGTGGGCAGGGGAGTGGTGGGAAGGCCACCCAGAAATTTTAACCTCCCCCTACCTCCCGGGTCCAATAAAATCCTGCCTCCGGTCTTTAACAACGGGAAGGCCTTTGATCTGTTGGGAGTGGAGAAGCTTTTCTCCACTCGGGGCAGCAGTATGAAATAGTCGTGGGTAAACCCAGAGTGTTCAAATATGGATCTTGCTACCACCTGGGGTGAATAGCAGAGAGATAGTTAAGGGAAGTACACAAAAGGAATGGAAAGATATGGATCAGAAGAACAAAGTATGGGAGAGGATGTGTGAAATAAAAGCACTGAGATAGATCTATTTAGTCAATTCAGCCAGATTCCCAGCATTGGCGGTAATTTGCTTTTATCTATTTAGTTAAGACGCCAGTTCCTGTGCTCAGAGCAGCATGGCTGTCACAGTGGGGACAACTTTGCCTTGGCTGCGTCTGAGAGCAACAACCGGATTTTCCTAACCTTCAGGTGGGTATCTACCTGCAGTCGGGGGTTTCAGGATGAGGTGCCACCCCTCAAGAGCTGTCAGTCAATCGTAGGACCCGTAGTTCTTCACTCCCTGTAGCACCACTGGGACCACCGCTGGGACTGCAGGTCCAGCTCGCTTGGAGGAGGCCCTGGGATTCAGATGAGTGCGCAGTGTTCATCAATCAGTCAGGTCCCAGCAAGGGGTGGTGGGTGACGAGGGGGGGGGTCTCCCAACGTGGGGCAGCTCTTGCTGCTCCAGGAATCCCTCTGTAGGCCACAGGATCCGTGATCAGGAGCATTCCCCAACCCCAACATCACCCTGAGCCCACAAAGGGACCTGCCAGGTGTACTGGGTGATCTCCACACATGGTGAAGTGCCCACCCCCTCAAATAGAACATAGAACACTGTAGCACAAACAGGCCCTTTGGCCCACGAGTTGCGCCGATCACATCTATACCTACCAAGCCACAGACCTATCTATAACCCCCAATCCTATTAGATCCCATATACTCATCCAGAAGTCTTTTAAAAGACCCCAGCGAGTTCGCCTCTACCACCACCGACGGCAGCCGATTCCATTCACTCATCACCCTCTGGGTGAAAAACTTACCCCTAACATCCCCTCTGTAAATGGCTAAACAAAAAATCAGTGACCTGAAGAGCCCTTCAATTAGTTACTTAAATTAGGCTCCAGGCAGAAGGACCGTCTGCTACCTCCTTACTGCTGGTTAATAACTGGAAAATGATTTTCCAATGGCCTCTGGATTACTACTAACTAGTGACGACACCCATACCCTCCCATCTCCCCTTGTCTCCCGATTGAACCCATACTTTGTTCTTCCGGCCCATCTCTTTCCATTCCTTTCTCCTTCATGCAGGTGAGGAAAGCTCACCTCTAAAACTTGAAAGTAAGCAATAGGAGACTTCTCGTGGGCCTCTGGGGCCTGGTCCTTTAGGCTGGCAGGCTCTGAGAGAAGATTAGGCCCTCCTACCTTACAACAGCCAGAGCACCGGGCTTCACAGATCCCTCTATCTACCAGCATGTGTGATTCACGACATGCTGACTCCCTCACCCAGTTCCGGGATGAGAACCCTAACCGCAGAGCTGGGAGTTGTTAATGATCAGTGGCCGATACCGGCGTGTTCCAGCTCTGATTAAGTTGGGCTTCCGCTTAACAAGAATTGACTGCACCGCTCGCAATTAAGACAGTGACAGGGAAGACAGTTACATCGAAGGCAGATGCTGAGCACAGTCTGTGGACGTCAGCCACTTTCTACGCTGCTGTCATTTCTTGGAGGCAAAATTTAGTGTGTGTCGTTCTTTTTTTAATTCTTTAAACCAATTTGCAAAATGCTCATCCACTCAGTCATGTGGAGTGTCTGCGCTGCGTGCACGCTGAGTGCAAGAGAAACAGTGGTGAGCTGGCTGACCACTGAAGACACATCAGTGGTCCCCAAGATAGAGAGTAACTATTGTCAATGGCAACAGTCAGGAGGGAGGCAGGAGGTCAGAGTTCCACTGGGACCAGTTTAAAAAGTTTATTAATCACAAGTAAGGCTTACATTAACATTACAATGAAGTTACTGTGAAATTCCCCTAGTTGCTACACTCTGGCACCTAAACACTGTGCCACTATGCAGAAGCTCTCCCAGGAAGGCAGTGGGAGCAGGCAGTGTGGAGGTCACTGTAGGCAGTGTAGACCTGGAGACCAGCAATGGTGGCACAGTGGTTAACACTGCTGCCTCATAGCGCCAGGGGCCTGGGTTCAATTCCAACCTTGGGTCACTGTCTACGTGGAGTTTGCATGGATATCAGCGTGGGGGTTTCCTCCAGGTGCTCCGGTTTCCTCCCACAGTCCAAAGATTTGGAGATTAAGAACATTGGACATGGTAAATGAGCAAGGGAACGGGGATCGGGCAGAGGGGAGGGCCTTCCAGAGGTTTGATGCAGACTCAGTGGGCCGAATGGCCTCTTGAAAGCTTGCTGTCATTATCAAGGAGCATGGGGAAGTGTCGGTCCTAACTTGACACGGTGTTTTGCAAGGAGCCATCCTTTCCAGAGTGGAAAGAATGGTCCATTCCGTTTGGGCATTGTGGATCCAGCAATGGTGCAACATCTGGCAATTGGTGTCTCAGTTTTCACTGCAGAACAAGCAGAAGCTACTCAGTGGGAAGCTCAAACTGAGGGAATGAGATCTCAGCTTGCTGTCATACTGTCATCCCGCCAATGGCTAACAGTACTGGAGTGCTCACACCAGCAATTGGTGACCCAGCAGCTCACTGGGATGGGGGAAGAGGGGAAGGAAAGAGTAGGCAGTGGCTCCGTGAAGCATAAGCACAGTCTCTCAGGATGACAGTAGTTATCCTCCCACCACTGCCGCTTTCCCAGAGCCCTCACTGCCACTGGTCAGCCAGCCCAGATTGCAGGGTGAAGAGAAGCCTGGACACTAGGCCCAGAGCTGTTCAACACCTCCTGCCAGGCCCCCTGTGGCCTCCCCGAGTGAATGCCAACAGCCAGGATGATTCAAACAGGTAAAGGCACCCAGAAGGCAAGCACGAAGGGAATTGTACAATGATACCTGGTATGAAATATTGGATGGTTTGTTTGAAGCATTCGTTTTGTGGTAGCTTTGATTTCAGTGTTATGGCCTAGAACCTGATGGATGGTAACAGAGAAAATGCCCGGGTGGAGTGAAGGAGGGAAATTACTCTTGACGCAGAGGGAGCTGAGGTTTCATTCATAGTGCAGTTCATTAAGCCAGTCACAAACAACACTGTGGAAAGGAGATGAGTTTGTTCCTCTTTACCTCCTACTGCCCATGCGATTGGGTTCCATTGCTGTGGTCAGCTATGTCTTGCTAGGTATTAAGATTTCCCTTGGTCCCCTCTCACACTCTCACTGGGGAGTTTCCTGTCAGGCCCTCAGGAGCCGGGTGTACTGACCTGCTTATTGAGAATTACCTCAGGCCCAGTACTCGCTGAGAGAGACCGGTTGGCAATCTCTGGGCTACCACTGAGTCCCAGATAGTTCTGGGTAAGCAGGTTAGCTAGGCCTCAAATTGATCGTGAATCCTGAATTTGGGGCCCAGGAGAGCTGGTGCTGAGGGGGAAATTGGAAGAAGATGGCACTTCAGCCTTGTCCAAGATCAAGATCGAGTTTGATCCCATAGGGCAGCTGTGGTGGAGGTTTATAGTGTAACTGAGTCAGACGGGTCCTATTTGGAGCCATTGGGGTTAATTCCCCCTCCATTAAGAGCAGGGAGGTATCACATGATGGAATATTCAGCAGACATGCTGCAGGTCTCTCTCTGCAAATGGAAGGTAAAAATGTTCAAACTATCAAACACATCAAAGTTCCCGACATCAGAGACCGATGAAGACTAAATTCGGAAATATGAAAACACAAAGGCTGTAATTTTATCGCCCTGCCCTGCCCATTGATGGGCGAAGCAAGCCAGTAAAATCGCGCGAGAGCCGAGAAATGAGGATTGCGCCCAATTTCTCGCCTCTCACGGTCTTACCGGCAGCCGATAGCCACCGCTATCAGCCTCTTGCCCATTTCCAGCAAGATGCTGAGTGAGTTTCTTTAAATATATTTAAATTCTCACTTCAACGTGACTAGCGAGCCTGGGAAGCAATCATCCTGGCTCACTTGCCTTTGTGGCCTTGCAAGAAGAGGTTCGCTCCGATGAAGAAAGCACCTGGCCCCCACAAACAGTCGTGTTGGCTTTGCCGGTAGAACTGGAAGCATTGAGCATCCACCCCCCCAACCTGGGAGGTCAGGGGCAAGGAGAGAGTCCCATGTACATTGCCAGCCTGGCAGTGCCAGCCTGGCAACTTGACACTGCCTAGCAGGCACCTTGGCATCGTCCACAGGGCATCTTGGCATTGCCCACCAGGCAGTGTGGGGATAAGCCCTGAAGGGGGAGGGCCAGGCCAGGCTCGGGTGGCCCGATTGTGTGTGTGTGGGGGTGTGTGTGGCCACTGTTATCTGCAGTTGTGATTGAGGTTGGAGTGGGGGACCACCGTTGCTCTGCATGTGAGTGACATGTGGAGGGAGGGGGTGCTTTTTGGAGATCAGTGGCAATGGGGTGACAAAAGTGTAATCAGTTTGGGCAATGGATGGGGATGGTGGGACGGCAGGGTGATATTTCCGGGTTGTGTGGGGCTCGTGATCAGCAACGGGCCCACATGATTACTGGAGGGTGTGGGGGGGGGGGGAGGCGGTTGTTGTGGCTATCTTCAGCAGCAGGGGCCTGACAGATCTCTCTCAGAGCTACCGGGCCTCTGCTGTTGCAATTGTGCATATGCAACCACAGAGGTCTGTACCAACCCTCACTCTAGAGCAAGTGATCTAAGCCCCCGCCCATTCCATCGAGTGGCAGGAAATGGTCTAGCCTATTTTTTCACAGTCTAATTGCATAAAATTTGGAGTAAAGACTCAGCCAGAAACTCTCCCATGTTCAAGCTTAGAATTTTTCTCACAAAATCACCCCCATGGAATTTTCAGGAGTGTCCCTGAATAATTAGATAAGTTATTGTGATCCCGATCTTCTCAAGCAGGACTGTCCCATCTAAAATGTCAAGTACGGACCAGACTCACCCTTCAGGAGGGGATCAAAGGTTAAATCCCACCTGCTACTGTCCAGTATTCTAACCATGTCCCAATTTCTGACTGAATATCATCTCAATCCACTAGATAGCTGCTCACTCAGCAACAATGATGGACCTCCTCCAGTGGATAGACCTGGAATGATTGGACCTACCTCACTGAATCTGTCTGAGGAAGGATGTTCTTTCTATGGACGGAGTGCAGTGAATGTTTACCAAGCTGATTGCGGGGATGGAGGACTGTCATATGAGAAGAGGTTAGGTCTTTAATTCAGGCAGGCATCATGATTGGTGCTGGCTTGATGGACCAAAGGATCTGTCCTGTTATGCACTTTGTTCTTCTTTGTTCTTTACATTCATTGGAGTTTAGAAGAACATAGAACACTGCAGCACAAACAGGCCCTTCAGCCCACAAGTTGCGCCGATCATATCCATACCTAGCAGGCCTACCTATAACTCTCAATCCCATTCATTCCCATGTACTCATCTAGAAGTTCTTAAAACGAGTTCGCCTCTACTGTCACCGACGGTAGCCGATTCCACTGACTCGCTACTCTCTGAGTGAAAAACTTACCCCTGATATCTCCTCTGTACCTGCTCCCCAGCACCTTAAACCTGTATCCTCTCATAGCGATCATTTCAGCCCTGGGAAATAGCCTCCAAGAATCCATCCTATCTATGCCTCTCAACATCTTATAAACCTCTATCAGGTCACCCCTCATCCTTCGTCTCTTTAAGGAGAAAAGATCTAGCTCCCTCAACCTATCCTCATAAGGCAAGCCTCCCAATCCAGGCAATGTCCCTGTAAATCTCCTCTGCACCCTCTCAATAACTTCCACTTCTTTCTTGTAGTGAGGCGACCAGAACTGCGCACAGTGGTTAGGGGGATCTCATAGAAGCTTATAAAATTCAAACAGGGTTAGAAAGGGAAGATTCAGAAAGAATGTTTCTAACGGTGGGGGAGTATAGAACTAGGGGTCAAAGTTTGAGGATAAAATGTAATTGAGGCCAAAATGTTGTCTGATTTCATACAGCTGTTGGGGCTAAAGGAATAAAGGAATAAGGTGGCAAGGCTGAATCAGGATATTGAGTTTGATGATTAGCCCTGGTCAAAATGAATGGCGGAACAGGCTCGAAGGGCTGAAAGGCCTACTCCATTTTCTTTGTTTCTATGAATTCGCAAGCAGGGTCTGCACACCCTCCCTCCCCCCTCCCAGAGACAGTCGTTGCACCTCTTACCTATATTAAGGCCCATTATCTCAACTGGCAGAAATAATTCTACATGGGTGTGCGTAACATTGGTTGGACTAGTGCTGTAGCAGCTAGCTCCTTTCAGGGCCCTGCGTCGGAAGGGTCACGTGAGCTGATTGTCCAATGGGGCATGAGTGTGGCGGCCTCTGGGCAGAGTGCGGGCTTTTGCAGCCAGTTTGATTCGAGAGCTGAGAATGAACACGTCCATTACAGTACTCTGTAAATAGTTATAAATAGTAATCAGCTATTGTTCGCTAAATGGTAATCGCCAGTTATCGCATTTACTACATCGCAATCTGTTGTTGCTGTCGTTTTCCTCATTGTCAATGAAAAATTTGGAGGAAAGTTAATTTTTACAAGAATTGCAGAACAAGATCCTGACTCCAGTGAGTAGTAGACAACACTCTGCAGAAATGCCACTGATGGCTGAGTCGGGCCAAGGATTGGGTTTAATGGGGCATGACTAGCTGCAGTTAAACTGCCTGGAATTTTTTCAAATATAAAGGAGGGAGGCCTAGGCAAAGTCATCAGAAAGTGCCAGATGTGTGCCAGGAGGAGAAAGATCAAAGGATTGCAAGCAGAATCCATGTTCTTCCAGAAGACATCCCAAGATTTTTAGAGTGAGACCTGTGCCTGGTGAAGATAGAGACTGAGCTAAAAGGAAGAGTTGGGCATCATTGGGCACATATCATTTTCAGAATAGGCAGCATCCATTGTACCAGTAGTTAAACCAGACTAGAACATCTGTCTGTGTGGGGACTACAAGCTGATGGTGAACCAGATGATCAAACTGGATAGGTATCTCATCCCCAAAATAGAGGATCTGTATGCAAAGTTGGCTGGGAGCGTCTGATATACACCATATTGGACATAAGCCACACTTACCAGCAGTTAGAATTGAACAACGTATCAAAAGAATATGTCCCAGTAATTACTTGTAAGGAGCCATAACAATACATACATCTATTATCTAGGGTTTCGCTGGCTTGCATCATCTACCAGCCAATTATGGAGAGTTTGTTGCACGGTTTGTTTTTCTTTGAATAATGTTTTAATAATAGGATTCACCAAAAAGGAACATATGGCCAATTTGGATAAAATTTTGAAGAGAGTTCAGGAGACAAGGGTGTGCCTAAAAAGAGAAAGGTGCACCTTCCAAGCAAATGAGTTGGTTTATCTTAGTTACCGGGTGGACACTTGGGCTTACACCCAATGGAGGACAAAGTGAGAGCGATTAAGGAGGTACTGGCTCCTAGGAACACCTCAGAACTCAGATCCTTCCTTGGGATGGTCAACTATTAAGGGCAGAACAGGTCCTCCTGCAGCACGTGCCGTTAAAGAAACACCAGAGATAGCATTGGAAAATGCCACGGAAAGAGAAGTTAAGCATCCATTGGTGCATTTCAATCCGTCTAAGAAAATAATACTTCCGTATGACGCATCGTCATATGGGGTTGGGGGCTGAGTTATCCCACACAATGGCTGACAGATCCAAGAGCCCATTGGATCTTTATCAAGAACCCTGTCAGATGTGGAAAGAGAATGCTTGCAGATAGAAAAGAAAGGCCTTGCTGTTACCTATGGTGTCGGGAGGTTCCATCAATACATATATGGAAGACATTTTACTATCATCACAGACCACGAGATACTTTTAGGGTTTTTCAGGGAAGACAAAGTAGTTCCACCAATTGTTTCTTCTAGAATACAGTGAAGGACAGTATTCCTACCGCTCATAAAATATCTTTGAATATCGACTAGGGACTCGCGTAGCCGATGCAAACACTATAAGCCATCTTTTGTTATCAGAAAACATGCCACTCCCTCTCGTATCGCAAGAGATCGTAATGGCTTGAAACATCCTGAATTCTTTACCTCTAACGATGCAACAAATTATTTACTGGACTAATATTTCTCACTGCTATCATTACTGCATGGATGATAGAATGAGAGAGCTTCAGAGGGCATGAAGCCTTATCAGCTTCAGACGTATGAGCTCAGTTGTGAGGATGGTGTCATCCCTTGGGGAGAATTCTTGGCCATCCCCAAACCAGGAAGAGAGTTATTGCTTGAAAAATATTATAGTGCCCATCCAGGCATATCAAAGATGAAAATTGTTAGTGAGAAGTTACATTTGGTGACCTGGTATTGATGCTAATATAGAAAAGATGGTGAAGTAATGTCACCAGTGCCAGTTACAGCAGAAGTTATCTGCTACCACTCCCTTGCATCCTTGGGAATGGCCAGGAGTGAGAGCTCATGTTGATTATGCTGACCCATTTATAGGCTCGATGTTCCTTTATTCGAAATGGATGGAGATGTTTGAAATTGGTCCACAACTTCATAAGCCACATTTGAGAAACTGCACCAATGTTTTGCCAACCCTATTGCACCAGAAGAGCTGGTCTCAGACAACGGGACGGCATTCACAAATGCTGAAGTCCAGATAGGTTCAAAACATTTAATGGAGTTAAGCCTATCTGAACTGCACCATATTACACCACCACTATCTCTGCCCACTGCCTCCCCCCCCTGCCAGCATCCAATGGGCTGGCTAAGCATGCGAATCAGACTTTCAAGGCTGGTATGGAAAAACAGTCACCTGTGTCACTAAAAACTAAGATAGCACAGTTCCTGTTAGCTTATAGAACTGACCCATGTTCCACTGCCGGAATATAGGCCAGCACTCAAGGAACAGGTTGAACTGCGTAATTCTAAATTTGGTGAGGAAGGCAGAGACAAGGCAGAGTTATCAAAAAACGAAATGTGATTTGTCGAAACACCAGAGAGCACTTGAGATAGACGATACAGTCTTTGTGAAGAATTTTGGAAGCAGACCAAGGAGCTGTTTGGCCAGGATAGGGCCACTGTCCTGTGAAGTGAAAGTACAGGACAAGTTAGTGAAGAAACACGTGGCTGATTCGGGGCAGTGGGAACCGTCCCGTGAGTCAGAGTCACTGCCTGAACCAATTGTGTCAGCAGGTAGTGTTGTCCAAGGAGTGAAGTGGCTGATCAGCCAATGGTGGGCCAAAGTGCTGCTCCCAATGAAGCTGAGGAAATGGTGGAAAGTGATGCGCTGGGACCAAAAGAAAGTCCCAGCAAAGCAAGTCCAACCAAAACTATCTCCACAGTTGAATCTCAACCAGTTGAGTTATGTCACTCCCAGAGAAAAACAGAATCTCTTGACAGACTATTTTAACACTGTTTGTTATTACTATTCTTCTGAAAACTGTATAAGTTATTAATGTACTATTTAATAAGGGATTTAAAGGGGGAAGGATGTTGTAACTAACCCCTTTAAGTGGCATGAAATGCAAGTCATGTGAGGCAATCACCCAATAGGGAACAAATGCAAGGATCTCAGGGCAGAGTGCAGGCTTTTGCAGACAGATTGGCCCTAGAGCTGAGAATGAACACATTGATTGTGACATCCGTAAATAATTGTAAACACTAAAGATCCTTAAACAGCACATTCCAAGCCCACAACCACTTTCATCTAGCAGGACAAGGGCAGCAGAGACCTGGGAACACAATCACCTGCAATTTTTCTTCCAAACCACTCAATATCCTGATTCGGAAATATATCGGCATTCCTTCACTGTCTCTGGGTCAAAATCCTGGAATTCCCTCCCTAACAGCACTGTGGGTGCACCTACAACATAGAGACTGCAGCAATTCGAGAAAGCGACTCACTGTCACCTTATCAAGGTCAACTAGGGATGGGATATGCTGACCTACTTAGCAACAATAACTTTTTAGTGTGTTTACCCAGTGTAACACCGGCATCTTCACATCCTAGTTAGCAATGCCAATGTCCCATGAATTAATAAAAAAAGTCATAAACCTGTTGCTGTTTGTTAATTAACTGGTGGTTGCCAATTACTGCATTTATTCATCGGTGAAAGGAAGAGATGGAAAGTCATTGAAGAGGACAGGTAGAGTGAAGGGCAAGAAATAAAAGCAACTGATTGCATCTTTATTCAGAAACAGAGTGGTGTCAAATAACACTAACCCTGAATCTCAGTAAAACTCTGAAATTAGGATCTTATCTCCCAATACAACAAACGTTGTAGATGTGTGAGGCCAGAGTAAATGGCAAACACCTGGCAGAAAACAACACTCTCTGACCATGGCTAACAAGAGATTGGAACAAAAACCGCTGCAAGTATCCAGGGGGCAGAGAAACAAGTAAGGTTCCAGGTTGATTCTATAAGGTAAGAATTAGTTTAAAGGGAGAGACCAAAAAGAGCCAGGAAGCCTGAGGATTGAAAGGATTTGAGAATTCGGCAAAGGATGATTAAGAGAAACAGACTGTAAAGCCTTTGAAAGGTATGAAGAAATTAGAAGAGATTAGTGAGAGTAAGCATGGGCTCCAATACAGGCAGGTAAATGATAATGTGCGGTAAGAAAATGGCTGCTGTTAAAATGAATACATTGGGCAGAATCTCCCTGGATGGCCTCAATTCTGGGTCAGCCATCCAGAAGTGGCTAAGGAGGGATGTCCGTTGAGATCTTCCCAGAAACAGTCAGTTAAGACGTTTAGAAACAGTGTCCAATGAAGAATTGGGGAAGTGGACGACCCAATGAGAGCCCTATATCCTCCCCAATCGGTATCTGGCTGACAGACTCACCGGGAGAGTGTGAGCAGCAGTGAGGCAGCTAGGAGACTCCGACTAAGCTGAAAATGGAGGCAGTCTCCTCGTGACAAGTGGAAACTCTAGCCAGGCCATTGGTTGTCAGGCCATCAGCGTGGAGGCAGCTGCTGCTGTGGTCATCTTATCCGAGTCGGGTCTGTATTGGAGCTGTGTGGACCCCCACCCCTTTTACCAGCTGAAGGCTTTTCCAAATTTCCATCGGCCTCCCATCTCAGAGGGGGTGCAGTTCTGACACCATGAAGATCCCAACAACATCCTCGTCCTGCCCTCCCCACCTCAGTGAGCCTGAATTGATCTCGTCGGCTAGCTGCCATTACTGGTATAATAGTGGCCCTGTCTCCAGCAAGAGCAGCTTGAACAGGAATGCACTACTTCCTGGCTTGACATCCAGACCCACCAGGAGAACTCAGTCCTTTGTTTCTGTTTTCATGGCAAAAGAGACATTAAATATTCTTGCTATAATAGGAAACCAGGAGCTAATTAAATATTAATTGAGTTTGATTGCTCGCATGTGGCAGGCATGGGGTTTCGCTCAAGAAAAAGAGACACCTATCGAAACTGTGGAGTGGTTGAGTTAGGAGATGCGTGCTTGTAATGTTTCACGCTGTAAATAAATATAAGACTGAGTAAAGATTGGCTCTAGTATCATTTTTCACTAATTGGCTTTCCAAGGATTTAGTGAAAATGGCACTCTTCAAAAGATCATAAGAAATAGGAGCACGAGTAAGCCATTCGGCCCATCAAGCTTGCTCCACCACTCAATGGGATCATGGCTGATCTGATTGTTGCATAAATCATGCCTGCTGTTTTGACTCCCATGTTAATCAAGAACCTGCCGCACTCAGCCTCGAATATATTCAACGACAGAGCTCTCTGCCGAAGAGTATTCTAAAGACACGTAACCCACTGAAAGAAACAATTCCCTCTCATCTCCATCTTAAATGGGAGACCCTTATTTTTAAGCTGTGTTCCTTAGTTCTGGATTTGTCTAGAGGGGAAACAGCCTCTCAGCATCTCCCCTGCCGAGCCCCCGCAGAATCTGATGTTTCAATGAGATCACCTCTCATTCTTCTAACAGGCCCAACCTGTTCAACCTGTCTCTGTAAGGCAAACTCATTATCCCAGGGATCAGCAAAGTGAACTTTCTCTGAACTGCCTCCAATGCAATTATATCCTGCCTTATGCAAAGAAAGTAAAACCGGACAGAAACCTACCAGATTTGGTCTCATTAAGACCTGATAAATCAGTAGCAAGACTTCCTCACTGTTATACTCCATTACCCTTGTAATAAAGGTCAACATTTCATTTTGCCGTCCTGTTCATTTGCTTGCCTATGTACTAACTATTGTCTGATTCAAATCCCTTTGTATTTTCTTTAGTCTCTCTCTCTCTCTCTATTTAAATAGTATTCTCCTTCTCTATTCTTCCTGTCAAAGTGGACAATTACATATTCCTGCATTATACTCCACCTGATAGTAAAATAGAGCTATTCGAGGTAGTTAAAAAAGTGACTGGAGAAGGTGATGTGGCTAATAACTGACAACTCCTCAGGACCAGATGTCCAACATCTTTCGACTTTAAATGAGGTAACTACAGCGATAGTGGACATATTGGCATCGATCTTCCAGAATTCCATAGGTTTTGGCACATTTCCTTTGGATTGAAAGCAAACATAACCTCATTGTTCAAGAAAGAAGGGAAGCCATTCAATCTTTCCTCATCACTAAAACTCTACAATGGGACTGGTGAGGCTTTGGTTGGCCTACGCACCACGGGCGCAATTGAAGCCCTTAAGTAGTCAATTAATTACCAGCTGGGGAGACGATGGCCTAGTGGTATTATCGCTAAACGATTAATTCAGAAACTCAGTTAATGTTCAGGAAACCCGGTTTCGAATCCTGCCGCAGCAAATGGTGGAATTTGAATTCAATAAAAAACATCTGCTGATGACCATGAAACCAGTGTCAATTGTCCAAAAAAACCTACCTGGTTCATTAATGGAAAGGAAATCTGTTGTCCTTTTCTGGTCTGGCCTATATGTGACTTCAGAACCACAGTGGTTGATCCTCAACTGCACTCGGGCCGCTAGGGATGGTCAATAAATATTGGCCAGCCAGTAATGCCCATGTCCTATGAATGAATAAAAAAAAATCTAACGCCCATTTCCCACCCACCCAGCCTCAATTTCCATGCTGTCAGGAGGATTAGGCATGTGAAGTGGTGGTTGGGGGCGGAGGCAGGGAAACCTAGAAATTAGCCTGAAGCAGAATTGTGAGGAGGTGGGGTGGACTACCTTCATCAACAGCCTCCTTTCAACATAACCATGGTCTGCTCCGCGGTGCTCCCACCCCAACCCCACTCTCTCCACACCAACTGATCAACCATTGATATTGATACTGTGGCCCACAGCTTTCATCTTCATTATTAACCTAATGATTGACTTTTCTATCCACAAACTCCTCAATGATGCAAGGCTACAACATCGAAATATATAAATATATGTACCAAAAAAGACAAGGGAGCTACAAAACCCCACAGGAAATCATTTTTCCAGTCAATGAAGCACCCATCCCTTTGCTTCCTATCACTGAGCCAGTTTTGGATCCATCGTCCCTTTTTGCCTAAGATCTAATGGGCTCTTACCTTCTTGACTATTCTACTATTGGCACCTTATCAAAAGCCTTGTTAATATCCATCATTCAAAAGGTTGCCTCTGGCACAATGACCCAATAGCATAAAATCCACAATGAGTATGATTTTACAACCATCTCAGCATCAGGGCAGAGCAAGCAAATGAGACAGGGCCATTACAAAAGTTCCATTGACTTTGACAGGAATGGAAAATCTGGCCAGTGGGAGGGACTGTAAAACTCTGGCCAGTGATTCCGTAACCATTCAAGCTGGAGAGGCTGGGTGGGCTCTCTTTGACATATTTTAGTGATCTCTCGAAATACTGGTTTTTGTGTGACTATCATTTGTCATGACAGGGCTACATTGTGAAGGCTTTAATAGGTACTTACTGTCCAGTTTCTGATGTAACACTGTATGACAATTCTATGAAATATTTGGTTACGTGATAACAGCATGCGATTCATCACATGAGTGCCAGTGTCAGGAATTAAGCAGAGAAGAGACAGAGAGTATGAGACAGAGATAGAGGAGGGATTAATATAAAAAGGGTAAGACAGAGAGAGGTAGACAGACAGAAAGAGTCATAGGAATAGAGCAGGAGGTAACCTGAAACAGGAGTTAATCATTAATATCAGTAGGGTTGTGGGGGGAGGGGTTGCTGAATGACAGTGTACAGAGCTGGATTTAACATCAGTAGAGACACTGTCAGTAACACAGGGAGCTGGGGGAGAGGGGTTACTGACTGACGGTGTACAAAGCTGTATTAACATCAGAAGAGACACAGTCTGTAACACAGGGAGCTGGGGGAGAAGGGTTACTGACTGACAGTGTACAAAGTTGTATTAACATCAGTAGAGACACAGTCAGTAACACAGGGAGCTGGGGGAGAAGGTTACTGAGTGACAATGTGAGGGAGCTGGATTGATATCAATAAAGATACAGTTGAGAACACAGGGAGCTGAGGTGAGGGGTTACTGAGTGACAATGTGAGGGAGCTGGATTGATATCAATAAAGATACAGTTAAGAACACAGGGAGCTGAGGTGAGGGGTTACTGAGTGACAATGTGAGGGAGCTGGATTAATATCAGTAGAGATACAGTCAGTAACACAGGGAGCCGGGAGAGAAGGGGTTACTGAGTGACAGTGTGAGGGAGCTGGATTAATATCAGAAGAAACACAGTCAGTAACAGGTACTGGGAGTGAGGGTTACTGAGTGACAGTGTACAAAGCTGTATTAACATCGGTAGAGACACAGTCAGTAACACAGGGAGCTGGGAGAGAAGAGTTACTGAATAACAGTATGAGGGAGTTAGATTAACATCAATAAAGATACAGTTAAGAACACAGGGAGCTGGGGGAGAGGGGTTACTGAATGACAGTGTGAGGGAGTTGGATTAATATCAGTAGAGACACACTCAGTAACACAGGGAGCTGGGGGAGGAGGCATCGGGTTACTGAATGACAGTATGAGGGAACTGGATTAACATCATTAGAGATACGGTTAAGAACACAGGGAGCTGGTGGAGAGGGGTTACTGAGTGACAGGGTGAGGGAGCTGGATTAGCATCAGTAGAGACACAGTCAGTAACACAGGATGTTGGGGGAGAGAGGTTACTGAAGTATGAGGGAGCTGGATTAATATCAGTAGAGACAAAGTCAGTAACGCAGGGTACTGGGGGAGAGGGGTTACTAAGTGACAGTGTGAGGGAGCTGGATTAACATCAATAGAGAGACAGTAACATAGCGAGCTGGGGGAGAGAGGTGAATAACAGTGTGAGGGAGTTAGATTAATGTCAATAGAGAGAAAATTAAGAACTCAGGGAGCTGGGGGACAGTAATCACTAAGTGAGGGGGTTGGATTAACATCAATGGAGACACAGTTAAGAATTCAGAGTGCTGGGGAGGATTGGGTTAGTGAGTGATTGCCAGGGGGAACTGAATTAACTTCACTAGAGATACAGTCAGTAACACAGAGTGCTGGTGAGTGAGGTTACTGAGTGACAGTTTGAGGGAGCTGGATTAACTTGAATCAAGACACAGTCGGTATCATAGAGTGCTAGGGAGAGAGCTTACTGAATGATTAAGTGAAGGAGCTGGATTAACATCAGTAGAGATACAGTCAATAACACAGGGAGCTGGGGGAGAGGGGTTACTGAGTGACAGTGTAAGGGAGCTGGATTAACATCAGTAGAGACACAGTCAGTAACACAGGGAGCTGGGGGAGAGAGGTTATTGAGTGACAGTGTGAGGGAGCTGGATTAACATCAATAGACACACAGTCAGTAACACAGGGAGCTGGGGGAGAGAGGTTATTGAGTGACAGTGTGAGGGAGCTGGATTAACATCACTAGAGACACAGTCAGTAACACAGGGAGCTGGGGGAGAGGGGTTATTGAGTGACAGTGTGAGGGAGCTGGATTAACATCAATAGAGACACAGCCAGTTACACAGGGAACTGGGGGAGAGAGGTTATTGAGTGACAGTGTGAGGGAGCTGCATTAACATCAATAGAGACACAGTCAGTAACAGAGTATTGGTGAGAGAGATTACTGAGTGATAGTGTGAGAGTGCTGGACTAACATTGCTAGATATATGGTCAGTGATACAGAGCACTGGATTGGAGGGGTTGCTGAGTAACAGTGTGAGGGAGCTGAATGAACAAGTTTTGCACAGAATTGATTAAGCACACCTAAAGATATTCTCAATCTTCATAACTGCCAGAAGTGGAGTATAGAAATGAGTAGGGAAGTCCATAAAGTTCACCTTCCAAAAGTCAGATATTGGAATAATAATGGGAGTTGACTATTTTTTTGTGACCTATCTCTACCAAGAAAGGAACAGTTTGAGGTAAAGCCCCAGAGTTGGGGAGGTTAGGGAACCATAGGTCGAAGATCACATTTCCCCCCAAACAATTACAACACAACATCCTTCGAGTTACTCATGTACTGTAACCCCACTGTCCACTCGATAGCGGATTCAGTTTACAATCATACAAATCTAATGGGCAGGAACAGAGCAGTTGAGTCGTTGAAATGCAGAGGCTGACACCGAACTGGGGTGAGCACAACAAGAAGCTTCACAACACCAGGTTAAAGTCCAACAAGTTTATTTGATAGCACAAGCTTTCTGACTGCTGTTCCTTCATCAGATCCATTGAAGTCTGTCCAACACTCGTGACAAAAAAAGGTTGTATCATGTGAAATATCCTCTATAAATGTTGCCTGGATAATGATATCCCCAGGGGTCCTAAGTAGGAGAGGTGGGACTCCCTGTTTGATTAGTCTGGCTGTTAGTGCCAATTGTTATCTCTCCACACCTCTCTCTACTCTTGCACTGTCCTACAACCAAGATCTATGCACCCATCTAGGACCAGCCCCTCAGCATCCCTGATTTCAATCATTTTACCCTTGGTGGCCATGCCTTCAGCTGCCTCGGGCCTAAGCTCTGGAGTTCCCTCCCTAAATCCCTTTGCCTCTACCTTATTTTCTCTTCCTTTCAGAATTTTACCTCATAATATTGAATACTATTTCCCTGCTTCCAGAGTGCCACACCCCTGGACACCGCCAAACCGCCTTGGGGTATGTTACTAAGTAAAAGGTGCTATGAAAATTGAAGTTGTTGTTGGCTGAATTTTGGTAGCCCTCACTGCTTCAAGCAGAGACTCACACGAGCCCTTCTGATTTGCATACGTACATGAGCCACGCCTCCTGTCCGCCGACCATGTGGCACCCACGGTACAATCTGATTGGTTGGAAGTGTTAAGGGTGAATTAGAGCCAATTTTCCTTGCAGGAGAAAGAGAAGATCCCATTTCACTTTAATTTATTGTCACGCAGGAGAAAGACACGGGCAGCAAGGGTGAAATATATGATACTTCACACCGATGGCAGTAAGGGATATGGGGGGAAAGATGGGAATATGGCATCGAGATAGAGCATCAGCCGTGATCGGATTGAATGGAGGAGCAGGCTGGAAGGGTCGAATGGCCTCATCCTAATTTCTACATTTCCCAGTTTCCACATTCCTCTAACCGTGGCAGCAATATTCAGAGAAGGCCTCAAGTTTGTTAATCTCCGTCCTTCTCCCCTCAGTCTTGTGAAATGAATAAATATCGAGAGAGAGAGAGAGAGAGAGGGCAAGGATAAAACATTCATCAACATCTCCCGGCAAGTGGAGAATTTGATTTCCTCGGACATCTCAAGGCAGGAGCAGCGGCCAGCACTAACCTGCAGCGATGAGGAGACTCTAACCCAGCGGTCATGTTGTGTATGTGTTAGTACGGGCCTGGCCTGCTCTCTCAGTCTGCTGTCACACCCGCTGAGGGGCGGGATGCCTGATCTGAGAAATCAAGTTGGATTGCTGTCCTCTCCGGAACCAAGGCTCTGGCTGTCTCTGTCGTATCAATTTTCCCCAGCACCACACAGCTTGTCGTTGTGAATTTAACAAGACCACCCAGCACAGACAGTGCAAGGAGAGCGTGTGGGGGGGATGTGGGGAGACGAGGGGGGAGGGCGATGGAGGTGGGGAGGGGGAGATGCTGCTTTCGGCTGTGGTATTTATTCACAGTGCAGGCAAACGCTTGTGGAGAAGGGGGGAAGAGGAGGGGAGGGAGGATTTTGTGTGTGGCATGGGGTGACGGGGGGGTAAGATGGAATTTGTTGCGGGGGGGGAGGTGGGGAGGGAGGGATTCAGCTAGCTAGCCGACTGAGACACGGGAATACAGAATGGAGGGTCCGGCCCTTGCAGTAAACCAGGCGGCACCCGCCCCTCTCTCCGCTCAGCCTGCCCCCACCACCACTCCCAGCACCCACGCGCCGATGCTGACTGCATCTGACAGGTGGGACACGCCAGCTGCCTCGCTCCATCTCCCTGCTCACCTCCCTCGCCATCACCTCCCTGACCTCCCCAACTCCCCCGCATGGCAGCTGGGCCGCTGGCGAGGTCGCTTGGCCGCCGGGACCAACCGTCCGACCGAGCTGATCTCGGAGACGTGACAAGCGGGACCTCCGCAAGCTACAGTCTCTGCCTCCAGCCTGGAATTAATGAGAGGCAAGTGAGGGAGATGGAGAGAGACAGAGACAGCAGTAAATAATACACTGGATAGAGGACTTTAAAACCATGAAAGGGTTTGATAGAGCGGATATGGAGAAGATATTTTTGCTTGCAGGAGTGTCCCAAAATTCAAGTAGTCAGAATAAATCTGTTTGGGAATTGAGGAGAGACTACTTTACTTAGCGAGAGGTAGAATGTGAACCTCACTACCACGCACAGTGACTTTCAAAGTGGCCGTTGACGGCTGGTCCAGCATTTATTGCCCATCCCTAACTGTCTTTGAGAAGATGATGGTGAGCTGTCTTCTTGATTCACTGCGCTCCCTGTGGTGTAGGTACACCCACAGTGCTGTTAGGGAGGGAGTTCCAGAATTTTGACCCAGCGATAGTAAAGGAATGGTGATATATTTCCAAGGCCGATGTCAGGTGATCCATTCCGTTTCATTGACTTTGTAGCAGTTTGACACCGTTGAGTGACTTACTCGGTTGTTTGAGAGGGCAGATAAGAGTCAACCACGTTGCTGTGGGTCTCGGGTCACATGTAGGCCAGGCCAGGTAAGGACAGCAGATTTCCTTCCCTCAGGGACATTAGTGACCCAGGTGGGTTTGTTTTTATAACAATTGACCATTTCTGAAAATCACTTTTAATTCCAAGTTGATTACAATGAATTGAGTTTAAATTCCACCAGTTGCCATGGTGAGATTTGAACCCATTTCCCTTTGGATTACTGCTCCATTGATATTACCACTCGGATGTGTTTCAAAGGAAGCTCACGAGGGAGAAAGGAAGAGAAAGATATTGAAAGATGAAAGGGCTGGGAAGAATCTTGTGAGGAGCATGGCCAGTTGGCTGAATGGCCTCTCTTATTCACTGTAAATTGTCAGTAATTCCAGGTAGAAGGAGGTAGCTTACTTACATTCAGGGCCTGTGGACTGTAAATCCTGCCAGCTCCCAGACCATCACTGTATCCGCCTGTCTGGTTGATGACGTGGCGCAGCGAGTCCACCTGGGAGAGAGACAAAAGGCCTGAGTCACACCATCTGACCAGACTCCAATTCCTGGCACAAGAGCAGATAGTGTCCATCCTTACTCTGCAAGGGCAGGGTGTGGGGAAGAGGTGGGACAACTTGCACTGCAGGGAGTGTTTTGTGGGCACTTCCCTCTGAGGCCTTCAACAGTGGCCGACACGGCGGCATAGTGGTTAGCACTGTTGCTTCACAGTGCCAGGGACTCCGGTTGAATTCCCGGCTTGGGTCACTGTCTGTGTGGAGTCTGCATGTCCTCCCTCTGTCTGAACAAAGAACAGTACAGCATAGGAACAGGCCCTTCGGCCTTCTAGGCCTGCACCAATCATGTGTTCCTAACTAGACTATCCATTTGTATCCCTCTATATCCTGTGGGGATTTCCTCCGGGTGCTCCCGTTTCCTCCTGCAGTGTAAAAGGCATGCTGGTTAGATGCATTAGCCATGCTAAATTCTCCCTCAGTATATCCGAACAGATGCCGGAATGTGGTGACAAAGGGATTTTCACAGTGACTTCATTGCAATGTTAATGTAAGCCTACTTGTGACACTAATCAATAAACTTAAACAACAGGTTGTGAAATAGTGTCTTATGTTGTGGCATTGTCAAGTGGCTTCAGACTTTGTTAGGAACAGAAGATATTTATTGATAAGAAAAACTAGAAACATAAGTTACAGCTCTATGCTACTCTGGAGTCAGGTTCCTGTCTTTATGATGTTAACTATATGGCTGCTAAATGTATTCTGTCCAAGAGGGGACTCAATCCTCTGGGGTGATCATTCACTCTCAGTCTTATTGGTCCCTCAAGTCAGGTGACCCACTTCTACTGGGTAGCATATACATAGTATCTGTCTCTTTAAGGCAGTACACTTCTACTGTGCAATCTTAAAGAGACAGATACCATGTATGCGTAAGCATCCTGTGGATGGACTGTCCTGCCCACACCCACTCCGTGCCCCCAAATCTGGATGCTGCAAATGCAATGGGCCCTGGACAATATTCCAGCAATCGTGCTGAAGACATATGCTCCAGAAGTTTGCCATGCTTCTAGCCAAGTTGATGCAGAACAGCTATTATATTGGCATCTACCCAGCAATATGGAAAATTTCCCATCTATGTCCTGTAGATGGGACAGATGGATACTAGAAAAAGGCAAATGCAATCCTACCAATTACCACCCTATTGGTCTACTCTCAATCGCAAGTAAAATGATATGAGGAGTACTCAGCAACAACTTGCTCACTAAGACTCTGTTTGGATTCCGTTAGGGGCACTCAGCTTCTGACCTCATTACAGCCTTGGTTCAAACATGGACAAAAGAGCTGAACTCCAGAGGCGAGGTCAGAGTGACTGCCTTTGACATCAAGGCTGCACTTGAGCAAATGTGGCATCAAGGAGCTTGAGCAAAACTGGAGTCAATGGGAATCGGTGGGGGGGTGGGGAGACTCTCCGCTGGTTGGTGTCATACCCAGTACAAAGGAAGATAGTTATGGTGGTTGTCAGTCATGTCAGCGCCAGGACATCTTAGGGTAGTGTCCTAGGCTCAACCAGCTTCAGCTGCTTCATGAATCTATCAAAAGGTCAGAAATGGGGATGTATGCTGATGACCGCACACTATTCAGCACTATTCACAACTCCTCACATACTGAAGCAGTCCATGTTCAAATGCAGCAAGACCTGGACAATATTCATGTGCATTACTTTATTTTCAAATGGCAAGTAATATTCACCCCACGCAAGTGCTAGGCAATGACCACATCCAACAGGAGAGGAACTGACCATTACCCCATGGCATTCAATGGCATTACCATCGCTGAGTCCCCCACTATCAACATCCTGGAGGTTATCATTGACCAGAAACTGAACTGAACCAGTCATATAAAAGCTGTGACTACCAGAGCAGGTCACCCTCCTGACTTCCCAAAGCTTGTCCACTATCTACAAGACACGAGCCAGGTATGTAATGGAATACTCTCCAATTGCCTGGAAGAGTGCAGCTCCACCAACACTTAAGAAGCTCAACACCTTCCAGGACAAAGCAGCCCACTTAATTGCTACCCCTTCCACAAACATTCAATTCTTCCAACACTGGCGAATGATGGGTACCATTTATAAGATGTACAAGATGCAGCAATTCACCAAGGTTCCTTAGTTAGCATCTTCCAAACCCACGACCACTACCATCTAGATGGACAACATGCAGCAGATACTGGGACCATCACAACCTGGAAGTTCCCCTGAATTGGAAATATATCACTGTTCCTTCACTATCGCTGGGTCAAAATCCTGGAACTCGTTCCCTAACAGCACTGTGGGTGCACCTACATCACATGACTGCAACGCTTCGAGAAGACAGCTCACCACCATCTTCTCAAGCGTAGTTAGGGGCGGGCAATAAATGCTGGCCTGGTCAGCGATGCCCTCATCCCATCAAGAAAAGAAAGATCCCCACACCCCCACATTTCCTGGAGGAATGTTCTGGACAGCACAACGCTGAGCATCAGAGTCCTGCTCTCCACCAAGTTGGCTAGCGACAGATTCAAGATTGGCTTCAAATGGCCTCTCCCAGGACTCAGGAAGGGAGCAATAATCAACCATTGCACCCCACTCCCCTGTTCCATACCCTCCTGGAGAGCCTGAACCAGAGGCAAAAGTCCTGCTGATATGGAAAATCTGAAAAATGCAGCTGGTGGAACAATCCGGAGAGACCAAGGCTGCTAGCTTTGATGGTCTGTTCTGTTCAGTCACGTGGCCGTGAGCTCCTGGTTAGCTTTCCACTTTAAATTGCCATTCTCCTAGCACTCTGACCTCTATGCCCTCACTGACCTACATTAGGACCAATGAGTGTTTGTCTCCAGGATTTATTCAGAGGTCATGCTAACCAATAGTGGATTACCCCGGGAGTGTGAACTTTCACCTTTGCATTTTGAATGATTGTCAGAGTGTATCAGCATGAGGATCATTTGGGCAGCACAGTGGCACAATGGTTAGCAGGGACCTGGATGGGTCACTGTCTGTGTGGAGTTTGCATGTTCTCCCTGTGTCTGCATGGGTTTCCTCCAGGTGCTCTGGCTTCCTCCCACAATCTGGTTAGATTGATTGGCTATGTTAAATTCTCCCTTAGCGTCAGAGGGAATAGCAGGGTAAATACTTGCAGTTACAAGGATAGGGCATGCGTGGCATAGTAGTCAGTGCTGAATGGCCTCCTTCTGCACTGTAGGGATTCTATGGGATTTAGTCCAGATCTCATAAGGAACAGTGAAGTAAACTATCGGAGAAGTTTGTAAAATGTTCTTTTTCTTTCTTCATTTGCTGGGCGCAGGCATCGCTGGCTGGGCAAGCATTTGTGGTCCATCCCTATTTGCCCTGGGAAGGCGATGAGGTGTGCAATGACAATTCTTCAACTGAACAAAAACAAGATGAAAAGAACCAGTTATAGATTTTTAGGAAAAAGCCAGTTGGTTACTCTCGTTCCTGTGAAGATTCACGATGTGGACATTAAAATATTTACTAACTACAAGCATTTAGGTATCAAAGTAGATGATCAGTTGATTTGGAGGGTCTAGTGCACAGATGTGGTGGGGGCATGATTAAACTATCTCAGAGAATTCGAATCCTTCTTTGTTGAAGCTGCAGTCACGAAGCTCTGCCGTACAGCTGTAGTTGACAGTACGATTCCTTTGGATGTCTCGTCCAGTATTGTTGCTTTGTGGAAGCGGACTCTTTAAGGATGCAGAGATTATTGAACCAGGCAGGAAGGGTATTTGATGAGCAGATCTCTCTTGACGAAAGCCACTCGCAAAGAATTTTGACGAAAGTTCAGTGTCACGAACAATGAGAATCACCCCCTTGTCTCAGTATTACTGCTGGCTGTGTACAGGGAAGAAGCGACAATCCCTCGCACACAGGGCAAATCAATTCCTGAACTTGTTTGTGTCCTTCTCTATAAGAACATTTAACTGGAGTTTGATGTATGGAAGAGGATATGTCCTTAGGGCAGGACTCACTGACCGATTATTTCAATGGGTATTCGATCCAAGTTAGATTTCTGTGACAGGATAATTTGATACTATTGTAATTATTAATTGAGATATAGATTTTAACTAATGTACCTGAAACAAATTTGCCTATGAATAATAATAAAGGGAATTATGAATTGATTAACAATCCATTTCTAAAGCTGTGAAGCCCTTTCGACACCCTGGACTCATGAAAGACGCTGGATGGAACTTTCCTATCCCGCCTGCCGTGGGGATCGTAGAGGTGGGACAGGACATCTCGCGGACCCCAATTAAAGGTCTGTTGACCTCACGCAGCTAATTCCAGCCTTGGGGCATGCGTGGCCGGAAAATCCCGCCCTGAGTATAACTGAGTCTTTGAATGGAATTTTCTGCCCCGCTCCCCCCAGCCATGATGTGTCATCTCTGCCATCCGGATCTTTAGCCGATCTCTATGGTTTTGTGTGATCTGGAAAATCCCACTTTTTTCCATTGTTCTAATGAAACCCAGCATTACCACAGGCAAAAGTGCCTCACCTTGCTACTCTGTGGCCCTTGAGTGACTTTAATAACTGAGAACCCCGACTGCAGTACCCGCTTTCTGTTTTGCAGAGAGGATTGACAATATCTGACTGATGGGCGAGTTGGTATTTCTGGTGCTAGGGCAGCACAGTGGTTAACACTGCTGTCTCACAACGTCAAGGACCCAGATTCGGCTCCCGGCTTGGGTGACTGTGTAGAGTTTGCAGGTTCTCCCCAGGTACTCCAGTTTTCTCCCATATCCAAAGCTGTGCAGGTTAGGTGGATTGGCCATGTTAAATCGCCCCTTCGTGTCAGGGGCACTAGCTAGGGTAAATGCATGGGGTTATAAGAGTGGAGATCAGGTGGGATTGTGGTCAGCACAGACTCGATGGGCCGAATGGCCTCCTTCTGCACAGTAGGTATTATATGATTCCAGGGGCTGATTGGTGCCTCAGATGAGAGGGAGTCATTGCCTGCAGGGAGTCTATACACATGGGACAGAGTGTTCTGTGCATCTGCTACGTGTTTTGCCGCAGAGGAGGCAGCTTGCCATTGGCTACCAGTTGGTTTCTCTGGTCCTGTCATTGTCAACATGGTTTCCCACTGAATGCATGCCTCACCCCCAAGAAACAGCTGGTCTCATTGGGAAACACCTGGTCCCACTAGGAAATGCCTAGTCCCACCAGGAAACGCCTAGTCCCACCAGGAAACGCCTGGTCCCACCAGGAAACACCTGGTCCCACCAGGAAACGCCTAGTCCCACCAGGAAGCGCCTAGTCTCACCAGGAAACGCTTGGTCCCACCAGGAAACGTCTACTCCCACCAGGAAACGCCTGGTCCCACCAGGAAACGTCGACTCCCACCAGGAAACGCCTGGTCCCACCAGGAAACGCCTGGTCCCACCAGGAAATGCCGAGTCTCACCAGGAAACGCCTACTCCCACCAGGAAATGCCTACTCCCACCAGGAAACGCCTGGTCCCACCAGGAAACGCCTACTCCCACCAGGAAACGCCTAGTCCCACACTGGTCCCACCAGTGTGAATGGCTGGAAAATTCCAGCTATGTTGTCAAGCTTTGAATTTTTCCCAGAATCCTGTGTCGGTCTTAGTTCTTCATATCACTTACCCCTTTATCTCTTCACATCCTCCCCTGTCTCAAATAGATAGAGCTTTTCTACAATAAAAATAAAACACTCTGGATGCTGGAAATCCAAAATAAAAAGAAGTGTTTGTTGGAAAGTTTACAGTTATTGATACAGCCCTTAGAAATATTAGCATACACAGGGTTATAGGCATGCAGATCCACACTTACCGAAAAGTGACAACTCAGGTGGACAAGGGGGTTTCAAAAAAGCATATGGCATGTTGGTTTTCATCGTTGATATAGGAATTGGAAAGTCATGTTGCAGCCGTATAAGACTGGTTAGGGTGCATTTGGAGCATTCTACCGGAAGAATGTTGATGCATTGGAAAGAGCTCAGATGAGATTTATCAGAATGTTGCCTGGTTTGGAGGATATGGGCGATGGAGTAAGGTTGAACAAACCTGGGTTGTTTTCATTGGAGCATCTGAGGATGGGGCGGGGGGGGTGCGGTGTGGCGGAGGTGGGTGGGAGATGGGGGACATGATAGAGGTTGACAAGGTTATGGCAGGCTTGGATAGAGTGGATAGTCAGAGTCTTTTTCCCAGGGTCGAAAGTCCAATCACATGGCGGCATCGGTTGAAAGTGAGAGGGGGAAAGTTTATAAGAGACGTAAAGGGCAAGTTTTTCACACAGAGGGTGGTGAATGCCTGAAATGTGGTGGGAAAAGATTCTGTTCAAGAGGCATCTAGATAGATACATCAATAGGCAGGGAATAGAGGAATATGGATCACAGAGAGGCAAGAAAATATTAGATCAGAGAGGCATCTATGTTAGCACAGACTTGGTGGGCTGAAAGGTTCTTTGTTCTCAGTGGGTCATTAATCTATAAATTGTCTTCCACAGAAAGTAGTGGAGGTTGGGTCATTGAATAATCCAAGGTACAATTAGACTGATTTCTGTTAGACCAGTTGCACAAGTGAGTCCTTGACTTTATAATTTCTCTTCTCTACCCAAACTGTCTCTATATCCTGATTTCCTGAACTTAGATTATTTCTCTCCATATTGTGCTAATATCATAATTAATTACCAGAGCCACCTTTTCCTCGCTGTATGTCCCTCTTAAATGTCAAATCTTCTTCAAAATTCAGGTTCCTGCAGCCATGTCTGTGTAATGGCTATCAGATTACACTTACTTCTTCTATTGTTTTTCTATTTGTTTTTATCCTACAGGTACTTTGGTCCGCCTTGTCTAATGAGGGGCATACACGCAAATGGTCGTGAGAGGGCTGCTCTTGGATTTTTTTCGAGAGTGTCCTAGTGCTTCACATCGTTAGTGTACGCTTGACCTGGACCATTTGATGGGCAACATGACAGCTCAGTGACTATCGCTGTACTGTGCAGATACATGGATTTTGGCCTGTGTCTGTGGGAGCTTGCGCATTCTCCCCGTGCTTGCGTGTGTTTTCTCCTGGTGCTCTAGTTTTCTCCCACATTCCAAAGATGTGCTCTTAGGCTAATTGGCAGAACAAATTCTCCCTAAATTGTCCCAAATTTGGTTTTAATCCGTAGATCTATAAACATAGACAGGGATCACGGTAGAAGTGGGAACATCGGGATGGCGGCACGGGCTCGTTGGGCCGAAGGGCCTGTTTCCCGTGCTGTTTTGTTCGTTGTTCTTTATAAAGGAGATGGAGTGATGGGGGCTGGGCACACAACAAAACGGAGTTGAGACCATAGCCAGATCTTATCGAAAGGCCAAGCAAGTTGGAAGGGCCGAAAGGCCTTCTCCTTTCCCTAAGTCCTATGTTCCTACTTTGGACTCGAAACATCAACTCTCTTTTTTCTCTTCACAGATGCAACCTGACCTGCTTTTTCCCAGCACTTTTTGTTTCATTGTCCCATCTATTTTATTCTTGATCTTTCGTATTCAGATCACTGCTGCCACTCAAAGTATGTTCCATGTAAATACTTTCGGTTGAGTTTACTACCTGCGTGTGTGTGTGTGTGTGTGTGTGTGATCTTAGTTTGGTGGGACTCTCCAGTCCCGCTGATAGTGCCATGGGTTTCCTGTTAGCCAGGGGTGATTTCCATTGACAGTGGCGGGATCAGAGAATCTCTCATTGAGCAAACAATTCACCACCTCCTGCCGGCAGGAAAAGTGTAGCTGGAAGGCGGAAAATCTCACCTCATATCTTGGCTTTGGAAAGGGAGCACTGCAAATGTACGGGGGGGCGGGGGGGGGGGTGACACTATGCCATCATTAAGTTATGATGACAGGTTGCATAAAGTTGGCTTATATTCCTGCGTGGACAGAAGGCTGAGGGACAATTTATTTGAGATGCTTATACCTTTAAAGGATTTCTTGGTGGGAAAGTAAAGAATACAGGGATATTGGAAGGGATTTTGCCTCTACAATCGATGTGTGTGTAAACTGCGACCTGGCTACAAAATCCCTTGAGAGTCGAGAAATGAGATTCTTGCGGGTGAGATCTCATTTCCCAATTTTGCCCGTCCTTCACCGGTGAAATAACAAGGTTCCCAATGTTGTGAAGTTGAGTTTATGAAATGTGGTGTCTTTAAAAGCTGGCTTACGTCAATGCTTGGATGTTTAAAATGCAGGTGCCTACAGGGTATACAAATTGCAACATTGGTAACCAGGGCCAAACATCACAGTTCCTTGGTAACAAACTTTGCAGGCTTTTGAATTCCGACAGCCTATCAGTTTAAAGAAAAGACTCAGCTATCAGGAACCTATCAAATTTGAATTAGCTGTTGTTGACAACATTAGACCAGTCCTGGTGTAGGAAAATTGATAGGTCCTCACTGTTATAAAGAAGAACTTAATGGCCTGCCTCAGGAGTTCAGTTGATGGGCTGCCATGTCTCAATACTTGGAGACGGAAGAGCAGCTCCACGCCAGTTTAAAATAGCTCTTAAGAGAACTCTATATATCCAATGAAGAGTACCAAAATCATAAAGAGAAAAAGAGTTTACAGACAGTGTAATCAACAGAAAATCCCAAAGGTTTTCCAAAGCCAAACACCTGGTTGTATATTTTTTTGAGAGTGACTAAACTCTGTTTTCTTTTGGGGTAATGAATGGTCCTTGTATTTATTTGAACAGCATTCCAGTAGTATCTTACTTTAGTTAATATGTTACTTGTTTAGTTAAAGCTCCTAATTGGTTAAATAAGTAACTTGGGGTGTCAGGTATTTCTGTTAATGAACCCCTAACATTAATGAAGAACAGTGAACACCTTCCCAAATATTTTTAACAGATTATGAAGTGAGATATTCCTCTTTAGAGGATTTGGCATAGCTTCTTAAAAGGGGATCAACCTCGTAACATCATCCAACCTCATTCGAATACATTTTTAACATATTTCAATGTTGTTAAAAGGCTTCCTAGCCATATGATCCTCTCTCACTGAATATTCATATCTTGCCAACAATAAGGATAAGAATCAATCACGGGGAACCCTCTAGAGATGCCAAGTATAGCCCCCAAGGAGAGTTGCAACTTGCCTGAACAGTGCTGGGGTGGGCCCTCTGGAGAACCTCACAGTGGAGGGGGGGGAAGGGTTCCCTTATTTGTGTTTGTTGGGCAAAAGGGGGAACCTGATGCATGTGAGGGGAGGGGAAGAGTGATCTCAATACTGCTGTAATGGTGGTGGGTTGCTCCAATGTTGTAGGGGGTGTTCAGTGATGAGTGGGGGGAGGTGGGGAGGAGTGGGGGGGGGGGGGGGGGGGGGGTACTATGTTTTCGGCACAGATTTGGCCACTATCTTTAGAGATGGCGCTCTGACGTCTGTGGAGCTGGCCTTGCAGGTTCTATCTGCATCCCTCAATATCCTTAGCTAACTCAAACTATACATCTCAGATCTCAAAAGCATCAACTGACCCTCAGACCCACACCAAAGATGTGCAAGTTAGGATGATTGGCCATGCTAAATTGCCGCTTAATGTCAACGGGATTAGCAAGGTAAATAGGCGGGGTTAAGGGGATAGAGCCTGGCTGGGATTGTGGTCAGTGCACCGAGTGCCAGAAAATCTGGTTTGATAATCCAGCTGTGTTTCTGGAGAGAAACACGTGAGTCAGAGCTCGATAACTTATGGTAAAATTTTACCCACAAAAAATGAGAGTTAGGCCACTCAGGAGTAACCTCTGGAAGTATTTCCTCACCCCATAACAAGGACAGTGGGAATCTGGAATTCTGGACTCTGAGGGTCAGTTGATGCTTTTGAGATCTGAGATTGACAGATTTTTGTTAGCCAAGGGTATCGAGGGAATATGGATATGCAAATTGGCTATGATCTAACTGAAGGTGGGACAAGCCTGAAGGGCTGAATAGCCTCCTGTTGGTCCTCACGTTTCTTGCTCTGTCCCTTGCTAAATTCTATGCATCTGTAACATCTTCTTATTCTGATGAATGGCCTGTGACCAAGGCCTCAAACTGCTGCTTTCTCATTCCACAGATAATACCTGAGCCTATGATCCAGAACTTTCTTTTACTTTTCAGGGAAGTATTTCCAGTGATGGAAGAGAGTTTAGCCACATTGGCCCAAATAGGGAGGGGGGAATGGGATCAGAAGGCTGCTGAGGCCCTTGGCACACTACCACAGGTAAAGCTGGTGAAGATCAAACGAGAACTGATGATTCTGATCAGGGGTTACAGGTCAACAGTGGGTCAGCTGTGGGTCAGTCCCTCTGCTAATCCTTTAGGAATCTATAATAATACTCAGTCTATATCTGTCTGGAGCACTGATGGGCAACCTGAGGCCCAACATGGTTCTGAGTGCGGCCTAAGAGGCATTTCATTGACCATCACCCACATGCAGAGTTGTTACCCCTCAATTAGATTCCAGTCTGTAACTCACTCCTGGATATCTGTTATTCTATATATAAACCACCAAAACCTCTCAATTAGAATCCAGTCTATGACTCACTCCTGGGTATCTGCTGTTCTATATATAAACCACCCAAACCCCTCAATTAGAATCCAGTCTATAACTCACTCCCAGGTATCTGTTGTTCTATATATGAACCACCCAAACCCGTCAATTAGATTCTAGTCTGTAACTCACTCCTGAGTATCTGTTATTCTATATATAAACCACCCAAACCCCTCAATTAGAATCCAGTCTATAACTCACTCCCAGGTATCTGTTGTTCTATATATGAACCACCCAAACCCGTCAATTAGATTCTAGTCTGTAACTCACTCCTGAGTATCTGTTATTCTACATATAAACCACCCAAACCCCTCAATTAAAATCCAATCTATAACTCACTCCTGGGTATCTGCTATTCTATATATAAAACCACCCAAACCCCTCAATTAGATTTCAGTCTATAACTCACTCACTGGTATCTGTTATTCTATAGATAAACCATCCAAACTGCCCAATTAGAATCCAACCTGTAACTCACTCCCAGGTATGTTATTCTATATATGAACCACCCAAACCCGTCAATTAGATTCCAGTCTGTAACTCACTCCTAGGTATCTGTTATTCTTTATATGAACCATCCAAATCCCTCAATTAGAACTCACTCCTGTGTATCTGTTATTCTATATATAAACCACCTAAACCCCTCGATTAGATTCCAGTCTGTAACTTATTCTGAGTATTTATTATTCTATGCAGAAACCACCCAAACCACCTTGATTAGATTCAACCTCTATTTTTTTTTAATTCAAACCTCTGCATTTGCCTGTCCCCTCCTTATCTCTAATTAATTCTAATTTCCTGCTTATTCTTCATTATATTTTTCCCCAATACTGCACCTTCAGCTGCATAGATTATAAGGTCTGGAATGTCCCTGCAAGACTTCTTCATCTCTCTGTCCTATTTTACAATCCTCCTCAAAACTTTTCTCTTTGATCAAACCCTTGGGATTCTATTCTCATAGAAAAAGTGCCTTGCTGTATAATATACTATTGATAACACTATCTGTGATATTTTTCCATACTAAATGTGATATATAACTGCTAGTAGTTGTTATCATTATTGCCAGTTAGCAGTGTGGATAAGTTACATGTGCAGTATTCATTGTGATGGTTGTCTGAGTTGTTAGCCAGCTTTTGGTAGACTGGTCTAAAGATAGAGCGCGGGATCAGATAAAAGTTCTTGAGAGGCATCTTGCATAGGTTTTAGATTAAAATAATGGATCTGTGGGACTCGATTTCAAGAAGAACTTAGATGTAGCTTTTGAGGCTAAAGAGATCAAGGGATATAGGGGTAAGGCAGGATGAGGATATTGATTTTGATGATTAGCCATGATCAAAATCTTATCTTGCGATTGTGATTTTGTCTATATATGGCATGTCTGTAGGTGTCTGTTGTGATCCTCCTCATCTGAACAGATCCTGTGTATACGGAGGGCTGTAGGGGATGGATTCTTTATCATTTATTAACAGGGGGTTCGAGTTTAAGAGCCGTGTGGTTATGCTACAACTATACTGGACATTGGTGAGACCACATTTGGAATGGCGACTTAATAGAGGTTTATAAGATGATGAGGGGATAGATAGAGAGGACATGTGGAGACTATTTCTTCAGATGGATGTAGCTGTTACGAGGGGGTTTAACTATAGGGTTCATGGTGGGAGATATAGGAGGGGTGTCCGAGGTAAATTTTTTACTCAGGAGGGGTGTGGAATGCACTGCTTGCTGTGATAGTGGAGTCGGACGCTTTAGGAACTTTCAAGCGGTTATTGGATAGGCACATGGAGCACTCCAGAATGATAGGGAGGGGATAGCTTGATCTTGGGATTGGACATAGCTCGGCACAACATTGAGGGCCAAAGGGCCTGTACTGTGCTGTAATGTTCTATGTTTCTATGTCTGTGAAACCTATCTCTCCATTCACCTGATGATGGAGCAAAGCTCCGAAACTTGTGGTTCCAAATAAACCTTTGAACTTTAAAATGGCATTGTGAGACTTCTTACTTTGCCTAGCCCAGTCCAACACAAAATGAATGGCAGAGCAAGCTTGAAAGGCCAAATGGCCTACTCCTGCCTCTACTTTCTGTGTTTCTATGTTAAGATCCCATGGCTTGGAATTTCCTGTACATTTGCACTGAGAAGTTCATCCAGAGCACAAGGCAAAAATGTGGCATAAAAGATTGAGGATTTTTGTGTATAACTAAATTTAGTGCAGCCAAGTTTCAATTTCCGCACTTGAGCACATATCTGCTCATATAACTGGCCATAGCTCAGCGAGGCAACCATAAGTGGAGTGATCAGTAAGTTTGCAGACGATACAAAGATGGCTGGACTTGCAGTCAGTGAGGAGCATTGTCAGGCGATGCAGCACGACATAGATAGGCTGGTACCTTGGGCAGATAGATGGCAGATTGAATTCAATCCTGATAAATGAGAGGTGATGCATTTTGGGAGAAAGAATGTAGAGGGGAGGTATATGATAAAGGGTAGACCTATTAAGAGTATAGAAACGCAGAGGGACTTGAGGGTGCAGGTGCACAAGTCTCTAAAGATGGCAGAGCAGGTGGAGAAGGTTGTGAAGAAAGCATATAGTATGCTAGCCTTTATAGGAAGGGGTATAGAGTACAAGAGCTGGCCTTTAATGTTGCAGTTGTATGAAACGTTGGTTAGACCTCATTTGGAATACTGAGTCCAGTTCTGATCACCTTACTACCGGAAGGACGTGGAGACTCTGGAGAGAGTGCAGAGGAGGTTTACCAGGATGCTGCCTGGTATGGAAGGTCTGAGTTATGAGGAGAGGTTAAGCAAATTGGGACTGTTTTCCTTAGAAAGACGTAGACTTAGAGGAGATCTAATAGAGGTGTATAAGATTATAAGGGGTATAGATAAACAGGGTAAAGCTTTTTCCTAGGATAGTCTCGAATAGCACGAGGGGTCACAGGCTTAGGATGAGGGAGGTAAGGTATAATTTGGATGCTAGAGAGAGTTTTTTCACACAGAGGGTGGTAGGGGTTTGGAATGCACTGCCAAGTGGTGGAGGCAGGCACTCTGGAGTTATTTAAGAAATACTTAGATGGGCACATGAACAGAATGGGAATGGAGGGATATAGAAAACTGATTTTAAAATAGGGATCATGAGCCTTGGGAGTCCCTGGGAAGTGTGTAAATAGATGATGATATTGATATACTTGTTTTTATCCTACAGGTGCTTTGGTCCACCTTGTTGTCTAACAAGGGGCATACACACAATGGGTCGTGAGAGGACTGCTCGTGGATTTTTTTCAAGAGTATCCTAGTACTTCACGTCATTAGTCTGCGCTTGACCTGGACCGTTTGATGGGCAACACGACAGCTCAGTGACTATCGCTGTGCTGTGCAGATACATGGATTTGGGCCTGTGTCTGTGGGAGTTTGCGCATTCTCCCCATGCTTGCGTGGGTTTTCTCTGGGTGCTCCGGTTTCCTCCCACATCCCAAAAAATGTGCTCTTAGGTTAATTGGCCCTAAATTGTCTCAAATTTGGTTTTTAATCCATAGATCTATAAACATAGACAGCGATCACGGGTAGAGGTGGGAATATTGGGGTGGCGGCACGGGTCGTAGGGCCAAAGAGCCTGTTTCCCGTGCTGTTTTATTCTTTGTTCTTTGTTTAAAGGTAACAATAGAAACAGTTCTTGAGTGGAATTATTTTTGGAAGACTGCTGGTGATTGGCTGGAATAATTCAATGGAAGATTTCTCCAAGCTGTCGGTAAAAGCTGTAAATGTGTTAAATTGAACCTCTGTGACATAGCCTGTCCAACTTCCCACTGCCTAACTTTCCATCATCCTCTGGATGCAGGTCAGGTGCTGAAACATGGCAGCCTATGGGTTCCCCAGGCTGCCTCCCCTATCTGGAACCTGGCCCATCTGGAAGAGGTAGTGGGCAATTCCATCTTGTTCTCCAGCAGGAATCCCTGGGCTTAATTCAGTTTTCATCCCCCTCGCCCTTCCTTCCCCCCCTTCCACCCGCACTCCCCCTCAAGGATGTCAGTTGTAAAATATTTCAACACATTGATTTCAGTGCAGTTCCTGTGAGTGTCCTACCTGTAACTGCACATTCGCTCCGACCTGGGCTGCCTGGTATGAATCTCCATTCAGCGCCTGCATGCTCATATACAGATCCCCACTGCTTGTCATGTTATATGGAGTGGAGGAACCTGCAAAATACAAAGGGTAATCCCTGTGTGACCAGGCTGGAGTAGTTCACTCTCTTTCCTAGTGCATCTGCTGCCTCACGTAAAGATATAACTAATCAAGATGTGGAGCCTGCTCCACCATTTGATACAAGCACAGCTGGCCTGCTACTCCAACTCTACCTTCCTGTTCAACTCCAACATCCTTTACTTCCTTCAGTGTCCAAAATGCGATCAACCATTGTCTGGACCTGCCCATCTATAGCCTTCTGAGGGAGAGAATACTAAAAATCCACAGCCCGCTCAGCTGAGTATCCTTCTCAGCTCAGTTCTAAGTGACTAGCTCCATATCCTGAGACTGAGACCCTGTATTCTGTACTTCCAAGTCAGGGATACATCCTCCCAGTACTCACCCTGTCAATACTTGGGCTAATAAGTGGAAAGTATCGTTCACATCACAAGCGCCAGACAGGCAATGACCAACTCCAAAAAGAGACAATCTAACAACCATTGCCCCTTGACATTCAATGGCATTACCATCACTGAATAGCCCACTTTTAACATCCGTTGACCAGAAACTGAAGTGCACTAGCCCATACAAATACTGCAGCTACAAGAGTAGAGGCTAGAAATCTTGTGACATCCTAAAGCCTGTCTGCCAATTACAAGGCACAACTAAGAGTATGATGAAATACATTTGTGCCCATTCTTCAGTTACCCTTAAGACAGTGGTGGTGAGTTGGCTTCTTGAACAACTGCAGTCCATATGGAGCAAGTACACCTACAGTGCTGTTAGGAAAGGATCTTCAGGATTTATGGAAGGGGATTAAATGGATGGGTAGATCCTATGATAGAGTAGAGTGTACTTGGGATGTGATGAAATGGACTGAATTATCTTCTTAGGCTCTGCTAATATCTTAGTAAACCTTACTTTACCACAATTTCATTCACCCAAGATAGTTTGCTTTGACCAACAAATAATTTGCTTTGGCCGATAGGTCGACACATGTCTGGTCAAAGCTAGTCTGTAACGTATCTCAGAAGGTCAGCAATGATGCAATGGCTGGTGCTCCTTGCAGTTTAGTTGCAATGTTCCCACCCATCTCCATAGTAAAACTGTCCCCCCTCAACACTCACTCTCTAAGCTCGTACACAAAGAACGGCCAGTGGGTCGTGGAATTGGAGGGCTGCTGGCTCCCATCGATCTGTAACATGATTCTGTCCCTTCAGAGAGAGAGAAAGAGAAAAAGGCCAGAAAATTAACAAAAACTGCCAAGTTTTCATTGCAAACATATTTCCTTATGGAAAGCTCACATTAAACATGAAGCGCCAAGCTTCCAGCGAATGCCAGAGGCTGATAAGCTGAAGGAGATTTTCCTCTCACATGCTCATTCAAAGCCATTCAGACCCTCAGCCTCACATACAGTCAGTCATCATGTGCTCTGTCACAGGGCATTGTAGACCAAATGCTGGCCGACCTTCCCTTTTTTACTAAACAAAGCATCAACTGCTTTTTCACCACGGTGCTGAACATAGCATCAGATTGTGTGCAAAATGTCTGCTGTGCTCTTTAACTGGGACCTCAACAATCACAATGCTTCAAGGAACACATTCTCTGTGTAATGTCTTCTTAAGAGCGGGCCCAATCAAACTTTATTCACTTTGGTCTCTCACCCCATCTGTCCTGAGTGTAGTTTGAGCCAAGCTACCTCAGTGTAAAGTTCCTGGAACTTTTTGTTGAGTTACATGTGAGAGAGAGTCAAGGGAAGACAGAAAGGACCGTGTAGAAAATTACAGGCCACTTAGAGATGCATACATGCGAGAAAGATTCAAACACAGAGGGATGACACATGACTGACTGATGCACATTGAGATGGGAGAGTACATATGGAGAGATGCAGAGAGGGGGAAACAGAGAGATCAATGTGATTTCATCCTGATATAGGGCCCTGTTGTCTTCTACTTCTATCCACGGTGGCACAGTAGTTAGCACTGCTGCCTTACAGCGCCAGGGACCTGTGTTCGATTCCTGGCCTGGGTCACTGTCTGTCTGGAGTTTTCACATTCTCCTCGTGTTTGTATGGATTTCCTCCGGGTTGTCCTTCCACACTCCAAAGATATGCGGTTTAAGTTGACTGGCTGTATTAAATTGCCCCTTAGTGTCAGGAAGAATAGCAAGGCAAATACATGGGGTTACGGGGATAGGGGCTGGGTGGGAATTGTAGTCAGTGCAGACTTGATGGGTCGAATGGTCTACTTCTGCACTATAGAGATTCTATGATTCTATGCTACCACAGTGAACATCATCAATTTTACTTTGGCTGTAGTCCGTCTCTGTATAACACAGGCCAGTGCTGTATTATCTGCCCTGATACCTTTTTGATTTCCCTCGTAGACATCATGAATCAAGACATGTCTGTAAAACTACAGCCTTCATGGATGGTTCGAAACTTCCACTCTGCCTGTACAAAGCTAATGTGTGACCATCAACGCAAAGTCCAGCCTGTTAGCTCCTGTTATGCTGCTTGCAATGCATGCCAATCCTTTATTCCGCTAACCCTGGGTAATAATTGTAGCTTTGGCTCCTGGATGTTGACACTTGTGCAGGCAGCTGCAGTTCCAACCTCCACTGAGAGCACGTACATCACAGGGATAGCCATGTCATTTCTTTTTCTTTGTTCTTTCATCGGCATCACTGACCAACATTTCTTGCCCGTCCCTAACTGCCCTCGAACTGAGTGACTCTCTTGATCATTCCAGACAGACAATTAAGAGTCAACCACATTGAAGTGGGTCTAGAGTCACAAGTACTGATCGAAACATATAAGATGATTAGAGGTTTAGATAGGGTGGACAGTGATAGCCTTTTTCCTAGGATGGAAAAAACTAGCACGAGGGGACACAGCTTTAAATTAAGGGGTGATAGTTATAGGACGGATATCAGAGGTAGGTTCTTTACCCAAAGGGTGGTTCGGGAGTGGAATGCCCTGCCTGCAGCAGTTGTAGATGTGCCAAGTTTGGTTGCGTTTAAGAGGTTAGTTGATAAGTATATGGAAGAGAAGGGAATGGTTTAGTTTGGAGGGGCATTGATTTTTATATTGGTCGGCGCAACATCGAAGGCCGAAGGGCCTGTTCTGTGCTGTAATGTTCTATGTTCTATGTTCTAAGTAGGCCAGACTGGGTAAAGACAGCAGATTTCCTTCCCTAAAGGATTCAGATGGTTGTTTTTAATGACAATCACGGATAGTTACCATCACTGAGACTCGGTCAGGGATTCTCCCAGCTCTCTGTGCTGCTCGAGTAGCACAGAACACAGGGAGACCTCTGTGGGGAGGCTCGTAGCAGGAGTCAAAACCAGCTGCGGCCGTTCAAATGTCTCCCAGGCATTTTTTTTCCCCAATAGAATCAGCCCCACACTGGAAATTGGCACGGGACTAATTACCATATGGAAATAGCTATTTTCCTATGATTAGCAAGCCCTGGTCAGTAGCCCTAGGGCCCGCAAGTGTCTCCCTCCACACCGGCTAGGTGAGGTTCACAACAGTAGTATTTGCAACAGGTCCCCACCAACGTGGACCAGACAGGCTCACACAGCTGGTGGGATAGAGGCCACTTAGACTCCCCCCAGGAGGGTAAGGGTGGGGGTGTGTCCATTGGGTAGTACACTAGCAGTGCCAGCCGGGCACCCTGTCACTGCCCACTGCCCACCAGGCACCTGACAGTGTAAAGGGTTGGGGCCAGAGGGAGTGGGGCCTACTGAGGTGGGGTCTACTGGGAGCAGGGCCTAACGAGGGGTGCTGATCGGTGGTCATGGGGGAGGGGGAGTGGCCTACTGCACGGTCTGCAGTGGGATCGATGGAGTTTGGAAGAAAGAGGTGATCAGGGCTACACATGGAGAGGTGGGATTGGGGTGGGCCATAGGGGTGGGTCGGGGCTGGCCATAGAACATAGAACATAGAACATTACAGCGCAGAACAGGTCCTTCAGCCCTCAATGTTGCGCCGACCAATTAGGAACAAGCAGTGACCCTCTAACCTAAACCATTCCCTTTTCATCCATAAACTAATCTACTAACCTCTTAAACGCCACCAAACTTGGCGCATCTACAACTGCCGCAGGCAGGGCATTCTATACCCTTACCACCCTCTGGGTAAAGAACCTACCTCTGACATCTGTCCTAAAACCACCACCCCTTAATTTAAAGCTATGTCCCCTCGTGCTAGCTTTCTCCATCCTAGGAAAAAGGCTATCAATGTCCACCCTATCTAAACCTCTAATCATCTTATATGTTTCAATAAGGTCTCATCTTAGCCGCCTTCTTTCTAATGAAAACAACCTCAAATCCCTCAGCCTCTCTTCATAAGACCTGCCCTCCATACCAGGCAACATCCTGGTAAACCTCCTCTGTCCCTCTCCAATGCCTCCACATCTTTCTTATAATGTGGGGACCAGAACTGCACACAATACTCCAAGTGCGGCCGCACTAGAGTTTTGTACAGTTGCAACATGACGTTGAGGCTCCGAAATTCAATCCCCCTACCAATAAAAGCTAAGACTCCATATGCCTTCTTAACAACCTTCTCGACTTGACTGCCTACTTTCAGGGATCTATGCACATACACACCAAGATCCCTCTGTTCATCAAAACTACTAAGAATCCTACCATTAGCCCTATACTTTACACATTTATTATTTCTGCCATAGTGCATTACCTCACACTTTTCCACATTAAACTCCATTTGCCACCTCTCGGCCCAGCTCTGCAACTTGTCTAAATCTCTCTGCAAACTAGAACACCCTTCTTCACTATCTACCACTCCTCCGACTTTGGTGTCATCCGCAAATTTACTAATCCATCCTTCAATACCCTCATCCAGATCATTTATAAAAATTATAAACAGCAGGGGCCCAAAACAGATCCCTGAGGTACACCACTTGTAACCGAACTCCATGATGAATAATTTCCATCAACCACCACCCTCTGTCTTCTATCAGCTAGCCAATTCCTAATCCAATTAGCTAAATTACCCTCAATCCCATACATCTGCATTTTCTGCAGAAGCCTTCCGTGGGCCACCTTATCAAATGCCTTACTAAAGTCCATATATACCACATCAACCGCCTTACCCCCATCCACCTCTTTGGTCACTTTTTCAAAAAACTCAATAAGGTTAGTAAGGCACGACCTACCCTTCACAAAACCATGCTGACTATACCCAATCAATTCATTTCTCTCTAAATAACTATAAATCCTATCCTAATAATTCTCTCCAATACTTTGCCCACAACAGAAGTAAGACTCACTGGCCTATAATTCCCTGGAAAGTCTCTCTTCCCCTTCTTGAACAATGGGACCACATTTGCTATCCTCCAGTCTTCCGGCACTATACCCATAACCAACGACGACCTGAAGATCAGAGCCAGAGGCTCTGCAATCGCCTCTCTCGCCTCCCAGAGAATCCTAGGGTAATTCCCGTCCGGCCCAGGGGACTTATCTAACTTCAAACCCTCAAGAATATCTAGCACATCCTCCTTATCTACTTCAATACTTTCCAGTTTGCAACCCTGTATCCCAGTGTTCTCCACAACTACATTTACATCTTCCTGCGTGAATACCGAAGAGAAATATTTGTTCAGTGCCTCTCCAATCTCTTCAGGCTCCACGCACAACTTCCCACTGCTGTCCATGACTGGCCCTAACCTTGCCGTAATCAATCTTCTATTCTTAACATATCTAAAGAAAGCTTTAGGATTCTCCTTGATCCTATCAGCCAAAGTCTTCTTGCGTCCCATGGGGAGCTAGTGATTGGAGCTGGCCGGGGTGGGGGCTGGGGGTTGGGTAGGCCAGCAATCGGGAGGTGGGAAAGTCTTGGGTAATCCGATAATCAGGATTGGTGGGGGGGGTGAGGTTGGGTAGGCTGGCAATTGGAGTGGGGGGTGGTGAGGTGGTCAGGAGGCTGACGACTGTATTGGGAGAATGATTGGAAAGATATCAGGAGGCACTGCGCACACGCTGATCTCTCCACTGACAGATCAGTGCACGCGTAGCACCCCAATCAGCGAGCTAATTCAGGCCTCTCCCAATGGGATAAGGCCTCACTCCCAATTAACCAATGTGAATCTCTCTGATGTACTCCGGGGAGCAGAGTATTGGAGATTCATGAAACTAAGTACCACAAAAAAACAGTCAGGAAAATCTCCTGGTTTTCCCGCCCATTGGGCACTTTTGTTTGAGAGAATCCCGGCCTAGATTTATATTAAAATATTGTTAGCTGAATTTGAATTCCACCAGTAACTATGGTGGGATTTGAACCCATGTCCCCAGAGAATTAACCTGGACCCCCGTGCTTAACTAGTGTGGTGGCATTACCAGTACACTGCCATTTCCTTTCAATATAGTAACAGATACATAGGGTGGTATGATGGCACCGTGATAAGCACTGCTGTCTCACAGCACCAGGGACCTGGGTTCAATTCCATTCTCAGGTCACTGTGTGGAATTTGCATATTCTCCCTGTGTCTACATGGGTTTCCTCCAGGTGCTCCGGTTTCCTCCCACTGTTCAAAGACGTGTGGATTAGGTGGATTGACTGTGCTAAATTGACCTATTGTCAGGGGGATTAGCAGGGTAAATGAATGGGGTTATGAGAATAGGGCCTGGTGGGATTGTGATTCTGTACAGATTGGATGGGCTAAATGGCCTCCTTCTGTACTGTAGTGATTCTATGATTCTGTGATTCTAATATAAAGCAGCTCTCTTTAAAACCCCCCCCCCACTGAGCTGCCACTGGTTCCACCAAACCCTGTCCAAACCCGGTCTGAGTATTGCCCTACTACCTCTCCACCTCCCTCAGGGAATCCCTCCAACACAGCCACCTTCATGCCAGGGATTCACATTTATCAGTGTATTTATCTCTCCTGACCAGCAGCACCACTCCAGCACCTCGGAGGTTTGGGATGGTGAATAACTGAGGCCATTCAGGAGACAGCTGTCAAACCCATCCTATACTCGTCCCCAGGCAGTTGTATTGCAGAATGGTGCAGCAGCTAAGAATTACAGTGCAGGAACTCTGGTCAAGTTCCTCTTACTTCATTCTCCTTCTGAAGACCCACTGGAATAGTCCTCAAAGCTGCCCAAGCTCAGTGCATTTTGGAGATTGCATATTCTCTTTGTGTCTGAGCAGGTTTTCTCTGGGTGCTCTGGGTTTCTCCCACCTTCCAAAGATGTGTGGATTAGGTGGATTGCCCGTGCTAAATTGCCCCTTAGAGATTAGCAGAAAAATAATTGGGATTGTGGGAATAAGCCTGGGTGGGATCAGGTTGATGCAGACTCAATGGGCCAAATGACCTCCTTCTATGCTGTAGGGATTCGATGATTCTTTCATTCAATAAAAGCCTTCCACTGGGGCATGTTACATACTGCAGAATGCATGTCACCGTGTGGTCATCAGAACGTCTAACCATATCTGGGACTGAGAAGCAGAGTCCGCTATCCAGATCTGCTGCATTGAGAACACCAATGGCATTGTCTTTGCTTTCTGAGTATGGATTCCATGCTGGCTTCAGGCTGATCCAAATACTTTGTAACCTGGGCATTGTCCTCTTAACTCCACCTCAGAACAATATCCATCTCTGCCTTTCCCTCAGCATATCTGCTGCTGGCAGCCTTCTCTACGCTAGTGCTACCTCCAGATTGAACTATTGCAGTGCTCCTCTGGCCATTAACTCTTCAGAAAATCTGTAAACTGATTCACAGGAAGTCCCACCACCTCCCTGCTGACCAGAGTTGGCTTCTCTGCCCCCATGTTCAAAATCTTCACATCCTTCCATAGACCTCTCCTTCTCTGGTAATCTCCTTAGCCCTATATTCCTCTGAGAACTCTCTCACCATCCAATTAGGGTCTTTAGTACGTCCCCAATTTTCAAAGGGGGCACAGACTTAAAATAAGGCATCTTCCAGTTAGGACAGAAATGAGGAGGAATTCCTTTCTCAGGAGGTTTGGTGGTGACTGGAATTATTTCCCCCCTGAACAGCAGCTACTGTAGCGTGGTGGCACAGTGCTGAACACTGTGGTCTCACAGCGCCAGGAACCCAGGTTCAGTTAGAACATAGAACATAGAACATTACAGCATGGAACAGGCTCTTCGGCCTTCGATGTTGCGCCGACCAATATAAAAAGCAATGACCCTCCAAACTAAACCATTCTCTTCTCTTCCATATACTTATCAACTAACCTCTTAAACGCCACCAAACTTGGCGCATCTACAACTGCCGCAGGCAGGGCATTCCACTCCCGAACCACCCTTTGGGTAAAGAACCTACCTCTGATATCCGTCCTATAACTATCACCCCTTAATTTAAAGCTGTGTCCCCTCGTGCTAGCTTTCTCCATCCTAGGAAAAAGGCTATCACTGTCCACCCTATCTAAACCTCAATCATCTTATATGTTTCGATAAGGTCCCCTCTTAGCCGCCTCCTTTCTAACGAAAACAACCTCAAATCCCTCAGCCTCTCTTCAGAAGACCTGCCCTCCATACCAGGCAACATCCTGGTAAACCTCCTCTGTACCCTCTCCAATGCCTCCACATCTTTCTTATAATGTGGGGACCAGAACTGTACACAATACTCCAAGTGCGGCCGCACTAGAGTTTTGTACAGTTGCAACATGACGTTGCGGCTCCGAAATTCAATCCCCCTACCAATAAAAGCTAAGACTCCATATGCCTTCTTAACAACCTTATCGACTTGACTGCCTACTTTCAGGGATCTATGCACAAATACACCAAGATCCCTCTGTTCATCAACACTATTAAGAATCCTACCGTTAGCACTATACTCTACACATTTATTATTCCTGCAGTTCTCGGCTTGGGTCACTGTCTGTCTAGAGTTTGCACTTTCTCTGTGCGGGTTACCTCTGAGTGCTCTGGTTTCCTCCCACACTCCAAAGTATGCGGGTTAGGTCGACTGGCTATGTTAAATTGCGCCTTAGTGTCAGGGGGTTAGTAGGGTAAGTAAATAGGGTTATGGGGATAGTGCCTGGGTGGGATTGTGGTTGGTGCAGACTTGATGCTGAATTGCCCCCTTGTGCACTGTAGGGGTTCCCTATGATTCTATGCTGGGTCATTGAATACATTCACGGCTGTGTTAGAGAGATTTTCATCAACAAGGGTTATGGGGGCCAGATAGGGAAACGGAATTAAAACCACATCAGATCTTCTTGACTGGTGGAGCAGGTACGAGAGGCTGAATTATCTACTCTGACTCCTGTTTTTTACGTGATCATGCTTTCTGCTGCTGAGGACCCAAGCTCTGGAATTTCCTCATGGAATCTCTCAATCCCACTTTCATCCTTTGACACATTCGTTCAAACTCAGCCCTCTGCCCCCCCCGTCCCACTGTGCCCGGTACCTGTACTGGTACTGGATGGATTGGAGTGGAGGGGGGGGGTGCGTGGAGGGATTGGCTAGAAAGGAACGGAGGTCAGACAGCTGCAGTCTCAATTCCCATTTCCTATATCTCACTCCTGGGCCCTGACCCAAAACATTCCCTGATCCGCAAATGAATGAAATGAGTTGATGTGTTGAACTGACTGAAACTTCTACAACACAAACTCTTGAGCTGTCAAAGGAGGTGGACTTAGGTGACCCAAGGTCTTTCATGGCAATAGTGATAACATTCCTGCGAGATATGGCGACGATTCTCCCATCCCAGCACAGTGGGCCAGGAGACTCTCGTGGAGGCCGTTTCATAGATTCCCTGCTGGACACCAGGACCTCCGCACATCTCCCAGCGTCAGATTTCCAATAGATATTGGAATAGATATTCCAATAATAGATTCAGGAGTGAATTTAAATATTAGTAGGTCATGCCTCACGAGCCTAGTTGAGTTCTTCGAAAATGTGACTGAACACATTGACGAAGGAAGAGCGGTGGACGTAATGTACATGGACTTTAGCAAGGCGTTTGATAAGGTCCCCCATGCAAGGCTTCTGGAGAAGGTGAGAGGGCATGGGATTCAAGGGGTTTTGGCCTCGTGGATCCAGAACTGGCTTGCCGGCAGAAGGCAAAGAGTGGTCGTGGATGGGTCTTGTTCTGCATGGAGGTCGATAACAAGTGGAGTCCCCCAGGGATCTGTTCTGGGACCCCTGCTGTTTGTCATTTTCATAAATGACATGGATGAGGAAGTGGAGGGATGGGTTAGTAAGTTCACCAACGATACAAAGGTCTGCAGGGATGTCAAAAGTTGCAGCGGGACATAGACAGGATGCAGGATGGGCGGAGAAGTGGCAGATGGACTTCAACGCGGATAAATGTGTAGTGGTCCATTTTGGCAGGAATAATGGGATGAAGGAGTACAATATAAGGGGTAGGAGTCTTAGCTGTGTTGTAGAGCAGAAGGATCTCGGGGTCCGGGTCCATAGGACTCTTAAATCGGCCTCGCAGGTGGAGGAAGTGGTCAAGAAGGCGTACGGTGTACTGGCCTTCATTAATCAAGGAATAGAGTTTAGGAGTCAGGAGGTAACGATGCAGCTCTATAAGACTCTTGTCAGACCCCAGTTGGAGTATTGTGCGCAGTTCTGGTCGCCTCATTATAGGAAGGATGTAGAGGCTATTGAGAGAGTTCAGAGGAGATTTACAAGGATGCTGCCTGGATTGGGAGGCAGGCCTTATGAAGATAGGTTGAGGGAGCTGGGACTCTTCTCACTGGAGAGACGTAGGTTGAGAGGCGACCTGATAGAGGTTTATAAAATGTTGAGAGGAATAGATAGGGTGGACTCTCAGAGACTATTTCCCAAGCTGAAATGGTCACTACGAGAGGACACAGATTTAAGGTGCAGGGAAGCAAATACAGAGGAGATGTTAGGGGTAGTTTTTCCACTCAGAGGGTGGTGAGTGAATAGAATCGGCTGCCGTCAGAGGTTGTTTAGCTCCCCAACTGTAGGGAACGCCGGCAGACCACACTGAAGAGGGGGCAATCGAGACCCCCCCCCCCCCCCCCCCCCCGAGGACCGGGCGCTGTATGGGTGCCCCCTGGACATTGACAGCTTGGCAATTCCAGCCTGCCTCCTGGCACTGTTCAAGGGGCAACATGCTAAAGTCCAGGGGACACCGTGGCATTGCCCACTGGGCATGGGGCAGTGGCAAGAGGGCAGGGCCTAATGGGACTTGGAGGCAGGCAGAACCTCTGGAGAGCAATAGGTGCGGGTTGGGTCCCGCCGCCACTCTGCACTTTAGATTGAGTGACAGATGGAGAGAGGCCAGCGATCTGGGCTAGCCATTATCGTGCGGGTGTTGGGGAGGGGGTGGGGGTGTCGGGACAGCAGTTGGGGCGGGGAGGGGGATGAGACCAGGGCTGTCGGGCTGGGTCATGGCTGGCATAGACATGTCTGGGGGGCCAGCCATTGGGCTATGCAGTGGGAGTATAGCATAGCTGGCTTTGTGGGAGTCACAGGGCTGGTGAGCAATTGAGAGGCCGGCAGACAGAGAGGGACCATTGCACATGCGCTGATCTTGGTGCTGACAGATGGGTGCACGTGCAGAGGCCTGCTCAGCGCTACGTTGCCAGATTCTCCAGCTGGAATAGGTCCCTCTTACTGATTTCGAGAGTTATTCGTGAGAGTGCACTCTGCAATGCACGGAGTATGGGAGATTCATTATGAAACACTGAAGAAAACAGCGGGATTTATTCCAGTTTTTACACAAATTCGACACTTAGAATTTTTCTTGTGAGAATCATCCCCATGGAATCAGAGACTCCTTCATGGTGAGGTCTGTCTGCAAGACAGACAGAGAGCAGTCTCTCTCTGTGAGTGAGAGAGAGAGAAAGAGAGCGCGTAGTCTGTCTGTAAGAGGGAAACAGTGTGCAGTCTGTTGTGAGAGGGAGACAGCGCGCAGTCTGTCTGCAAGAGAGATAGCGCATAGTCTCTGCAAGGGTGACAGTGCGTAGACTGTCTGCGTGAGAGACAGTGCGTAGACTGTCTGCAAGAGAGACAATGAGCAGATTGTTAATACACCAGTTAACATTCCCCACAAAGTCGGAAGTAATGCTAATTTCCTCATTTTGTTACAGCAAGCAATGCCCCTTGCTTGCAGGCTGATCTGGGACCAAACCTCCAGCTTCCTGTTCACCTACTACCTGCAGGTTCTCCTCTCCCAGGATCTCGTAAGCTGTGACTTTTCAAGGACTGGAGAATGATAAGGCAATCCTCCTCCTCTGTGGGATCTTTCCTCTCAACATCTCCATTGCTGCTGTCGAATAGCAGCAGGTGAATAACAGATCTGCATGTGGTCTTTCTGCCCTCATGGTCTGGTGTTCATCTTGTCTATTTAATGGACTGATGTAGGGAGTGTTCCTGTTATCACCCTGAGTATGGGCACTGGACTCCACTATGTGTGATCTTTGCTAAGATATGAGGATATACAGAAGGGAGATGCGCGGACAGGAAGCTTCCTGGACAATTCATTAGCATGGAGCTCCTTGAGATAATCCACCAACACTGGAAAAGGAAGTCATTAGGTTGCTCCACTGAGCTGCACTGTCTGATAACGCTCCCTCAGACACCGACTGGCTCTGCAGCTCCAGCAGTGCTTCTGTGACTTAAATTAAAAATAAATCCTTGGAGCTGCTGTGAGACCATTGGTGGGAGTGCCCGCAATCCATCCTGGATATCCAGATTACCCTGAATACCCAATCCAACCTGGATACCCAGTCCATCCTGGATACCCAGTCCATCCTGGATACCCAGTCCATCCTGGATATCCAGATTACCCTGAATACCTAATCCATCCTGGATACCCAGTCCATCCTGGATATCCAGATTACCCTGAATACCCAATCCAACCTGGATACCCAGTCCATCCTGAATACCCAATCCATCCTGGATACCCAATCCACCCTGGATACCCAATCCATCCTGGATACCCAATCCACCCTGGATACCCAATCCACCCTGGATACCCAGTCCACCCTGGATACCCAATCCACCCTGGATACCCAATCCACCCTGGACACCCAGTCCATCCTGGATACCCAGTCCATCCTGGATACCCAATCCATCCTGGATACTCAATCCACCCTGGATACCCAGTCCATCCTGGATACCCAATCCACCCTGGATACCCAATCCATCCTGGATACTCAATCCATCCTGGATACCCAGTCCATCCTGGATAGCCAGTCCACCCTGGATACCCAATCCATCCTGGATACCTAATCCACCCTGGATACCCAGTCCATCCTGGATACCCAATCCATCCTGGATACCCAGTCCATCCTGGATACCCAATCCATCCTGGATACCCAGTCCACCCTGGATACCCAGTCCATCCTGGATACCCAGTCCATCCTGGATACTCAATCCATCCTGGATACCCAGTCCATCCTGGATACCCAATCCATCCTGGATACCTAATCCACCCTGGATACTCAATCCACCCTGGATACCCAATCCATCCTGGATACCCAATCCATCCTGGATACCCAATCCACCCTGGATACCCAGTCCATCCTGGATACCCAGTCCATCCTGGATACCTAATCCACCCTGGATACCCAGTCCACCCTGGATACCCAATCCATCCTGGATACCTAATCCACCCTGGATACCCAGTCCATCCTGGATACCCAGTCCATCCTGGATACCCAATCCATCCTGGATACCCAGTCCATCCTGGATACCCAGTCCATCCTGGATACCCAATCATCTGGATACCCAGTCCACCCTGGATACCCAGTCCATCCTGGATACCCAATCCATCTGGATACTAATCCACCCTGGATACTCAATCCATCCTGGATACCCAATCCATCCTGGATACCCAATCCACCCGGATACCTAATCCACCTGGATACCCAATCACCCTGGATACTCAATCCATCCTGGATACCCAATCCACCCTGGATACCCAAGTCCACCTGGATACCAAGAGCACCCGGATACCCAAACCATCTGGATACCCAATCCACCTGGATACCCAGAGCACCCTGGATACCCAGTCCATCCTGGATACCAATCCACCCTGGATACAAGAGCACCCTGGATACCCAATCCATCCTGGATACCCAATCCACCCTGGATACAGGCACCCTGGATACCCAGAGCACCCGGATACCCAATCCCATCGGATACCCAATCCATCCTGGATACCAGTCCATCCTGGATACCCAGAGCACCCTGGATACCAATCCATCCTGGATACCCAATCCACCCTGGATACCCAGTCCACCCTGGATACCCAATCCATCCTGGATACCCAGTCCACCCTGGATACCCAGTCCACCCTGGATACCCAGTCCATCCTGGATACCCAGAGCACCCTGGATACCCAATCCATCCTGGATACCCAGTCCACCCTGGATACCCAATCCATCCTGGATACCCAATCCACCCTGGATACCCAGAGCACCCTGGATACCCAATCCATCCTGGATACCCAGTCCACCCTGGATACCAAATCCATCCTGGATACCCAGTCCACCCTGGATCCCCAATCCATCCTGGATACCCAGTCCAACCTGGATACCTGATCCATCCTGGATACCTGATCTATCTTGGATACCCAGTCCACCCTGGATACCCAATCCATCCTGGATACCCAGTCCACCCTGGATACCCAATCCACCCGGGATACCCGATTCACCCTGGATACCCAATCCATCCTGGATACTCAGTCATACTGGATACCCCAAATCCACCTTGGATATCCAGTCCATCCTGGATACCCAATCCATCCTGGATACCCAGTCCATCCTGGATACCCAATCCATCCTGGATACCCAGTCCATCCTGGATACCCAGAGCACCCTGGATACCCAATCCACCCTGGATACCCAGTCCATCCTGGATACCCAATCCATCCTGGATACCCAATCCATCCTGGATACCCAGTCCATCCTGGATACCCAGAGCACCCTGGATACCCAATCCATCCTGGATACCCAGTCCATCCTGGATACCCAGTCCATCCTGGATACCCAGAGCACCCTGGATACCCAGTCCACCCTGGATACCCAGTCCATCCTGGATACCCAATCCATCCTGGATACCCAGTCCATCCTGGATACCCAGAGGAAAAACCAGTTCCCTGTCAACATCCTTGGCTTTACCATTGATGAGAAACTCAGCTGGACTCACCACATATATACAGTGGCTACAAGAGCAAGTCAGAGGCAATGAATCCTGCAGCAAGTAACTCACCTCCTGACTCCCTAAAGCCTATCCACTATCTATAAGGCAGAAGTCAGGAGTGTGATGGAATACTGGATGGGTGCAGCTCCAACAATATTCAAGAAGCTTGACACCATCCAGGACAAAGCAGCCCACTTGATTGACACCACATCTACAAACATTCAATCCCTCCACCATGGATGCTCAGTATTAGCAATTGTACTATCTACAAACTCACGGCAGCATGATCCTTAGTCAGCACCTTGCAAATAGAAGGACAAGGGCACCCGATACATGGCAACATCACCACCTGCAAGTTCCCCTCCAAGCCATCCTGACTTGGAGATATATTGCTGTTCCTCCACAGTCAAAATCCTGGAATTTCTTCCTAAAGGCATTGTGGGTCAACCCCAAGGGCAGCTCAGTGCCACTTTCTCAAGGGCAACTAGGGAAGAGCAATAAAGGCTGGCCAGCCAACATGTCCTACCCATGTCCTACGAGTGAATAATTAAAAAAAAGTTCAAAATGTTCAAATCCCAGTGGAAAGCAGTAATTACTGATCTGCCCATCAAGACTGGGACAAAGGGTGGCTGGGGGCTGTGTACATGGCTGGAATTTGAGTAATGAGGAGTTGCCTGAGAGATTTAGTATTTCCATTCTCTTCCTGCACCTACTGGTGCACTAAAGCAGATTTTCATCTGTTTAATTTCTGGAATAAGTTACTGTCCGTCGTCAGGGTTTAAAGCTTGAGAGATGCCACTCCACATCAAACATGGTTGACCAAGAGTTTTGGAAGGATTTACAGATTGACACTCAACCTGTACAGATAAATGAAGGTAAAGAACCATCTCAAGAGAGGTTGCACGTCTTTGACAGAAAAATACTAATTCAACGATAATAACAATGACTTACATTTCATGATTGACATGGTGATTTAGTGGTAATATCACTGAACCCAGCTAATGCTCTAGAGAAATGGGTTCAAATCAAACCACTGTAAATGCAATTAATCAAATCTAGAATTATAAAGCTAGTCTCAGTAATGGTGAGCGTAAAGCTGACTTCAATTGTTGGACTAATGTCTTTTAGGGAAGGAAATCTGATGTTCTTACCCAGTCTGGCCTATGTGTGACTCCAGACCCATAGAAATAGGGTTGACTCTCAATCATCTTCTGAAATAGTGGAGCCAGCCACTCTGCTCATGGGATGGGCAATAAATGCTGGCCTTGCCTGCGACGCCCCACATCCCATGAATGAATAAAATAAAATTACCAGCCTTTGCACTAGAAAGGCAGATCATATTGTTAGTGATCAAAAGCTTGGTCAGAATATTGGGAATCATGGGGTTGTAGAAAGGAGAAGGGATAATTAGGAGGATTATTTTGGGGTGAGGGGAGGATTTCCTCAACAGTTAAAGATTTGGGCGACCAGCAGTGAGGCGAGGGAAATCAGTAATGCATCAGAGACCAGGATTTGGAGGAGTGCACAGTTCTGAGGGTTGTAAGGTTGGTAGAGATGCAGAAGTGGAAGCCATGAAGGGTTCAGAACACAGAGACGAGAATTTTACAAATCATGTTGCTCTGGGCCAAGAGCCCATGTAGGTCAGTGAGGGCAAAGATAATGTATGAATGGGATGTAATCCATGATCAGAAAAGTGTAGCAGATTTCTAAACAATTACACATTTATAGAGGATGGGAAAAGGTCAGTCTAGAGACCATTCTAATAGAGAACAACCACACAGAGACACAAACAGCACAATGTGTATAGGGAACAGAGGGCACAGATACAAGCAAATTACAAAAGAATGCAAGAACAATGGAGTGGTGATAATGGGTAATTTCCTGAAATAGACTGGGGTAGTAACAGTGCAAAGTGCAAATAGGGTTGAAATATCTAAGCCTCCAATCCAATGAAGAAGCAGTGCCAGATATAATTTCAGGCAACAAAATAGGGCAAGTGGATTGTGTTTCATTAGGGGAGCATTTGGGAAGAGTGATCATAATATAATCATGTTTAGAATAATTGTAGAAAATAACAAGGGACAATCTGGCTGATAATACCTAACTGCAGAAATGTTAACTTGTATGAATCGAAAAGGAATCTGGTGTAGGCGGATTGGAAACAAAATTACAGTAATCAGAAGCCTTCAGAGAAGGTGCAGAGTAGACACATTCCTACCAAGGGGGAAAGGAAGAGCATCAAGATCTAGAGTTTCCTGGATGACAAAAGATATAGAGACTTATGATGAATAATAATAGAGAATCAAACTGAATAAAAAAAAACAAGATGGACGAATAAAGAGAATAAAAGTGGCAAAGAGAAAAGAAAGAATAGAAGAGTGGATCCCACAAAGGGAGTTCAAAGGGGTTTTTATTCTAAACATTTAAACATTAAAAGGATAAGCAAAAGGAGGGTGGAGCCAATTATGGACCAAAGCTGAAATCTTGAGGAAGAAGGGTACATGGCAGAAGTATTGAATGAATTCTATTAGTTTCCATTAAAGAAGATATTATTACTTAGCCAGTAAGAAGGAGGCAGCTGTGATATTGGGAAATATTAAAAAATAAAAAACTTAAAATGTTGATTTGCAGCCTTCAATATACCTGAGTCATCTGCTATGGATGGAATGTGCCCTGAGTTATTGAAGGAGGCAAATTTGGAAATTGCAAAGGCTTTGGGCAATCCTCCTTGGATCTGGAAGTGATGCCAGGGACTGGAGGATTTCAAATGCTATGGGCGGAAATTTCCAGCCGTGCAAGCCCCAAGACTGGAAATTCCCACCTGAACTCAACGGAGCAGCAAATGGTCTATCAAATTTTCTGTCCTGCCTGCTACAATTCCCACAGCGGGTGGGACAGGAGAGTTCCAGCCTACATTCTTATTTCGTAGGAGGTTGCTGGATAAATCTGGCAGTTACTTGCTGGTCAGCTTAATGTTCTCTCCTGCCCTCTTCAGGTACCAGACTTTAACAGGGCATTGGTGACCAGGGACTCCCATTGGATTGGTCTATCATTAAGCTTGGCAAAGTATTGCAGTGGTTTGCTGTTGCCTTCTGCAACATGGCTGACCAGGAAACTCTCCTGCTCTTACTGCTGGTCATCAGGGGTATTGGAAGAGTTTTACAATCACCTGTTTGACCACATTATGAACTCACAGTGTCCATCAAGTTCTGAGGTGGGAATTGAACCTAAAGCTTCTGGTCCAGAGGCTGGGACTTACCCACTGTACCATGAGACCTCCCCAGCTATTGTCATTAATAAGAAAACTATTAGGACTCTATCAAAGAACAAAGAACAAAACAGCATGGGAAACAGGCCCTTTGGCCCAACGAGCCCGCGCCGCCACCTCAATGTTCCCACTTCTACACGCGATCCCTGTCCATGTTTATAGATCTATGGATTAAAAACCAAATTTGAGACAATTTAGGGAGAATTTGTTTTGCCAATTAGCCTAAGAGCACTTCTTTGGGATGTGGGAGGAAACCGGAGCACCCGGAGAAAACCCACGCAAGCACGGGGAGAATGCGCAAACTCCCACAGACATAGGCCCAAATCCATGTATCTGCACAGCACAGCTATAGTCACTGAGCTGTCGTGTTGCTCATCAGATGGTCCAGGTCAAGCGTACACTAACGATGTGAAGCAGTAGGATACTCTCAAAAAAAAATCCAAGAGCAGCCCTCTCACGACCCATCGCGTGTATGCCCCTTGTTAGACAACAAGGTGGACCAAAGCACCTGTAGGATAAAAACAAGTACATCAATATCATCATCTATTTACACACTTCCCAGGGACTCCCAAGGCTCATGATCCCTATTTTAAATCAGTTTTCTATACCCCTCCATTCCCATTCTGTTCATGTGCCCATCTAAGTATTTCTTAAATAACTCCAGAGTACCTGCCTCCACCACTTTACTTGGCAGCGCATTCCATACCCCCACCACCCTCTGTGTGAAAAAACTCCCTCTAGCATCCAAATTATACCTTACCCCCCTCACCCTAATCATCTGTGTCAAAACTAACACACACTTAGGAAAGTATGGGTGAATACAGGAGAGTCAGCAGCAATTTGTAAACGGCGTACCATGTTTAACTAACTTGATTGAATTACTCAGTAAAATAGCTGAGTGGGTTGATGAGGGTAGTGCAATCAAGGAACTTTCAAAGGAGGATCAACAAAATATCAAGGGGTGATTTTCTTGCATCGATCCCAGAAAATTGTGTGTGGGCCTAAAAACAGGTTTTGTGCCGAGCACCAAACAGCCAACAATCACCCTGGTTCCATTCTTCATTGTACAAACCAAAAGCATGCCAGAAAGGGCAGAAGGTAGATAAGCTTATTCAAAATAGAATTTAAATATACATAACCCGTTCAACACCGGATTCTCCAAGCTTCGCTCTGACCACTGGGTGCAGCACGAGACTGGCAAGAATCACTACTGGTCTCCACTAGTGGAGACTGCAACCCCTGCATGGTCAGGGACATGACTGGACAGTGCCCACCTGTCACCCTGGTACTGCCAACCTGGCACACTGACAGAGCCATTTGGGCACTGCCAGTGTGCCAGTGGCAATACCAAGGAGGGAGATGCAAGAGTGGGTAGTGAGGCTATGACAAGATAGGGCATGAAGAGGTGATGAAGGGGAATCTATTGAGAGATCCCAATGCCAAGGAGGAGTTGGGGAAGCATGGCAACAATGAGAGCGAGGATAGCTGTCCCCAAGTCTGTGGGGAAAGTGTAGGAGTCTCCCAGTACACTGAGAGTTCAAGGCACTCTTTCAAAACAGCATGCGATCACTTTGCAGCAGCGTCAGCGTGTTTTAGCCCCTTGCAGAATTGGCATGCATCTCCACACTACTCCAAAAAATGAGGGATGGTTGCGGTCCGGTTCACACCGGACAGAACGGTGCAGATTGCTCTGGTTTCTCACCGTTATTACACTCCTTCATTCATAGTCCAAAATGTCTTTGCAAAATCAAAGACAGTGCCAGCACACTGGCTAAAGAGCAGAGCAATGGTGATACACTTGTTTCCCAGGCTGGGTGGAGTGCTCTCCAGGCCATTATTGGGAGCACAACTCATATATATTAATGCCCTAGACTTGGGTACAGAGTACATGGTGAGAAGGGCATTAGACAGACTGGTGATAGGGGCAGGAACAAGGCAGCTGAAATTTAACACAGGGAAGTGTGAAGTGATACATTACGATAGAAAGAATGAGGTTAGCAATACAAACTAAATGGTGCCATTGTAAAGGGATTAGAGAGACCTAGGGGTGAATATCGACAAATATCTCTGTCAGTGACAAGATGACATGAGAAGGCTGTTAAAAAAAAGACATGGGTTATTTGATTTTATTAATAGAGGCATGTAGTAGAAAAGCACAAATGTCATGCTGAAACCTCAACTACAGCATGTGTTCAATTCTGGGCATCACATTTTGGGAAGGATATCAAGACTTACAAGGAGTTCAGGGGAGATTTACAATAGCACCAGGGATGAGAAACTTTAGTCATATGGATAGATTGGACTTTTACTTAATTCATTCAGAGGTGTGATTGTCATTGGCCAGTCACTGCCCAGCTCTAATTACCCTGGAGAAGGTTGTCGTGAGCTGTTTCCTTGAGCCACTGCCGTCCATGTGGTGTAGGTACACCTACAGTGCTGTTATGGAAGGAGTTCCCAGATTTTGACCCAATGACGGTGAAGGAATGGAGATATATTTCCAAGTCAGGATGGTGAGAGACTCGGAAGGGAACTTGCAAGTGGTGGAGTTTCCAAGTACATGCTCAAGAATATATACAAATTTCTTAGACTTGAATATTCAGGTCATAGTGAGGATAGTAACGGACTTCAGGAGGGCATTAGACAGACTGGTGAAAGTGGCAGGCACAAGTGATGGAGATTGTGTGTATGGAAGATGCTGTCTGAGAGGTGAGTTGCTGCAGTGCATCTTGTAGATGGCACACAATGCTGTCACTGTGTGAGAGTGATAAAGGGAGTGAATGTTAGAGGTGGGGCATCACTCAAGCGGGTTGCTTTTTCCTGGATGCTGTTGAGTTTGTTGAGTGTTATTGGAGTTGCATCCATCCAGGCGAATGGAGAGTATTTCATCATACTCCTGACTTGTGCCTTGTAGATTTGGAGAGACCGTATGTGAGTTACTCACCTCAAACTTTCCAAGTCTCTGACTTGTTCTTGTAGTCACAGTATTTCTATTGGCTAGTCCAGTTCAGTTTCCGGTTAGTGATAACCCCCAGGATGTTGACAGTGGTGGATTCAATGATGGTATTGTCATTGAATGTCAAAGAAACTTGGTTAGATTCTCTCTTGTAGCAAATGTTCCTTTTCTGGCACTTGTGTGGTATGAATATTACTTGCCGCTTACCACCCAAGCCTGAAAGTTGTCTGTATGCAGCAAGACCTGGAATGAACTGCTTTAGAATCTGAGAAGTTACAAATAATACTGACATTATCCAGGACAAAGCAGCCCGTTTTACTAGCATCCCATTCACCAACTGAAACATCACTTCCTCCACCATCACTCAGTGACAGCAGTGTGTACTATCCACAAGATGCATCGCAGCAATTCACCAAGGATCCTTAGACAGCATGTTCCAAACCAATAACCACTTCCATGTAGAAATACAAGGGCAGCAGGGCATTGGGAATACCACCACCTGCAAGTTCCCCTCCAAGTAATTTAGCATCCTCACTTGGAAATATATTACTGTGCCTTCGTTATTTGTCCATGATATCCCCACTTCCAACCTCACTGATGGAGGAAAGGTCATTGATGAAGCCGCTGAAGATACTTGGGCCTTGGATACTATCCCGAAGAACTCTTACAGTGATGTCCTGGATTGACTTCCAACCACCACAAACATCTTCCTTTGTGCTGGGTATGATTCCAACCGGTGGAGAGATTTCCCCATGATAACCATTGACCCCACCATGCTTAGGCTCCTTGAAGCCACTTTCAGTTGAATGCAGCTTTGATGTCAATTGCAGTGACTCTCACCTCACGTCTGGAGTTCAGCTAACTACAAGCAAATTATGGCTGGAATCTGAAACCAAAAGAGAAAATGCTGGAAAATCTCAGCAGGTCTGGCAGCATCTGTGAGGAGAGGGAAGAGCTGACGTTTCGAGTCCAGGTGACAAAGGGGAAGGGCAGATGGATTTCCTATGGGGGGGGGGGAACAGATGGATCTCTGGTGGCGGGGGTAGGGGAGTCTGCTGCCACTCTGCGGGCGATCGGTTGGGTGGTGAGGGGGACACGGGAATGTGCAGGGGTGGTGGGACCGTGTCGACAGTGGGTGATGTACGGGGGATAACAGTAACGGATAGTGGGGGGGGGGGATGGATAAGGGGGACAGTAATGTGTGCGGATAGTGGGGGGGGGATGGATAAGGGGGACAGTAATGTATGCGGATAGTGGATAAGGGGGACAGTAATGGATAGGGGGGGGGGGATGGATAAGGGGGACAGTAATGTGTGCGGATAGTGTGGGGGGGGGATGGATAAGGGGACAGTAATGTGCGCGGATAGTGGGGGGGGGATGGATAAGGGGGACAGAATGTGTGCGGATAGTGGGGGGGGGGGATGGATAAGGGGGACAGTAATGTGTGCGGATAGTGGGGGGGAGGATGGATTAAGAGGGGACAGTAATGTGTGCAGATAGTGGGGGGGGGATGGATAAGGGGGACAATAATGTGTGCGGATAGGGGGGGGGGGATGGATAAGGGGGACAGAGATGTGGCGGATAGTGTGGGGGGGGGATGGATAAGGGGGACAGTAATGTGTGCGGATAGTGGGGGGGGGGATGGATAAGGGGGACAGTTAATGTGTGCGGATAGTGGGGGGGGGGATAGATAAGGGGGACAGTAATGTGTGCGGATAGTGGGGGGGGGATGGATAAGGGGGACAGTAATGTGTGCGGATAGTGGGGGCGGGGGATGGATAAGGGGGGCATTAAGTGTGCGGGGGGGATGGGGGGGGGGACATGGATAAGGGGGACAGTAATGTGTGCGGATAGTGGGGGGGGGATGCTAAGGGGGACAGAGATGTGTGCGGATGTGGGGGGGGGGATGGATAAGGGGGACAGTAATGTGTGCGGATAGTGTGGGGGGGGGGGATGGATAAGGGGGACAGTAATGTGTGCGGATAGGTGGGGGGGGGGATGGATAAGGGGGACAGTAATGTGTGCGGATAGTGGGGGGGGGATGGATAAGGGGGAAGAGATGTGTGCGGATAGTGGGGGGGGGGATGGATAAGGGGGACAGAGATGTGCGGCGGATAGTATAAGGGGGGTGGAGTGGGACAGTAAGTGTGCGGATAGGAGGGGGGGAGGATGGATAAGGGGGACAATAATGTGTGTGCGGGATAGGTGGGGGGGGGATGGATAAGGGGGACAGTAAATGTGTGCGGATAGTGGGGGGGGATGGATAAGGGGGAGCAGAGATGTGTGCGGATAGTGGGGGGGGGATGGATAAGGGGGACAGTAATGTGTGCGGATTGGGCGGGGTGGGGGATGGATAAGGGGGACAGTAATGGGCGGATAATGGGTAAGGGGACAGTAATGTGTGCGGATAGTGGGGGGGGGGGATGGATAAGGGGGACAGAATGTGTGCGGATACTGGGGGGGTGGGGATGGATAAGGGGGACAGTAAGAGTAAGTGGGGAGGGGGGACAGAGATCAGTGGGGGGGGGATGGATAAGGGGGACAGTAATGTGTGCGGATAGTGGGGGGGGGGAGGATAAGGGGGACAGATAATGTGTTTGGGGGGGGGGATGGATAAGGGGGACAGTAATGTGTTGCGGATAGTGGGGGGGGGGATGGATAAGGGGGACAGTAATGTGTGCGGATAGTGGGGGGGGGGATGGATAAGGGGGGACAGTAATGTGTGCGGATAGTGGGGGGGGGATGGATAAGGGGGGATAAGTAATGGTACAGTGGACATGTGTGCGGATAGTGGGGGGGGGATGGATAAGGGGGACAGAAATGTGTCGGCGGATAGTGGGGGGGGGAGGATAAGGGGACAGTAATGTGTGCGGATAGTGGGGGGGGGGATGGATAAGGGGGCAGAGATGTGTGCGGATAGTGGGGGGGGGGGGGGATGGATAAGGGGGACAGAGATGTGTGCGGATAGTGGGGGGGGGGATGGATAAGGGGGACAGAGATGCTCTGCTTATCGCTCCTGGGCCGTTTTCTCCACTTGCTTTTTCACGTTTTTTTCTAGCTGCGCGTGTGCCGTTCAGAGCTCCCATCGTTTCGAGTGTGCTAAGCCCCACCCACAGCGCGAATGGGACTGGCGATTGTTTTTTTTCAGGCTGTTTGGGGCGCCTGAAAAATAGATTTCTTAGCTGGGTCTGAATTACGCTCCAATTCAGCACTTAGAATGAAAATGGTAAAATCGGGCCCTTTGTGTAGGTCTCCACAAGTTACAAAACAGAAATAGAGGAGGCCAAGGGGCAAATTAGGCTGAGGGAATTAAAATAATTATGACCAGCAGAGAAAAAGTAGTGGGGGATCTTGGCAGGGGAACAGTCACTTGCTGCGGTTTTCACAGAAATGGCCTTTGCTTGGCCTAGAGCTAGAATTGTTACCCGGTTAAAAGGTTCTTGAAGCTGGTTCCAGAAGCCAGGTCTGTGAAGGCCGGGGGGAAATCCCTCTATAGGACAGCCTGTAGGAACATACAGACATACAAATTCAAAGCAGGAGTAGGCTATTCGGCCCCTTGAGCCTGCTTCACCATTCAGTAAGATTGTGGCTGATGGGATTGTGCCCTCAGCTCCATTTTCCTGTGCACCCTCCATACTCTTTAACTCCCTTGTCAACTGAGAATCTATCGCAGTCAGCCTCAGAGATATTCAATGACCCTATCTGCACTCCTCCCTGGGAAAGGGAGTTCCTCAACTTCACAACCTTCTGAGAGGAAAAATTCTCCTCAATTCACTCTTAAATGGGAGTCTCCTTGTCTAAGCCAGCGGGATTCTCCAGCACCCCCCTCCCCCACTATGGGTTTCCCTAATACGCGTTGAAGGTACCATCAACCCATAGTCGGGGTAGTAGAAGGATGTGGACAAAACGCCTCAGATCTGGCTGTGGCTACCTTTGATGGCTCCCTCACAAACTTCTCATCCTTGCCTGAAGCAGCCAGTACATTCAGGATCCCCAAGCAGGGAATGCTCATCACTTTCTTTGGGCCACACCACTTAAACTGCCATGGAGGCCTTGTGGCACAGTGGGTAGCGTCCTTGTCTCTAAACCAGAAGCACCAGGTTTGAGTCCTATCACAGGACTTAGTGGCCAAGTAAGACATATTCATAATATGGCCAACATTGAATGTCAACTTGTAAAATCCTGCCAACATACACCAATGGCTGATGGAAAGAGCAGGAGAGATTCTTAGTCAGCCATGTTTGTTGCAGAATGGCATCCCCCAAACTATTTGCCTCTGGCGACAGACTAGCAACCTGTTCCAGGAAATAGCTCTCCATGGGAACAGATGAAACAACAGCAGGTGGAGGACGAGAAACAGTGACTTTAAACTGCCAGCAGCAAATCACAGTAATGAAAAGAGACGCTGACCCAAAAATGGCAGAAACAGGTATTGGAAGGTGCAAAATGCAGGAGAAATGACTGAAAAACGCGCACGGTAAAAGCACTTGTCCGTATGTAACTTACCTTCAAAAGGCCTACTCGAGCAGGCTTAGTCCAGGATCCCTCCTGTACCCTTCTGAAATGTGTGAGCAGTTTGTTCTGAGGAGGGATGGGGTCCCTCAGCTGACACCAGGCGTCCCCAATTCCAACGCGAAGATGGTAGTGAGGACTCACTTTGAAACCCAAAGAGGAATCCATTATCTGTGACTTTGAGTCTGGCCTCCAGGTTGCTAATAGCAAAATCCCAGAAAATCTGTGCTCTCCTGGGCATTGCCTGGGCTTTCCTTTCTGCTTTACCAAACCAGCTCCCGCAAAGCCATAATTAACTGCGACCATCCCCACCCACCCCTCTCTTCTTCCCTCCACCATGACTTTCACTGGTCAGCCCCAGTGTGCTAGGAAGCCAAGTTCTTCCTCAAGTTTCAAGCTATGTATTTAACTCCTACTTAGGTTCACTGGGCTGGTTCCTGAGATGAGGGGGTTTGTCTTATGAGGAGAGGTTGAGCAGGTTACACATCGGAGCTTAGACAAATGAGAGATAATCTCATTGAGACATATGAGATTCTGAGGGGATTGACGAGGTAGATGCTGACAGAATCTTTCCCTCGAGGGTGAAATCTAGCAGAGGGAGCAAGTCAGTGAGAGAGCTGGAGGCGAGAGGTTGTGAAACGCTTCTAGAATAGGTCCAACCTGACAACCCGAAGAACAGGATCAGCCAGACTGAACCTTAGAAATAGAATCACAGAATCCCTACAGGGCAGGAGAGGCCATTTGGTGCATCATGTCTGCACCAAGTCTGACCGAGTATCTTACTCAAGCCTCCTGCCCCGCCCATCCTTCAAGTTCCTCGTGGAACAGTTTCAAAATAAAAAAGCCCCCATTTAAGAATGATCTGGAGAAAGCTTGGCTGGAACTCTCTGACATCATCTGGCATCATGATGTGGAGATGCCAGCATTGGACTGAGGTAGAAGTCTCACAACACCAGGTTAAAGTCCAATAAGTTTATTTGATAGTAAACCCGTAGCTTTCGGGATTTGCCCCTCTGTCAGGTGACTCACTATCAAATAAACTTGTTGGACTTTAACCTGGTGTTATGAGATTTCTTACATCGTCTGGCATGTCAGAGAGATGCTGGGATTCAGTGATCCAGCTGCTGTGAACTGAGATTTGGCTGAGTACCAAGTCCTCTGTTCTCACTGGCAGTGGCTGCAGGTTGTACGAGACCAGAGGATTCCGGCCCTCATCTGGAATCGTTGGAATTCTCTTCCCTAAATAGTAATGGACGCTGGATCATTGGTTATACGGCGGCACGGTTGGCACTGCTGTCTCGCAGCACCAGGGTCCCGGGTTCAATCTGGTTGTTAGGTCACTCTCTATGTGGAATCTGCACATTCTCCCTGTGTCTGCATGGGTTTCCTCCAGGTGCTCTGGTTTTCTCCTACAGTCCGAACGTGTGTGGGTTAGGTGGATTGACCATGCTAAATTCCCCATTAGTAGCTCAACATGTGTAGGTTAGATGGATTAGCCATGGTAAATGTGTGGGGTTATAGGGAACAGGCGAGGGAGGGGGCCTATGTAAGATACTTGGTCGGAGAATTGGTGCGGACTCGATGAATCAAATGGTCCCTCCTGCCCGATAGGGACTCTATGATTCTATTTTTAGGTTCAGTCTGGCTGTTCCTGTCCCTCGGGTGGTCAGGTTGGACCTATTCTAAAAGGATTTCATCCCCCGACATCCTTTTCCAGCACTCTCACTGATTTGCTCTCTCTACTGGTCATTGGTCAATAGGACATTCATTTTTGTTACGCCTGGTCTTCACCCAAACACTGAAAAACCTTTTTATTTCCCCCCCTTGGATGACCAAAATGCTAATCAAACAGTCTTGTTCCTTCATCTCCAAGATCTTGATAACCAGTGGACTAAAGCATTCAAAGAAAATGGGACAAAATAACATACATACAATTTCTTTTTATGAAACTGTAATTATTTTTCTATTTTTGTGTATTATTCAGGACATTGTTGAACAATCCAGGGCGGCACAGTGACACAATGATTAATACTGCTGCCTTACAGTGCAGGGACTCCGGCTAGATTCCCGGCTTATGTCACTGTCTGTGTGGAAACTGCACGTTCTTCCCATGTCTGCATGGGTTTTCTCTGGATGCTCCGGTTTCCTCCCATAGTCTGAAAAGTGTGTAGTTTAGGTTGATTTGCCATGCTAAATTATCTCTTAGTGTCGGGGGGTTAGCAGGGTAAATGTGTGGGGTTATTGAAATAGGGCCCGGCTGGGATTGTGGTTGGTACAGATGAGATAGACTGATTGGCCTTCTGTGCTGTGGAATTCAATGATTCTATGACAATCTGGGAGAATTAGCAAGCAAACTACGTCAACTTGCAACTGACACTAGCAGAACAGCTGATGTGACCTTTGGGACCCTCCTGCTTAATCCATCAACACCAAATCATTGCTTACATGATTCCAATGAAACTGACTGGATGCTTGAGAGAACTCGAGTGGATGCTTCTGTTTCATTGTGCTTGCTCACTGGCTTTCTGGTCAAACTGCATCTTGATTCTAAATCCTTCCATAATCTCACCTCTCCTTATCCACGGGACATCCTCCAACCCCGCAACCCAGTCACATCTCTGCACTCCACTAAACCTGGCCCGTCATGTATGCACAATTTGAATGGCTCTATCAGCAGAGGCTGTGGATTGAGATGCCTAGGCCTCAAGGCCTAAGGATCCCTCCCTACTCCTTGCCACCTCTCTGTCTCACTTTCCTTCTTTCCTAGGATGGACTCAAATAGCACGAGGGGTCACGGGCTTAGGGTGAGGGGGTAAGGGATAATTTGGATGCTAGAGGGAGTTTTTTCACACAGAGAGTGGTGGGGGTATGGAATGCGCTACCAAGTAAAGTGGTGGAGGCAGGTACTCTGGAGTTATTTAAGAAATACTTAGATGGGCACATGAACAGAATGGGAATGGAGGGGTATAGAAAACTGATTTAAAATAGGGGATCATGAGCCTTGGGAGTCCCTGGGAAGTGTGTAAATAGATGATGATATTGATATACTTGTTTTTATCCTACAGGTGCTTTGGTCCACCTTGTTGTCTAACGAGGGGCATACACGCGATGGGTCGTGAGAGGGCTGCTCTTGGATTTTTTCCGAGAGTATCCTAGTGCTTCACATCGTTAGTGTAAGCTTGACCTGGACCATTTGATGGGCAACACGACAGCTCAGTGACTATCGCTGTGCTGTGCAGATACATGATTTGGGCCTGTGTCTGTGGGAGTTTGCGCATTCTCCCTGTGCTTGCGTGGGTTTTCTCCGGGAGCTTCGGTTTCCTCCCACATCCCAAAGATGTGCTCTTAGGCTAATTGGCAAAACAAATTCTCCCTAAATTGTCTCAAATTTGGTTTTTAATCCATAGATCTATAAACATGGACAGGGATCGCATGTAGAAGTGGGAACATCAAGGTGGCGGCGCGGGCTCATTGGGCCGAAGGGCCTGTTTCCCGTGCTGTTTTGTTCTTTGTTCTTGTTCTTTGTTCTTTCCCCCCAATCGCCCCCACCCCCACCAAATCTTTGTTTCTTCAGTTCCATTTGCCTTTGCCTTGCACCATTATCTTCTTCTGCTGATGCTTCCCGCCCTATCACAGACATTCCCTGTCACTCTTTCTGACTCTTCCCCTTTTCCCAAAGGAAATAGAAGCAAGAGTTGGCCATTCAAGGCCCAATGGCTTTGCCATTCAAAATGATCATGGCTGAACACTCATGGCAATTTCTTTTCTTCCCCCCATCACCCCACTGATCCTTACCTCTCTCTCTCAATTCCCTCAGAGTCTCAGAATCTGTCAATCCCAGCCTGAAGTATATTCACTGATGAAACATCCACACCCTCTGGGGTAGAGAATTCCAAAGATTCACAAGCCTTGACTTAAGAAATGTCTCCCCATCTCATGATGATCAGTTCTAAGATAGTGATTTTTCAGGGCCGTCTTGACAAATACATGATAGATGGAATAGAGGGATATGGTTCCCATAAGAGCAGGGGTTCTTAATTCAGCATGGTCGGTGCAGGCTTGGTGAGCTGAAGGACCTATCCTTGTGCTGTAATTTTCTTTGTTCTTAAATGATCGGCCTTTCATCCTGAGACTGTGCCTGCTCTGGTCTCTTGACTCTCCACTCCTGCTTCTGGATTTGCCTAAAGCCTGATGTATTTCACTGTTTCCAGTTCTGATGGAAGGTCAATCACCAAGGACAGTTGCTGAGTAACCTCAGTGATTTCTGTCTTCAATTCCCATCTTAATTTCATGACCTTACTCCCCCAACGCCAGCCCCAGCGCGATTCCGATCCGTGCAGTTCCTGCTCTCCAGTCTCATCCAGATAACTCCAATCGATGGAGGTGTTCTCAGATGGCCTTTAACTGGACTCCTGCCTCTCTCCTCAGGCCCAGCACAAGGCCCACCAGCCAGAGGAGGGCCAGTATATGCAAGGCGCCTAGGCCAGGACTCTTGACCGGATTCCTCTCTGCATTGAGTGCAGAGCTCCTCTCTTTGCATCCCAGAGAACTCGGCGGGGGTGGTGGGGGGAGGAGGGGGGGGGTGGAGGGAGGGGTGGGGGGGTGGATGCAGAGAAAGTAGGGAGAGTGTATACTTTCCTTGATCCCTCCCACTCTCCAATCTCTGAACCTGCTGTGCACTGGCACCAACACCTCTCGGGATGATCCACAAGAAGCGAAGGGAGAAGAGGAAAGGGTGAGGAGATGGGGCTGTGGGGAGGCAGGGGGTGGGGGTGGGCGAGATGAAGGGTGAAGGGAGGAAGACCTCGGAGAGCAGGCAGAGATGGGGAGTAAAAGGGGGGTATGATATTACAATACCAGATGTCAAAGCAGATGAATGGAGTGTGTGAAATAAGTAAGCAATAATGAGAGTCTGCCCAATTGAACCAGAGTCCCAGAACTCAAGAATTCCCCGTCCAAGTCTAAAGATTTCCATATCTTTTTTAAGTATTTTAACATTGTACTAATTTTTTTCATGATATATCTTTCTCACATTAATGAAAAATATGAATTCATTTATCTGATAGTGTTTTATTTTGATTCAATTTTTTGTTTTATAGTATAGATATAGGTTGGAGTGGAGGAGTGAGAGAGGATTGTTGTCCCAAAGAATTTCCCACGATGTTACAGGGTTCTTTAACCAAAGCATGGTTGAAAGCCATTAGCTTAATACATCGCCACAGTAACAAGGCTTTCAAACTCCCAGGCCATATGAATGAGTTGGTAGCTTGTGTTGGATTAATGTTTGACTTTGGAGAGAGATTTGTGTGAGTCAGGCTGCATGGGGCTTCCTGAGTGTGTCCACACACCAATCTCATCACACGCCTTGGGTGGGATTTTCCAGCCGTGCTCACCCCAAGACTGTAAAATCTCACCCCAGGTCAGCAGACCTTTGCACTGTCCATGCTACAATTCCCATGGTGGTCGGAACAGAAAAATCCAGGGTTTTAGCCACGAAATTGCTCAAATTGCCATCTGAATGCTAATGTTTTCCTGTTTTTATCACTCACACTTAGAGGAATATCTCACACAGAGTTGTTCGCTACTGCCTACAGTGTGGCTTCAGGGGACCTTTATGGTGTTGCCCTGGTAAGGTATCGACATTCCAGGAAGGCTGATCCAGAAGTTTACCAGAAAGGTGGTTGAACCAACATTGCAACTTCACACCAAAATCCTGTCAATTTCATCTGTCAGTCACAATCAGCCGATCGGATAGCAGGGTGTTGTCCACTTGATACAGCAGATCACTGTCCATGCTCACTGTATCAGAGTGACAGGGCAATACACTGCGATTTACATTCCTAATGGAAAAATGTCAACACAAAAAAAACCTGTCTCTGTTAATGAGAATTGCAGAGCATTGATGTCCAGTCTGTACAGTTAGAAGATAGGGCTGCACGCACACACACACACACACGCACACACACACACATATACAAACACACACATATAAACATACACACACACAAACACACACAGATAAACAAACATACACACACACAAACACACACAGAGAAATATACACACACACACACACAAACACACACTGACACTGTCCTTGCAAGAATGAAGAATAGAAATGACAGGATTTGGGGACAGTGGATGACAAGGGGAATTGTAAGTTTAGGCAAAAGGGAAAAGGAAGCATACAATTTGTCTAGACATCTAAAAACTGACAAAGCCCTTGAGGAGTACAGTGAAAGTCAAAAGGAACTTAAAACACAGCATTAGGAGGACTGAAAGGGGCTGTGGAATGCCTTTAGCAAACAAGGTCAAGGAGAATCCGAAGCCTTTTCCTGCATATATTAGGAGCAAGAGAGTTGCAAGAGAAAGATTAGACATACTCAAGAACAATGGAGGGAAGTTAGACGTGGAGCTACAGGAAGTCGGCCAGATCCTCAATCATTACTCTGTATCGGTATTCACCAAGAAGAAGGACATCGCGGATGTTGAGCTCAGGCAATGAGCTCATTGACAAATATATGTCAATATTTCAAAGGAGAAAGTATCCTAATTGCTTAAGTCTCAGGGCTGGATGGGATCTATCCCAAGTCATTACGGGAGACTAGAGGAAAAATAGCTGGGGCCCAGGCCTTTGAGCAAGTCCCTCGTGGCAGACTGGTGCAGAATGTGAAGTCACAAAGGATCAGAGGTGAGTTGGCAAGATGGATACAGAATAGAAGACAGTAAGACGTCTGACAACACCAGGTTAAAGTTCAACAGGTTCATTTGGTAGTAAAAGCCACTAGTTTTCAGAACGCTGTTCCTTCGTCAGGTGAGTGGGGAGTTCTGATCACAAACAGTGCATGTAAAGGCACACGCTCAGTTGACAGAATACTGATTAGAATGTGAATCTTTACAGTTAGTCAAGTCTTAAAGGTGGAGACAATGTGAGTGGAGATAGCATTAAGCATGGGTTAAAGAGATGTGTATTGTCTTCAGACAGGACAGTAAGTGAGATGTTGCAAGCCCAGGCAAGTCATGGTGATTACAGATAATGCGACATGAACCCAAGATCCCAATTGAGGCTGTCCTCATCTATGCGGAACTTGGCTATCAATATCTGCTCAGCGACTCTGCGCTGTCGTGTGTCATGAAGGCTGCTTTGGAGAATGTTTATCCAAAGATCAGAGACCGATTGCCTATGACCACTGACATGTTCGCCAACAGGAACAGTCTTGCCTGGTGATTGTCGAACAGTGTTATTCATTCATTGTTGTAGCATCTGCATGGTCTCCCCAATGTATCATGCCTCGGGACATCCTTTCCTGCAGATCATGCAGACGCAGCACAACGGACGAATGAACACTGCTCGACAATCACCAGGTAAGAGTGTTCTCTTCCTGTTGGTGAATACTTCAGCGGTCATGGGCATTCAGCTTCTGATTTTCAGATAAGCATTCTCCAAGGCGGCCTTCACAACATACGACAGCGCAGAGTCGTGAGCAAAGACTGATAGCCAAGTTCCGCATACATGAGGACAGCCTCAACAGGGATCTTGGGTTCATGTCACACTATCTGTAACCCCCATGATTTGCCTGGGCTGGTAAAATCTCACTTACTGTCCTGTCTGAAGACAATGCACGTCTCTATAACCCATGTTTAATGTTAACTCCACACACATTGTCTATACCTTTAAGACTTGATTAACTGTAAAGACTCACATTCTAATCAGTATTCTGTAAACTGAGTGTGTGAATTTATATGCCCTGTTTGTAATCAGAACTCCCCACTCACCTGTTTTTTTACACAGAGGGTGGTAGGTGCCTGGAACTTGTTGCCAGAGAGGTAGTGGAAGTAGATATGATAGTGACTTTTCAGGGGCAGCTAGACAAATACACAAATAGGATGGGAATAGAGGGATATGGTCCCTGGAAGGATTGGATTTTAGTTCCGACGGGCGGCATGGTCAATTTCTATGCTGTAATTTTCTTTGTTCTTTGTACTTAACAGGTACCTTCGCATCCCCGTTGATCCCAAGTGAGGTTCCAGAAGACTGGAGAATAGCCAATGTTATTCCATTGTTTAGGAAAGACAGCAGGGATAATCCAGGAAATTATAGGCCAGTGAGCCTAACGTCAATGGTGGGGAAGTTTTTGGACAAGATACTGAGGGACAGGATATGTGCACATTTGGAAGAAAATGGCCTAGTTAGTGACAACTAGCATGGTTTTGTGAGGGGAAGGTCATGTCTCACCAACTTGATTGAGTTTTTTGAAGAGGTGACAAAGATAATAGATGAGAGAAGGACTGTGGATGTAGTTTATATGGATTTTGCTAAGGCATTTGACAGAGTGCCACATGGCAGGCTGGTACAAAAACTAAAATCACATGGGATTCAGGGCAGGCTGGCTAGATGGATGCAGAATCGGTTTGGTTATGGAAAACGAGACTAGCAGTGGAAGGGTGTTTTTCAGAATGGAAATCTGTAACTACTGGCGTTCCGCAGGGATCAGTGCTGGGACCTCTGTTGTTTGTAGTATATATAAGTGATCCGGAGGAAAATGTGGGGAGTCTGATTAATAAGTTTGCGGATGACAATTGGTGGATTGCTAACAGTACCGGGATGGTCAGAGGTGACAACAGGATACAAATAGATGGGAGACTTGGGCACAGAAATGGCCGATGGAGTTTAATATGGACAAATACAAGGTGATGCATTTTGGAGAATCAAATTTAGGTGTGAGTTATATTGTAAATGGCAAAACATTAACATACAGAGGGATCTGGGTATGCAGGTCCACCGTTCCCTAATAGTGGCAATTCAGGAGGCCAAGGTGATTAAGAAAACATATGGCATGCTTGACTTCATTGGCTGGGGCACTGAATACAAGAGTTGGAAAATCATGTTGCAGCAGTATAAAACCTTGGTTAGGCTGCATTTAGAATATTGCATGTAGTTCTGGTCACCATACTACCAGAAGGACGTGGAATCTTTGCAGATAGTGCAACGAACGTTCAGCAGGATGTTGCCTAGTCTCGAGGGTGTTGAGTCAAAAGAGAGGTTGAATAAACTAGACTGCTTTCACTGGAAAGACAGAGGCTGAGGGGACACCTGATAAAGGTCTACAAAATTATGAGAGGCATAGACCGGGTGGACAATCAGAGGCTTTTTCCCAGGGTGGAAGTGCCAGTTACAAAAGAGCACAGGTTCAAGGTGAGAGGACAAAAGTTTAAGGGAGATGTGCAGGAGAAGTTTTTCATGCAGAGAGTAAGGTGCCTGGAACGCGCTGCTTGAGGATATGATGGAAGAAGGCACATTAGCAATATTTGAGAGGCATCTGGATGGGTAAATGAATAGGGAGGGAATAGAGGAATACAGACTGATTAAGGTTTTTTAGATTCGTGAGGGCTGAAAGGCCTATTCCTGTGCTGTACTTTTCTTTGGTTTTTTGTAATATCAACTATTTAAAGTGAAATTTTTCCTTTTATTTGAAACATCTTTCAACTGCTAATTACCATTTGAATTCTGTTAATTGCAGTTTGTTCGCTACAATATGAGTTTTACAAAGTGAAATCTTGTCCCATTGGTTTTCTCTCTGTTGCTTTCCAGGGAGGAGATTACCTTCTTTTGCAAGTTAGCAATTCATGTGAGGATCTTAATGCTGCACACACAGACATATACACGGATTTTAATTTAATAATTAAATAATCTAATATACGCACACACAAACATACATGAACACACATAGGCATGTACATGGACACACTGATATGGACACGGACACACACACACACACATTCACACTGAGCCACAAACACAAGCACATTTTGTTCATGTAGCCTTAGCTACATAAAGACACAGCCACACATATAGATGACTGAGTGGACAATTTAGATCAGCTGGAATTTGCTTCATGCCTTAATCAGGACAAGACTGTGTTTGAAATTTCTTTCATTCTCCTTCCCACCTCTGTACCACATCACAGCTGGAGTAGTAAACCAGCGACAATGAGGCACAGCCCACAAACAGCTGGATACAACTCTGATTCCAAGTTGGACTGGGTGGTGGCACTTTCTGAGGAGCACAGTGCCATCAAACATGATGGGTGAAGCAGAAGGAGGATTCCAGTAGAAATATCACATCCCGAAAGCTGTGATTCTCTCTGCAGAGGCCAGCTGACTAGAAGCAGAACCTGGCAATCTTGCTCTGTGACTAGTTTCTCTTCTGACATCCTAAAGGTCCGTATGTATAAAACAGACAATAACAATTGGAAGAATGTCAACATCTGGATATCTTAATATGGCTGCTGTGGATAACCACTGGAATGGCACCTTCTTGTCAACCGCCCACACACGCCGACACACTGGCAATAATCACTGGTGTCCGCAAGAAAACCTGGAATAATGGGATGTGGTGACAAACTGGTTGGTGCTTACCTTCACAGGGTGGCGCAGGAAGGCTCTTGGTTCAGGAGGCTATTGAGGCAGGAGTGCCACCAAATCCACGCAGATGTATTAGTGCCCAGATATCCAGAGGCATATTGATGCCAATGTGTTCACGGACATGCATGTGTGCACATTACTGAACCAACGCCAGCAAAAGACACAAACACACACACACGCACACAACACACACTCTCACAAACAGACTAACAAAGAGCACAAGAAGCATTTAAATTTCAGCGAGACCTAGAACGGTGGCAGGAAGACCAGCCAGGCCCCTGCCCCTCGACCACCATTGCAACAACCATCATGCTCACTCTGAATTTGCCTTTAAGCACAGCTCCAGAAACCCAGTGGATGCACAGGACGTTAAGGCCTAATCAGGTGCGCCTTGTTCATTCTTGGCCTTTTTGTTTTGGTTTTTGTTACCTTTTGGGTTCTCCCCTGAACATTCAGCAGGGAAAACAAGCCAACAATAAAATGGGTACCTCGCCTATATCCCGTGTCCTTCCACCAACCCCCACTCCCCACTCCTTGTCAATCCCAGTTCACCTCACACCTGCACAGCTAGGATACTAGTGCTGCTTTGGCCGTCAATGGTTAGGTACTGAAGAACAAACAAAAGATCCTCAGCAATCCCACACCCAACTCTAACCTTACTCTCCACTCCCTATTGAAAGGTGGACTGTCAAAGCCTTTTGAAGGTTTTTTTTATTCATTCATGGGATAAGAACTTCGATGGCTGGCCAGCACTTATTCCTCATCTCTAATTGCGCAAGGGTAGTTGAGAGTTAACTAAATTGTTGTGGGTCTGGAGTCGCACTAGGCCAGACCAGGTAAGGATGGTAAATTTCCTTCCCTAAAGGACATTAATGAACCAGGTGGATTTTTACAACAATTCACAATGGTTTCATGGTCATCAGTAGATTCTTAATTCCGAATATTTTTTATTGAATTCAAACTCCACTATCTGCCATAGGGGGATTCGAACCCAGGTCCCCAGAAATGTTTGCTGAGTTTCTGGATTTATAGTCCAGTGACAATACCACAAGGCCATCACCTCCCATGCTGATTTTTCTCTCTACAAGTACTTATCATCGATCTAAGCTTCACTGGGAGCTCTGCAGTAAGGAGTGCTGTATCCTGCAATATGGAGACTCCCATTGTTACAGGGTCCTGTTCACAAGGATTGCACAGAATTCAGGACTCTGAAACCAGGTGCTTCCTACTCCTATACACATGTTAGATCAGGGGTTCATCCTTTTGGAAAGGTATATTGTCCTCCAGATCTCCTGGATAGGATTTCTCCTTTGAAATTCTCTTTAAAATCTAATTCTTGGAACAAGTTTTGTTCACTTGTCCACTATCTTCCTACATGTCACAATTGAATTTGACCACACTCCTAGGAAGGGAGGGATTTGGCAATGATAATTGTGCTATATCAATGCAAGTTGTTGTTGAGAAAACAGGAGCAAGACAGGTTGTAAGACTAAGGAGAGAGGTTGAAGTCAACAAGTGAACAAAGCACACAGACCCGTTCTGAAGTGTCAGTGAGATGCTGGCAGGACCTTCTTGGACATGAGGGCAGTATTCATGTTATCAGATTGTCTGCTTCCTGTTTTTCCATCTGGAGATCACCTTGAGATTGAGGTCGAGAAGGGTAGCAGGTGAATTGTGGATTTGCACCCATCTTTCCTGAACGGTTAAGCTTGTTTCATCTGTCAGATGGGAGTGGTGGGTCTGGCTCTGAACAAAGCACTGAAAGAGCAGTGATAGGTATCAGTTTGTAGGGTTCTGGCCTTAGGATTCGAAGCCATGGTTTAGCATTATATCCCATCCCAAAGATAAAGAGTTAGGGTTCGAGTTCGCCATCCCAATACTCTTCCCACACTGAGTGTTGCATGAAGGCAGACTTTTGTCTATTTTCATAGCTAGTAATTCCTGCAGCAGATCACTAGTCTGTCGCCAGGGGACTATAGCTTGAGGGGGAGCGCCACTTTACATCCAGCATGACTGACCAGGAGTCTCTCCCACTCATACCACCAGCCATTGGAGTATTTGGAAGAACTTGCAAGTTGATTCTCAACCTGTTTGACCGCATTATGAACGCACCTTCCTTGGCCATCAGGTCCTGGGGTGGGACTCAAGTCCAAAGCTTCTGGCTCAGAGGCAGGGAGGCTGCCCCCTGTGCCACCAGAGCCCTTAGGTTTTGTACGCCATAGCCATGAACCTAATAGCTTCCATCAAGTTCCTGATATCAACAGTGGAATCACCATCTATTTGTCATAGTGAGTGGTGAATAAAATATTTCTGAAGCTCTAGTCAGATCTTAACTGGGGGTTTCCATTCGATTTTAGGTTGGATGTTAGGGCCTTACAGAGGGCACGAGAACAATGTAGCAGAGTGGTAGAAGGGATGACAGCCTTTAAATATGCGAAGGTTTGAGAAGCTGCTTTGCTCCAAAGAAAATTACAGGAAGATTTTAAAAAATGTGTTCAAAAAGGTGATGGCTTTTGGAAGAATTATTTGTAATGACAGGAGATCAGTAACCAAAGGGAATGAAGTTAAGATCTTTGATAAAAGAAGCTGGGATGTTGGAATGGAGATGAGGAGAACAGTTTTACACAGTGAGCTGTTTCGGTTTGGTGAGCATTGTTTAAAGCTGGGGAAGGGGATTTTTTAAGGGGATTGGATATGTACTTGAACAGGGAAATAAGCAGGGCTATAGGGACAGAGAAGGCAAATTTAACCAATTGTCAAGAAGTTCTGCACAACTTTAGTGAAACACTCGGGTCAGTCCAACTGGCTAGTGTGCACAATTCTGACAGTGAAAGTTTTAACGAGGGCAAGAGATTAATAGACGGTTTCAGAATAAGGGACTACAAAGGGACAGTGGCTGGAGAAGTTGCGCTTGTTCTTCACAGGGGAAAAAGAAGACACAGATGAGAGTTGATAGAGATGCTTAAAATTCTGAAGGCTTTCACTTGGAGCGATAAAGGGAAATGATTTCTGATGGCTGTATGAGAGGCACAAATTTATAGTAATTGATAAAAGGATCAGAGGTGTCTCCAAGAAAAATGTCTTGACACAGCGAATGGCTAGGACTTAAATGATTTCATCAATAAGGAACTTTCAGAAAGGAATTGGATTCATACTGAAAGGTGAAGAATTAGAAAGATGTCGGAAAAGAGAGGGACTAACCAGATTACTATTTCTGACACTTCACAATGGGTGGATTGGTCTCTTTTATACTGTCCAATCCAAAGAATTGGATGGCTCTTTCAAAAAACTAGCACAGGGAAGAAACACCTCCTCCAGTACTGTAAAATGGAATAGCTGGCAGTGACTTTTTAAGGCACCCTCAGAACAGACTCGCTTTCACAATGAACCAGCTTTTAAAGTGCAACTATGTAGACAAATAGGGCGACTCGTTCTGATACAGTAAGGCCCCAGTGAGGAAGAGAGCCCGTTACTCTGCTTCTCGTGATGTTGGCCGGGGCAATGAAATAGAGATTGGAATGGGCGGACACCCTCAGCATAATACCGTCCACTCAATGTTACATGCTCGAGTCCTGCAATGAGGTTGAATTCAGAGATATTATTACAGGAGTTCCTCAGACTGGTAACCTTCAGTCAGTCAGCTTCAGCTCCTTTAGCAGTGACTTTCCCTCCAGAGTAAGGCTTGGTGCTGTTTGCTGTTGATTTGATAATGTACAGCTCTATCCTCTGGTAATAAAGCAGCCAGTGCCAAGTGGACAACATCCAGGTTTGAAGACACAAGTGGCAGGTAAATTCACATGATAAAGAGCTGATTAATAATCCTCTCCAACAACAACCCAGTCCAACTAGCTGCCCCTGGTGTTTAAGATTACCACCATTCCCATAACCCCCTCTGCTGACGAACATCTTCGTGGGGATGAAGTTTAACTGAGTTTAACTGGATCAGTTCATAGACAAGATGGTCACCGGAGCTGGGCAGAGGCTAGGTCATTCAAAATGATTGATTCGCCTTCAGAAATCCCTCAAAACTCCCTCAAACCTCCTCATCCTCGAGATAACTCAAATCAGGAGCATAATGAGATGCTTGTCACTGTTCTGAATGGCAGTAGCCACCATGACAAGGGTGCCTATGCGCATGAGTCGCAAACAGTTGATTTGCAGGTGCAGCAGGAAATTAAGAAGGTAAATTCACACAGTCCAAAGATGTGCGGGTTAGGTTGATTGTCCATGCTAAAATTGCCCCTTAGTGTTCTGAGATGTGCAGATTAGAAGGATTAACGGGCAAAATATATAAGGATATGGGGGTAGAGCCTGGGTGGGATTGTGGTGGGTGCAAACTCAATGGGCTGAAGGGCCTCTTTCTGCATTGTAGGGTTTCTGTGATTCAAATGGAATTTTGTCCTTCATTGCTAGAGATTAGATTATGCTGCAACTGTATAAAGATGCTAATGAGGCCACACCTGGAGTGCTGTGTACAGTTTTGGTCTCCTTACTTGAGAGAGGATATACTGGCATTGGAGGGAAGTGCAGAGAAGATTCACTAGGTTGATTCCAGAGTTGAGAGGGTTGGCTTATGAGGAGAAACTGAATAAACTGGGGCTATACTCATTGGAATTCAGAAGAATGAGGGGAGGTCTTGTAAGATTATGAAGGGAATAGATAAGATAGAAGCAGGGAGTTTGTTTCCACTGTCAGGCGAAACTAGAACTAGGGGGCATGGCCTCAAAATAAAGGGGAACAGATTTAGGATTGACTTGAAGAGGAACTTCTTCACACAAAGGGCTGTGAATCTGTGGAATTCGCTGTCCAGTGAAGCAGTTGAGGCTACCTCATTGATGTTTTTAAGGCAAGGATAGATACATTTTTGAACAATAAAGGAATTAAGATCTATGATGAGTTGGTGGCTAAGTGGAGCTGAGCCCAGGAAAAGATCAGCTGTGATCTTATTGAATGGCAGGGCAGGCTCGAGGGGCCACTTGGCTACTCCTACTCCGAGTTTTTATGCTCCTATGACACACCTGAGGTCCTACATCATACAGGCCAGAACATTTCACCTGACTGGCACCCTTAGCCTGGCCTCAGCATCCCAAAATGGTCTGATGCAGGTCATCTACTCCGACTCTAACCTCGGATTAAGTGCAATCACGCATAATTTGCTGTCTTTGAGCCCTCATTAGATATTAATGTCAATCAGAGGTGGGGCTACAACTGTTCAGCCTCCTGCACTTGCAAGGCTTCACACTAACTTTGCCTTTCAAAATAAATTCTTAATTGGGATGCGGATGTCACTGGCTGGGCCGGCATTTATTACCCATCCCCAATTGCCTCAGCCCCTAGACTGAATGACTTATTATACCAATTCAGAATCAATCACGTTGTTGTGGATCTGGAGTCACGTGTAGACCAGACCAGGTAAGGACAGCAGATTTCCTTCCTTTAAGGACAATAGTGACCCAGATGGGTTTTTACGACAATTGACAATGGTTTCATACTCATCATTAGATTTTTGCTGAATTCAAATTTTACCATCTGCCGTGACAGGATTTGAGTATTACCCTGGGTCTCTGGGTTATCAGCTCAGTGACAATACCATTTGGCCACCATCTTCCCAAAAGTGTCCCCTTCTTAGGTAACAGAGAAACTCAATGAGCACTGTCCCTGTAACCCATTCTTGTTTTAATGTGCCTCTCTTTGTGGTGGTTTAACAAAGAGCACTTCAAGGTATAACCTCTGACCCATGAGTTTGACAATATTTATCCATTCCTCAACATATTATTCCCATGTAAGATGAGGAACATGAGTGCTGAATGTGATGTCCCCTCAAAGACAAGAGCTAGTGTTCCGATGGATGTGAAAGGCGCCAACAGCAGAACAGTGACTGCGTCAATAAAGAACATCTATATCTGGAGCACCAGAGGTTGCTGAAGACAACAAACAAAGTGATAACTCTGTTGGAGAAGCACTTGCTGGCAAGAAATTGAATTTGGAGACTGGGCGGTGGTATGAAGAATGGTCCGCGGAGAGATAATAATGATGAATAAAGCTTGTAGGTTCCCACATCGAGACTTGTAATTCTGACTAGCATTCTACTGAATACTGAAGGACATTTGCATTGTCTGTAGAATCTTCCTATAGATGAGAAGTTGAACCAAGGCTATTCCGGGGATGTTGAAGATGCCATTTTGAGATACCATGCACAGTAGCACATGCTGCCTCACAGCGCCAGGGTTGCTGGTTCGATTCCCAGCTTGGTCACTGTCTGTGTGCAGTCCGCCCATTCCTGCCATATCTGCGCTGGTTTCTTTTGGATGCTCCGGTTTTCTCCCACAGTTCGAAAGATGTGCTGGTTAGTTAGGTGCATTGGTCATGCTAAATTCTTCCTTGGTGTACCCAAGAAGTCACTGGAGTGTGACGACTAGAGGATTTTCACAGTTCTTTCACTGCAGTGTTAATGTAAGCTTGCTTGTGATGTAAATAAAATAAACTTTAAAACTAGTGCACAACGTTCCTCAAGTGCCAGCATCAAAAACAGATCAACTGGTTCTCCGCCTTTTAGTATTTGAAGGAGGGTCTCACTTTGCTCAGATGAAATCCACCAGATCTCAAAAATATGGAAAACATATTGCAACATGCTCCATCAATACAGGTCTTCTTGCTATGAGATAAAGAAAATGCTGTCTCTTCTCTTGGTCTGTCATTTGTAGAGTTGCAGAGATTGCAAAGTCCTCCATGACCCATCGAAGTCTCTCTGAACCCCGTTCCTGAGTTCTTGCTGAAGAGTAGTAACAAGACTTTATCAGAGAGAAGGCACTGCTCAGGGAGCAGATGTACAGGGTAATGTAGTTACTGGCTCTAACTTTAGGCACAGCTAACCATTGACTGAGAAAGCAGCGCAAGTTTTGGTAGCTGTGCAGGGGGAAATCTATGACCCCTAAGCCCACACCCTTCTCCCCTCCCCCTGCCCCCAGCCCTAATATCATTCAGGCTTATTGATCCATAATATCATTCAATTTAAATGCCACCTACCAAATTACAACTGTGCACAAGCTGAAAGGTCACTTAACATTGTAGTGACTTTCTATCTGTGGCTAATGAAACACATACAGGTGTGAGAATGTGCAGCCAATTGACCTAGTCAGTATTAAGCTTCTCACCTTCGGAACTGAAGATGCCAAGCCCCTACTATTTATCAAGGAAGATTATTCCAACGCTGACTACCATCAAAATCTTATAGACAACAGCCATTCTTGACCAACCACAGACCCCCAAGGTGCTTAGACTATTGTGGAATGAAACTGCTTGGCACAATGTTATCCTGGCTGGCCCCAGGCCGCAACATGAGGGACCCTACAATGACAATTGACCTTTCAGCTTCTCCATAACCACAATGAGAGGGGGTGGAGATGTCCTTGAAGAGTTGTTCAAATTGGGAGATCCGATTAGTGTCTGGCTGTGCAAAGTGGCCCGTAAACACTCACCAGTGGAGTTGGGAGTGGACGGGGAGTTGGCTTGGCTTCCTTGAGCTGTCGCGTTTGTCGCAGTTACCGCTGTTTTGGCGGCGTACAGATTTGCCTCCTCCTGGAACTTGCCTATGTTTTTCTTGTACCGGATTCGCTTGTTACCAAACCAGTTTGATACCTGCCAGGGGAGAGAAAGGGAACAGATTGAGAAAGAGACAAAAAGGGAAAAGCCATCAGTGGGAAGTAAATAGGTGAGCCATTCACTGAAGGTAATGCATTGGTTATTAACATGGCTTAGTACAACATTGAAGCTTTTGTATCTAACTGTTTGCCTTCGGTATATGGCCTGTTCAGCAGAAGATGCTATTGGGTGGATCAGCTTGTTTCATTTGGGGCTCTTTCAGAAATGTGTGGCCTGACAACCACATAAAACTGGCCCTTTGTTAGAACAACACTCCTCAGAGAGCCCAGCTTCAATGACTAATTCTAATCATATTTCAGTCACAATGTCCACAAATTATTTTGTATGGACAAGGCACAGCCTCATAAAATGACCTGGTGGCAACTTCTTTGGTAACTTTGGTGAAGGATCATTGAAGTTCTGAGGAAATTCACAGCAATAGTCTATCATGGTCAGTATTTACCATCTGATTGTGTGATTCTGAGTATGTTTAATATGAATGGGAAGGATTGGAATGGAGCGACGGCTGCATCTACTGTGTAATCCCATTGCTCAGTTGTCTTATTATGCCAAGGAAAACCATCATGTTCTGGCCAACATTTATCTCTCAACCAATATCACATTGCTGTTTGCAGGAGTTTGCTGTGTTCCAGTTGATTGCTGCATTATCTAAATTGAATCAGTGGCTACACTTCAAAAGCATCACTGAAAAGAGAGATGTGTTGTTGAAGCTTTTCATTCTGCCCTCATCAGGACACACACAAGAATACCAAATTTCTAATGATCACACCAACTTTTACTACAGGAGAAAAGGCAGTTGATTGGCTGGCAAGTCACAGTTCATTTACATTTGTAGGAATGACACATAGTTAAACACAAAAACTCATTCTCTGCAAACAAAAGGAATATGTTCAAGGATTGTGCTTTTTTTTTGGATTAGCGGGAAACTTAGGGAGCTTATAGTTCTCCACAGCAATGTCTTAACCAATCAATGTCAACTTCCCAACTCTGACAATGTCTCAACCAATCAGTGTCAACTTCCCAACACTGGCACTGTTTCAATCAATCAGTGTCAACTTCCCAACCCTTTTCTTCCTTGCACAAATTGTTGCAGTTGTTTAAAATTTGTCATTCCTGTGTTTGTCCCTGATGAGTGTAAGATGAAAAGTTTTGGCAATATATCTCTTTTTCAGCAATATTCAAGTTCTGTATATTGAAAGCACTTCACTGGCAGTAAAGTACTTCGAGATGTCCTAAGGAGGTGTAAGGCACTATATAAATACAAATTATTTCTTTCATATTTGCTACTAGCCAACAAGGAGAACCTCATCAAGTTATAAAGTGCCCACTATATGAACGTTTATATATGATCAAGTCATTATTTTTCATCAGAATTAGAGGTTGACTGGAATTGAGGCATACTGGGGTATGTTTTTAAATTCAGGAATAACCTAACCACATTGGTCTGAGTTTGCAGAAGAAAATCTAAACATCGGATCTACGAAATGGATTTGTCTCAATACCTCGCCACTGCCCTGTGAGAGAGGGAGGAAGAGAAAATTATAGCTGTCTTAATCTCTATTGTTGAGTTCACTTTGGCATCACCAGCATGGAGAGGTTAGGGTTTATGTCCTAACACACATCAGTGACCTTAATAGAAGATGTCAGCACAACTACTTGCCCAGTCAAGCAAATTGAGACTAACAGTCAAGACACATAGAATGCAATATTGATGTGGCTGAAGTCTTGGACTGAGGCCACAATATGAGAAACAGAAGCCTGAGCAACTGAAAGGGGCTCACCTTCAATTCCTGGAGCACTGACATGACTGAGAAACAAGAATAGCTACTATTGGAGGTTCAGGCACACTCTCGAACATAAACGTAGCTGAACCATTGACCAGAGAGGTCCAGCCAAACAGTCTAAGAAGCCGAGTAAAGAAAGGCTTTTGAAAAGCTGAACCCTGCTCTGAACACAGATTCTGCTCCAATTTGTGATGGCTGTTAGTGAGTTTCCATCCTGCATCAGGCAGAGGGTTGGGGTTGAAGTCATTGGCCCTGATGAAGAATGCTCTGCCATTTACCTAAACTTATCCATGGAATTCAATCTGGAAAAGTAAGAGGTAATGCATTTGAGGACAGTAAACAAAGCCAGAAATACTCAATAAGTGGGAAGATATTGAGAGGGATAGGGGAAGTGAGTGGGAAGTGCATATCCACAGGTCCTTGAAGGTGGTAGGAATAAGTGGTCAAAAAATCAAATGGAATGCTTTCATTTATTGAACAAGGTATTGAAAACAAAAGCAGGGATGTAATATTGGAACTGCATAAAACACTGGTTAGGCCACAGCTGGAGTTTTGTGTACAATTCTGGTCACCCCATTACAAGAAGGATATAATTAATCTGGAGAGAGTGCAGAGGAGATTTATTAGAATGTTGCCAGCGCTTGAAAAATGCAGTTCTGAGGAGAGTTTGGATAAGGTAGGTTGTTTTCATAGAACATAGAACAATACAGCACAAACAGGCCCTTTGGCCCACGAGTTACGCCGATCACATCTACCAATCCACAGACCTATCTATAACCCCCTATCCTATTCTTTTCCATATACTCATCCAGAAGTCTTTTAAAAGACCCAGTGAGTTTGCCTCAACAACCTCCGACGGCAGTCAGTTCCATTCACTCACCACCCTCTGAGTGAAAAACCTACCCCTGACATCTCCTTTGTATTTGCTTCCCTGCACCTTAAATCTGTGTCCTCTAGTAGTGACCATTTCAGCTCAGGGAAATAGTCTCTGAGAGTCCACCCTATCTATTCCTCTCAACATTTTATAAACCTCTATCAGGTCACCTCTCAACCTACGTATCTCCAGTGAGAAGAGTCCCAGCTCCCTCAACCTATCTTCATAAGGCCTGCCTCCCAATCCAGGCAGCATCCTTGTAAAATCTCCTCTGAACCCTCTCAATAGCCTCTACATACTTCCTATAATGAGACGACCAGAACTGCGCACAATACTCCAACTGGGGTCTGACAAGAGTCTTATAGAGCTGCATCATTACCTCCTGACTCCTAAACTCTATTCCTCGATTAATGAAGGCCAGTACACCATACGCCATCTTGACCACTTGCTCCACCTGCGAGGCCGATTTAAGAGTCTTATGGACACGGACCCCAAGATCCTTCTGCTCTACAACACAGCTAAGACTCCTACCCCTTATATTGTACTTCTTCATCCCATTATTCCTGCCAAAATGGACCACTACACATTAATCTGCGTTGAAGTCCATCTGCCACTTCTCTGCCCAGTCTTGCATCCTGTCTATGTCCCACTGCAACTTTTGGCATCCCTCCAGACCATCCACAACACCACCGACCTTTGTATCGTCGGCGAACTTGCTAACCCATCCCTCCACTTCCTCATCCAGGTCATTTTTCCTTAGAACAGAGGAAGCTAAGAGGTGACCTAGTTGAGGTGTTCAGGATTATGAGAGACCTGGACAGGATAGACAGGAAAGACTTGTTTCCACTAGCTAAGGGGCCAATTATGAGGAAGGCACAGATTTAAGGTGGTTGGAAGAAGAATTAGAACGTATGAACATAAAATTCTGAGAACTAGGAGCCAGAATAGACAACTCAACCTCTCCAACCTGTTCCACCGTTCAATACAATTACGGCTGATCTCATCTTGGCTTCATCTCCATCTTCCAGACTATTCCCTACAACCCTTCATCCCCTTACTAATTAAAAATCTACCCATCTCCTCTTTAAATTAGTTTAATGTTGCAGCATCCATTGCCCTCAGGGTTTGAGAATTCCACAGATTCACCACCCTAGGAGTGCAGTAAGCTTCTCCTCATTTCTGTCATGCCTTAGCCTAAAACATGTCCTCTTGTTCCAGGAGAGGAAACATCTGCTCTACATCAATCCTGTCAATCCTCTTTAACATCTTACATGCCTCAAATAGATCTCCTCTCAATCTTTTAAACTCGCCTTGTACGGGCCTGAACTGTTCAATCTCTCTTGATTTGACAAATCCTTCATGCCAACAATCAATCTAGTGAACCTTGTCTGAACCCGTCTCTAACACATTTACATCCTTCCTCAAATAAGGGAAGTATCAAATCAGTGCACAGTACTCCAGATGCAGTCTCATCAAAGCCCTATATAGTTGCAACAGCATTTCCCTACTTCTCCATTGGCAATGAATGCCAAAATTCCATTTCCCTTCCTTATTACCTGCTGTACCTGCATACTAACTTTCTGTGATTCATGCACGAGGACACTCAAGTCCCTCTGTACTGAAGCATTTTGGAGTTTCCCTCCATTTAAATAATAAGTTGCCTTTTTATTCCTCCGACCAAATGGCTAACTTCTCACTTTTCCATGTTAAATTCTATCTGCCAAATTTTGGCCCACTCATGTAGCCTATCCATATCCAATTGTAAATTTCTTATTTCCTCATTCAACTTGCTTTCCCAACTTGTTTACTGCCATCTGCAAATTTGGCTGTGGTAAATTCTATTCCTGCATCCAAGTCATTAATATAGCTTGTAGATAGTTGGGGCTCCAGGACCAAAATCTAAGGCATACCACTAGTTACATCTTGCCAACTCAAAGAAGACACATTTATCCCCACTGCCTGCTTACTGTTGGTTAACAAATCCTCTGTCCAAGTAATGTATTACTCCCCACCCTGTGGCAGAGATAGGATGTCAGTGTAGGAGAATGGGATAACTCTTCACTGAAGCTGTCTGGAGTCCGTGTGAAGGTTACAATGCATATTCACCACAATCAACAATCGCATCTCCTACAAAACAAATGCTGCACCTCCGCTACCCGCAGTGACACATGAAACTCTCTAGAAATAGGATTGGACTACAACCTAGGCCCCAGAGAAAAAAAAATCTTGCATTTACATGACACATTTTTGTCGATGGGGGAGGGGGTGGGGGGGTGATCTTCCAAAAAAGTTCTAGGCAGCAAACGAGCATGAAGATGGTAGAATGTTGCAGTTTTTTTTGGGGTGAGATAAAAAATAGAATTTTACTTCACTCTGTCAAAAAAAAAATGAAACCAAATCTGTTTTCCGCCAGAAGGGGTAGGACAAGCAGGATCTAAGCTCACCAAAAGCCGGCAGACAGCAGCACAGGGCGCCATTGCGCATGCTCAGGTCTCTGTGATCTATGAATCAGCGCCCCCCCCCCACCTCAGCTACTGCAGATCTCTGCTACTGATGCCCCTCCCATGCACGCTCACAACTCCCAAATGGGCCAATTGCCCCTGCCCCCACTAATGCCGTGCTCCATGACCAAAACATGCCCTCACACTCTCCGTGCACGATCGAAATAATTTCCGATTGCAGGATATGCAGCATGTTCTCCTCCCCCCGATTGGCCTGTCCCCTCATCTGCCTCCTTCCCACTGGCCTCACAGCCTTGGCACTGCCTAGTGCCTGGTGGGCAGTGTCAGAATGCCTGGTGGGCAGTGCCAAGATGCCAGGCTGAGAGTGCTCTAGGGCACCCACTCCTCTGCTCCTGACCTCCTGGGGGCAGCCTCAATGGTCTCCAATCCTACTGGCAAGGCCATCACATCAGGGGAATATGCGTGATACTTAGAATGAGACCATACATGATCCTCGCCAATCAGAATCTTCACTGGTGAGGCTGTGGAAGCAAATGAGCCTGAACAATTCTGCTTTGGGCTCACTTGTAGTATTTAAATCTTCTTTACCATTAGATTTAAATACTACGATCAGCCTTGTGCCTTTCTCAGGAGGTGAGGGGGGCATTGTGGGTGAGTGGGGGGGGGTGTAAAACCAGGAGACATAGTCTCAGAGCAGCATTATTTAGGACTGCGATGAGGAGGAATTTCTTCACTCATAGGGTGGTGAATCTTTGTGATTCTGTAGTACAAAGAATTGTGGCAGCTTGGTCAAGACAGGAATCAATAGATTTCTAGATACTAATGACATCAAGGGATAAAGAGAAAGTGTGGGAAAGTGGCATTGAGGGAGATAACAGCCATGATCTAATCGGATGGCAGAGTAGGTTTAATGGGCTGAATAGCCTGCCCCTATGCTCCTATTTTCAATTACAGTAAGAAGTCTGACAACATCAGGCTTAAACCTGGTGTAGTGAGACTTCTTACTGTGTTTACCCCAGTCCAACGCCGGCATCTCTACATCATGACTCCTATTTTCAATTGCCACAGGGCAATCCAAAGTCCTTCCTAGCATTGGTAAGCTTTTAAAGATATAACCACTGTTTCATTGAAGAAAAGTTACCAGCCAATTATACGCACAGCAAGATCCCAGGAACAGCAGCATGAGAAATGGTAGTGACGTTGGTTGAGGGACACACGCACCTCGAGATTCTTTGGGTGGTGGGGAGGGGAAATCCAGTGCTGCTCCCTGAGATAGAGGCAAGGGATCTTCCATATGCAGAGGGCAGATCATTCTGAGAATGGGGCCTTCGATAGTGCAGCACTCCTTCAGATTAAGATCCTGAAGTTTTGCGAATGGGGCCTCTGACTGGAACTAACTGAACCTGTGTCCATGCAGATTTGTAAGGAAGCTGTTGAAAACCTGCGGCGCTTGTTAGAGGAGAAGGTTTTAGCTTGTTGTTGGGGTTATTCCCCACCCTCTCCTCGCTGAGCTGAGCCAGTCGCCCTTACCTGTGCCACGGTGATGCTACATTTCTTTGCCAGCTCCTCCTTGGCCTCCTCGCTGGGGTAGGGGTTGCTGAGGTGAGAGTAGAAATACTCGTTGAGGATCTCTGTCGCCTGCTTGCTGAAGTTGCGCCTTTTTCTCCTGAAAGTAAAAACATTTCAACAAAGAAAAGCATGCGGGGAAGCGGTCCTACAGACTTGCCTCCTATCTACATCCCTGAAACCACTGGTTCCGGCCTCCTACACCCCTCACCTCTCAGTGGTTAGCACTGCTGCCTCACAGCACCAGGTTCAATTCCAGACTCGAGTCACTGTTTGTGTGAAATTTTGTATGTTCTCCCCGTGTCTGTGTGGGTTTCTTCCGGGTGCTCTGGTTTTCTCCCACAGTTCAAAGATGTGCTGATTGGGTTGACTGGCCACGCTAAACTGACCCTAGTATTAGGGGAATTAGCAGGGTAAATGGGAGGGGTTGCGGGAATAGGGCCGATGGTCAGCACAGACTTGATGGGCTGAATGGCCTTCCACTGTGCCTGTAAGCATTCTATGATCCTAACACAGGAAAGGTCTCTTTAAAACTCTCCACCGAGCTGCCACTGGTGCCACCAAACCCTCTCCGAGTTCGCTCTGAGCATTGCCCTAACCACTCCCCTTCCCCATTTCTCATCTCTCAGGGGATCTCCCTCCAACACAGCCAGCTTCACCCTCAGTGTATTTATCTCCCCTTTCCATTGCTACCCACTACAATTGGATGGCAACATCACTTCTTACCTCGATGGTTTGAGATGGTGAATGACTGAGACCATTCAGGGAACAAGCCCATCCTATACTAGCCCCCAAGCAATCACATTGCAGCATGGTGCAGAGATAAAAACCACAGTGCAGGAACTCTGGTCAAGTTCCTTTGAGTCATTCTCCTTGCGGAGACCCACCGGAATGGTCCTTAAAGCTCCCTAAGTTCAGCACATTTTGGAGATTAAACCCCATCCCGCATGACATCACAATAATTGCTCAATGCCAATACATTCCCAATCGGCTGGTACCAGCATGGGAAGCTGAGGCATCTGTGCCAGGATGGTTTGGGAATGTAGCCACAGCGGGTGGAATTTTCCACCTGCGCTCGCCCCAAGACTGGAAAATTTCGCTCAAGGTCAACGGACCTTTGCATGGTCCCTTCCCGCCTGCTACGATTCCCGTGGTGGATGGGACGGGAAGATTCTGACCAGCTGGTAGGAGTGACACATACGTTAATGACGTGCTGGCCCAGCCCTGCTAGAAACAGTTTGGAAAGGCTGTAGTTCAAGGGTTAAACAGGAGCCTCAATAATTCAACTTCTGTGGTCCTGATCCTCTGCAGGGGTTAACACAACGGTGCAGTCCCAGGTAAGTATCAAAGACCAGGTACCATGTGACCCTGCATATTCCTGAGGCATCTGAAATTTTGCTGCCCGCACCAGCCCACACCAAATCCGGAAAATGCATCACCCCTGAGCTCACTGACCTACACTTGCACCTGGTTAAACAAAACCTCCATTTTAAAATTCTCATCCTTATGTTCAAATCCCTCCATGAACTTGCACCTCCCATCGTCCCAAATAGCTACTCCATTCCAACAGCTCTCTGACATCCTCTAATTCTGGCCTCCTTGAATCTTCCCAATTTCAGTCACTCCATCACCATCATGGACATAGCTTTGGCAATATTCCCTCCAAGTTGCTTGGTATCTGTGATCATTTGGTGCATAATACAAATTCAAAGGAATCGTGTTTTTAAACAAATTGCTTTCCAAGACAAAGGTTCAAGAAAATACAAAGAACAAAGAACAAAACAGCACAGGAAACAGGCCCTTCAGCCCAACAAGCCCGAGAATGTTGGACTTCAGCTATATTAGCCCCATTTCCTGGACTTCCCTCCCTAAATACCTTCACCTCTCCGCTTTGCAGACACACCTTCAAAGTGCCCTCATTGACCAAGCTTTTGGTCACCTGACCAAATTTGTGGTCACCTGTCCTCGCATTTTCTCATGTGACTCAATGTCAAATATCATCCAAAGGTCTTTTGATGCACCTCAGGCCTACTATTCCAGGACACTAAATAAATGGAGGCTCTTGTTGTCGTGGTGACGTGGCCGTGCAAGATAAATAATCAAGCACTTTCTTCAGGCAACCTTAGTTCAGTAAGTGAGGCAAATGGATTGACAAGAGGATGAATATCAAATGAGATGTTATCCTGATGAGTGCAAAGTATTGGGAGAATATAAAAGTAAGATAGGTCTGCAGTGAATGAGCAGAATTAGCTCAGAGAGACAGGAAGGGAAGTTGAGACTGACAACTTCATCACTTGCACTGTCAAAACAATGCAAAATGAAAGTGGTAAGTGTTGGGATAATACCGCCACCATTCTGTGCTCATAGTAACTGTGCGATATGAGAGGGTTGCAGTAGCGGTTGCTGCTTTTCGTAACTGGCACTCCCCTGCACACACACACACACACATACACACACCTCCTCCGCGGAGAGTGTAGATTTAGCTCCAGCAATCTCAAAACAAGAGGCAATATTTTCCCACTTTGGGTTGGATCTGTCACGCATCTCAACATTTTCTAAATTGGTTCACCCTTTGAACTGCCACACCCAGGTTTTCAAGGGATCCTATGAGCTGCTCAAAGGTCAGCCGTTGGCTGCTGCCTTTGTTTCAAAACGTTTCAATCACTCATTCCAAAGATGTGCGGGTTAGGTTGATTGGCCATACTCAATTGTCCCTTTGCGATAGGAGGATTAGCAGGGTAAGTGTGTTGGGTTATGGGGTAGGACCTGGGTAGGATTGTTGTCAGTGCAGCCTTGATGTGCTGAATGGCCTCTTTCTGCAGTGTTGGGATTCTATGATGCTACTTGCATGTTGGCTCCTGAGTCATGGGTTCAAGCCCCACTCTGGCTAATTGAGCCCAAAATCCTGAGTGACATTCCAAGGACAGTATCGAGAGAAGGTGCACTGACAAAGGTGACTGCTTCAAATGTGATATTAAACTGAAGACCTGATTGGATGTTCTTCCCACGAATGCACGCCATATTCAAAGAAGAGTTCTCCTGGTATCCTGGCCAATATTCCTCAACATCAAGAAGGAAAAGACATAGAAAAGTGCCCAATTATTTGTCTCAGTGCAGTTTGTAATGAGTATCATGCATGCTATTTATCGCGCCAAAAACCACCGTGAAAATGCACTAATCCGTGTTCTCAATGGCAGTGGGTGCAAAGGTCAGAACCACTAAACCTTTGGTCCACTCTGTTCTTGATATACATGCACTTCTTCAACACTTGAAAGAATGACTTGCATTTCCATCACACCGTTCATGACCACATGAGATCTCAGGAGTGCCTCACAGCCAATGAAATGTGGGGAACAGGGCTGCCAATTTTTACACAGCAAGATCCCAAAATCAGCGATGTGATAACGATTAGATTTAGTTTCTGGGGGAAGAATCTGCTGAAGTCAGACATTCTGAGAGTCTGAGGGGTGGGGGTTGCCCGTTATTAAAAGAAGGCTGTGGACAGAGACCACCTTCTTCTCCCCCCTCACCTCCAAAACCTTGCCCAACCAAGTACTGAACAGGGTCTCTTTTCAAGCTCCCCCCAATAGCTCCTGAGCTTTTCCTGTTAGCCTGAAAATTAAAATTGGGTGGGAAATGGCCCTTACAGGGTCAATAATTAGCCACTTATGGGCCGTAATTGGGGCAAGGGAAAACGGTCCCTGCTCTAATTACGGCCCATAAGTAACTTGGGGTGGCACGGTAGCACAGTGGTTAGCACTGCTGCTTCACAGCTCCAGGGCCCTGGGTTCGATTCCCGGCAAGGGACACTGTCTATGTTGAGTTTGCATGTTCTCCTCGTATCTGCACGTGTTTCCTCCCACAGTCCAAAGATGTGCTGGTGAGGTTGATTGGCCATGCTGAGAAATTACCCCTTAGTGTCCAGGGATGCGTAGGTTAGAGGGATTAGTGGGTTATAATATGTAAGGCCTGGGTGGGACTGTGTTCGGTGCAGTCTCGATGGGCTGAAGGACCTCTTTCTGCACTGTAGGGTTTCTATGATTCTAAGGCCGGCCTAGGCCTCAACCCCATCCTAGAGTAAGACTGAGCAGAAGTGGGAGTGGGCAGGAGTGTGGTGAGAAGGTCATGTGGGAAATGTTAGAGCCACCGCCCCCCACCTACAAAAACAGCAGCCGAGGAACACAGAATTCTGCCACTGGTGACATTTGGTGTGGTCACTGCCCCTTCAATCTGGGATCTCATTATCCTGATTCGGTCTTCCAAACCAGAGGGTGACTAACTTGGGGGTGGGGATCCTTTTCATTCAGTTGCTGATCTGATTGATTTGATTTGATTTGATTTATTATTTTCACATGTATTAACACACAGAGAAAAGTATTGTTTATTGTGCGCTAAACAGCTAAAGCATAGCGTTCATAGAGAAGGAAAATGCAAAATGTAGTGTTGCAGTCATAGCTAGGGTGTAGAGAAAGATCAACAAGGTAGCTCCAATTCAAAGTCTGATGGCAGCAGAGAAGAAGCTGTTGTTGAGTCAGTTAGTATGTGACCTCAGACTTTTGTATCTTCTTCCCAACGGAAGAAGGTAAAAGAGAATGTCTGGGATGCATGGGATCCTTGAAGTGTAGACAGAGTCAATTGATGGGGAGGCTGGTTTGATGATGAATGTACATTTCATTCACTTATAGCTATGTACTTAGGGTATCTTTAATTCCTTGTCTTCCATGCTAGCTTTAGCTGTCAGCTACGGCTCAGCTAGGAGCTTGCCTGCGTGTGAGCTGCAAGGTTGTAGGTTCAAGACCAAACTCGGGGCTTGAGCACAAGGATCAGGACTGACTCTCCCATGCAGTTCTGAGGGTGCGCTGGACTGTCAGAGGAAATGTTGAACTGGAGTCTCATTCAGCGGGTATAAAATATCCTAGACCACTGTTTGGAGAAAAGCAGCGGCTTTGCCCTGTCAATATTTATCCCTCAGTTAACATCACAAAAAAAAATACAAAAAACACATCATCTGGCCTTCATTACACTGCCATTTGTGGGAGCTTGCTGTGCACAAAATGGCTGCCTTGTTTTTTCTACATTACAGCAGTGAGGACAATTCAAGCCCACTGCAAAGTGCTTTGCAATATCCAGTAGTTGCAAAAAGCACAATATAAATGTCAGTCTTTCCTTTTTTTTAACTCGATGGGGAATCAATGTACAGCCTGGTTGGATACGGCTGGGAAATGGCCTTTTCTTTTACCCGTCACAAGTCACTCCCACTGTCAGAACGCCAGCGTGGTCTCTCTGATCTAGCGATTAATCAGTTAATGGATTTCCAGGTAACATTCTCACTCTCTCTGCCTGGTAAAATGTAATTGTTCCAACACTTGATTAACAGAAGGATGGAAAGCAATTCAATTATTTTTGTCACTGTTCTGTCACTCGATTAAGATTGAAGATTCCCTGAGGTTGTCTTTTTCATATCAGGAACTCAAGGAACTCTTTAAATGTCCTTGAGGTTTCTTGTCTTGGACGAAGCATCGGGAGATTACATTAAGTATAACACTTACAGTTTCTCCTAATACTATCCTCACGGTACATTAGAGACTGAGAGATAAAGTTCTGTATCATTATTCCGTCTGAAAAAAGCAGCATCTCGCACTCATTTCCAGTGAGGTTGTCAGCAAGGCAAGAGTATTGCAGTCTACTCGGAGCAAAGAATTTTCTTAGTTACTGCTCGGAGGCAGCAGGGCAGAAACAAGAAGTGGACAGCAGCGAGAGGCAGCAGCGAGGAGAAGTGAACAGCAGCGAGGGGAGGCAGGCAGCAGCGAGGGGAGGCAGGCAGCGGCGAGGGAAAGCAGCGAGGGGAAGCAGCGAGGGGAAGCAGCGAGGGGAAGCAGCGAGGGGAGGCAGGCAGCAGTGAGGGGAAGTGGACAGCAGAGAGGGGAAGCGGGCAGCAGCAAGGGGAAGAAGACAGCAGCGAAGAAAAGAAGGCACCAGCGAGGGGAGGCAGGCAGCAGTAGGGGAGGGGAGGCTGGCAGCAGCGAGGGGAAGCAGGCAGCAGGAGGGGAGGCAGGGCAGGGCAGCAGCGAGGGGAAGCAGGCAGCAGCGAGGGGAAGCAGCAGCAGCAGCGAGGCAGGCAGCAGTGAGGGGAAGCAGGCAGCAGCGAGGGGAGCAGGCAGCAGAAAGCGAAGCAGGAGCAGTGAGGGGAAGCAGCAGCAGCGAAACAGGCAGCAGTGAGGGGAAGCAGGCAGCAGTGAGGTGAAGCAGGCAGCAGCGAGAGGAAGCAGGCAGCAGCGAGGAGAGGCAGGCAGCAGCGAGGGGAAGCGGACAACAGTGGGGGAAGCAGGCAGCAGTGAGGGGAAGCAGGCAGCAAGGGGAGGCAGCAGCAGCGCGGGGAGGCAGGCAGCAGCGAGGGGAAGCAGGCAGCAGTGAGGGGAGGCAGGCAGCAGCGCGGGGAGGCAGGCGCAGCGAGGGGAAGAGGCAGCAGTGAGGGGAGGCAGGCAGCAGCGCGGGGAGGCAGGCAGCAGTGAGGGAACGCAGCAGGCAGCAGCAGTGAGGGGAAGCAGGCAGCAGTGAGGGGAGGCAGTGCAGGCAGCAGAGCAGAGAGGGAAGCAGGCAGCAGTGAGGGGAGGCAGGCAGCAGCGAGGGGAAGCAGGCAGCAGTGAGGGGAGGCAGGCAGCAGCGAGGGGAAGTGGCAGCAGTGAGGGAGGCAGGGAGCAGCGAGGGGAAGCAGCAGCAGTGAGGGGAGGCAGGCAGCAGCGAGGGGAGCAGCAGGGGAAGTGGACAGCAGTGAGGGAAGCGGGCAGCAGCGAGGGGAAGTTGTCAGCAGCGAGGGGAAGTGGACAGCAGTGAGGGGAAGCAGGCAGCAGTGAGGGAAGTGGGACAGCAGTGAGGGGAAGCAGGCAGCAGCGAGGGAAGTGGACAGCAGGAGGGGAAGGACAGCAGCGAGGAGAAGTAGACAGCAGCGAGGGGAAGTGGACAGCAGCAAGGGGAAGTGTATAGCAGCAAGGGGAAGTGGACAGCAGCAAGGGGAAACAGGCAGCAGTGAGGGGAAGTGGACAGCAGCGAGGGGAAGTGGACAGCAGCGAGGGGAAGTGGACAGCAGCGAGGGGCAGCAGGCAGCAGTGAGAGGAAGCGGACAGCAGCAAGGGGCAGCAGCAAGGGGCAGTAGCAAGAGGAAGCGGGCAGTAGAGGCTTCCGGCTCACAGTAAGCACGGCCCACAGCACACAGGATGTTCAGGCAGAGGCTGATCTCTCCCAACGTGTCAGAGGGACAATACTCCGGAGGCTCCCATCGTCATGTCAGATCGAGGCAGCCATCTGCTGCCTCTGGGAACTGGACTTGCTGTGTGCTGGACCTGGTGACCACACAACAGCCAAAGCAATCGCTGCCCTCAACCTTATTCAACCGCCATGTCGCCAAGGCTTGTCCGGAAACTGATCCGGGAATCTCACAGTCAGGACTGGACAGATATGTAAGGAGGGCGAATGATGCCAGGAGTGGCAAATGTGCCAATTTCTCCAGACATTGTGCCAGTTAGAATGGGCACTGGGTTTCGATCTCTGGTTGCTGTCCCACAGGTGAGGGGAGTCAGAGACAGTGCCCACACTTCAATCTCAGCAGCTCAGAGAGGAATGGTTGTGAACCCATCTGCAGATGTGTGCAAGTTTCTCTGAGTTTCCATCATCCTTACCACCTGCAGCAGGTCAACTTCCCTGAATTTTGGCTGAATTTTGGAGAAAGAATGCCCACTTCAAACTGAGCTGATCACCAACTCGTGAAGCCAAACGGTGCTGGCGGCTGGCGTAGGGCCAGCAGGTATGTGACCATACCAGCCAGCTGGAGCTGTACTTCCAGAGCCTGGGCAGATCTGCATGCAGCTTCAGTCTGACCCAGCCAGGGTCTCGGCAACAGCTGAGAAAAGCTGCTCCCTGCACAACATTGCGCAGCTGCAAGGTTTAAACCTGCAGGAGATAGAAGGCAAGGAGCTCACCTGGGAATGATTCCAGGCAGGGGGTCGGAATCTAGCAAGTGGTGTTCCAAATCAGGAGGGGTCTGGACACAGTAGACAGGGAAAAGCTATTCCCACGCAAAAAAGAATCAAGATGTGAGGGTGCAGATTTATAGAACATAGATCAGTACTGCACAGTACAGGCCCTTCAGCCCTCAATGTTGTACCGAGCTTTGTCCGAACCCAAGAGCAAGCTATCCCACTCCCTATCATCCTAGTGTGCTCCACATACCTATCCAATAACTGCTCGAAAGTTCCTAAAGTGTCCGACTCCACTATTCATTCCACACCGCAACCGCTCTCTGAGTAAAGAACCTACCTTGGACATCCCTCCTATATCTCCCACCATGAACCTTATAATTATGCCCCCTCGTAACAGCTAAATCAACCTAAGGAAATAATCTCTGAACGTCCACTCTATCTATCACCCTCATCATCTTATAAACTTCTATTAAGTCGTCTCTCATCCTCCTCTGCTCTAAAGAGAAAAGCCTCAGTTCCCTCAACCTTTTCTCTTAAGACCTACCCTCCAAACCAGGCAGCATCCTGGTAAATCTCCTCTGCTTTCTCTCCAATGCTTCCACATCCTTCTTATAGTGAGGTGACCAGAACTGAACACAATATTCCAAATGTGGTCTTACCAAGTTCCAGTACATTTGCAGCATAATCCCACGGTTCTTAAACTCAATTCCGCCCCCCCCCCATTAATAAACACTAATACACTATAAGCCTTCTTCACAGTTCTACCCACTTGAGTGGCAACATTCAGAGATCTGTGGATATGAACCCAAAGATCTTTCTGTTCATCCACATTCTTCAGAACCTTGCCGTTGACTCTGTAATCCGCATTCAAGTTTGTCCTACCAAAATGAATCACCTCACACTTCTCGGGGTTAAACACCATCTGCCACTTTTCGGCTGTATTTAACTACACAGAAACTAGAAGCAGGAGTAGGCCATTTATCTCTTTAAGCCTGCTCTGCCATTCATTTTGATCGTGGCTGATCATCAAATTCAATGTCCTCATTCCCCCCTTCCCCCATATTCATTGATCCCCTTACCCCAAGAGCTACATCCAATTTCTTCTTGAAATCACACAATGTCTTGGCCTCAATTGTCATCGTGAACTCCACAGATTCCGCCCCCCTCTGAGTGAAGACATTTCTCCTCATCTCAGTCCTAAAAGTACTTATTCTCGAACTATGACCCCTAATTCTGGATTGTTGGGAACATGCTGGATCTATGTTGTCTAACCTTGTTAGAATTTTTTAAGTTTCTATGAGGTCCTCTCTTACTCTTTGGAACTCCAATGAGTATAAAGAACAATGAAGAACAAACAGAGATCAGTACTGAACAGGGATAGATCCTTCAACCCACCAAGTCTGAGCCAACACATGATGTCTTCTAAACTAAAGACATTTTGCTTCACGCGCAGTCCATATCTCTCTATTCCACGCCTACTCCTATATTTTTCCAATCCGAAACAACTTGGTCTCTCCTCATGACAGATGAGCTATCCCAGGAATCACCTTGGTAAACCTTCGCTGTACTCCCTCTATAGCAAGGACATCCTTCCTCAGATAAGGACACCACAACTGCACACAATGTTCATGAGTGGTCTTACCAGTGCCCAGTGCCATTGCAGTAAAATATCTATATTCTCTATTCATACACTTAAATCCTCCTGCTATGAAGGACAACACACCATTTGCCTTCTTTACTGCGTGTGTACCTGTGAGTTTACTTTCAGCAAATGATGCACAAGGACACTAAGGTCCTGCTGTGTATCCATGTCTCTTAATTTACACCCATTCAAGTAATAATCTGCCTTTCTGTTATTGCTACCGAAATGGATAACTTCACATTTATCCACACTATACTGCATTTCCCATGCAAATGCCCACACATTCAGCCTGTCCAAATCATGCTGAAGCACCTCTGCATCCTTCTCACAGCTCACCCTGCCACCCAACTTTGTATCATCTGCAAATTTGGAGATAATACATTTAATTCCCTCCCTCAAATCATTAATATATAATGTGAACAGTTGGGATCCGAGCACAGATCCTTGCGGAACTCTATTAGTCACTGCCTACCAATCAGAAGAAGACCTATTTATTCCAACTCTTTGCTTTCTATTTAGTTGCTAGTTTTCTATCCACCTCAAGACATTACCTTCAATTTAATGTGCTTTAACTCTACATTGTAGTCTGTTATGTGGGACCCTGTCGAAAGCTTCTGAAAGTCTAAATAAACCGCATCCACCAGTTTTCCCTGGTCAACTCCACTAATTACATCCTCAAAGAATTCCAGTATATTTGCCAAGCATGATTTTCCTTTTCAGACAACAGTCTAATTCCCTTTTGAATGTTTCAATTGAACTAGCCTCTACCATACTCCCAGGCAGCACACTGCAGATCCAAACCGCTTGCGGCGTAAAGAAGATTCCCTTGTGTTGCTTTTGTTTCTTTTACTTTTAAGTTTAAAAAAATGAGTGAGGTCCTAAAAGCAGAATACAAGAATTTGGGAAGCAAGCTGAAATGTAGGATCTCAAAAGTTAGTTATCTCAGCATTACTACAAGGGCCACATGCTGGTCAGCATAAAAATGACAGGATATACAGGATGAATACATGGCTGAAAAGATAGTGTGAGAGGGAGGGTTTCAGATTCCTGACGCATTGGGATTGGGGCTCTGGGAGATATGACACCCGTACAAAACCTGGACGGGTTACACCTGGGGAGGACCAGCACTGCTGTCCTTGTTGGGGCGGGGGGGAGTGCAGCGCTGGTTTAAATCAAGGTAGTAGGGGGAATGGGAATCAATGTAAGGATTCAGAGCAGGGGGAATCAAGAATGATAGAAAAAGACAGCAAGGATAATAAGAAAAGTGATAGGCAGAACAATCAAGGGCCAGAATCAGATAAGGAGACAGTGAGAAGTAATAGGAATGGGACAGAAAACATTAAAAGGACTCACCTTAAAGTGTTGTACCTGAATGCTTCCATAATTGAAAGCAAAGGATGGATGTGTTTACTGGCTCTGAAAAAAGTAGGCTTGACAAGGTAGAGTGATGGAGTGGGGTAGGATACAGGTGAATGTGTGAGCGTATTAACCTTTCCTAACCTGGGTAGATCATTAAGGTATGTCCTGCACTCATAAGAACATAAGAAATAGGAGCTGGAGTAGGCCGTTTAGCCCTTTCAGCCTGCCCTGCCATTCAATAAGATCATGGCTGATCTGAAGTGGATCAGTTCCACTTACCTGCCTGCTCCCCATAACCCTTAATTCCATTATCAATCACTCAATCCAGGTTCAATGCTCCTGCTGACCTCCTGGGTCATCTCAGCCAAGTCTTTTTTACAGCAGCAAGTCTTTTCCTGCTATTACTGAGGAGAAATATCTCTCTCTGTCTGGCTCCTCAAGAGCCCTAGAGCAGCACTGAGCTACAGCACAGCCTTTCAGGAGACCTGAATTTCAACACCTTGTCTTCTTTTACTCCCCACACTGTCCACCTCCAAATTCCATCTTTGGTTTGAGCCTGACTCTTGGCATCGTGAGGATCCTGGAAGTTACCCACGACTCCAACAATCAGTGCCAAACCCAGAAGCAAAATGATGACAAGCTTCTTGTGCTGAAATGCCAGCGGCAGATGACACTAAATTTATTTCTAGGTTTCTCACACTCCCTAACAATCTTCAAGGTAACACTGGGGCTGAAGTATACACTACGGAGCTGAGGAAAAGTAAGAAATGGGTCAATGGCTGGTATCTCTGCCAGAGATTTCAACCTACGCTTCAAGGTCAGCTGTCAAAGAGGGCAAATCCAGATTATACAGCCTTCCGAATTCGAAGCAAACCCCGCTGAGCCAAGATAAGCCAAGTAAAGCTGGGCCCAAGCCAAACCAAACTTATGAGTCAAGTCAAAACAAACCAGACCACATTATGACAAGCAAAACCAAATCAAACCGTACCAACTGGCAGAAGGTTATACAACTCTTCATTTTGAGTTATCTTGATGGCATGTGATTGTGCTGATCAGATAAGGATATTACATAGAATAGGCTTTAAAGAGTATGCACATCATGTTCATTGTAATAAACAACTTCAGTTACGTGGACAGACTAGAAAAATTCTCCTCCAATCATTTCATTCTCAACAGACAGAAAGCCACAACTATTGGTCAGCAATGGGTCAGGGCCAAATCTGAGAGATGCTCATCCTATAATTCTGTTATCCTGTGGAACACCATCGATGGCCTGGCCAAGTTTGATCTGACTCCAAGAGGTAAGAAGTCACCTACTCTCACTTCCTCAGTTTCATTGATCCCTGTACCTCTTGGGTGGCTGGTAGCACAGCGATTAGCTCTGCTGCTTCATAGCTCCAGGGACCTGTGTTCGATTCCTGGCTTAGGTCACTGTCTGTGTGGAGTTTGCACATTCTTCTCATGTCTGCATGGGTTTCCTCTGGGTGCTCCGGTTTCCTCCCACAGTCCAAAAATGTGTAGGTTAGGTTGACTGGTTATGCTAAAATTGCCCCTTAATGTCCTGAGATGTGTAGTTAGAGGGATTAGTTGGTAAAATATGTAGGGATATGGGGATAGGGCCTGGGTGGGATTGTGGTCGGTGTAGACTCGATGGGCTGAATGGCCTCTTTTTGCACTGTAGGGTTTCTATGACATGCCAATAACTCTCTTTGAAATACGGGTTCTATCTGTCTCTATTGCAAGGCCAAGTAAGTTTAAATTTATTTATCAGGCACAAGTAGGCTTCCACTAACAATGCAGTGAAGTCACTGCGAAAATAATGGTCATGTCATGCCCCATTGCAGAGAGCCCTTTTTAGCAACTCTCCCCCTTTCACTATCTGCATTAAAAAGGTAGACATTGAGTCTCTTTACCGTGCATCCAGGAATCGTGAACGGAGTATCATGACTGCCTCACACGTGCTCTGTTTGAGTTGCATTTGGATGGAGTTGAACTTGCGGTGGATGATGTTGACCATTCTCTCAATTTCCTTTGGGGAGATGGGCCGCGTCCGGCTCTGCTCGCGCAGTAGGTTCATGACATGCGTGGTGAACTCATTGCAGGCCTGCAAGAGAAAGCGGTGAGAGAACTAAGAGATACGGCCCTGATGGAAGTGTGGATGGGGCAGGATCAGACTCTGAGAATACACCTTATAAACCTCTGCATCAACTGCTTATATCTGCTGTGGCTTTGGTGAGGTTTAATATACCTGAACAGCGTGCCACCATGGAAACTGGCTCCTAAACCTGACTGTGTACCAATGCATCCAGCTGTCTAGCCCTCAGGCGCTGTTAGTTCCTCCTGTAGCAACATACCTTCTTGTCCTTCAAAATAATCCTTAAAACCTGCAATTTTTTCCAAGCTTTTACAGCCACCTAATATCTCCTAATGTGATGATATATTTCCTGTTTGTTAACATTCCTGTGAAGCAGCTGGGACATTTCATTATGTGAAAGAGGTTGGTTAAATGCAGGCAACTATTACTATAACACATTGATAGAAACACAACAATGGAACATGACTTAAGACTATAACCTAATTTGATGATATGAGTTAATACTGACCCAGGGCTGTCTATGTGAGAGCCTATGTGCGTGTGTGTGCGCGTATGTGTGTGTGTGCTTGTGTGTATGTGTATGTTTGTGTGTGTGTGTGCTTGTGTGTATGTGTATGTTTGTGTGTGTGTGTGCTTGTGTGTATGTATGTGCTTGCATGTGTGTGTAAGTGTATATGTGTGTGTGTGTGTGTGGGTAGCATGGTGGTATAATGGTTAGCACAGGGACCTAGGTTCAATGCTGGCCTCGGGTCATTGTCTGTGCGGAGTTTGCACTTTCTCATCATGGTCACCATGCCCTCAGGGATCAGTGCTGGGAGCTTTGCTGTTTGTAATATATATAAATGATGTGGAGGAAAATGTAACTGGTTTGATTAATCAGTTTATGGACGACACAAAGATTGCTGGATTTGCAGGTAGCGATGAGGACTGTTAGAGGAGACAGATCGATTGGAGACTTGGGCGGAGAGATGGCAGATGAAATTTAATCCAGACAAATGTAAGGTAATGCATTTTGGAACCCTAACACAGAAAGGAAATATACAATAAATGGCAGAACCCTTAAGAATATTGATAGGCAGAGGGATCTGGGTGTACAGGTACTCAGGTCACTGAAAGTGACAACGCAGGTGGAGAACATAGTCAAGAAGGCATACAGCATGATTGCGGCTTTGGCATTGAGTTTAAAAATTGGCAAGTCATGTTGTAGATTTATAGAACCTTAATTAGGCCACACTTGGAATATAGTGTTCAATTTTGATCGCCACATTACCAGAAGGATGTGGAGGTTTTAGAGAGGATATAGAAAGATTTATGAGGATGTTGCCTGGTATGGAGGACATTAGTTATGAGGAGAGGTTGAAGAAAATTGGTTTGTTTCCACTGGAGTGACAGAGGTTGAGGGGCGACCTGATAGAAGTCTACAAGCTTATGAGGGACATGGACAGAGTGGATAATCAGGAGCTCTTTCCCAGGGTGCAAGAGTCAATTACAAGGGTGCAGAGGTATAAGGTGGGAGGCGCAAGGTTTAAAGGAGATGTACAAGGCAAGTATTTCACACAGAGAGTGGTGAGTGCCTGGAACTTGCTGCTGGGGGAAGTCGTGGAAGCAGATATGATGGTGACTTTTCAGGGGTGTCTTGACAAATACATGAATAGGATAGGAATAGGGGGATATGGTCCTTGGAAGGGTCGGGGTTTTAGTTCAGTCAGGCAGTGACCTGGGGGTAGAATTGAACCGGGTCTCTGGAGCTGTGAGGCAACAGTGCTAACCACTGTGTCACCGTGCTACACTGTAATGGAGAATACAACAGCAATTCTCTGAGACAGCTAATCATTCCAGGCCCCCAGTGAGCACCACACTTATGATGGGCCTCTTGTTAAAGCTGCTGACGGTGCAGCAGAGCTACAGACAACATTAGTGTTAATGTACGCTTAAACTGAACCATCTGACGGGCAACATGACAGCTCAGTGACTATCACTGTGCTGTGCGGATACATGGATTTGGGCCGGTGTCTGTGGGAGTTTGCGCATTCTCCCCGTGATTGTGTGGGTTTTCTCCAGGTGCTCCGGTTTCCTCCCACACCCCAAAAATGTGCTCTTAGGCTGACTGGTGTTAACAAATTGACCTTAAATTAGACTTTCCTCAATCTTTCCCAACAGGCATTGACAAAGGTCATAGAGGAGGGCACTCATAATGTTAAAATGACAGCGCAGGCTCATTGAGCTGAAGGGCCTGTTTCCCGTGCTGTGTTGTTCTTTGTTCTTTGTAACATGTGGCGGAGATGCCAGAGGTTATGCACAGTATGGAATCCCTGCACGCCACGTTCCCTGCCATATCGTAGGCATGTGAGAGGATGGCTTCCACCATGGAGTGCCAGGCCAAACATTCAATCCATATACACTCTGAGCTGCTGCTCTGGCCATTGACTTTGTACATCAGCGGCTGAGTGAGAATGATCACCAAGTTTGCAGACGATATAAAGATGGCTGGACTTGCGGATAGTGAGGAGCATTGTCAGCCGATGCACCAGGACATAGATAGGCTGGTAGCTTGGGCAGATAGGTGGCAGATGGAATTCAATCCTGATAAATGCGAGGTGATGCATTTCGGAGAAAGAATGTAGGGGGGAGATATATGATAAAGGGTAGACCTATTAGAGTATAGAAAAGCAGAGGGACCTGGGGGTGTAAGTGCACAAGTCTCCGAAGGTGGCAGAGCAGATGGAGAAGGTAGTGAAGAAAGCATATAGTATGCTAGCCTTTATAGGAAGGGGTATAGAGTACAAGAGCTGGCCTTTAATGTTGCAGTTGTATAAAACATTGGTTAGACCTCATTTGGAATACTGCGTCCAGTTCTGGTCGCCTTACTACCGGAAGGACGTGGAGACTCTGGAGAGAGTGCAGAGGAGGTTTACCAGGATGCTGCCTGGTATGGAAGGTCTGAGTTACGAGGAGAGGTTAGGCAAATTGGGACTGTTTTCCTTAGAAAGACGTAGATTTAGAGGAGATCTAATAGAGGTGTACAAGATTATGAGGGGTATAGATAGAGTAAACAGGGTTAAACTTTTTCCTAGGTTGGACTCAAATAGTACGAGGGGTCACGGGCTTAGGGTGGTGGTGGGGGGGTAGGGTATAATTTGGATGCTGGAGAGAGTTTCTTCATACAGAGAGTTGTGGGGTTATGGAACGCACTGCCAAGTAAAGTGGTGGAGGCAGGTACTCTGGAGTTATTTAAGAGATACTTAGATGGGCACATGAACAGAATGGGAATGGAGGGATATAGAAGACTGATTTAAAATAGGGATCATGAGCCTTGGGAGTTCCCTGGCAAGTGTGTAAATTGTCAATGATATTGATGTTTTTCTGTTTTATCCTATAGGTACTTTGGTCTGCCTTGTTGTCTAATAAGGGGCATACACACGATGGGTCGTGAGAGGGCTGCTCTTGGATTTTTCGAGACTAGCCTAGTGCTTCATGTCGTTAGTGTACGCTTGACCTGGACCATCTGATGGGCAACACGACAGCTCAATGACTATCGCTGTGCTGTGCAGATACATGATTTGGGCCAGTGTCTGTGGAAGTTTGCACATTCTCCCCATACTTGCGTGGGTTTTCTCTGGGTGCTCCGGTTTCCAGCCACACCCCAAGGATGTGTTCTTAGGCTAATTGGCAAAACAAATTCTCCCTAAGTTGTCTCGCAAATTTGGTTCCAATGCAGATTTCTATAAACATAGACAGGGATCACGGGTAGAAGTGGTAACATCGGGGTGGCGGCGTGGGCTCGTTGGGCTGAAGGGCCTGTTTCCTGTGCTGTTTTGTTCTTTGTTCTTTGGGAACGCAGTATCTTTCAAAGATGGGTGACCACCAAGTAGATTAACAAATGAACGGTTTATTAAAGTAAGTATTTATGATATAAACACTGATTCCCCAACTCCAGACTCCTAACTGGCAGGGAAAACCCACACTTCCCCCAGGATTTGTGTATTCCAATTCACTTGGCCAAACAGATCACATGATCCTCCAAGTGCTTGCCCCTTAAAGGGGCACCCAGAGCACAAAGCGGAAACCCACGCAGATACGGAGAGAATGTGCAGACTCCACACAGACAGTCACCCAAGGCTAGAATTGAATCTGGGTCCCTGGCACTGTGAGGCAGCAATGCTAACTACAGATAGCAGGGGCTACCACAGGGAATAAGGTACCTTGACCACTCTCCAGGTGTCCCTTTCTCTCAGGGAGACAGGGGAGATGCAATTGCGCAGCCAGAGTGAGGAGAAACTCAAACCAGATTCCTCCCAAGACACCTGCAGAGTGAGTGACCTCTCATCTTGACCTGTTATTGACCCCATTGCCTCTAGCATGTATGGCTGAGGGAGTAGCACCCAACACTCATGTGGGACAATTTCCCTCACACCCTCCCCTCTACTGAGAAGGGCAGTCAAGGCTTTGAACCGCCAGGAGTTCAATAGGTTCAATTCATTGCAGGAAACAGGGCAGCACAGTGAAAATGGTGGAGGCAGAGTCTTTGGATGTTTGTTTAGGAAGAGGTAGAGCGATTCTTGACGAACAAGGGAGTCGAAGGTTACCAGGTGATTGTGGAAACATGGAGTTGGGATTACAATCAGATCAGCCATGATCTTGTTGAATGACACTGCAGGCTCAAGTGGCCTACTCCTGCTCCTAATATGAATGTTTGTAAATAGGTATCTGGCATGGGATAGCATGAGGCCAAACTGCCATGGCCATGCCAACAATTTGCTTTCATTCCATCACCATTATAACGCTTTGGTCTGTGTCTGATTAGCTCGATTCACCAACTACATTTCCTGCTGTCAAAGTGTTTAGAAAATTCCTGTCCCAGGTCTCTTTCCTGTGACCCTTTTAAAATTGCACATTTCCTCTGTATAAGGATGGCACAGTGGCACAGTGGTTAGCACTGCTGCGCCAGGGAGTCAGGTTCAATTCTGGCCTCGGTCACTGTCTATGTGGAGTTTGCACATTCTCCCCATGTCTGTGTGGGTTTCCTCTGGGTATTCTGGTTTCCTCCCACAGTCTAAAGGTCTGCAAGTTAGGTGCATCGACTATGCTAAATTGCACCTGAGTGTCTAAACATTTGTAGGTTAGACGGATTAGCCATGGTAAATGTACAGGGATAGGGCAGGGGCGAGGGCCTGGGTAAGATGTTTTATTGGAGAGTTCGTGCAGGCTCGATGGGCCAAACGGCCTCTTTCTGCACTGTAGAGATTCTATGATATTATCTCTCCTCAGTTCACACTGCATTCCTTTGTACTTCACGTTAAAGTGTAATAACTTGGGTGATATATCATTGAATGAACATTGGGGCACCTTTCGGAAGTCAGTGTCCAATATTTAGTATTGCCACATATTCTTGCTCCACCTTTCACCTCTTCCTCCTATTGCCAGCCCAGAGGAAGGGTGGGGGTCATTCCCTGCATCATGGTTGATTTTCCCCCCCCAGTTAATGCCATTGAAAACAGGTGGGCCTCACAGCTGCTGATGAGATTGTGCTGGGTACAAAATGGCTGCCACGTCAACAACATGACAGGCCTCTTCCTTACACAGCCGCGCACGGGAATGTGAAGCACTTTGAGGTATTACTGTGCAGCATGATAAGGCACCATACAGATGCAAGTCTGCTCGCCTTTTAATTGCATTCGTCAAAAAGAAAGTGCTTGGCAAATCTCTTTTCATCTCCCTGCACAGCCGCCTGACACATTGAGGTGAATCTCATTGAAATGCACCGTTCTGTCATTTATTTGTGCGCGGGTGTTGTCACTGGGATCGGAGCAGTCTCGCTTCAAACTGCAAAATTCCTATTATATTTTTATCATTAGATACATTAAATAGGACAAGGGGGATTATGAATTTAAAATGAACCTCTTTAACTACAAATTGAAGAGAATTCTTCTGTCTCTGTCTGGATTAAATCAATATGCAAATACTTTACAATAGTCTAATGCATTGGATATCTATTTGTAAATATATATATGCATATCTACACACACACACATATTGTAAATAACCTTATAGCTTTATGTTAAGGTTTTAGGGTAAGACATACTGGATGAATGTTTTTACACAGTGTTTGTGAGTGACCTGGAACTCAATGTCCACAAGGTTGTGGAAATGGACACCACGTCAAGGATTTCAAAAGACCTTGGATAACCTGCAGCGATAGAGAGGGGCGAATGGGACTGATTGGATTGCTCTACAGAGAGCTTGCATGAAATCAATGGGCCAAATGTCCAGTCTCTGTGACTCTAAGCACTTTGGGATATTTTATGTTAAAGGGATTATATACACGTAGGTTGTGGCTGAACCCCCGTCACTTTTTGAAGGAAGTCATTCTATGTTGACTGCATCAGCTTAGAGTTCTGGGTACTTGTAGAGATTTTGCATACATTTGGTGACACAGTGGCCAGCACTGCTGCCTCACTTCACCAGGGACCCAGGTTCAATTCTGCCTATTGCATATTCTGCCCATGTCTGCGTGGGTTTCCTCTAGGTGCTCTGGTTTCCTCCCAGAGTCCAAAGGTGTACTAGTTTGACTGGCTGTGTTAAATTGCTCCTTAGTGACCCAAGATGTGCAACTTAGGGGGAATTAGCAGAATAAATGTGCAGGGATTACGAAGATGGGAGCGGGACCATGGGAGTGGTCTTGGGTAACATGCCGTTTCACAGAGTCAATGAAGCCTCAAACGGGTCTCCTTCTGCACTGCCTGGATTCTATAGTCCTATGAATCTATGATAATGATCACCAACATTTTGGTGAAGGGTTTGGTGAACCAGAAACATTTCTGGTTTTGTGAAGGGTAGGTCGTGCCTTACTAACCTCATTGAGTTTTTTGAAAAAGTGACTAAGGAGGTGGATGGGGGTAAGGCGGTTGATGTGGTATATATGGACTTTAGTAAGGCGTTTGATAAGGTGGCCAATGGAAGACTTCTGCAGAAAATGCAGATGTATGGGATAGAGGGTGATTTAGCTAATTGGGTTAGGAATTGGCTAGCAGATAGAAGACAGAGGGTGGTGGTTGATGGGAGGTATTCATCGTGGAGTTCGGTGACAAGTGGTGTACCTCAGGGGTCTGTTTTGGGGCCCCTGCTGTTTGTAATTTTTATAAATGATCTGGATGAGGGTATTGAAGGATGGATTAGTAAATTTGCAGATGACACTAAAGTCGGTGGAGTGGTAGATAGTGAAGAGGGGTGTTTTAGTTTGCAGAGAGACTTGGACAAGTTGCAGAGCTGGGCCGAGAGGTGGCAAATGGAGTTTAATGTGGAAAAGTGTGAGGTAATGCACTATGGCAGAAATAATAAATGTGTAGAGTATAGGGCAAATGGTAGGATTATTAGTAGTCTAGATGAACAGAGGGATCTTGGTGTGTATGTGCATAGATCCCTGAAAGTAGGCAGTCAGGTCGAGAAGGTTGTTAGGAAGGCATATGGAGTCTTGGCTTTTATTGGTAGAGGGATTGAATTTCGGAGACGCAACGTCATGTTGCAACTGTACAAAACTCTAGTGCGGCCGCACTTGGAGTATTGTGTGCAGTTCTGGTCCCCGCATTATAAGAAAGATGTGGAGGCTTTGGAGAGGTTACAGAGGAGGTTTACCAGGATGTTGCCTGGTATGGAGGGCATGTCTTATGAGGAGAGGCTGAGGGATTTGAGGTTGTTTTCGTTAGAAAGGAGGAGGCTAAGAGGGGACCTGATCGAAACATATAAGATGATTAGAGGTTTAGATAGGGTGGACAGTGATAGCCTTTTTCCTAGGATGGAAAAAGCTAGCACGAGGGGACACAGCTTTAAATTAAGGGGTGATAGTTATAGGACGGATATCAGAGGCAGGTTCTTTACCCAAAGGGTGGTTCGGGAGTGGAATGCCCTGCCTGCAGCAGTTGTAGATGCGCCAAGTTTGGTGGCGTTTAAGAGGTTAGTTGATAAGTATATGGAAGAGAAGGGAATGGTTTAGTTTGGAGGGGCATTGCTTTTTATATTGGTCGGCGCAACATCGAAGGCCGAAGGGCCTGTTCTGTGCTGTAATGTTCTATGTTCTATGTAACATAGTCAGCCAACTCTACAGTAAGAATCGTTGTTGGTCTGGGTCATTCTGGTGTTGTGAAAGATGCAATATGCGTAACGAGTTTGTTCTTATTTTTAAATTTGACACACAAATCAGGTGTCCAGTAAGAGCCTTGGCTGGAATGGTGGCACTCTTCATTTTGGTTCAGGAGCTTGTGGGCTGAGCCCTCACTCTAGAGATTTGAGCACATCACCTAGGCTGACATTAATGATTGCTGCACCGTCAGATAGGGGATTAAACAGAACATAAAACATAGAACATTACAGCGCAGAACAGGCCCTTCGGCCTTCGATGTTGCGCTGACCAATTAGGAAAAAGCAGTGACCCTCGAACCTAAACCATTCCCTTTTCATCCATAAACTTATCTACTAACCTCTTAAATGCCACCAAACTTGGCGCATCTACAACTGCAGCAGGCAGGGCATTTCCATACCCTTACCACCCTCTGGGTAAAGAACCTACCTCTGACATCCGTCCTATAACTACCACCCCTTGATTTAAAGCTATGTCCCCTCGTGCTAGCTTTCTCCATCCTAGGAAAAAGGCTATCACTGTCCACCCTATCTAAACCTCTAATCATCTTATATGTTTCGATTAGGTCCCCTCTTAGCCGCCTCCTTTCTAACGAAAAACAACCTCAAATCCCTCAGCCTCTCTTCATAAGACCTGCCCTCCATACCAGGCAACATCCTGGTAAACTCCTCTGTACCCTCTCCAATGCCTCCACATCTTTCTTATAATGCGGGGACCAGAACTGTACACAATACTCCAAGTGCGGCCGCACTAGAGTTTTGTACAGTTGCAACATGACTTTGAGGCTCCGAAATTCAATCCCCCTACCAATAAAAGCTAAGACTCTGTATGTCTTCTTAACAACCTTATCGACTTGATTGCCAACTTTCAGGGATCTATGCACACATACACCAAGATCCCTCTGTTCATCAACACTATTAAGAGACTCTGTCTGTCTCCTCAGGTGTGCTGGATCCCCTAGCACTGCTCTGAAGAAGGGCAGAATCATTCTGGGCAACCTTCATCCCACAACAGATGAGCTGGGTTTCCTGCATTCCGACAGCGACCTCACTTCAAAAACATTTCATTGGCTGGAAAGATCCTTGGGTTGGCCTGAGGTCATGGAAGTTTGCTTCCTTTTGAACAAAAATAAAATCTGTCTCACTGCAAAAAAATTGTCAGCTGACTCTCTTCACACATCAGCGGTCACGTTGACTGGAAGTGTGTTTAGATGCCCAGCCATCCCATCCTGTTGTGTTTGCATAAGGCTGAAGCTATTCATGTGTTCCAATTCCTCGCCTATCTCTGTAACCAGGTCCATCCTAAAACCTTCAGAAAACTCCTTAAGGATCTCTGATTTCCTGCGGCCCACCACCAGCAGCCATGCCTTCAGCTGCTTCAGCCCCAGGCTCTGGAATTCCCTTCTTGAATCTCCTCACCTCACTCTCAAAGAACAAAACAGCACGGGAAACAGGCCCTTTGGCCCAACGAGCCCGCGCCGCCACCCCGATGTCCCCACCTCTACCCGCAATCCCTGTCTATGTTCATAGATCTATGGATTAAAAACCAAATTTGAGACAATTTAGGGAGAATTTGTTTTGCAATTTAGCCTAAGAGCACACCTTTAGGATGTGGGAGGAAACCGGAGCACCCGGAGAAAACCCACTCAAGCACGGGGAGAATGCGCAAACTCCCACAGACACAGGCCCAAATCCATGTATCTGCACGGCACAGTGATAGTCACTGAGCTGTCGTGTTGCCCATCAAATGGTCCAGGTCAAGCATACACTAATGACGTGAAGCACTAGGATAGTCTCAGAAAAAATCCAAGAGCAGCCCCCTCACGACCCATCGCGTGTATGCCCCTCGTTAGACAACAAGGTGGACCAAAGCACCTGTAGGATAAAAATAAACAAATAAAAACTCTCCACCAATAGTATTTCCTGAAATCTACTTCTCTGACCAGGTTTCCATCAGCTTATTTGTTTCTGGGTCAAATGGGTCAGTTCATGCTCCTAAGAAGGGCCTGGAATGATTAGCTGTCTCAGAGAACTGCTGTTGTATTCTCCATTACAGGGTGGCACGGTGACACACTGGTTAGCACTGTTGCCTCACAACTCCAGAGACCCGGTTCAACACCGGCCTCAGGTCACTGCCTGCGTGGAGTTTGCATATCCTCCCCATGTCTCCATGGGTTTCCTCCAAATTCTCCGGTTTCCTCTCACACTCCAAAAATGTGTGAGTTAGATGCACTGCCAATGCTAAATAGACTCTTAGTGTCAGCGGACTAGCACTAGGGGAATGCATGGGATTACAGGGATAGGACCTGGGCGGGATTGTTGTCAGCACAGGCTATAGGCTCTATGATTCAATGATTAGGTTGCTACAGAAATGACCTTGGGTGCCTTATATTTTGCACAGAAGAATTGAGGTGGAAGTGACTGTCCTTGACATAATTTAATCAAGTGTAACATCAAGGAACCTTGGCAAAATTGCAATCAATGAGAATAGGAGGGAAGCTCTCTGCTGGTTGGAGTCACATCCAACAAAAAGAAGATGGTTGTGGTGGTTGGACATCAATCATTTCGGCGCCAGGACACCTTTGCGGGAGTTCTTCGGGGTGATGTTCCAGCTTTCTAATCTCTACCATCTACACGGACAAGGGCAGCAGATGCATTGGGAGCACCACCACCTAGAGATTCCCCTCTAAGTCACTCACCATCCTGACTTGGAAATATATCACCGTTCCTTCACTGTCACTATGTGAAAATCCTGGAACTCCCTCCCTAACAGCACTGTGGGTGCCCTTACATCACATGAACAGCAGCTGTTCAAGAAGGCAGCTCACCACTACCTTCTGAAGGGCTCTTAGGGATGGACGCTAGCCCAGCCGTGAATGAATAAATGAAAAACAAAATTCACAAGAATGTCTTGCATTTCTTTCTTGCTTTTCATAACTTCAGCGTGTATGGAAGTTTTTTTTTACTGCCAATGAACCACTTGTCAAGTGTAGCAGCGGGCAAGTTGAAGTTCCCAACTCTGTTTGTGTTGTTGTAAATCACACTGGTGACACGGCAGACTAAAGTTGTCATGTGTTGGCAAGGCATTTCTTCAGTCCAGTAGTTTGATGGCAGCCACTGATGTTGAGTGTTTAAGAGTCAGTGTCCCCATTAAAATAAGGGGTTGAGGAAAACCAATTGAGCTCATTAATAGTTCTGAATTCCATGTGACAACCTCTGCCATCTTCACCAGAAATAAACAGGGAATATATGAATTAGACAAAGACGATATCAGAGTGGAAGATTCTAACTGTCAAGGAAAAGAACTCTCCCCTCCTAGAAAATAGAAATAGAGACCTCATATATATCTTCAAAATTATGCAAGGTCAGACAGTGACCCATAGAGTCATTACACACTGAAAGAGACAGTTCGGCCCATCGAATCCCTGTTAGCTCTCTGTATAGCAATGCTTCAAGGTGAGTTTTTGATTGTGGGCTTGGCAGTCCAATGCTAGAGGATCATAAGTTTGAGGTTATCATGAACAAAAAGCTTCGCCTCAGTGGGTTGTTAGAATGCGGAATTTATCTTCCTGCAGAATGGCTGAGGGAAATCGCATCAGCACACTGAAGGGGAAACTGGAGAAGAAAAGAAGGGAAAAAAGAATAGGAGATGACTCTGACTGGGTGAGACGAATACAAAGAACAAAGAACAAAGAACAACACAGCACGGGAAACAGACCCTTCGGCCCAACGAGCCCGCGCTGCTGTCCTAACGTCTTAATGACATATCCATGACTTTAGGCTATGCCTATTGTGGAAAATTCCCATATAGGGGCCAATATAGGGACAATTTGTTACCCAATCAGTCTAAAAGCACATTTTTGGGATGTGGGGAGAAACCGGAGCATCCGGAGAAAACCCACGCAACCACGGGGAGAACGCGCAAACTCCCGCAGACACAGGCCCAAATCTATGTGTCTGCACAGCAACAGCGATAGTCTCTGAGCTGTCATGTTGCCCATCAGATGGTCCAGTTTAAGCATACACTAACGACTTGAAGCACTAGGCCACTCCTGAAGCAACATCCGAGAGCAGCCCTCGCACGACCTGCCGAATGCATGCACCTTGTTGGTCAACAAGGTGGACCGAATTGCCTGCGGAAACAATTAAAGTATTTAAACAGTCCTCATATATCCCTCTATCTGCAGACCGCTCATGTGGCTGTCCAAGAGACCCTTAAACAACCCTAGCGTGCCTGCTCCCACCACCTTACTCGGTAGTGCATTCCACACCCCACTACCCTTTGTGTGAAAAAATGCCCTCTAATATTAGTCTTATACATAGCCCCCCTCACCCTAAGGCCATGACCCCTCGTTCTATCCATTTCTAATGGTGGAAAAAGCTTACCACCATTTACTCTATCTATACCCCTTATAATCTTATATACCTCTATTAGATCCCCTCTCAGCCGACGTCTTTCAAGGGAAAACAACCCCAGTGTGTTCAATCTTTCCTCGTAAGACAGCCCTTCCATACCAGCAGCATCCTGGTAAATCTCCTCTGCACTCTCTCCAAGGCCTCCACATCCTTCCGGTAGTACGGCGACCAGAACTGGACGCAGTACTCCAAGTGAGGCCTAACCAACGTTCTATACACTTGCAACCTCAGACTCCTACTCTTGTATTCTATACCCCTTCCTATGAAGGCTAACATACCATACGCTTTCTTTATCATATTCTCCACCTGTACTGACACCTTCAGAGACTTGTGAACCTGCACCCCCAGGTCTCTCTGTGTCTCTATACTCCGGATGGTTTTAGCTTTTATCCTATAACTCCCCTCTACATTATTCCGGCCAAAATGCATCACCTCGCATTTATCCGGATTAAATTCCATTTGCCATTTATCTGCCCAATCTACCAGCCTATCTATGTCCTGTTGTATTGCCTGGCACTGCTCCTCAGTACCCGCCAATCCAAGCATCTTAGTGTCATCAGCAAATTTGCTGATCTCACCACCTACCCTCTCTTCCAAGTCACTTATACAAACCACAAATAGAAGAGATCCTAGTACTGAGCTCTGTGGCACACCACTAGTGACAGACCTCCAATTGGAAAAAGAGCTTTCCACTACTACCCGCTGTCTCCTCCTCCCAAGCCAGTTCTCAACCCATCTACATACCTGGCCCTGTATCCCATGCGCCTTCACCTTTTTTATCAGCCTACCATGGGGAACCTTGTCAAACGCCTTACTGAAATCCAAGTAGACGACATCAACGGCTTGTCTTTCATCAACTGTTTTTGTCACCTCTTCAAAAAATTCCACTAGATTCGTAAGGCACGACCTCCCCTTAACGAAGCCATGCTGCGTATCCCTGATCTGATCGCAGCGTTCCAGATGCTCATACATCCTGTCCCTGAGGATCCTCTCCATTAGCTTACCTATAACTGAAGTCAAGCTCACTGGCCTATAGTTCCCTGGGTTATTCCTCTGACCTTTTTTAAACAACGGTACTACATTTGCTATCCTCCAGTCCTCTGGGACCTCACCTGTGTCCAAAGAAGAGACAAAGATTTGCGTCAGAGTCCCAGCAAGGTCATCTCTCACCTCCCTTACCAGCCTGGGGTAAATGCCATCAGGCTCCGGAGCTTTATAAGTCTTTATGCTGCCTAAAAGCCCCAACACCTCTTCCCTCGTAATGATTATTTCCTTTAACGGGTCCTCAAATTTCTCAAAGCCGGCACCAGACATCAGGCCCCTCTCCCACGTGAATACCAACGCAAAGTATTCATTCAGGATCTCCCCCATTCCCTCAGGCTCTCAGAGTTCCCCTCCTCTGTCCCTGAGAGGTCCAATCTTCCCTCTAACTAATGAAGATGGAGATTTATATGAAGCTAAACAGAAGGTGCAGGTAGACTAGCAGATCTGGATGGGCTCTTTCTGTGCTTTAATTGCCATGTACTAGGATTGGTTTAGCTCAGTTGGCTGAATGGATGGTTAGTGATCAGAGTAACACCAACAACGCAGGTTCAATTTCTGTACCGACTGAGATTATTCATGTCCCACCCATTTAGGTCCCACCTTCTCAACCTTGCCCCTGGCCTGAGGTGCGGTGAAATCACCACCAGTCAGCCTATGGTCATCTGGGTCTAGGGCGACTTTACTTTTACTAACAAAAATATGACCTAAAAGACAGAGTAAATGATCAGAATGTCAATTTACAAATCAACATCAAGTATATTGATAACTTGCAGTGCAGTCAGTCTGACTGGGGGTGTGTGGGCATTGACTGTCCCCTGCCGCTTGTGTACTGGGTGAGTGTCAGGATGTGCACTATGAGACTGTAATTGAAACCTGGAAACCAAATGAAAGAATGGAAAACCATTGAGATACCAATGAGTCAGGGCCAGGGAATTCCATGGCATCACTATCAGTAGAAATTGGTCAGCCTCCCAGTGTCTATTAAGCAGTGACCAACCACTCTCCCCCTGACTCTCACCCTCTACCTCCTTGGTCAGACACCTAATGGAAGTTCCCAATACATTTACTGCAATTAGACAATATATTCAACATGAACCCTGGAACACCATTGGCAGCATGGTAGCGCTGACCCAGTTCGATTCCTGGCTCGGGTCACTGTCTGGTGTGGAGTTTGCACATTCTCCCCGTGTCTGCGTGGGTTTCCTCCGGGTGCTCTGGTTTCTTCCCACACTCCAAAAATGTGCAGGTTAGGTGGACTGGCCATGCTAAATTGCCTCTTAGTGTTAGGAGGACTAGCTATGGTAAATAAATGCACGTGGTTATCGGGATAGGGTCTAGGTGGGATTGTAGTTAGTAGAGGTTCGATGGACCGAATGGCCGCCTTCTGCACTGTAGGGATTCCATGATGCTATGTTTTCAGAAGACATTGCTGTTGACAACAATCAACAGACAGAATTAAAGAGATGATAAAGTACAGATAGAACAGGCAATGCTTTAAACTCTGAGCGACTACAGATTGTTGACAGTCTAGATATCCAGCAGTGTCTGCGCAAAACTGAGCTGAATATATCTAAAGAAATGTAGAAAAGGATCCAGGCAAAATGACACTTTCAATGGGTTCACTGACAAGAGGTTTTCTTCAGGTAGGTATGTGCGCGAGCCCCCATGGTGATGGGAATAATGTGTGTATGGGCAGGAAGAAGGCTACTCGATATAAATAGAAGGCTGAAGCAGAGCTGGAGATTGACTGCGGTGGATTCCTGCCACAGGCGACACAGCAAGCGCAGAAAAAAACTGCAAAGCTCACTGTCTGAAAGATGGGTGAGAAAAACAGAAGACTATGTGGAGCTAAAAACGAACACAGTTAACCAGGTATCAGGATGGATCGAAGGAAAGCACTTTACCTCATCACCTTCGGACAACAGATAATGATTATTCAGTTAGCACAGGACTAAGTCAGGCTTTTGTGCAGGTTCGTTTTTCACCAGCGCTGGGAGGTGACTGAAAATACCCCAATAATAGTCAAGCAGTAAGAGAGATTCTCTTTATATCTGGTGAGTTTCATTTTCCAACACTCCATATGGGTGGCACGGTAGCACAGTGGTTAGCATTGCTGTCTCACAGTGCCAGGGACCCGGGTTCAATTCCTGCTTGGGTCGCTGACTGTGTGGAATTTGCACATTCTCCCCGTGTCTGCATGGGTTTCCTTCAGGTACTCTGGTTTCCTCCCCTCCAAAGATGTGCAGGTTAGGTTGATTGGCTATGCTAAATTGACCCCAGTTTCAGGGAGATGAGCAGGGTAAATATGCGGAATTACCGGAATAGAGTTGGATTGTTGTTGCCGCAGGCTTGACAGGCTGAATGGCCTCATTCTGTACTGTAGGGATTCTATGATTCTGTACTCTTTCATATTGTATAGCACATCCTTCCTAAACACCCCAGGCAATCCTCAAGGTCAGGGTTAGTTGCTTTCATCAGTCCTGCGAGATCCTGGGGGCGTGGGGCGGGGGGGGGGGGGGGGGGGGGGTGGTGGTGGGGAATGGAGGAAGGGCGTGGGAAATGTTCATCTCTCCCACATCAGACATGTTGCAAGTTCAGTGAGTAAATGTGTTAACATTTCTACCACTGGCACAGGGGCATCTTAGAACGATGTGTAGAGGGGACAGTGGGAATAGGGGAGCAAAATGAGGACTTTGCACCAAAGGCTGTTACGTTGATGGTAGCCCAGACAGCTGAGGCCAGTGCAGAAGGCCATCAAGTGCATTGACGACTTGCCATTTTTTCAGTGAATACAAGTTGAGACCTGGTGGGTGACTGTGGGCAGGGAGGATGGGAGAATGCAGGGAGAGAGGAGGGGTCTCCATGACAGGGTTCAATGTTTTCTTCATCGAGTGTCTGTACAGATAAAGGAGGGATGAACAGCAATAGGAATGCAGGTTATTTACCATGTTACCCATCCCTCGGCCAGCACTGCTCCAAATGGGATTGGCACACCTTCCGGGATCTCACTCGGAAATCCGCCTCCCTGGACAGCAGGGGATTAAGTCGAGCTCTACACTGGGGGAAGAGGGGTGAGGCAGAGGAAGAGGAGTGAGGTGGAGGTGTGGGAGGGGGTGTGGGGGGGGGAGGGGAGAAGGGAGGTGGGGGAGGGGGCGAAGGGAGGTGTGGAGTGGGGAAGTGGGAAGAGGGTAAGGAAGATGGGAAGGGGGTTAAGGGAGGTGGGAAAGGGCAGAAGGGAGATGGGGAGAGGGGAAAGAGAGATGGGAAGGGAGATGGGAGGGGAGAGGGAGAGAAATGGAGGGGAGGGAGGTGGGAGTGGGGGAGGGAGGAGGGAGGTGAAGAAGGGAGGTAGGAGGGGGGAAGGTGAGGGGAAGGAGGGGAGGAGAGGGAAGGGAGTGGGAGGAGTGGAGCAGGTGGGAGGAGGAAGGAGGAGGGAAGAAGGAAGGAGGAGGGAGATGCGGAAGAGGAAGTGGAGAGGGGGGGAGGGGAGGGAGGAAGAAGGAGGAGGGAAGGAGAAGGAAGGAGGAGGAAGATGAGGGGAGGAGGATGGTGGAGAGAGGAGGAAGGTGGAGAGGAGGGAGGGTGGGGGGAGGAGAGGGGGTGGGAGAAAGGAGGAGGGAGGGGGAGGGAGGGAGAAGGAGAGGAAAGAGGGAGGAGGAATGAAGGGAGGGGAGGGAGATGGGGGAGGGAGATGGGGGGAGGGAGATGGGAAGAAGGAAGGTGGGGAAGGGGAGCGAGATGGAGGGAGGGGAGGGAGGCAGGAGGGGGGGAGGGGTGAGAAGGGGAGGAGAAGGGAGGAAGGGAGGGAGAAGGGAGGGAGGAGGGAGAAGGGAGGGAGGAGGGAGGAGGAACGAGGGGAAGGGAAAGAGGAGGGAGGGAGATGGGGAAGGAGGAAGGTGGGGAGGGGAGGGAGACGGGAGGGAGGAGGAGTGAGAAGGGGAGGGAAAAGGGAGGGAGGAGGGAGGAGGGAGAAGGGAGGGAGGTGGGGATGAGTGGATTGATCTCAGTCTGATTTACCTGCTCGTATTTCTCCAGCTCAGTGTGGTAGATCTGCCGGATCTGGGTGAGCTTGGCTCTGTAGTCGGAGTGTTCGGCTGAGTTGTCAGTCGTCGATCCCCCGGAAACAGCAGCCGCTGCCGCCGCCGCTGCCGCTGCCGCTGAGGCAGAGCCCCCTCCTTTCTCCGGCCCCGCCACACCCTCGGCCAGCAGCATGTTGTCCAGTCGCACGAGCTGGGGGTCCGGAGGCTCCTCTTCCTGGGCACCTCGAATACTCAACACTGCAAGAGAAGGGGAGCCCGGTTACAACATGAAGACCAGGCTTCGGAGCAGACTGGTACAGAACGGGAAACCTGCAGGATAGAATCAGAGAGTCATAAACAGGCTTAAAACCACCACCAGTAAACCTGAGATTATCTCAGATCACCATGAAGGATTAGGCAAAGAAAACTTTCAGCAACAGGTGAAGAATGCTGCTACTACACAGTAGCAACACAAATGTTACCGCACTAATAAAATGCTGCTTAAAGGATACTCAGCCTCTTACACTAATGAGTAATGTGGTATATAACTTTCAATACCAGTGTGATGACAATGACAGACTCAGATTGTATCACATCCTTTTGGCTGTTTGCAATGGGCAGAATACTGACCAATGGACAGCACTTGCTGAACAATTGCAAGTGTGCTAAGAATTACACAAACAATCAATTTCAGATTGCCAGCTAGGCTTGTAACATGGCTCATTTCCTCTTGTTATAAGATACATAGATTCACACAGAGGAACCTGTCCTGATATTGCACCTTTTTCGAGTTGAATAAAAGCATGGGGAACAATCACTTCTTGGTGCATTCTCCATGCCAATATCTGGATCAGAGTGGACTTGCCAACCAATCAGTATCCTTTTCTCATGCAGTACAAATAATTGCTTCCTTTGAAATTTGGCATTTTTGCATCTGCTCCGATGAGTGCATGGTGTGAAGTTTCAACAGCATGCCTCCTTTCTCAGCAATACGTAAGTGTCATTATTGAACAAATGGGGATCATTTAACTGATCAAAGTCCAATGTTGGCTCTCGTAGGGCAATCCAGTCTCTCTCACTCCTCCACTCTACCTTTGTCTATTTTGTTTGTCTGCCTGTTCCAGAGAGGACAAATGGATAATGCTACTTTTCCAACTATCATGGTCCAGAGTGACATTGGAGGGGAAGAGTGGGGGATGTTTTTTTAATTAGGGGTGAAACTCAATTGGTTTGTCATTTCACAAGCCTCAGCTCCCAACACTGACATGCACTCACAAGGAGTGAGTGTGGGAGCTCTGGGGACAACTTATGCACCTGTATCTCTGTCATGCACCCGCTGTAATCTTGTCTGCCCACTGGGAGGGCTGAGTCACACACCCTTGGGCCTGTCCAATGGTTGGGGGGGGCAGTCTCAGGAGGTCATGCCCCATCTCTGCATCTTGGTTCAAACATTGGAGCTGGTGCAAAAAGCAGCTGTGACTCTTGTACAGGGGGCTGAATTACTGAGAAAGATTAGAGAACTTCTACCATTCAGGAGCAGGCAGCCTGAGAGGCCAATAATGCAGTCAATACCCAGAACACAGAGTCAGATCAGATATTGAGTGTAGCGGTCCAGGCTCATCTGCAACTGGGGTCAGTCAGCACATTGTAATGCATAGGATAGTGGAGTGCACAGAAATCGATGGCCAGAGTGTGCACAGGATGTAGTGTCCAGGCTGAGCCCAGTGAACAGGTTAGCTCAACTCATCTGCAACAAGGGAGCAGATATCATGAATCACTCTATTTCAGAAGGAAAAAGCTGTAAAAACTTCCAGCTGTCCATCTTTCTCAGAGTTTAGCAACAGAGATTACCAATACATGCTGCAAATAGACAACAATTTGCCAAACAAGTTTACTGACAGAGGACACTAGTATGTATCTATAATAATTTGATTTGATTTATTGTCACATGCATTGGTATACAGTGAAAAGTATTATTTTCTGTGCACAATACAGACAAATCACATCATTCATAGAGTACAGAGGGAGGAAGGAGAGAGTAGGATTACGATGTAGGGTTACAGTCGCAGCTAGGGCGTAGAGAAAGATCAACTTAATATAGCGTAGGTCCATTCAAAAGTCTGATGGCAGCAGGGAAGAAGCTGTTCTTGAGTTAGTTGGAACGTGACCTCAGACTTTCTCAGAAGAGAGTATATCAGGGATGCATGGGATCCTTAATTATGCTGACTTCTTTTCCAAGCGGGAAGCGTAGACAGAATCAATGGTTATAGCATGTTGTATGATTCAGAGGAGCTGAGGAGAAAAGCCATTCTGTCCTACTAATGGATGAACTCAAACTATAATATATGCCAATAATAAATCAATTTGTTATAGATAGTATTAGTGTTCTCTGTTTGGCAAATAGTTATCTATTTGCAGCATGTATTGGCAATTTAGCAGCAGTTGTGGACTTGTCAAGTTTGAGGGCGTTCAAATGGTCAGTGGATAGGCATATGGATAGCATTGGAATAGTTGAGATTAGAGAGTCATAAAATTGGTTCCATTGGTCGGCGCAACATGGAGGGCCGAAGGTCCTGTACTGTGTTGTAATGTTCTATGTTCTATATCTCTGTGTCACAACCCCTGCCTTCTTGACCGTCATTTTCCCTCAAACCGCCATCATGGGAAAATCAGGTTCATGGGCCATTACCATTTGTGGGATCTTGCTGGGCATGAACTGGTTGTTGTGTTTCCGACTTTGCAGAGGAGTAACCACAGTTCGGAGGAGGATGACAATGGTTGTGAAACTCTCTGAGGATCCTCTGAGGCAGGATAAGATGGAGTCGGAGTTCCATGTTTCTAGTAGAGGGCTTCTAATCCCAGCTTCTCCTGAAACCATGTTAGAAAGGTCAAATTTTCTGGACAATTTCCATGGAGTCTGTGCATTGGAATTTTCAAGCAGTCCTGATGAAAGTTCAGAGATCAGATGATCTGGGCTGTTATGTCACCATTGTTAGTACTGAGCACTCACTGCGTTTCCCTATAAAGCACTTTGGAGTAATTAGACCAAGCTGATCCATAGAATCCCTACAGTGCAGAAAGAGGCCATTCAGCCCATCGAGAATCTCAGGAAGACCATCCCACCGAGGCCCTTCCTACCACCCACCCAGTGCATTTAATATGGCTAAACCACCTAACCTACACATCTCTGGACGTTAAGAGGCAATTTAGCACATCTGATCCATCTAATATACACATCTTTGGACACTAAGGGAAAACTCACCTTGGCCAATCCATCTAACCTACACATTTTAGACATGGAAGGCGCAATTTAGCATGGCCAATCCACCTAACCTGCAAATCTTTGAGAAAACTGGAGCATCCGGAGGAAACACACACAGACACAGGGAGAACATGCAAACTCCACACAGATAGTGACTCAAGACTGGAATTGAACCCAGGTTCCTAACGTTGCGAGGCAGCAGTGCTAACCACTGTGCCAGAGTGCTGCCTGATGCACTTAGAGATATAACTAGGCATTGTACAAATCCAAGGACTTCTGTTATTCCAGTCACTCCTAGGGCTAATTGAAGTTTAAACGGACGAACCTGTAGACTGTGGTCCCTGTGGAAACCATAGTGTAGATTGTGTCAGAACATTCAGGAAGAAAAAGACAAAAATCTCATAATCAAAGCGCAATCGAATTAGGACAGAAACGCAATTGGGGGTAATGTGGTGGAATTAAACGATAGCCCATTTCTCCCTGGCCAGAAGGCAGTTTCTCTGATGTTTTGGACGTAAGTCTTGACGACTAACCCGAAGGACAAATTTAAAAAGCACTAGAGTTAAAAAAAAACGCTTCTGTTTACCACTGTGCATAATCACGAGAACGAACAGCGCAGATCGAAATGAGGCTTGACATTTATGGAATATAATGGGGTCCGAGGGGAATTCAGTGCGATCCACGTGCACTTTTAACCAACAGGACATGATACCAACAGGTATCGCTGGCACTAAGCATGCCACAGAAACCTGCTGTTAGCTATTTAACAAGGAAAGAAATTGTATACATTTTTAACCAGAATATGTCAGAAATCTATATTCGGGAGTTCAGGAGTTGAATGTGAACTCGAATAATTGCAGCCTATATTTCTCATTTAAAGGGCCATTGGCACCACATTAGAAAACCCCCACTCGCCGACCACCTTTGACAATGATTTATCTTTCATTTTGTTGGAGGTCAGTTTACATGTAATGGCACTGGACTGGTGAATGTGAAAAATCAGAATGGGGAGGAGAAAAAGAGCAAGAGAGAAAAGGAATAGAAGATACCTTATCTCTGTGTGTACATCCCTAATAGTAAGGAAGAACTTGAGGGTGATTCTCCCATCCTCTTGTGCTGATGTTTTTAATGCAGCGGGTCAGGATATTTAAGCGGGGCTGGATTAGCACAGTCCGCGCTGGGCATCCAGCCCTGATCATTTTTCCCAGTGCCGGATTTCCAGCGCCGTCAGCTCCACCTTGGAAAGAGGCACGGAGCTGGGTTACATATGCAGGGATTCATTTATATATATTTTAAATAATATTAGCAAGCCTGGGACTGAAGTCTCTGGGTCTGCTAGCCTTTCATACCCCTCAGGAGTATTTCACTCCAGCTGGATTTTGAGTAACTCCCCACTTTCAGGGAGCTGAGGGGCAACTCCCCTCCCCTGCTTTGGTAGTGCCAGCCCAGGCCCCCTGTCACTGCCCAAGGAGCAAAGTTTCAATGCCCAGGGGGCACCTTGGTATTGCCCACCAGGCATGGGCAGTGCCAATGAGACAGAGCCTAATGGGGACAGGACCTAATGGGGCAATTGGTGGGGGTGAGGATGTCTCACTGCAATCGGGACTAGTGGGAGAGGGAGGCCAGTGATCGGGGCTGGCCTTCGGTGTAGGGGGATCGACCTGCTGCGGGAGGAGGGGGAGGGAGGGTAGGGGAGTCGGGCTGCGGGGTCAGAACTACCACTTTGGGGAAGGTGGGAATTGGGGGGGCAGAAGATTGGGGCGGCTGGACGGGGGTGGGGGTCGTGCCTTACAAATCTGGTAGAATTTTATGAGGAGGTGATGAAAACGGTCGACGAAAGTGAGCTGTTGATGTTGAATTTATGGATTTCAGTAAGGCGTTTGACAAAGTCCTTCATGGGAAGTTAGTTGAGAAGGTCAAGGCTCATGGGATACAAGGACAGATAGCTAGATGGATAAGTAACTGGCTTAGGAGACAGAGAGTAATAGTGGAAGGGTGTTTTTCTAGCTGGAGGTCGGTCATTAGTGGTGTGCCGCAGGGCTCAGTACTGGGACCTCTTCTATTTGTAATATATATAAATGACTTGGAAGAGGGAGTAAGTGGAGTGATCAGCAAGTTTGCAGACGATACAAAGATGGCTGGACTTGCGGATAGTGAGGAGCATTGTCAGGCGATGCAGCAGGACATAGATAGGCTGGTAGCTTGGGTAGACAGATGGCAGATGGAATTCAATCCTGATAAATGTGAGGTGATGCATTTCGGGAGAAAGAATGTAGTGGGGAGGTATATGATAAAGGGTAGACCTATTAAGAGTATAGAAACACAGAGGGACCTGGGGGTGCAGGTGCACACGTCACTGAAGGTGGCAGAGCAAGTGGAGAAGGTTGTGAAGAAAGCATATGGTATGCTAGCCTTTATAGGAAGAGGTATAGAGTATAAGAGCTGGCCTTTAATGTTGCAGCTGTATAAAACGTTGGTTAGACCTCATTTGGAATACTGTGTCCAGTTCTGGTCGCCTTACTACCGGAAGGACGTGGAGACTCTGGAGAGAGTGCAGAGGAGGTTTAACAGGATGCTGCCTGGTATGGAAGGTCTGAGTTACGAGGAGAGGTTAGGCAAATTGGGACTGTTTTCCTTAGAAAGACGTAGACTTAGAGGCGATCTAATAGAGGTGTACAAGATTATGAGGGGTATAGATAGAGTAAACAGGGTTAAGCTTTTTCCTAGGATGGACTCGAATAGCATGAGGGGTCACGGGCTTAGGGTGAGGGGGGTAAGGTATAATTTGGATGCTAGAGGGAGTTTTTTCACACAGAGGGTGGTGGGGGTATGGAATGCGCTGCCAAGTGGTGGAGGCAGGTACTCTGGAGTTATTTAAGAAATACTTAGATGGGCACATGAACAGAATGGGAATGGTGGGGTATAGAAAACTGATTTAAAATAGGGATCATGAGCCTTGGGAGTCCCTGGGAAGTGTGTAAATAGATGATGATATTGATGTACTTGTTTTTATTTTACAGGTGCTTTGGTCCACCTTGTTGTCTAACAAGGGGCATACACGCGATGGGTCGTGAGAGGGCTGCTCTTGGATTTTTTTTTCTGAGAGTATCCTAATGCTTCACGTCGTTAGTGTACGCTTGATCTGGACCATTTGATGGGCAACATGACAGCTCAGTGACTATCGCTGTGCTGTGCAGATACATGGATTTGGGCCTGTGTCTGTGTGAGTTTGCGCATTCTCCCCGTGCTTGATTGGGTTTTCTCCGGGTGCTCCGGTTTCCTCCCACATCCCAAAGATGTGCTCTTAGGCTAATTGGCAAAACAAATTCTCCCTAAATTGTCTCAAATTTGGTTTTTAATCTATAGATCTATAAACATAGACAGGGATCATGGGTAGAGGTGGGAACATTGGGTTGGCGGCGCGGCTCGTTGGACCGAAGGGCCTGTTTCTTGTGCTGTTTTGTTCTTTGTTCTTTGTATCTCTCTAGCCTACACATCCCTGGACACTAAGAGGGAATTTCTTAGTATGGCCAATCAACCTAATGTGGGGGGGAGGGGGGTGGTCACGTGGCTGGCCAGTAATTGGGAGGCTGGCAAACAGCAGCCACTGGACATGCACCAATCTCGTGCTGACAGATCAGTGGACACACAGTGGGCCGCTCAGCGCTAAGTTGCTAGCCCCTCCAGTGGGAATAGACCCCTCCCACAGATTTTTTAATGTGATTTACACTTGTGCATTCTGCAATGTGGAGTGTGGGAGATTCTTCCCTGAACTTCCACTGAAAAACCAAGCATGAATGACTCCAGTTTTGATGTGGATTCCACATTGAGTATTTCTTTTGGGGAGAATTGCGCTCCCCTCCTCCCTTGCATTTACAGAGCATTTCACAACAATAAAATGCTTCATTTTCATTTAAATCCCATAAAACACTCAAGGACAGATACAGCACAGGGACAGATACAAAGTAAATCTCACTCTACACCAACCCATATGAAACACTGCCAGGACAGTTACAACACGGGATTAGATTCAGAGTAAAGCTCCCTCAACATTGTCCCATCAAACACTGTCTTGGCACTCTAAGAAGCCTCACAACACCAGGTTAAAGTCCAACAGGTTTATTTGCTAGCAAATGCCACTAGCTTTCGCAGCACTGCTCCTTCGTCACGTAAGTGAGAATCATGTTCACAAACAGGATATATAAAGGCACAAACTTAAATTTACTGAATAATGGTTGGAATGCAAGTCTTTACAGGTAATCAAGTCTTAAAGGTACAGACAATATGAGTGGGGAGAGCATTAAGTACAGGTTAAAGAGATATGTATTGTCTCCAGACAGGACAGTTAGTGAGATATTGCAAATCCAGGCAAGTCGTGGGGGTTACAGATAGCATGACATGAATCCAAGATCTCTGTTGAGACCGTCGTCATGTGCGCGGAACTTGGCTATCGGTCTCTGCTCAGCGACTGTGCGCTGTCTTGAGTCGTGAAGGCTGCCTTGGAGAACGTTTGCCTGAAGATCAGAGGCCAAATGGTCGTGACCGCTGAAGTGTTCCCCAAAAGGAAGGGAACAGTCTTGGCTGGTGATTGTCGAGTGATGTTCATTCATCTGTTGTTGTAGTATCTACCTGGTCTCCCCAATGTACCATGCCTTGTGGCATCCTTTCGTGCAATATATCAGGTAGATAACGTTGGCCAAGTCGCAAGAGTATGTACCGTGTACCTGGTGGATGGTGTCTCACATGAGATGATGGCATTCGTGTCAATAATTTATGATTTATTTTTAAGTGGCTGAGAGGCACAGTCCTGTGAGGCATCCTCAAAATTGCTTACCTTTCACTGCGATCAGCTGCTGCCCCACTCTGGGGACACTGATGATTAATTTAGATGGCCAGAGTGGCCACAATGTCCTTAACTGAGTTCGGGGTCCTGACTCCATGGTAGTGTCAAAATTTTAAACAGTAACTCCTTCCCCATTGGGACGAATTTTTAAAAATGTATTCACGTGATGTTCGTGTCGCTGTGGTTCTGAATTTATTATCCATCCTTAATTGCCTTGGTGGTGAACTGCCTTCTTGAACTATTGCAATCCGTGCGGTGTTGGTACACCAACAGTGCTGTTAGAGAGGGAGTTCCAAGATTTTGACCCAACAACAGTGAAAGAATTGTGATATATTTCCAAGTCAGGATTAGTAAAGGACTTGGAGAGAAACCTGCAAGTGGTGATTTCCCCCAGGTATCTGTTGCCCTTGTCCTTCTAGATGGTAGAGGTTGTGGGTTTGGAAGGTGCTATTGAAGCAGCCTGGAAACTGTCCCCATCCCTCTACTTTCCACCTCCCACTCCCCAACTCATTGTCACTAATGTAAAGGAAGGAACTTGGAGGAGAATTTTCATTCAACAATAGCATTGGGATAAATTACCAAGTAAATAAGTTTAGTAACGCAGATTGGACAGAGGGCTGTGATGGAGCGGGTACTGACGAACTGGATCAGAAACTCAAGGTTGAAATCTCACTTAAACAGGTTGATTATCTGCCTGTAAATCCTTCCAATACTTCCTGATGGCAGGCGGGAAGAGTGGGAGTTTCCTGGTCAGTCACATTTGAATTCAATAACAATCTGGAATTAAAGTCTAATGGCGACCATGAAACAATCATGGATTGTTGTAAAAATGCATCTGGATCACAAATACCCTTTAAGGAAGGAAATCTTCCATCCTTACCTGGTCTGACCTATCTGTGACTCCAGAGCCATAGCAACGTGAATGATTTTAAAATACCCTCAGGAATGGGCAATAAATGCTGACCTTGACAGTGATGCTCACATCCCAATAACAGATGTGAAAAAAAGTTGGGAATAGTAGAGGTGGGAATTCCAATCGCCATAAATAATGCCATAGAATGTAATGAGCCATCTTGGCAGCATTAATGGTACCAAGTGCAGAATAATGGGAAACGTTGACAAATCTGTGACAATTGGAAGCCAGTTGCATTCAGGAAGTGGACACAGATGGAAGATGCTTCATTGAGTTTAGGCACAAGTATTTTGAAGAATAAAATTATAAGCTAAGTTGTGGCTATGTGCATCGCCAGCCCATTGAACTTTAATGAATCTCACACTGTCTGTGTGCAAATTTGTGTCCCCCTTTCACCCGACTGGCTCATATTCATAGAATCATAGAAACCCTACCATTCAGAAGGAGGCCACAATCCTATCCAAGCCCTATCCCTGTAGCATCATACATTTACCCTGCTAATCTTCCTGGCACTAGGGTTAATTTAGCATGGACAATCAACTAACCCACACATCTTTGGACCCTGAGAGGAAACTGGAGCACCAAGAGGAAACCCACACAAACACAGGGAGAATGTGTAAACTCCACTTAGACAGTAATCCAAGGCTGGAATTGAACCCGGATCCCTGGTGCTGTGAGGCAGTCATGCTAACCACTGTGCCACCATGCCGCCCATAAACCAACAACAGAACATAACCAACATACAGTGCACAATCAGCAAACAGGAATGAAAACTGGCAATCCTGAAGTCCACAAAACTAATTGGTAATTATAAACCAGCCAAAATGACCAAGCAAAGAGATAAATCATTCCAAACATTTGGGAAAATGACCTCAGTTGTCATTTTGTCCTTCAGCCACGCATTAAAAAATTTACAACATAACCACCATGTGAAAGCATAGCTAAACTTCAGTAACTATTTGAAGCTATCCACTAAAGTGCCCAGTATTTCACATGACAAATGCTACATGCTGCCTCAGGTTAAGAATACCATGCATGGCAGGAGATTTGATCACATGATTGCCAACTGCCTACCTGCCGGTCATTGGTGACCCAAGATGTCTGTCACCACATTCTTCCTTCATGGGAAACAAATGGCCTTGCTACCCAATCGATTATCAGTAAGAATGCCCCAAATGGCCCTTCCCTTCCAAACTGCAATACTTTTTATACAAGAATGGTCAATGAAAAAGTATTGAAAGCTAATCCCGCTCCCACCCATGAATTTTCTCTAGGATGGTTCACAGCAGAGTCCTGGGTTCGATTCCCAGTTTGGGTCACTGTCTGTGTGGAGTTTGCACATTCTCCTCATGTCTGTGTGGGTTTCTTCCTCCCACAGTCCAAAGATGTGCGGGTTAGGTTGATTGGCCATGCTATTAATTGCCCTTTAGCATCCGGGGATGTGTAGGTTAGAGGGATTTGTGGGTATAATACATAGGGATATGGGGTTAGGGCCTGGGTGGGATTGTGTTCGGTGCAGACTCGAAGGGCCTCTTTCTGCACTTCTGGGTTCTACCTCTTTCTGTATTGTAGGGTTCTATGATTCTACGATTATTCTTGGAACTTGGGTACAGCATTCATCTACCCACTCTACATGGCTGGCCAGGAATGTCTCCCACACCTGCCATTATACGATGATAACCTTTCACCTCCTTGTTTATCAAGAATCTATCCACCTCTGCCTTAAAAATATTCACAGTCTCTGTTTCCACTATCTTTTGAATCTCAAGACTCTCTGAGTGTAAACATTCTGCTTCAGCTCCACTTTAAATAGACGGCCCCTTATTTTTAAACATTGACTCTTGGTTCTCGATTCTCTGACAACAGGAATATCCCCTCCACATCCACCCTGTCAATACCCCTCGGGATCTTATCTGTTTCAATCAAAATACCTCTCAAGTAAACTCCAATGGATACAATCATAACCTGCACAACCCTTCCTCATAAGACAGCACGTACATGTATCTATATCTTGCAGTCACATGACTGCACTACCTACAAGCTCAAGGGTAACCTTCCAATGAATGAAAAATATACAATCAGTGCTCTGAAGAAGAGTCACACTGGACTCAAAATGTTAACTTTGTCTTTCTCTCCACAGATGCTGCTGGGCCTGCTGAGTTTTCCAGCATTTTCTGTTTGTATATTCCATTTATATATGTGTGCTAGCAATATAGAGGTAGATACATACAGAAACATATCAACACACACAAACACAAAACACGAAAACACACACACACTCAGAAACAGCATACACATACTCATAGACACACACCTATACACACACACATACACACACACACTCACAGACACACAGACAAAAAACAGATATACACAACAATCTCACACACATACACAACACAGACAACACACACACACACACAGACATAGTGTACTATACTCACAGAGGAAAGGTTTTAACTGATATTAAGAAAGTAGGAATATGTTTAATAAATTGAACAGTTTAAAGGCTGTGAGAAACTACTGGCATGTTTTAGATGGCATCGCTTGGCTGAACCAAATACAACCTCCCATTTGGAATATATCATCTTGTATAGAATAAACCAGACGGCCAGTTTGCATTTAGCCGCTGCCTCCAAGTAAACCAAGAATGGTATCGCTTCACAACCTTTGAAATTCCTGAGTGACCCCTCTGACCTTGGTGTTGCTCCACAGCTGACCCTGTCAACAGCCTTTCATCATCATTTACTTCCTTCAAGAAAACCAAATAAACATTTAGTTATCTGACTGACTACTTTGGGGAGGCAATTGGTGAAGGAGAAGGGAGTGGGCTCCAGATCCAGATCCAAATTAGAGTAAGAGTTTTTCCGTTTCTCTGGAGGCCACTCAGACTGACGACCCTTTGACCTGGAAGAGTTTACTTGCAGCAGTAAGGCAGCAGCTATTCATTTCACACACAACATGGGGAGCTCAAGACCTGTGTGGGCTGTTTATTTGACCTGCTTAAGTGCAAATAAAGAGTCGGCCCGAATTTTCCGGTCTCCCCTGCTGTGGGTTTCCCCCATGCCGGGGACGGACAGCCTTGAAATCTCTGTTCATATCAGCAGGACTGGAAGATCTCCACTGGCATGAGAGGCTGGAAAACGCTGGCCGCAGTGTGAAACGTGTTGGCTAAGTGCAAATGTTCATCGCAGTCTAGCGTGTGCACACAGGTACACATGACCGTCCTTTGATCTAAAATGGGATTCAATGTGGGAAAATGTGAGATAGTTCGTTTTGGAAGAAGGAGTGAGAAGAGGGATTATTACTTAAATGGAGAGAGAGAGAGACAGCAGAAAAGCTAGAACACAAACGGACCTGGAGGTTCTTGTTCATGAAACCCAGAAAGCTGGTGCAGCGGTGCTAAAGGTGAAAGGGAAATAGAGTGCTGGCTTTTATATCAAGGAGACTGGAGTAGAAACATAAAGAGGTGTTGCTACAACTATACTATATACAGTGTAAAGGTGTGTACAGTCATAATCACCCTAGTGTAGAAAGGACATTATTAAACTAGAAAGAGTGCAGAAAAGATTTACTAGGATGCTCACGCGACTTGATGCTTTGAGTTATAAAGAGAGACTGGATAGACAGGGACATTTTTCTCCTGCAGCGTAGGAGGTTTAGAGGTGATCTTATGGAGATCTATTAAATAATGAGAGGCATAGATCAGTTAGATAGTCAACATCTTTTCTCAAAGGTAGGGGAGTTTAAAACTAGAGGGCATAGGTTTAAAGTGAGAGGGGAGAGATACAAAAGAGTCCAATTTTTTCACACAGAGGATGGTGACTGTCTGGAACAAGCTGCCAGAGGTAGGAATGAAGGTGGCTACAATTTTGTCTTTTAAAAAGTATTTTGACAGTTACATGGGTGAAATAGGTATGGAAAAATATGGACCAAATGCAGGCAATTGAGACTAGATTAATGACAAATAAAAGCTCAGCATTGACATGTTGGGCCAAAGGGCTTCTTTCTCTACTGTAAACCTCTATGATTCTGTATTACTAAGGCCTTATTTAGAATATGGTATACAGATCCAGTCCCCTTATTTAAGGAAAGATATATTATCACTACAGTCAGTACAGAGGAGGTTTAATACGATGATCCCAGGTATGGAGGGATTGCCATATGAGGCTAGTAAATCTGTGGAATTCTTGCTGAGTCGTTAAGTATGTTCAAGACTGAGATGGACAGATTTGTAATCAGTAAGGGAATTGAGGGTTATAGGGATAAGGTGGGAAAATGGAGTTGAGGATTATATCAGAACAGACTTACTCACATCGGAACAGATTGATGGACCGAATGGCCTACTTATGCTCCTACCTCTTATGATCTTATGGAAAGGTTAAACAGATTGGGTCTGTACACCCTGGAGTTCAGAAGAATGAGCAGTGAAATAATTGATTCTTAGGGGGCTAGACAGGGTAAATACTGGGAGAGTGTAGCACCAAAAGGCATAAACGCAGAATAACAAGGTGCTGATTTAAGACAGATTTGAGGAAGAATTTCTTCTCTCAAAGGTTAATGAATCTTTGGAATTCTTTACTCCGCTAGTCTTTGCTGAGATCGATGGGTTTTTAATCATTAGGGGAGCTAAGGGTTATAGAGTGGCCCACTCCTGCTCTGATTTGTATGTTTGTGTGACAACGGTTGGATGGACGAGAATGGTGTGAAGTTATGGATCAATAATAAGTGAGGCATCGCAGTGTAAATTGCAGCTTATTGATGTGAGATGTTCAGATCCCTTATAACCTGATGAAATCAAACTTAATAATCTGTGAATAAACAACAGCCCACATTGCAGTTATGAGTTTAGTGTCTCTCATTCAACTTTTGTACATGTGTCTCAACAACATCACTGAAGGACTGTCTATGTGTAGTTTGCGCATTCTCCCCGTGTCTGCGTGGGTTTCCTCCGGGTGCTCCTGTTTCCTCCCATGGTATGGGGATGTGCGGGTTGGGTTGATTGGCTGTGCTAACTTGACACTCGTGTCAGGGGGATTAGCAGGGAAATATGTGTGATTATGGAGATAGGGTCTGGGTGGGATTGTGGTCAATGTAGACATTTTCTCTTTTTTTCCCAGAGCCGAAATGGTCGCCACGAGAGGACACAGGTTTAAGGTGCTGGGGAGTAGGTACAGGGAAGATGTTAGGGGTACGTTTTTCACTCAGAGGGTGGTAAGTGAATGGAATTGGCTGTTGTTGGAGGCGAATTCGTTAGGGTCTTTTAAGAGAATTCTGGATGAGTACATGGGACTTAATAGGATTGAGGGTTAAAGGTAAGCCTACTAGGTAGAGATATGATTGGTGCAACTTGTGAGCCAAAGGGCCTGTTTGTGCTGTAGTTTTTCTATGTTCTATGATCATGTTCACACCCAATGGATTAGGGGGATGGTTGTTGTGGGTGTAAACAGTGGAAGATGCACGCTGCCCCACTTGCTGTTTTGACTGGTTTCGTCAGCGTCAGATTGCACGATGTTATTAATGCACAATCTGTCATCAGATCATTCGAAAGCCGTGGAATATCCAATCTGCTGAGTGCAGAGAAAGATGATTTATTGTGAAGAGGAGATTCTGAAAGTGAAAATGTCAAATCTGATCCAGAGTTGATGATGTCATGGCCAAGTTGCCTCTGGAAGGATTTGATGAAGTCTTTGTGTTGGATGCTGAACACAATGAATTTGATGGGTTTTAAAAGACTTTCATTGGAGTTAAAGGTATATTAGTACAATTAATTTATTCAATAGAACGCGTCGCACGGATTCAATCTGCTGTGTTATTTGCTATGTCTTTTTATCACATTTCAATTTTATTCCCACATCCATATGAACAGTTCACATTTTATACTCGGCCGATAAACCCACCCCTGTTTTATGACGAGGAGTTTTTTGAGGCTACAAAGGTCAACTTCATAGAATCACAGAAACCCTACAGTGCAGAAAGAGACCATCTGGCCCATCAAGTCCGCACTGAACACAATCCCACCCAAACCCTACCCCTATACCCCTACACATTTACCCGCTAATCTCTCTAATCTACGCATCTCAGGACACAAAGGAGCAATTTTTTGTTTAGCACGGTCAATCAGCCTAACCCACACATCTTTGGACTGTGGGAGGAAACCAGAGCACCCAGAGGAAACCCACGCAGACACATGGAGAATGTGCAAATACACTTAACTTATAGTTAAAAAAGCCCACCAATGCCTCTACTTGATATAATAGTGACTCTGAAGGGTCTTGACAAATTGATGAATAAGATGAGGTTGGAGGGATATAGTCCCCAGAAGGGTAGGGGTTTTAGTTCAATCAGGCAGCATGTTTGGTACAAAATTGGATTGCCTGTTCCTGTGCTGTAATTTTCTTTGTACTTCATAGTAACATCATTGCTGGAGTAAGAATGCAAAAATCTCAGAACACCTACTGACCAACTCAAGAATAGCTTCTTCCTGCTGCCATCAGATTTTTGAATGGTCCTATTTTATACTCAGCTAATCTTTACACCCTAACTATGACTGTAACACTATAATACTGCACCCTCTCCTTTCCTTCTCTTCTTTGTACTTTATGAATGGTATGCTTTGCCTGAATATGCATGCTGACAATAACAAATCAACTCAAATGTTATCTACCGTAAATGTAATCCTGGGTTCTTATTTCATGACTGCCAGCCTTCGACACCCTACGCATCTATCACTGGACACTGACACCTCCATCACAGAGTCACAAATTGTACAGGAGGAAACCATTCGGTCCATCAAGTCTGTTCCAGCTCTTTTGTCCCAGTTCATCGCGCTGAACAGTAACAGCAGTTTATGGTGGTACCTTTAACACAACTAAATAGTCCAAAGAGCTCCACATTTTCAAATGAAGTTTGACACTGAGCCATATTAGGTCAGATGACCAAAAGCTGGGTCAAACATCAATAATTGTTTTAAACAGCTGAAAACAACTCGAGACTAAGGATTGAGGACAGCAGCAACAGAATCAATCCATCATCATAGTGTTCAGTCTTCTGACAGCAATCGGAAAGGGAACTGAATTTTTTGTTATCCGATTGGATAGCTACCAGTCAAAGAGCTTTGTCTTCTCACCTCCAAATTATTATTTTACGGACAAATCAAAAGGAAATGGCCAATTCCCTACATCATATTATTTAATTGCTCCATGAGTATTTTTTTCACTCAGAGTAGCATCCTGGAACTTCATCTCCAATTCCTGGAGGTTCCAAGGCAATCCTTAAAGGTAGACAGCTACTTTGCCCCCAGCTGCTAACCCGTGTTAAATTGGAGTCATTCCCTAAACTGATGTCTCCAATCCTGAGGCTCTATCACGGTCCAAGGCTTCTAACCCCACACTTACCTCTTAATAAATGCATAATGTCGCAATGAAGATGCCTTTAAAATGAAAAGAATGATGCTAGACCAGCTCAGATATCGGCTGGAGGGGGAGTCACTCAGGAACAGTTCAGCTGAGGTAAGAGAGGATTTCACAGAGGAGGTGACAAAAGGGCAGGGGTGATGAGGTTTAGGGAAGAAATGTCCTAAATGCATAGGGTCAAGAGATAGTCATCAATGTTAGAACAAGGAGGAAGGGGTGTGTGGAGAGGGTAAGGGCTTGGAGGTGCAGGGAGTGTGATTGTAGGGGGGGGGATGGAAAATCATAGTCACAACAGACGCTGGAATTCTACTGTCTCGCCCACCACAGAATCGGAGTAGGCAAGGGGTGGACGACGGAAATGTCTGTTGACCTCGGGCTGGAGTTTCCTGTCTCACTCAAGCAAGGTAGTAAAAGATCGCCCAAAGTGTTCAGGAGGGACAGGGTGGAATGAGACAGACAAAGATGTGGAATTGAGTGAGTTAAAGACAAGGATCAGCAAGAGGATTATGGGAGTGTGTCTAAATCTGAGCCCAGCAGCTAACCAGAGCATATCCAGAAAGCATCCAGCATCTCTACCTCACACAGAACTGCAGCACAGTGAGGTCATTCGGCCCATACAGTCAGTGTTTGTATTCACACTCCAAACACATGGCACTCTGAACCTCAAACTGTCTCTGCATGCCAAGACCATCACTTCCTTCAAGCATCTATTCAGCTCTTTTGTAAACGTTAACAAGGACTGTGCTGTGGAACAGCGTGGTGGCACAGTGGTAAGCATTACTGCTTCATAATGCCAGGGATGCTGTGAGGCATCCAGTGTGGAGTTTGCACATTCTCCCCCTGTCAGCATGGGTTTCCTCCGGATGTTCTGGTTTCCTCTCACTGTCCAAAAGACATGCTGATTAGATGCATTGGCCATGCTAAATTCTCCCTCAGTGTACCTGAACAGGTGCCGGAGTGTGGTGACTAGGGGATTTTCACAATAACTTTGTTGCATTGTAACGTAAGCCTACTTCTGATTAATAATTAACTTACTTGTAATCACTCAGCCCAATCGGAAAATTCACTCACACAATCGTATGCCGAAAAATGTTAGAACCTCTGCATTAAATCAGTTCCATTTAACATGCTCGGCTGTGGCTGAGTGGGAAACACTGTCACCTCAGTAACAAATATTTGTGGCTTTCGATCCCATTCCAGCAACAGGAGTACTAAAACCAGGCTGGCACAGTACTGAGGGAGTGCTGCACTGTCAGAGGGTCAGTGCTGAGGGCATGGTGCACTGTCAGAGGGTCAGTACCAAGCCTGAATTGAAAGAGTAAGTGGGATTTTCCTGGAGTTCTGTACAGGAATAAGCATTCACTAAAAAAAAACCATAGATGCCTATCCAAATGTTGAATGGAGAGTGTGGGAATCCACACACCCCAGAACTTGAACTGTTCAATTCAGCTGACACCTCCTGCAGTCAGTTCCGGTGGATACAGACATTCCTGTAGCATTAGCTGAAAATGAGAGAGGTGGCATGGCTCCTAAATCAACACCATCAGCAGGAGCAATGACATGACAGATCCTCTGTCTATATGTAGAATTGCAGCGCGAGTGAGATATCATTACGTACATAGCCACAGCAGCTACACACCAAAGCAATTCATTCTGTGCCAAGTATCCATCACGAGTGGCCCTGCCATCGATTCCAGACTACATCAGGACTCTTTTCCCCCGTTTACGAATCTGACAATGGGACGTGGTTTAGAAACAGTCAAAAATATATCTGTTTAGCAATGGTCAAAACCACCAAAGTTGACCGGAAGCCTGTTTCTCTTAATCATGCACTCTGCAACCTCAATCCTCTCCACCACGGAACACCTCCATGCTCTAATGGAGACAGAACTAACACCCCCATCCATTCCAACACAGAATCCCCACATCCTCCAGCGGACATGGAAAAACCACACCACCCATTCCAGCACAGAATGCCCCCATCTCCGAATCGACACAGAACCACTACCCCCAACCCATTCCCGCACAGAATGCCCCCATCGCCGAATCGACACAGAACCACCACTCCAGCACAAGTCCCCCTCCCCCCACAGAGATAAAATCCTTGTATGCAACACTCCCTGCACTATGGAAATCCACCTACTCCGGCTCTTCCTTGGCATAATGCCTGGGCAGTGCCCAGAATCAGTGCCAGGACACTCTCCTCTTTCTCTCCCCTGTGGAATTTTCCTACTGTTTGCCACAGGAAAGGTTCTAGTTAATCACCATCTCCGTAGGGCTGAGGAGCTCCTTCCAGATTCCTAGCGTGGATTTTGCCTATTAATATGATAACCATGTGGCAACTACAGGAGAAACACAGAGAACAGCACCACTCCTTGTACGTGACCTTCGTCAACACTGTCAACTGCGAGGGATTACGGAGCAGCCCTCAACATTTTAGCTTCCTTCAAAACTTTGTCACCATCCTCCTCCATCAACTCCACCATGACATGCAAGCTGATGAACAGGTCCACCACAGACCCCAGTGCACAGTTGGATTGGGGTCAGGCAAAGCTGTATAATCGCACTGACGCTCTTCTTAATTTTCATAGAAACATCAAAGCTAGAAACAGGAGCAGGCCATTCGGCCCTTCAAGCCTGCTCTGCCATTCACCTTGATCATGGCTGATCATCAAATTCAATCTCCTGATCTCTCTTCCTCTAATATTCCTTGATCCCTTTAGCCCCCTCAAATTACCTAATTTTTTTCTTGAAATCAGACAATGTTTTGGCCTCAACTACTTTCTGTGGTAGCAAATTCCACACCCTCTGGGTGAAAAAAATTTCTCCTCACCTCAATTCTAAAAAGGTCTTATCCCTTATCTTCAAATTAGAGGAGATCTTATAGAGGAGTATAAGATTATGAGGGGTATAGATAGAGTAAACAGGGTTAAGCTTTTTCCTAGGATGGACTCAAATAGCACGAGGGGTCATGAGCTTAGGGTGAGGGGGGGTAAGGTATAATTTGGATGCTAGAGGGAGTTTTTTCACACAGAGGGTGGTGGGGGTATGGAATGCGCTACCAAGTAAAGTGGTGGAGGCAGGCACTCTGGAGTTAAAGAAATACTTAGATGGGCACATGAACAGAATGGGAATGGAGGGGTATAGAAAACTGACTTAAAATAGAGCCTTGGGAAGTGTGTAAATAGATGATGATATTGATGTACTTGTTTTTATCCTACAGGTGCTTTGGTCCACCTTGTTGTCTAACGAGGGGCATACACGCGATGGGTCGTGAGAGGCTGCTCTTGGATTTTTTTCGAGAGTATCCTAGTGCTTCACGTCGTTAGTGTACGCTTGACCTGGACCATTTGATGGGCAACACGACAGCTCAGTGACTATCGCTGTGCTGTGCAGATACATGGATTTGGGCCTGTTTCTGTGGGAGTTTGCGCATTCTCCCTGTGCTTGCGTGGGTTTTCTCCAGGTGCTCCGGTTTCCTCCCACATCCCAAAGATGTGCTCTTAGGCTAATTGGCAAAACAAATTCTCCCTAAATTGTCTCAAATTTGGTTTTTAATCCATAGATCTATAAACATAGACAGGGATCGTGGATAGAACATCGGGAACATCGGGGTGGCGTTTCCTGTGTTGTTTTGTTCTTTGTTCTTTAAGGTCTTAGTTCCAGACTCCTTCATCACTGGGAACATTCTTTCTGAATCTACTCTATCTAGCCCTGTCAGAATTTTATATGTTTACTGTGAGATTTCACTCCTCTTATGTATCTACACTCCAGTAAATATAACCCTAACGGATTTAGTCTCTTCCCTTGTTGCAATGCTGTATCTCACCCACAGCTAAACTCCAAAGCATCTGTTCAACCTCCGCTCTCTGCAGGCCAGATTTGAAGTTGCCCTGTCCTTTATCATTGAACTACAGTGCGTAGGGGATGCTTGTGTCTGTGCACACTCGGAGGCCGAGCTCCAAGCCATCACTGACATTAAACATCCAAAAGATAAACGTCCTCTACCAACATGTCCCCGTTTCCCCCCCCCCCCAACACTGCACTGACCCCCAGTTATCACGTTCCATCACCAGGCCTTGGACAACACCGACTGCTTTCCGTAGCTCTGGAGCCGACTGCCAACAAGGGCAGACATTGATAATGAGAGTCAACATCACTTTTAGAGGGTCAGCACAGCCTCTGGAAGCCTAATGAAGAGACTGTTCAAAGAACAGGATCTCAAAGCTGCACCAAACTCATGGTCTGCACAGCAGTAGTGATGCCTGCCCTCCTCTATGGCTCAGTGATGCAAACTATGTTAGGCAGACACCTGTGGAGAAATATCCCCAGAGCTGCCTCTGCAAGATCTTGTAAATCCACTGGCAAAGTCATTGTTCTCACTCAGGCCAACATCTCCAGCGTCTAAGCATTGACCACATTTAATCAGCACTGTTGGGGTGCGAGGGGGTGCAAATCATCCTCAAATCTGACACTAGACTCCTGAAACAAATCCTCTACCTGGAGCTTCAAAATGGCAGAGGAACCACTTCAAAGACACCCTCAAAGCCTCCTTGAAAAAGTTCATCCCACACCTGGGAATCCCTGGCCCAAGACCACCCCAAGCCGAGAACAAGCTGAAACCAGGCATCGACAGAGTGGAAGGGGCAAGTGGCTATCTGGGCAGCCCATTCCCACAACCACCATCTGCCCCACTGTGACAGACGGTAGATCACTCCTCAGTCACCTGAGAGCTCATTTTTAGTGAGGAAGCAAGTCACCCTCGACACTCAGGAACTGTCTACGAAGACGAAGAGAGAGCTTTGAACCCATGGCCTTCGAAGTCTGAGGTGGGAGTGTTGACACTGTGATGGACATTGGCTCTAGCTTGCTGCAATTCAGTCCTCTGCCTGAAACCGGAACCTTCCTCAGCAGACATCAATAAGGATTGCTGGAGTTGTTCTAAACAGGACGATCGTAATGTCTCAACTGTTCTTTATGAGCAGCCTTCTGATCAGCCCAAGTGCTGGCAGGATGACAACAGGAAGGCCCCCTTTCCCTCCGGGAATGTTGGGAAAAGATTCCATTGCCAAGTGATTAGTCACCCACCATTATTTATTTTGAAGATAAAATGTAACTTGGATGGGTTTGAAAGGAGACAGCACCCCTCACCCACAAAATCAGACAGCTATCTATTTGTTAAGTGAAATATTGCACCATCTTCAGCAAGATTCATTGCTTGGGAGTGCAGGCCGCAATGATTCAGAGATGGATGATAAAAGGTCTAAAATCTTGGAACGGCGTGTGTGCTGTTCCCCACACACTCACTGTGAATTCATCATTGTCACTTTGAATGCTACTTAACTCTCTAATACTGTGTGACAAACGCACACAGACTTGTCACACTCGCCTCTCCACAGGCACTAGCTACTCCATACGATCCGGAGATGGCTGCTTTTCCCTCCTGGAAGAAGATCCCAGGGAAAGGTTGTGGGGAGTCCTTCAATGTTTGCGCACACCCTCTTGCCCTCTGACATTACGTTCAAATGATCATTTGTCAAGCTCTTTCATGACCTTTCACTCCTCATTCAAAGCTCTATTACTCACTTGTGCTATTCACAGGGCACTGGTGAGACCACATCTGGATTACTGTGTACAGTGTTGGTCTCCTTATTGAAGGATGCTACAGGGAGTTTTTTCACACAGAGGGTGGTGGGGGTACGGAACGCACTGCCAAGTAAAGTGGTGGAGGCAGATACTCTGGAGTTATTTAAGAGATACTTAGATGGGCACATGAACAGAATGGGAACGGAGGGGTATAGAAAACTGATTTAAAATAGGGATCATGAGCCTTGGGAGTCCCTGGGAAGTGTGTAAATAGATGATGATATTGATGTACTTGTTTTTATCCTACAGGTGCTTTGGTCCACCTTGTTGTCTAACAAGGGGCATAAACGCGATGGGTCGTGAGAGGGCTGCTCTTGGATTTTTTGAGAGTATCCTAGTGCTTCACGTTGTTACTGTACGCTTGACCTGGACCCTTCGATGGGCAACACGACAGCTCAGTGATGATCGCTGTGCTGTGCAGATACATGGATTTGGGCCTGTGTCTGTGGGAGTTTGCGCATTCTCCCCGTGCTTGCGTGGGTTTTCTCCGGGTGCTCCGGTTTCCTCCCACATCCCAAAGATGTGCTCTTAGGCTAATTGGCAAAACAAATTCTCCCTAAATTGTCTCAAATTTGGTTTTTAATCCATAGATCTATAAACATGGACAGGGATCACGGGTAGAGGTGGGAACATCGGGGTGGCGGCGCGGGCTTATTGGGCCGAAGGGCCTGTTTCCTGTGCTGTTTTGTTCTTTGTTCTTTGAAAGATGCAGCTACATTAAATGTGTCAGAGACATTTTATTAGACTAATAACAGGAACAGGAAAGACTGAAGAGGTTAGATTTGCATCATAAGAACATAAGAAATAGGAGCAGGAGTAGGCCATCCAGCCCCTCGAGCCTGCCCTGCCATTCAATAAGATCATGGCTGATCTGTAGTGGTTCAGTACCACTTTCCCGCTTTCTCCCCATAACCCTTAATTCCCTTGTCAATCAAAAACCTATCCACTGGAGTTTGGAAGAGTAAGGGGAACTTGATCGAAACCTTTAAGATCCTGAGACATGTTGACAAGGTGGATCTGGGTAGGATGTTTCTTTTTGCTGGAGAATCTGGAACTAGGGATCACTGTCTAAAAATTAGGGGTTGCTCGTTTAAGACAGAGATGAGGAGAAATTCTTCCTCTCAAGAGGATCATGAGTTTGTGGAACTCTCTTCCTCAAAAGACAGTGGAAGCAGAATCTTTGAATATTTTTACAGCAGAGCTAGGTAGATTCTTGATGAACGAGGAGGAAAGGGAGATGGGAATGCGAGGTTGAGGTTACAATCAGGTCTGCCATGATCATATTGAGCAGGCTTGATGGGCCAAGTGGCCTACTCCTGCCATGATCATATTGGGGTAAACTCAGTAAAGTTTTACAACACCAATTTTAAATCCAACCAATTTATTTGATAGTAAATCCGCGAGCTTTCGACGCTATGCGCCTTCTGCAGATCAGATCTGCAGTGTTCTGATCTGCAGATCAGAACACTGCATTTGCCTGACGAAGGCGCATAGCGTCGAAAGCTCGCGGATTTACTATCAAATAAATTGGTTGGATTTAAAATTGGTGTTGTAAAACTTTACTGAGTTTACCCCAGTCCAACGCCGGCATCTCTACATCATGACTACTATCGACACCGCATACTGCCAGATCTAAGTGGAGAGGATCTCCAAGAGGATTGCACATATCGACACAGACATCAAGTTTCTACAGAGATGCAAGAAAGCAGACAGGATACCAAAGGGACTACAGATCACGAACCCACTCAGGTCAACCTATAACACAGACTACGCTGAGAGGCTTTGCCGTTGCACCTCTCTCACACTCCTCAATCACCTCATACACCAGCTCTATAGCAAACGCCGCACCCTGGAAAGTAAAATGGAATACATATTCTCAACTTGCGCTCAGGACGCAGATCAGATGTGAAACCTTGCCAAGCAGATGAGACAAAGAAACTACACCATTTACATGCACACCAAGAACAGGAAACTTGAAAAACTCGGCATCGCCACCGGCAACAACCAAGCCTCCCTTGGCACCACAGTAGAAAACAACACTACCGCAGGGAGGTCCATTGTTAACCTATCAGACTCCACACTTCAATCACAGGAAATCGAAGTTCTCAGCCGAGGGCTCAATTTCTGTCCCACCACCAAATCAGTCTTGCAGCGGACACAGAGGAATTCATCAGGCGAATGAGGCTGCGTGAGTTCTTCCACAAACCCCAAGAGGCCAATAGCAGACTCAATGAGACATCTAATGAACCAGAATAGCCGACAGAGGGATCCGCAGTGCAGCAACCGAAGAGGAAGGAATCCAATTGGACTCCTCCGGAAGGCCGCTGCCCCTGACTGGACATGTATGCCCAAGCCATCAGGAGGTGCGTGAACACCAGTTTCATCAACCGCACTTACAAGACAGTCCCGAACATCACCCAAGCACAAAGCAAGGCCATCCGTGCTCTTAAGACCAACCGCAACATTGTCATCAAACCAGCAGACAAAGGAGGCGCCACCGTCATACTGAACAGAACGGATTACTGTGAAGAAGTGTACCGACAACTAAACAATGTGAAACACTACAGACAGTTACCAGCGGATCCGACCAAAGAACACACTCGTCAACTCAACACTCTGATCAAAACCTTTGATCCGGACCTTCAGAACACCTTCCGGACTCTCATTTCACGTACTCCCCACATTGGAGATCTCTACTGCCTCCCAAAGATACACAAGGCAAACATACCCGGCCGTCCCATTGTATCGGGCAATGGGACCCTGTGTGAGAACCTTTCCGGCTATATCGAGGGCATCCTGAAACCCATTGTACAAAGAACCCCCAGCTTTTGTCTTGACACTACGGACTTCCTACAGAAACTCAACACGCATGGAGCAGTTCAACCAGGGACACTCCTTGTCACAATGGATGTCTCAGCGCTCTACACCAACATCCCCCATGACAATGGTATTGCTGCAACTGCCTCAGTACTCAATGCCAACAACTGCCAGTTTCAGGATGCAATTTTACAACTCATCCGCTTCATCTTGGACCACAATGTCTTCACCTTCAACAATCAGCTTTTCATCCAGACACACGGAACAGCCATGGGGACCAAATTCGCACCTCAGTATGCCAACATCTTCATGTACAGGTTCGAACAAGACTTCTTCACCACACGAGATCTTCAACCAAGGTTATATACTAGATACATTGATGACATCTTTTTCCTTTGGACTCATGGTGAACAATCATTGAAACAACTGTATGATGATATCAACAAGTTCTATCCCACCATCAGACTCACCATGGACTATTCTCCAGAATCAGTTGCATTCTTGGACACACGCATCTCCATCAAGGACGGTCACCTCATCACCTCACTGTACCGAAAACCGACAGACAACCTCACAATGCTCCACTTCTCCAGCTTCCACCCTAGACACGTTAAAGAAGCCATTCCCTATGGACAAGCCTCCGTATACACAGAATTTGCTCAGATGAGGAGGATCGTGACAGACACCTCCAGACGCTGAAGGATGCCCTCATGAGAACAGGATATGGTGCTCGACTCATCAATCGACAGTTCCAACGTGCCACAGCGATAAACCGCACTGACCTCCTCAGAAGACGAACACGGGACAAGGTGGACAGAGTACCCTTTGTTGTCCAGTACTTCCCCGGAGCGGAGAAGCTACGACATCTTTTCCGGAGTCTTCAACATGTCATTGATGACGATGAACATCTCGCTAGGGCCATCCCCACCCCCCCACTTCTTGCTTTCAGACAACTGCACAACCTTAAACAGATCATTGTTCGCAGCAAACTACCCAACCTTCAGGAGAACAGGGACCACAATACCACACAACCCTGCCACAGCAACCTCTGCAAGACATGCCAGATCATCGACATGGATGACATCATCAAACGTGAGAATACCATTCACCAGGTACACGGTACATACTCTTGAACTCGGCCAACGTTGTCTACCTAATACGTTGCAAGAAAGGATGTCCCGAAGCATGGTATATTGGGGAGACCATGCAAACACTACGACAGCGGAGGAATGAGCATCGCTCAACAATCACCAGGCAAAACAGTTCCCTTCCTGTGGGCGAACACTTCAGCAGTCATGGGCATTCGGCCTCCGACCTGCGGGTAAATGTTCTTCAAGGGGACTTTCGTGATACACGACAGCGCAGAGTCGCTGAGCAGAGACTGATAGCCACGTTCCGCACACATGAGGACGGTCTTAACAGGGATCTTGGCTTCATGACACACTATCTGTAACCCCCGAACTTGGCTGGGTTAGCAAAAAACCTCACTTACTGTGCTGTCTGGAGAAAATACACAATTCTCTAACAATGCTCAGGATCCCCTTCACACACATTGTCAGCCACTTTAACACTTGAATAGCAGGTTAGATGTAAGGATTCGCATTCTAATCAGCAATCTCTGACTGTCTGTGTGGATATGAGTGCCTCTGCAGATCAGAACACTGCATTTGCCTGACGAAGGTGCATAGCGTCGAAAGCTCGCGGATTTACTGTCAAATAAATTGGTTGGATTTAAAATTGGTGTTGTAAAACTTTACTAATGATCATATTGAGCAGGCTTGATGGGCCAAGTGGCCTACTCATGCCATGATTATATTGAGCAGGCTTGATGGGCCGAGTGGCCTACTCCTGCTCCTAATTTGTCTCTTCCTGTACACCTATCACCCTGGTGTTAGCTAACCCACATTGGCTGCCAGGTTTGGAAATAGTCCGATCTCAAAATTCTCACCCTTGCTGGAAAATCCCTCCATGGTCCCCAGCCTCTCACCAGCTGGATAACTCACAACCCTTCGAGGCAAGTGCACCCTTCCACTTCTGGCTTCTCGAGCATTCCCAAATTTCTTTGCTCCCCTGTGCTTTTTTTTTAAAACACACTTTTGGGGAAGTGAGCATCGCTGCTTAACGCCAGCATTGCTCTCGTTGCCCTTAGAAAGATGGGTGATGAGCCACCAAATTGAACCAAATGGCTTGCCAGGCTATTTCAGAGGGTAGTTAGCCACATTGGCTGTGGGACTGGAGCCGCACGTGGGCTAGGCTGGGTTATGGTCAGCAGATTCCTTGTCCTCACAGGACATTAGTGAATCAGTTTGGTTTTTACAACATTATGTTAGTGTTATGGTTATTGTTACTGATACCAGGGCTTTTCTTGCCTGGCTGCCTCTGCGAGGACAGAAAATTTGGTGCGCAACCAAATCTTGATTCACTGCAGCAGATCCAGACAACTCCTCTGGCGTTAATGGCAGGAAAATTCGGCCCCAGATTTTATTAGATCCATGGTATTAGATCCATAGAAGATCCATTTAAACTCTTGAGGTGCCAGCGATGTTTTTTTAGTAGTGCATTCAGTTAAAAACACTGCTAAACAGTGTCCCACACCTCTACCATGGGCTCTTGACCAACTAACCATGGCAACAGCTCCAAGCAGATATTTCTGGAGAATAGTCAACAGCCCCCAGCAGTCAATGTTTTTTTACGTGTCGGTCAAAATTTACTTAAGAAATCGCTTCAACAAGTTACATTCTCACTGCTTCAATCTCTGGTATTCTGGACACATGAGGTTAGCCAGACAGTCACTGCAGATGGTGCACCTTCAGTTTGTTTCCAATCAGCTCACCGTGTTCCCGCTGAGTTCCGGAATTCACTACCATCCGGTTTCGCGACATAATGGAATGGCGGCATCAAACCATTCAGCTGGGTGATCAAGTGTAGTCCGAGAGGTGAGGACATCATGGGTGGAGGGGGTATTGCGAAAACACGTGAACAATCCATTCATATCCTACATTCCACATCCACCCCACACTCTGACCAGGAGATTCCAGCCAGACTTTTGACCGGTTATAACCTCCACATGCTGCTGATCATTCTTATGCCGCCAATGCGGCACGGTAGCACAGTGGTTAGCACTGCTGCTTCACAGCTCCAGGGACCTGGGTTCGATTCCCAGCTCGAGTCATTGTCTGTGTGGAGTTTGCACATTCTCCTCGTACCTGCGTGGGTTTCCTCCGGGTGCTCCGGTTTCCACCCACAGTCCAAAGATGTGCGTTTTAGATTGATTGGCCATGCTAAAATTGCCCTTTAGTGTCCTGGGATGCTTAGGTTAGAGGGATTAGCAGGTAAAATGCGTAGGGATATGGGGTAGGGCTCGGGTGGGATTGTGGTCAGTGCAGACTCGATGGGCCAAAGGGCCTTTTTCTGCATTGTAGGGTTCTATGATTCTATGAACACAAGCCATTGGGAATTTCTTCTGCATTCTGACATCACAGTAAAATGAGTGTGTGCTTCTACTGGCAAGCAGGCGCAATGGGGAACCAGCATTTACATAGCAAGATGGGATTGGCATCAAATGGTCAAAGGTGACCACAAACTTGCATCATCACCAACTGGCCCAAAGCAGATCCCAATGATCACTCAGTAACCGTGCTGACCTGTTGGATGATGAGTGGAGTGTGTGAAGCTTGGTAACTGGTGGGGATATTTTGTGATCGGTAATTATGTGAAGCTGTTTCTGATGAACATTTGCCATGTTGATCACCCTCCTCAGCGAGGTGATTGCATGGAATCACAATCTTGCGCTTGAAGATCTCACTGCCATCAGCAATCATATCTCAAAGACCATTTCTCTACTTGCAGAAAACAGACGCACTGGCCCTGATTTTACCGAAATCGGGACAGGTAAGGCTGCAGAATGGCATTCTCCATTGACATTGGCACAATCTTACAAGCCTTGGGCGGGCGTGCCGGAGAAATTCCGGCCACTGAATTCTAAGAAATGACAATATGCACAAGAATTTGTTGTTCAAGGTAGCTTCATACAAATTAAGGTCCTCTGTTTTTACAAGGTGCGGAGCCTCCCAGTCTCATGTTTCCTGCCGGCGGGAGTTGGCACGTTATTAGCTGGTGACGGAATTCTCTGGTCCTGCCACTGTCGGTGGGAATTCCCATTGGTGTTGCTCTACGCCAACGGGATTCTCCGTCCCTCCAACAGGAACGGCCTGAGAATTCCGGCCATGATGTTTGATTGTTCGGTGTTTGGGCACATGCATCTGTTAACTTTTCTCGGTTCTGTGGGCTGTTAGTCAGGCCAGGCTGTGGTTACAGGGAAAGAGAAACTAAACGGGAAGCTGCAAGCCTGAGAGAAGGCACTTTAAAACACATTGTAAATGAATCTTTTGTTGCACACATAATAAACCAGGTTGGTGTCATCTCTGCATATCCCCAAGGCATAAAGCATGAACAGTAAGCTCCGGTATGGTTCTGGTGAAGTGTAAATGGGCTGTCTGCTGCTCTTTTATTCACTTTCAGGCCTTGATGCTTGGAGCTGGAGGCTGTGTGCTGGCAGACATCTTGCGTGAAGCATCCCGCTGTGGCAACACAAATCTCCAGCGTCCTCATCACCAATGTCAAGGAGCAGGGGCCAGCAGTTTCTTTTAATCGCTGCTGCTCTGTGGAGTCCATCAAGCAAGGAAAAGACATGTATGTGTGCATGTGTGTGTGGGCATATGTCTGTTTGTGTGTACAGGTGTGTGTGCATGTGTATGTGCCACTGTGTGTTTGCATTTGTGTGTGTATATGCACGTGTGTGTATGTTTGTGTGCGCATTTGTGAGTATGTGAGAGGGTGTGTGCATGTGCGCTCACGTGTGTATATGTGACTGTGTGTCCATGTGTGTGTTTGTGTCTCTGTGAGTGTGGTGTGTGTCTCTATGTGTGAGTGTGTCACTGTATGGGTGTGTGTGTCTTTGTGTGTGTGTATGTGTGAGTGTGCCAGTGTATGTGGGTAAGAGTGTGCATGTGTGTGTGTGTGTGTATCTGTGTGTGTATGTATGTGTGTGTGCATTAGTGTGTATGTTTCTGTTTCTATCTGTGTGTGTCTGAGTGTGTATGTGTCAGTCTATGTGTCAGCGTATGTGTGTCAGTGTGTGTGTATGTATGTATGTATGTCCATGTGTGCCAGTGTGTATGTGTTTCTGTTTCTGTCTCTGTGTATCTATGTCTGTCTGAGTACATACGTATCAGTGTGTGTGTGTCAGTGTGTGAATGTGTGTGTCAGTGTGTGTGTGTGTGTGTATGTCAGTGTGTGTGTATTTGTGTCAGTGTCAGTATGTGTGTGTGTCAGTGTGTGTGTATGTGTGTCAGTGTCAGTATGTGTGTGTGTGTGTCTGTGTGTGTATGTGTGTCAGTATGTGTGTGGTGTGTGTCAGTGTGTGTGGTGTGTGTGTGTGTGTCAGTGTGTGTGTGTGTGTGTGTGTGTTGTGTGTGTGTGTGTGTGTGTGTGTGTGTGTGTGTGTGTGTGTGTGTGTGTGTGTGTGTGTGTGTGTGTCAGTGTGTGTGTGTGTGTGACCGGGGATGTGTGATATCGGGGATAGAACAGGCTCAAGGGTACAAGAAGTGAAGAGTGTAAATCTTGTGATCCCTGTAGGGTAGGACAAGGGCAGGGAGCAGAACGCAGTTGCAAAGCAAGAATTTCCGAAGCTATTTGACCCTGACCCAGCCCTCAGGTATTTGGAAAACATTCCAGAATCACGGAATGGTTTCTGCGTGCTATTACTCAGCAGGTCACTTTGTGGGCAGCAAGATCCCACAAGCTGCAGAGGAGACAAGTGGCCCAGTCTATTCGGACTGCACGTTTTATCAGGCCTCACCTCACAGGGCCGAGGCTGCTCGTAAGCAAACAGCCTGCTGACATGACAAAGTTCGGGTGCTGAGAGATACAGGACAGGCAAGGGATAGGCAACAGCATGGAACAGAGGGAGAGAAAATGTGGGTGTCAATTAAATAAATCAACTCCGATGCCTCTACAGGGCTGACAGCTCAGCTTAGAGATTCTGACAGCTTTCCCTTGGTGGCTTCTCATCTCAGAGTGGTCCCTGGAGCCCCTGACCGGCAGTGGCAGGCTGAGTGGACACATACACTCCACTTGGTACTTCACTCCCTGCAGCTGCTGAGCTCAACTCAGACTGCCTTTAATGATGGTAATTAGCATGGAGAGGGCCCAGGCCCAGCACACTACCCGGCTGCAACAAGGCAACTACAACACACACAGACAGAGAGGGACACACACAAATATGCATACACACACATACATGCACACACACACATACACACACAGATACATACCGAGATACAGAGGCAGAAACGCAGATACAAACACACAGCTACACACACACACACACACATTCAGAGATACACACTGACACACAAACACACACACACATATACACACACATACAGATACATACTGAGACACAGAGGCAGAAACACAGCTACAAACACACACACACACAGATACACACTGACACACAAACACACACACACATACACGCACACTCACACAGAGATGCATACTCACACACATACACATGGATATATACACACACACACAGATACACTCTGATACACAAACACACACATATACAAGCACACACAGATATGCACTCACACACACACAGATACACACACAAAGATACAAACACACAGATACACACATGCACAGATACACACTGACGCAGATGCACACACAAATATATATACACATACACAGATACATACACAGATACATAGATATACATACAAATACACGGACTCACACAGATACACACAGACAAATATACACACAGAGAGGAACAGAAACATGTACACACAAGTACACATCCTCACATACACAGATTCACACACTGCAGATACATACTCAAAAGCCCCACACATACACACACACACACAATCACATAAATGCACATGCACAGACATAGACACACACACAAATACACATAGATACACAAATATACACACCAACATATTACAGACACTGACAAATACACACACACAAATATTTAGATACCCACAAATACACACATGCACAAGTGCATAGATACAGGCAAATATTCACAGAGATGCACACATACAGACATTGACGCAGATACAAAAACAGGCAGATTTTACAGCCTCACTCGGGCGAGACTGGAAATTCCAACCTGATGTCAATGGAAATTCCGGTTGTTGGACCCTTGCCGGCCTCAGTTCCATGGTGGGCTAGGTGCTAGAGTTCCAGCCAAAGACATAGCCTCAGGAGCACACACATAGACATAGACACACACACAGATATGCAAACAGAAAAAGATGCGGATACATGGACACACATAACACACACACACACACACACACACACACACACACACACACAAAACAAATGCACACATATAGATAACATAGACACATTAGATACAAACACATACATAGACACACACATACAGTCACTCACATATACAGGCACACAGATGTAAAGGCACACTTGCTAAGGTTGTATTAACCTGATGGAGGTGGGTTTGGAGATGAGGTGCGGAGTAACATTTGAAAGCAGTGCTGTTGGATTAGCTCTCTGACTCACTCCTGTGGGAGCTGTTTGCTGGAGACAGGGTTAACTGGGTAGCAGCTCTCCCGTTGTTAGCGATGGCCAGCCAATGGGACCAATGCACGGAGAAAATTCCTGACGCTGCTGGGATCTTCTATACATCACCCTTCCCCTGGTCTCCGCAGCTATCAGGGTATCTGGAGGCTGCCTCCTAGTGTCAGGCGGGGGCGGAGGGGAGCCATCGACCATCTCTCTTTTCAGCCCCATCACAGAGCCAGTGGGATGTGAAGGTTACAGCTGGGGCCATAAGCAATCCTGCCGAGTGCTTCCCCCCCCCCCCCCCCCCCCATGGGGGAGGCTGATGACCCTGACAGCCATCCAGTGTTTCAGACCTCCCACTGGGCCTCCCAAATCAAGAATTTGCAATGCAATTCTTAATCAGACGGCCAAGGAGAAGTTGGCCTGCTAATTGGTATATATAGTTCATTGTTTTATCCTGTAAGACTGCAATGCTGTGCTGTCAGCTTTGTATGGGGTGGGGGGCCAGGACTGCAAAACTATTAAAGTTGGTAAGATTCTTCCTGCAGATACAGACTTAAAAACACACTGGACAAAATATAGACACACACATATTACCCCCATTCCCCTCACACATATACATTACCTCCCACATACACATGTCACATCCTGCACACATTAACGTACACGTACAACCACACACACATACACATATGCTCACATCCCATACACATGTATACACACACACACACACACACACACACACACACAACACAAGGACGCAAGCTAACCACCACCCCTAGACATTCAACAGCATTATTCTCAGTGATTGCCCCACTATCAACGTCCTGGAGGTTATCATTCATCAGAAACTGAACTGGATCAGCCATAGAGACACAGTGGTGACAATAGCAGGTCAGAGGCTGGGAATTTTATGGAGAGTAACTCAACTCCCAACTTCCCAAAGCCACATAGGATCATATAATCCCTACAGTGCAGAAGGAGGCCATTCAGCCCATCAAGTCTGCACCAACTTTCTGACAGAGTATCTTGACCAGATCCACCCAGTGCCCTATCCCCGTAACGTCATGTAATAACCCTTCTGATTCCCCTAGCCTATACATATGCCTTTGGATAGTAAGGGGCAATTTAGCATGGCCAATCCACCTAACCTGTACATCTTTGCACTGGGAGGAAACCGTAGCACCTGGAGGAAACCGATATAGGGAGAATGTGCAAACAACAAACAGACACTCAAGGCTGGAACCTGGGTCCCTGGTACTATGATACAGCAGTGCTCACCACTGGGCCATCCTGCACGAGTCAGGAGTGTAATGGAATATTCTCCACTTGCCTGGATGAGTGCAACTCCAACAGAACTCAAGAAGTTCAACACCACACGGGCTTGCTTGATTGGCATCTCATCACCATCTATGCACAGTAGCCACCATGTGTACCATCTAAGATGCAGTGCAGCAACTCACCAAAGCTCCTTAGAAAACATCTTCAAAATCTACAATAACCACCATCTAGAAGGACAAAAACTTCTGATGCACCAAAACACCACCAACTGAAGATTTCCTTCTGAGTCACTCACTGTCCTGACTTGGAAATATATCACTGTTCCTTCACTGTCACTGGGTCAAAATACTGGAACTCCCTCCCTAACAGCACTATGGGTGTACCTGTACCTCAGGGACTGCAGCAGTTCAAGAAGACAGCTCACCACCATCTTCTCAAGGGCAACTAGGGATGAGCAATATATGCTGGCCCACATCCCATGAACAAATACAAAAATTCTACAATGTTTAGGGATCATTCCAAAAGGTTTTTGAAGGAACATTTTGATCCAAGTCTCTACCTAATTATGCAGCTCATTACATCCTTGCACAAGTGTGAAATGTTATGCCTTAAAACCACAATTTGATAAGGAATATTTAAGCAGTGACTGAGTAGCATCTCCATTAAAGGGCCCCCCTGAGTTGAGTTAATCCAGTACAGACAGCAGGAGGGAAAGCCTTCCACCAACATAATGCTCACGATCCACAACTTCCCAGATATTGGGAAACATTTTCCCCAGTTTCCCCTGGGAAAGCATCATCCCATACCCAATATCGAAAGGAATATGGCATTCTTCCCAATTGTTCTGCCATTTGCTGCAAGTCAGGGAGATGACTCGCCCCTTACCAGAATACTCGCCGCTCACCCCCATTAGTATCTATGTATCTATGTTGTCTATGTTTTGACGTAGGCTATAAAAAATAATAGGCGTGATCTTACCGGCCATTTATGCCCACTGCAGTGAGGATGGAGAATTTGGCACCCAACCAAATATCTGTTCACTGCAGCGGGACCAGAAAATCCACTGACATGAATAGCTGGAAGATTCCAACCATGGTACGTTTTGGAGGAGGGGGTTAATCCAGCAGATAAGAGAATTAAGAACAGGATGAAGTGCAAACCATATTTTCTTCAGAGTTGCCTTAACATGTTGTGGAAAAATGTGTTGCATTGCAAATAAAAATGTATCAGTCAGATGAGTTAGAACTGACATTGGTGGCTGTCACAACTGTGCTGTCAACTGACACTTTGCTGGCACTGGGGGAACAAATCTCAATATCAACCAAACCCTATCAGATTTGTTCCCCCAGTGCCAGCAAAGTGTCAGTGTGTATCCATATTTGTGTGTCCGTGTGTAGATGTTATGCATGTCTGTGTATCTGCGCTATGTACAGACATACAAAACATTGGTTAGGCCACACTTGGAATACTATGTCCAATTCTAGTTGCCACACTACCAGTCCAGAGATGTGCGGGTTAGGTTGATTGGCTATGCTAAAATTGCCCCTTAGTGTCCTGGGATGTGTAGGTTAGAGGGATTAGCGGGTAAATGTATAGGGATATGGGGATAGGGCCTGGGTGGGATTGTGGTTGGTGCAGACTTGATGGGCTAAAGGGCCTGTTTCTGCACTGTAGGGTTCTATGATTCTAGAAGGACTTGGTAACTTTGGAGGAAGTATAGAAAAGGTTTACTTGGATGTTGCCTGGTATGGAGGGTGTTAGCAATGAGGACAGATTGAATAAAGATTGGAAAAACGTAGGCTGAGGAGTGACCTGATAGAAGTTTATGAAGTTATAAGGGGTATAGATAAGGTAAACGGTTGGAAGCTTTTTCCCAGGACAGAAATGACAATGATGCGGAGATGCCGGCGTTAGACTGGGATAAGCACAGATAGAAGTCTCACAATAGGCTAAAGTCCAAAAGGACTGCCAAATAAACCTGTTGGGACTTCAACCTGGTATTGTGAGACTTCTTACAGAAATGACAATCACAGGGGACACAAGTTCAAGGTCGGGGGGAAAGGTTCAGTAGAGATCTGTGGGGGAAGTTTTTTTACACAGAGGGTAATGGGAGCCTGGAATGCAGTGCTAAGTGAGGTGGTTGAGGCAGATAAGTTAAGGCATTTAAGACTTATCTGGATAGATACATGAACAGATGGGAAACAGAGGGATACAGGCAGTTGGTCTCGGTAGGACAATGTGATCGGCACAGGTTTGATGGGCTGAAAGGCCTGTTCCTGTGTTGTACTGTTTTTTGTTCTCTTTGTTCTTTGAAGTCTCACGTCGGAAACCCTGATGCCAGGGAGACTCACTCCTGACATCCCTTGCCCCATATCAGAAAGGCTCACTCTTTGCCCCTTCTGTTTACATCCCGTTCCCCATTTCCACCCCCACCTCCCAATACCCACTACATGTGCCTCTGAACCCAGGTTACACTAACTCCCTCACAGCCTGTGAGAAAACATCCACGTTCAGCATCAAAGAGCCACAAAACCGCATTGTATCACTGGAGGACCTGTGAGATCTTGGGAAAGATTGAGGCAGGCACATTAGCAACACTCAACATGTATTTTGATAGACACATGAATGGGAGGGGAACAGAGGAATAGAAACTGTGTATCGGTGCAGGCTTGGTGGGCCGAAGAGCCTGTTCCTGCGCTGTATTGCTCTTTGTTCTTTGAACGCTCGGTCGTACAAGGCTGGGACAAGGGATTATTGTGTACTGCATTCCAAAAGCCATGGGCAAACCTTGTACCCGAGACAGGGAAGAGGTTTCCAGGATTGCCCTGCAGTGTGAAGGAATTAAAGATTGATCTGCACAACACTGACCGTAACAAAAAGCATAGGGACAGTTCAATAAATTGTCCATTTTTCTTATTTAATGGTGTTTTACAAAAAAACGAATCGGGGTGAAAAAACTGTATGATTGACAGGAAAGCTTGTGGCAATGGTGACTAGACTAAGGGGGCGGAGCAGCACAATGTGGGGGATGGGCGGCATAGGACCATGCAATGAAACCACCCAAGAATATATCCAATCAGAATTGATTGTCCCAAGGGAGCCCAAATTTGACACAAGAAAGCCTTCCGATGATTCGAGGCAGGAGGAAATGTTGAGGAAAAAAAAGACCTGAAGAAAGGAAGGGAGGAGAAGTGATTAGCCCATCAGTCTCACTCGAGATGACAGAAGGTTAAAAAGTGAGAGAGACAAAGCAGGGCCCTTTGTACCTGTCGCAGAGAATGAAGGGACCTGCCAGCTGTATAGGAGCGAAGTCTGTTCGCCTGGCACTTTTCATAAGGCATCACTCTTTGACTTGCCATGAGCGTATGTGTGAATAATTAATGGTAATTAATCCTCAATTACCATAATTAAGCAAGTCACAGAAAATTAAGTGGCATCTGGAGGCATCTTGAAGAGAGGCGGACAGAGCGCTCAGCTTAGCTCAGCCATCTGAGGAATTCGCCCTTGTACAGCCAAGTACCACCTCCACACTTCCATCCTCAGGAGGTCAGGGAGCTGAGCCACTCGATGGGGGCAGGAGGGGGGAACAGGGGGTAGTGGAAGAGGGCAAAGAAATTAGTCTTCCTCACTGCCTTTTCCCCCGCCCCCCGCAACCTCCTCACAATCTACAACTAAATACCTCCCCGACACTCGCTGTTGGATGCCGCAGACCAATTAAAGTTCGGCTTGCGGTGGTAGTGGAAGGGTGGACTAACACCAGTGGAATCATGCCCTCTAGCACTCAGCTTTCTAAGGAATAAGATCAGGTTGAATCACTCCTCAGGATGTTATCAAAGAGAAGGGCTGATGTGGGGCCTTCCAACAAAGGCCCCATCACTTACTGTACACCTGACCCAGTGTGAATGGGCATTTTTTCTTAGACCCTGCTACATTCTGCCGACTATGGCAAGGTCTGCAAGACATAAGAGGCTACAAGATGAAGGATGATTGTGGAGGGAAGTGTTGTTGCCTATCCTTACTGATTGTGATCTGTGAGATTGGAAGTTCCGGATCCAGTCACAGAGGGAGATGCCGAGGTCCAGGCCACAGAGATTGGAGATGAGTTTCAGAGGAACGATGGTGTTAAAGGCTGAGCTGTAGTCGATAAATAGGAGTCTGAGATCGGTGTATTTCAGGGTTGTTCTAGGTGTTCCAGGGTTGAGCACGGGGCTAAGGAAATGGTGGCTGCTATGGACCTATTGCGGTGGTAGGCAAACTGCAGTGGATCCTGGCAATCCAGAAGGCTGGAATTGATTCCTGCCACGACTAGCCAGAGCCACTGGACGATAGACATTAAGGCACACTGCTTAGCTTTTCTTAGGTACCGGGATGATGGTCGTCTTCTTGTAAAATTCCAGTGTAAAATCGCTGGCACCCAAATCGCCAATGCGCCCCTCTCCAATGAGTTCAATGCATTCAATGCCCATTTTGAGCAAGAGGTCAGCGACAGCACGCCCTCTGCCCCGAAACCTCGGATGAACCAGAATCCCAGATCACTATTGCAGACGTCAAAGCAGCCTTCGCGAGGGTCAACACGTGGAAAGCAACTGGCCCGGATGGAGTGCACTCAGATACTGCCCGGATCAAATGACGGGGGTGTTCGCAGACATCTTCAACCTCTCTTTACACAAATCTGTGATCCCTATCTGATTCAAGAAGACGACCATCATCCCGGTACCTAAGAAAAGCTAAGCAGTGTGCCTTAATGTCTATCGTCCAGTGGCTCTGGCTAGTCATGGCAGGAATCAATTCCAGCCTTCCGGATTGCCAGGATCCACTACAGTTTGCCTACCACCGCAATAGGTCCATAGCAGCCACCATTTCCTTAGCCCCGTGCTCAACCTTGGAACACCTAGAACAACCCTGAAATACACCAATCTCAGATTCCTATTTATCGACTACAGCTCAGCCTTTAACACCATCGTTCCTCTGAAGCTCATCTCCAATCTCCATGGCCTGGGCCTCGGCATCTCCCTCTGCGACTGGATCCGGAACTTCCAATCTCACAGATCACAATCAGTAAGGATAGGCAACAACACTTCCCTCCACAATCATCCTCAACACTGGTGCTCCGCAAAGCTGCGTCCTCAGCCCCTTACTATACTCCTTATACATCTATGGCTGTGTGGCCAAGTTCCACTCCAAAATGGTTTTCAAGTTTGCTGATGATAGCAAATCGGATCTCAAACAGCGGTGAGACGGAGTACAGGACAGTGATAGAGAATCTGATGAACAATAATCTCTTCCTCAATGTCAACAAAACAAAGGAGATAGTCATTGCCTTCAGGAAGCGTAGTGGAGAAAATGCTTCTGTTTACATCAATGGAGGTGAAGTAGAAATGGTTGAGTTTTTTTGGTGTTCAGATCACTAATAACCTGTTCTGGTCCCCTCATGCCAATGCTATAATTAAGAAAGCCCATCTACTTTCTCAGGAGACTTAAGGACATTTGGCATGTCAGCTACGACTCTCACCAATTTTTACAGATGCATCATAAAAAGCATTCTTTCTGGTTGTATCACAGCTTGGTATGGTTCCTGCTCTACCCAAGGCCACAATAAACAACAAAGGATCATGAATGAAGCCCATTTCATCTTGCAAACCAGCCTCCCATCCACTGTCTACACTTCCTGTGGTCTCAGAAAAAGCAGCCAGCATAATTAAGGACCCCATGCGCCCCGGACATACTCTCTTCCAACTTCTTCCGTCGGGAAAAAGAAACAAAATTCTGAGGACACATATCAAGCGACTCAATAGCTTTTTCCCTGCTGCCATCAGGCCCTATCTCACATTAAGTTGATATTTCTCTATGCCTCAGCTATGACTGTAACACTATATTCTGCACCCTTTCTTTTCCTTCTCCATGTGTGATGCTTTGTATAGCACACAAGAAACAATACTTTTCACTGTATATTAATACGTGACAATAATAAGTCAAACCAAAACATCATTGCTCGCCGTCGAAAGACCCTGGTTCCTTTTTAAGGGGCAATTTATTATTGCCAATTAACCTAACCATCTTTGGATTATGGGAAGAAACCGGAGCACCTGCAGGAAACCCACGCAGACATGTGGAGAATGTGCAGACAGTGACTCAGTGGGAATCGAACCTAAATCCCTGGTGCAGTGAGGCACTATGCCACAAGCTGTAAAGTGGCATAGCATTAGATCAAACACGCGAAGGGAATCTCTTGTTGATTATCATAGTTAGCTGATGAATCAGTACCCTGCATGCTGAGCACCATTTGGAGGGTGCACTGAGAGTGGCAAGGGTGCAGAATGTACTCTGGGTGGGGACTTCAATGTCCATCACCAAGAGTGTCTCGGTCGCACTGTCTGAACCTTGGTGGATCTAACTGCCAGATGAGTCTGCAGTGATTCGATGCTGAGTTCGATCTCTGGGCTAAGGATTGAACCTATAACTCTTTAACTCCGATGTGTGCCAAAATGAACCATGGCCAGCACCAGTATTGAAGGAAAGGGACTTTGTTTCTATTCATACTGTCCCAGTTATCAACAAACCTTTGAGTGGATCTCCGTCGGCAGAATGCACCAAATCATACTGATTCACAGCGACGGAGTGGTGGCTGGGGAAGGGGGGCAGTGTGATAGAGACCGGGATAGTGACTCAGGCAGACAGCAGCTCATTGTTAAGAGGACAAGGTCATGGAGTCAATGGTGTCTCCAGGACACTAGCCTGTGACTGCAAGCAGAGAGAGGGAATGTTGACTCCATGATGCCCTTGTGTGTCGCACAGGTCGTGTGAACCAGTGGTTTGTGGAGGAGGAAGGCAGCAGGGGTTTCCATTATACCAGGCACTGAGTGATGGCAAAAAAACTACCCAAGAGATCAGAATGCTTCTGCAACAAGGAGCTTCACCAGACTGAGAGCCATACTGGAAGCTGACATTGAAGAGATAAACCTATATTCTCTGGAGTTCAGAGAAATGAGAGATGATTTGAATGAAATATGCAGGATTCTGTAGGCATTTGATGGAGTAGGCACTAAGAGGCTGTTTCCCTGGCTCGGGAATCTAAAACACAGGGACACAATCTCAGGATAAAGGGCCGACCATTTAGGACTGAGATATGTAAGCATTTTTTCAATGAAAGGGTTGTGAATCTTTGGAATTCTCTACCTCAGAGGGTTGTGGATGTTCCGTCATAAAAAGATTGAGACTAATCAATTTTCTTTTATCTCTCAGGAAGTTGTGGGTATGGGGAATGGGTGGAAAAGGAGTGAACACAGCCATGATCACATTAAGTGCAGATAGTGGCTGGAGAGGCCAATGTGTGACTGTTCCAATATTGAGGAGAAAGTCAGCTAGTTTGGCCAACGTTCTCCACTGGGATGATGGGAAGGAATGCTGCTATTGACATCCATGTGAATGCATTGAATGGAAAAGATCGGGCCAGATAGGGATTAGCCTTGGGTACATTGAAGAATGGTGACTTGGAGGAGGTACTGGGGGCCATGAGGTTTTATCCTTTGGTTTCAGGAGTAGCAACGTAAGTTTGACTCACACGACTCTTCTGTAGAAGAGTCATTTGAACTCTTTAAGCTGCGCTTTGTCAGCAAACGGCATTTATTAATTAGGCAAAACTGTATTGAGAATGGCAGCTCACCAGTTGTCTTGTGGGGTGTCGCAGTGGCACAGTGGTTAGCACTGCTACCTCACAGTGCCAGGAATCCAGGTTCAATTCCGGCCTTGGGTCACTGTCTGTGCAGAGTCTGCTCGTTCTTCCTGTGTCTGTGAGGGTTTCTTCTGGGTGTTTCGGTTTCCTCTCACAGTCCAAAAGATGTGCTGGTTAGGTATTAAATTACCCCTCAGTGTACCCGAACAGGCACTGGCGTGTGGCAGCTAGGGGATTTTCACAATAATTTCAATGTAAGTTTAAGCCTACTTATGACATTAATAAATAAACTTAAAAATTTAAAGCAATTCCTACATGTCTTCAAACTGTCTTCTACCTAAGATAGGAGTCCACCCCCAGGGTAATTAACCACTCTCAGTCCCAATTGGTCCCTTAAGCCAGGTAATGTTAGCTCTGTTCCCTCTCCACAGATGCTGCCAGACCCAGACCTGTTGTGTTTATCCGGCATTTTCTGCTTTTAATGTGACTCGAGAGTCCAGTCTTTATTTTGGAATTGTCAACATCTTTGCTTGGCAGAATGAATTTGCAAACAGAACGATGCATTCAAATGCACTTTTGTTTTTTAAAGCTAAATGTACTTACATACGCTTTATATATAAAGAGGTGAAAGGTAGCAAGAATGATAGTTGGTGAGATGCTGCAATCACTTCCCCAAAGGTTCGAAATGTTGAGAAAAATCAGCAGTTTTTCTCATGAATTCACCGAGTCATAGAATTTACAGCATGGAAAGAGGCTATTTGGCCCAACTTGCCGTCTTTTTTTCTTAGCCATTAAGCTAGTCCTAAGTGCCCATATTTGATCCATATCCCTCTACATCCATCTTACCCATGTAACTGTCTAAATGCATTTTTTAAAGACAAAATTGTAACCTCCTCTATTACTACCTGTGGCAGTTTGTTCCAGACACTCACACTCTCTGAGAAAAAATTGTCCCTTCGGATCCTTTTGTATCTCTCCCCTCTCACCTTAAACCTACGCCCTCTAGTTTTAGACTTCTCTACTTTTTGGAAAAGGTGTTGACTATCTAACTGATCTATGTCTCTCATTATTTTAAAGACCTCTATAATATCACCTTTAAGTTTTCCGACACTCCAGGGAAAAGAGTCCCAGTCTATCCAGCCTCTCCTTATGATCAAACCATCAAGTCCCGGTAGCTACTGATGAACATCTCTTACCCTCTGTAGTCCGTGGTCCTGCACAGCAGTGATTGTCCCGCTCACATAATCTGCCTGAGATGTCAACACTGGGAATTAAGTACCAGAATCGGAGATGTACTTAGACAATCAGGCAATAAGAAAAATCTGTGACAGAAATCTTCAGCCAGGTACAGAAGGTCAGAATGCACCATTATTTCATTTTTAAATCAAAGTGCAAAGATGTTTTCCAATGTGGCGGGGAGGAGCACTGACTTTATTATTTTGTACCATTACGCAGAGATGCACGTGCCAAAGATAGAGGTCCAATTCAGAGCAGACAGGGGAGCGATTGTTCCACAGCAGAGAGGTAAGATCTTTGGGCTAGGAGTGTGACAATGCAGGAACATCCCTACCACAAGGCATAGGGATACTGTGACTAACATTGCTGCGCCTGATAGAGAATGCAAGGAACTCCCAAATTCACACACATTCGCGCTGCTAAAGCCTTGTGAGCAGTAAATAGACGTACAATAATTCACAATAATTGGTCTAAACAGGGGAGACATTGAGTGAGATTTTCCATCATCCCCCACCTGCCCCCCACACTCCCTGTTGACATATATTTCAGAGGTCCAGGTAGTTTGCCATTAACTGCTAGTGCGATCTTCCAATCCCACTGATCTTCTATTGAGTTTTGTACGGCTCCCCTATCTCACTTCCTGGGAATCTGCTGTGGGGCAAGGGGGAAGGTGGGGGGGTCACCTTCTGCAGGATCAGAAGATACCACCCATCCGGGCAGGGGGACACACACACACTAACACGCCCCATGCGAGAAGTGTATCGCTATCCCCAATTTCAGTGGACATTCACCTTTTTATATATATATATATATATATAAATGCTCATAAAGGCAAAATACTGGAATCTGAAACAAAGTCAGGAAGTGCTGGAAAATCTCAGCAGGTCTGGTAGCATCTGTGCAGAGAGAATAGAGTCAATGTTTCGTGGCTGGATGACCCGCTTGACTCGAAACATCGGCCCTATTCTCTCCACAGCTGCTGTCAGAGCTGCTGAGATTTTCCAGCATTCTCCATTTTTATATAAATATTCAGTCTAATGTCCTTTCTTTTGTATTCCATGTCTCAACCTAAAAAGCGTAATAAGCTGTCAGCTTTCTCACAGATTCATGAAACTCCCCCCTGCTCTCTCGGTCTCTCTGTCTCTGCACCCACCCCCCACTAAAATTATTCCACTTAGTGAATCTTGCCTCTCCTTGTTCCTTCTCCAAAATCTGGATTAAATTTGAATTGCTAGAAATCTTCTTGTTCTACCAACCAGTCTACGTCCTCCTTATATCCGCTACGATCCTCTTCAGCGTTCACCACCTTTCCAAACCATGTGAATATGCGTGCAGAAATCAGCACAGATCCCTACGCCAAATTGCACAGAACACCACTGAAAACCTCCCTCTTGCCCCAGAAGGAACTGATCAGCCAATTTTGTGTCCATGGTTCCCCTTTAATCCGGGGGTTTTCACTTTGCTAACAGTTTAATATATGGCACTTTATCAAATGCCTTTTTTTGGAGCGTCTATGTACACAACATCAACCACACTACCCTCATCAACCCTCTCCATTAATTCACCAAAGGACCGGTCAAATCTGTCAAACACAATTTATCAGAGTATACTTTTTCAAATGTCAATTAGTTCCATCCAACATAATTGTCTCGAAAAATACTCCCCTGACACAAGGTTGATCAGTCTGTGGTTGCTGGCTTTCCCCCGCTACACATTTTTAAAGAGGGATGGAACATTTTGCAATCTTTTATGGTAACAGCACCACCTCGAGGTTCCCCTCTGATTCATTCTCAATCCTGACTTGGAAACAGATCGCCGTTAGATCACTGTCACTGGGTCAAAATCCTGCAACTCCTTCCCTGACAGCGCTGTGGGTATGCCTGCACCACGTGGACTGTAGCGGTTCAAGAAGGCAGCCCACCACCACCTTCTCAAGGGCAATTAGGGACGGGCAATAAACACTTGCTCAGCTGCATGCGAGGAAAGAATGAAGAAAAAGCCTTCTGGCACCAGCTGGTGACTAAGCAGGATTCGAAGATGATGGTCAGAGTTTAAAGTTTATTTTTAATTACACAAGTAGGCTTACATTAATACTGCAATGAAGTTACTGTGAAAATCCCCTAGCCGTCACACTCTGGAGCCTGTTCGGGTACATTGAGGGATAATTTAGCATGGCATCTCACCAACATGTCTTTTGGAGCGTGGGAAGAAACCGGAGGAAATCCACACACAGACAGAGGGAGAACGTGCAAACTCCGCACAGACAGTGTCCCAAGATTGGAATGGAACCTGGGTCCTGGAGCTGTGAGACAGCAGTACTATGTCACATGCTGCCCCAATTAATTGTTAACTATCACTGACTTGCAGTTTAAAAGCAAAGTTTTAAAACAAGCATTACCTTTGGATTGTTATCAATAAACTATATGTACTATTTACCCATTTACTTGGGGACTCACTACATCCTTGTTGCTGTTCTATATTGCAAATACCTCCCACATGCCCCATCTCTCTGTTGAAATCCAATTGGTAATCATGCCTCCATTTCATTCCTGAGTGGGTGATGATCTTATAGAGTACGAGGAAGGGTTAATTATTTTTAAAGGAGCAGTACAGCCTAGTGTGTATTATTGGCTGGGCAGACAGAATGATGAGTGAGGTTGTGCCTGCCGATTGCGCGCTAAGTTACACGAACCAACTAGCAGTCTACAGCTCTTACCACTTGTTCTTTCCCATGAGCCAATCAATATGTCTGATGATTATTGGCTGGAAGTGCCACTAACCTCCGCCCCTATTGGCTAAATCTGCCGCTTGGCCCAAAATCCCCCAGCGACAGTTATCAATAGAGTCGTGCACCATTCGTTGACCTGTCAATAACAGGTCCTGGGAATAAGGAGATTTTTTAGTTCAGTGACTGCACTCTTTTACCACTGAGGGAATCCAGACCGGATCTGTACGGCAAACTTCAAATTCCAGGCCCAATCGCAAGAACTCTGCTTCAGGTTAATTCCAGCCCAACGCATCATTTTCCACTCCAAAAAACCAACTGGATATTTTGCTCAGTTGATGTACAGACTCGTTCAACCCGCGGTCCGTGGGCCAGAGGCGGCCCTCGTTCTGTCACACACCATGTGACCCTCCCGATGTCATACACCATGTGGCTCTCCCCATGTCACACACCATGTGACCCTCCCCATGTCACACACCATGTGACCCTCCCGATGTCACATATCATGTGACCCTCCCCATGTCACACACCATGTGACCCTCCCCACGTCACACATCATGTGATCCTCCCTGTGTCACTTGCCATGTAACCCTCTCAGTATCACTCTTCACATGATCCTCCTCAGTACCACTCTCCATGCGACCCTTCCCTAGTCACATCTCAGTGACTATCACTGTTTGCTGTGCTGATACATGGATTTGGGCCTGTGTCTGTGGGAGTTTGCGCATTCTCCCCGTGCTTGCGTTTCCTCCCACACCCCAAAGATGTGCTCTTAGGCTGATTGGTGTAACAAATCGTCCCAAAATTCTTTCCCCTCAATCTGGTTTCCAATGTGGATTTCCATAAGCATAGACAAGGGTCATGGGTGGAAGAGGGAACTCACACTGTTAAAATGGCGGGCTCGTAGGACTGAAGGGCCTGTTTCCCATGCTGTGTTGTTCTTTGTTCTTCCCATAGCATTCTCCATGTGACCCTCCTCGATACCACTCTCATTGTGAGCCTCCCCGGTACCACTCTCCATTTGACCCTCCCCAGTGCTGGTAAGATGAAAGAGAAGTGGGAAGATTGTATGAGGATCTGCCTCCCCAATCTCACACCATTCCTCTCCTTCAACTGCTGCTGTCAGGCAGAGAAACAGTCTCTGATTAGAGCAGCAGTGAACACTGGCGACGGTGAGCGCGCTTGGAATAAAGAGATTTCTGGAGATGGGGGAAGGGCAGTTCATTTCTTCCATTCTGACCTCAACTTCACTGTTGTTTGAAATTCATGTTTGGGGTTGCGCCTAACCTTATTTTCATGGAATTTGCTCACTGGCCCCTTTAAATGAGAAAAAAATGGGAATGTAAAAGGGCAAGACAAGATGGATATTGACTGGAGCTGCACCTTGGGCATGGGAACCAAGCCTGCAGCTTGGGACAATGGCTGAAACTCCACAAACAGGAAAATCCATACAACTGTGAGTGAACGTTTTGCACTGCTTCACCTCATCCCCTCCCCGTCCCCCTCATCCCCAGTGACAGTATCCAACTCCCTCTTGAATGTCTTCAGTTTCCTGTAGTACTCTCCACAAGATAAAGTCTTCCCTGCTGTGGAGGGGCTAACTTTGGTCTACCTGTGGAAAAAAGTTCGAAAAGCAAGAATTTGCATTTGTGTAGTACCTATCACGTCCCACGCCCCGTCCCCAGGGATAATTTGCTGCCAATTAAATTATTTTGAGGTGTAGACGCTGTTGGAATGTAGGAATCGTGGCCGCCATTATGTACACAGCAAGCTCCCACAAACAGCATTGTCATAATGACCAGATTATCTGCTTTTGAGATTCAGGTCCCTATGAGAAATGGATGTCATACAAGGAGGAGGATAGCCCTTTTCCCTCTGGACAATGCCCACTCCTTAACATCTAGTGGAGACCCAAATCCCTTTGAGGTGTACAGTCCTGAGGGAGTGCTGCACTATCAGAGGATTTTTCGTATTCATTTATGGGATGTGGTGTCGTTATTGCCCATCCTTAACTGTCCTTGAACTGAGTATCTCACTTGCCCATCAAGCACCTCACCCACTGGTGAGTGGGATATCAAGTGGGATAGCTTGATCGAGGGCCAAAGGGCCTGTACTGTGCTGTACTGTTCTATATTCTATGAACTGCTGCCTGACAATGATTGCCTCCCTGTGGTGGGTCCTGCCAACATTTCTGAAGGGTCAACACGCAGCTTGGTTTGGGGTCAGGAAGTGAAATCCATAAAGCACCATAACGAATGGTTGGAATAATCAATGAGTCAATAATTATCACAACGTGGTTGGTCATCTCAATCTGATAAATTCACACGTGAATGAGTGAAATAAGCATAAGAACATAAGAAATAGGAGCCATCCAGCCCCTCGAGCCTGCCCCGCCATTCAATAAGATCATGGCTGATCTGTGGTGGTTCAGTACCACTTTCCCACTTTCTCCCTGAAACCTTAATTCCCTTGTCAATCAAAAACCTATCCACTCTTGACTTGAACATATTCAGTGAGGAAGTCTCCACCACCTCATCAGACAGAACATTCCAAAGATTCACCACCCTTTGCGTGAAGAAACCCCTGCGCAACTCCAATCCGAATCGTGTCCCCCCCTAATCTTAAGGCTGTGCCCTCTAATCCTGCTATCTTTGCTAAGCGGGAAAAGTCTCTCAACCTCTACCCTATCCATTCCTTTCATTATCTTATACGTCTCTATAAGATCCCCTCTCAGCCTTCTAAACTCCAAAGAGTACAAACCTAGTTTATTCAGTCTCTTCTCATAATGCAACGCCCTCATTTCCGGTATCAGCCGAGTGAACCTTCTCTGCACCCCCTCCAAGGCCAATATATCCTTCCTCGAATGTGGCAACCAAAACTGCACACAGTACTCCAGCTGCGGCCTCACCAGCACCCTATACAGCTGCAACAGAACCTCCCTACTTTTATATTCTATCCCCCTCGCTATAAAGGCCAACATTGCATTCACCTTCTTAATCACCTGCTGCACCTGCAGACTGTGTTTTTGCGATTCGTGCACAAGGACCCCCAGGTCCCTCTGCACCGTCGCATGCTGCAGCTTTTCTCCATTTAAATAGTAATCCTTCCTACCGTTATTCCTACCAAAGTGGATAACCTCACATTTGCTAACATTATACTCCATCTGCCAGCTCCTCGCCCACTCACTCAACCTATCCAGATCCCTCTGCAGGCTTTCCACACCCTCCACGCAATTTGCTTTTCCACTCATCTTTGTGTCATCAGCAAGTTTCATCACCCTGCACTCAGCCCCTTCCTCCAGATCATCTATGTAAATGGTAATTAGTTGAGGCCCCAACACCGATCCCTGGGGCACTCCACTAGTCACCAACTGCCAATCAGAATAGCATCCATTAAAACATACTCTCTGTTTTCTATTAGACAACCAATCCTCTATCCAGTCTTAACACCCTACCACGACTCCCTGCACCTTAACCTTCTGCAGCAATCTTTTGTGAGGCACCTTATCAAACGCCTTTTGGAAATCCAAAAACACCACATCCACCAGTTCCCCGCTATCTACCGCACTAGTCACTTCCTCATAGAACTCCAATAAATTCATCAAGCACAACTTCCCCTTAACGAATCCGTGCTGCGTCTGCCTGATCAAACTGTTCGTAAAAAGGTGCCTCATTGTTTCTGCTTTGATGCAAGCATTTTTCTGATTACAGACGTTAAACTAACCAGTCTCTTTGGCCATCTAAGCCTGTGCCAATTATGACTAACTAAACTAAAAAAACCCTTCTGCCTTACACAGTCTGTATCTCTCTATTCCCTCCCATTCATGTACCCATCCAGGTTCCTCTTAAATGTTGATAATGTGCCTGCTTCCACCACTCCTCTGGCAGTATATTCCAGGCACCAATCACTCTCTACATGAAAAGTTTGAGGATAAGGGGATAAACCTTTTAGAACTGAGTGAAGAGAAATTTCTTCACCCAGAGGGTAGTGAATGTGTGTGACTCATGACCACAGAAAGCAGTTGAGGCCAAAACATTGTATTTAAGAAGGAGTGAGATATAGCTCTTGGGGCAAAAGGGATTAAAGGATATGGGGGGGAAAGGAGGATCAGGATATTGAATTTGATGATCAGCCATGATCATAATGAATGACAGAGCAGGCTCGATGGGCCGAATGGCCTACTCCTGCTTCTAGTTTCTGTACATCAGACAAATTACAGCTTTTTACGACAATAATAGTGGTGTAGATGTTTACACGGGTAAATGAAAGTTCTTCCTGCAAATGGAAGAGGAGAAGGAGTGAGGGGGGGAGCAAAAACTGACCCACTCGGGGGTCAGGGGAGGGAGGGGGTTGGGGGGGGGGGGGGGGGGGGAGGTGGTTGGGGGGGGGGGGGATGTGATCAGAAAACGGGAAGGCGAGAAGGAGCTTTTCAGACGATCTGAAAAAATCGCTTCTACGCAGGATGACAGAAAGGAGGAATGAATGCAAGCACAATCCCCTGGTGATTAATTCTCTCCGCTCTCCACCTATCTGAAACCTGCAAGGAGTCGCAGAGAGAGCATCAAGTGAAACTCCGGAAGCCAGAGCCTGGGGCTGCTGATTGTGAAGCAGCCATTGATCTGCTTTCTCGGGATTTCTCGCCGCCTTCGATAAGCCTGCCAGACAGCCTCTGGTTATCGAAACCCTCTCGCAAGAAAATGTGCTCCTGTCTGATTAGAGAGCTGAACTCTGTCGAGACAATAAAGAACTATTATCAGTCCCCTTAACAGGATAATCCCAGCCTCCCTATCAGCCAGCAACCATACGGCCACACAGACGAGATAGGTGTTGATGGACACATAATTTCCATTGTAATTAGGAGCAGCAATGCCTCGCTAAAACCTGCGGATGATAAGACGGGTTTTATTGTGTGTCGGAGAAAGAGAACGCTGCCTCACCAGCTCAGCCACAAACTTTCCCACTCTGATTGAAATTCCACCCCTTTCACTCTGCTTCCTGCTTGGCTCGAAAGCAAAATAACCCAGACGCTGAGAGAGGGTGAAATTCCTGGGAATGTTAGCAAAGAGCTAACATTCTCTGCAAAGAAAGGACTGAATGGTCCCATTTTACCCACTCTGTGACACACGTGGGCCACAACAGTATTAAAGAGGTGTGAGTCATTCAGCCTTAGCATCTGTCAACTGTACATGTGCAGGAACATAGGAACAGGAGGAGGCCATTCTCCCCTCAAGCCTACTTCACCATTCAAACAGATCTTGTTGAAAGAAGCGAAGGAAATTTAGCATGTCAGCTACAACACTCACCAACTTTTACAGATGCACCATAGAAAGCGTTCTTTCTGGTTGTATCACAGCTTGGTGCGACTCCTGCTCTGACCAAGATCGCAACAACTACAAAGGGTCGTGAACGAAGCCCAAAGCATCATGTAAACCAGCCTCCCATCTATTGATTCTGTCTACACTTCCCAATGCTTCAGAAAAGCAGCCAGCGTAATTAAGGATCCCACACATCCCAGACATTCTCTCTTCCACCTTCTTCTGTCAGGAAAAGGATTCAGAAATCTGAGGACACATACTAACTGACTCCAGAAGAGCTTCTTCCCTATTGCCATCAGGCTTTTGAATGAACCTATCTTATATTAAGTTGATCTTTCTCTACACTGTAGCTTATGACTGTAACACCAAATCCTGCACCCTCTCCTTTCCTTCTCTATATATAGCATGCGGACAAGAAACACTTGTTGCAAAGTTGAGTAGAAGGTAAAGAAGTTGGTTTTTGTAAAAAGAAGGTATTACATGGTCCCTTAAAAGGTGGTGATTTTTCTGTACTTAAGACTTAATAAAATAGATGCTGGTGTATGTGCAGTACACAGACTGAAACATTGTGTCAAAGGCCAAATAGGAGCATTGCCAAGCCAATGTTTTTGAATTTTAGCCAATCAGTTTAAACTAGGCACTTAGCTACCAGCAGCCTAGTAGATTTAAATTTAATATTTTGGTAACCTGGGAACCAATCCTATTGGGGGGTTGTTGGTGATATCATCAGGGAGTATAAGACCAGAGCGGGGTGCAGGGTGTGGGGGTCAGTGGTACAAACAGGAGAAGAGCACATGCCACAGCTCATAGCTTTAGAGGGGGACAGCTCTCAGCTCCAGAGGGACACAGCTCTCAGCTCCAGAGGGACACAGCAACTGCTCTCTGCCACAGCTAATAACTTTTAGCTCAAAGCCTCATCTGAATAGCACGGGTACCAAAAGAAGACAGAGGTTCCAGGCAGAAGAGAGAAGAAAGAAAAGCAGACGTTTCCGGACGAGTGATTAACTTGTGCATTGTTGACTCAACATCACGGGGTCAAAGACCCAATGAGCCAGCTGGTATGGTTATGTCCCAATCAGCCTTCTTTTTAACAGTATAAAAATTAATGAAATACACCGTCCTTCTAAATTTTCTCTGAAAACCCAAAGATACAAACATTTTCTATCTTAGAAACGTGCCAGTAATTCTGAGGCCTACATAACTGGTTTCCTGTTAGCAATTTTACATAAAGTAGCCCCATGTAAACAGTTCTGCCTTCTGGATGAAGAGGCACGAATGCGTTGTATTGGATGGATATCGGCAAAATATATTGGGCAGTGTATTTATAAAATTCAAGCCAATTGGTTAAATATTTGCCCCTCTTTAATAGCATCTGGTGTATGGTTCACCCATTGTTACCAATACCCTGCTTTGACATTTATAATGGCAACTGCATAGGTAAGTGTGTGTGGTAGTTGGACCCCTGATCAAAGAAGAAATTTATTTCCACACAGTGTGTCTGAAGTCTGAAAGGCTGCCCCATAAGGGAAAGCAGGGGATTTCTGTTCCCCGTTTTGGTTGGGATTTTCCCGCATAATTGTCCCGTCTCCCACCAATGGTATAAAGAGGATAAGCCGGGATTCCTATTTATATCTAAGTTTAAGTTAATTTATTAGTGTCACAAGTAGGCTTACGTTAACACCGCAGTGAAGTCACCAGGAAAATCTCTGAGTCGCTACACTCCAGCTCCTGCTCAAGTACACTGAGGGAGAATTTAGCTTGGCAAATGCACGTAAGCAGCACGTCTTTCAGACTGTGGGAGGAAATTGGAGCACATAGGGTGAAACCCACGCAGACACGGGGAGAAGGTGCAAACTTCACACTGACAGTGACCCAAGCCTGTAATTGAGTCAGGCAGCAGCGCTAACCACTACGCCATTGTGCTGCCCTGTAGTTTACAATGTCAGGTGTGATTGCCCTACTCCCACCCATATTAGATTGCCCTTACACCAACATGAATCATGGCAAGTCCCTCATGATGTGCACCTGATGAACAGAATACATCAGGTATGCACAGACCTCCAGAGGGAGAGTGTCATGCCCGGGCAGTGCACTGGCACTGCCTCCTGGCACTGCCAGGGGTGTTCCATGGGAGAGGTTCCAATTGAATGATGGAGCAGACTCAATAGGCTGAATGATACACTGGGGTCTTATTTCCTGCATTTGGTATTCTTGCATAGTGGAATTATTTACAGGGGCCTGAGAAAGGTCTCAGTTTCACATTCCCTCTGAAAGACAGTACTTCTGACAGAACAGCACCTTCTCAATATTGCACTGGGGCATCAGTCTGAATTAGTGCATAAACCTCTGAAGAATAACGTGTACTTTCTGACTCAGAGGGGAAAAGTTCTAACCATTCAGCCCCACTTTGACATCTTGAAATAAATTCCTAACAGTTTGAGTGGTTCAGTATCCCTTGAGTTGCTCTCCTTACAGTTTACACATTTCATTAGCCAGTTCATTGCCAGTATTCTGCCTTGCCCTCTGTGTAATGCTACAATCTTTTAATTGTGCCCTGCAGCCATCTTACTGAGTAGTGCACTGCGAAGGAATGACAATCCTTTGCTAGAGGCTTGCTGGGAGGGGAGCTCCAACATATCACGTAATAAAGTGACAGCCCCTGGGTCTGTGCCCGCGATGCCAAGTACCACAAAGCTTCTGGGTTCTCAGGGTATCTCTTACAGCGCCCAGGATATGGTCATATTACTGGGCGAACAATGCAGAGGGCCTGGACTGATCATCCAGAGAACAACAGTTCAAATCGTCTTGTGACAGTCTGAGAATACAGAAATAAAAGCCTGCTATCAGTAAAAAAAATTACCATCTCTACGAGCAAGCTGGACAAACAGTCCGCAAGGTTACAAATGACACAATGATATATGCGAGAATTAGCAGGTTGGCTCAGAGAGAGTGAGATACATCTGATCTAGATATGGTAATAATCTAGATAAGCAACTGGCTGGCAGGTAATATTTATAAATGTAGTGTTATACAATGACTGGGACTAATGCGCGTTGAGTGAGAGAGAGAGAAACAGAGAAACTTCAATGTTAAAGTGTTGGGGTCTCTAATATTTGCCAAATAGTGCTGAGAGGCTGAAAGCAGAAGCGAATAGAAGATCAGCATCTTGTGAACAACTCACTCCAAAAACTAATAGATTGTGTGTGGCTTCACATAGAGCGCATGGATTGAATTGATTTGATTTAATGTCACATGGATTGATACACGGTGAAAAGAATTGTTTCTTGCGTGCTATATAGACAAAGCATACCGTTCATAGAGAAGGAAAGGAGAGAATGCAGAACGTAGTGTTACAGTCATGGCTCGGGTGTAGAGAAAGATCAACTTAATGCAAGATAAGTCCGTTCAAATGTCTGATGGTAGCAGGGAAGAAGCTGCTCTTGAGTCGGTTGGTACGTGCTCTCAGACGTTTGCATCTTTTTCCCGACAAAAGAAGGTGAAAGAAAGTACTGCGTGTACATTTGAGCAGTGTGAATAATTTTAGACCCCTCTCGTGCTGAATATATAAATACCTCTGTAAAGGAGAGCCATTAGGTTAAAACCTAATTTAAAAGCCTATAGTTACCACTCTAAGAGGTACATTTATTATACTTCAGAAAAGCAAATGCTTGGGGAGATCTGATTGATGTGTAGTTTTTAAAATAATGAAGGGGCTAAGAGAGACTCGAAAGACATTCTATTCTGCCTCTCACACAACTGAACAGCATTGTGTGTGAATTTCCTTGCCACTGCGATGCCAGATACATCCCAAATATTGGCTGATTCAATAACACAAATGTTCCTTTGGTTGTTTGTAATAGGCCACACTCAACCAGTCTAGCTTGCAAAACCCAAAGCCAAACAGCAATTCTGCAATTGGGCAGCACTTGTTGAACAATGCTGAGTGTGCTAATAGCTACACCAACAAACAAGACAGTCCATTGTGCGTGTAATGTGGCTCATTCGTGCTTGCTAGAAGTGACACACATTCATAGACGGGGACCTGCTCTCTGCAAGCAAAAGGAAGATGCCAAAGCTTTGCATATTTTTGAATAATGTGGGAGTTTGGGGAGCCTATACTTCCTCAACGCCTTATTCATGGCAATGCCTCAGCCACCAGCGTTGACTTGCCAACCAACCAACATTTTTTTCTCCCGCAGTACAGTGTGCAAATTACACTGAGCGAAGCTTGGGAAGTTGAGGCCAAGTGTGGGAGTTTCGGGAAATGGAGGGAGAAGGTATTGCTGTGTCTTGTTTTCCTAACTGCTTCCACAGGGTCAGAAGGCAGGAGCAGATCAAGGGCAGAGAGCTGGGAGATAAGCCATAGCAATCCTACAACATTCGCACCCACAGGGAAGTGACCTGTATTGAGATATAAGGCTACGTCGGAAAAACTACAGAGCGAAAAGTAAAGATCGGTAGTAAAATTAAGAACAAAATGAAAATCTAGTTAAACAAAATAGGGATGCAGGGCAAGACGATATATTGTAGCTGCAGGATAGAAACATAAAAATTAGAAGCAGAAGTAGGCTATTTGGCCCTTTGAGCCTTTCATTTTGATTAAATTCAATAACCTGGTTGCTCCTTCCCGCCATATGCCTTGATCCCTTTAGCTCCAGAGCTATATCTAATTCCTGCTTAAAATCAGAAATATTTTGGCTTCGGTTAGCATGTTGGGAGTTGGTGGATCCCAACTGTGGTTCATAATGACCACGTCTGTAGCAAATGGTGGTTGCTCGAAGAACTTTGGCTCAGAATTGACGAGCTGGAGTCTCAGCTCCAGACAGTGCAACACGTAAGGGGACGGGGAGAGTTACTTGGACACCAGGGAGGCAATCACACCCCTTAGATTAACTACATCAAATTCTATCAGCGGCCAGGGACAGGAGGGTGTGACGAGCAGTGAGGCAGGTATAGGGACCCAAGAGATAGCACTGCTGGTGCTTCAGCCTCTGCCCTAGTCCAACATGTTTGAGATTCGTGCTCCCTGTGTGGACGAGAGCAGGGAATGTAGGGCAAACTGACCATAGCACTGTGGTTCAGGGATCCATTCAAGTAAGGGGAGAAAAGAGAAATACAGTGGTAATCAGAGGTAAGACAGTTAGGGGCACAGATACTGTTCTCTGTGATCAGGATCGAGAGTGCCGTATTGATTGATGGGGTGACAGGATGCAGGGTATCTCTCCAAAGCTGCAGAGGAATTGGAGCGGGAGGGGAAATTTGCAGTTGTTGCAGTCCCCGTGGGTATCAGTAGCATCAGTAAAATGAATAAAGAGGTTCTGTGGAGGGTATGTGAGCAGCTAGGGGCTGAATTAAAAAGTAGAACCAAAACGGTAATATCCCTAGATTTTGACTGGAGTCACGAGCTAATTGTCACAGGGTCAATCTGATTAAAAACGCAAATGCGTGGCTCAGAGGTTATTGTGGAAGAAATGAGTTCAAATTCCCGGGACATTGGCACCAGTACTGGGGAAAGAGGGAGATATTCTGAAGGGACAACCTTTACCTGAATCATGCTGGGACCAGCGTCCTGGCCAATTAACTAACTCAGGCTGTAGAGAGGGCTTCAAACTAAATGGTGAGAGAATTCCTACAGTATAGAAGGAGGCCATTTAGCCCATCGAATCTGCACCAACTCTCCGATAGAGCATCAGACCCAGGCCCTTTTCCCGCAAGCCCACATATTTACCTCACTAATCATCCTAATCAGACTCTAGGACGATAGCTTCGGTGGGGGGGGGACCCCAAGGGAAATTGGAGGATTAGAGCAGAAGATATTACCACGCCTTTTAAGAGCTTTTATGCTGAATTTAAGAGCTTTGTGTGAATTAAGGCAAGCTGAGCATGCTTGAGCATTTATGGAACATTTCTTCTCTTGAGCTCCCTTCTGTCTCGGAGGATCTTTGTAAGCTCCAATCTCTGGGGAGGAGGTGGTCTCGGCCATAAATGAACTTTATCCTGATAAAGCACCTGTGCTCGATGGTTTGGGACGTGAATTCTATAAGGAATTCAAAGACTTGTTGTTAGAGCCAATAATTGGAATGAACAATCATTCATTTGGCATTGGGTTGCTGCCACAATCGCTCCAGGAAGCGAATACTTCCTTAATCCTGAAACTGCCAAGAATTCTCAGCACTGAACTTCCTGCAGACACATTTCTTTATTGAGTTGAAATTATTGTCTAAAGTTCTGGCGATGCAGTTGGAGAAAATCCCCGCTGCGATTATCCAGGCTGATCAGACTGAATGTTTAAAAGGTTGGAACTCGTGCAATAATGTCAGGAGGTTGCAGACGATTATCCAAGTCTTCTAACAGCGTGCTTTTGTGGCTTGCAATCTCCCTAGTTGCTTAAAATCCTTGGTAATGTAGGATGGAATTATTTGTTTGATATGTTGTGTAAGTTTGGACTAGGAGGGGACTTTGTGAAGCGGATTCAGGTTCTCTATAAGGACCCAATGGCTGCAGTCCTTGCAAATGGTTATCGGGCTGAGAATTTGGCCTCCAGAGATGGGTAAGTGAGTAATGTCCCATCTCCCCTTTTGTTTGCTTTAGCTATTGAACATTTGTCTGAGACCATTAGATGTGACCCCCCCCCCAAGATTTAATGGGTTGTCCAGTCAAAATAGGCAACACAAAACTTCGCTTTATGCAGATAATGTGTTACTGCTTGTCTCTGAGCCGAGTGCCTCGGTTCCTGCTATTACTGGGGCGCTGGTTATTCTTTTGTCAGGTCGTAAATTAACTTCACAAGATTGGAGACTTTATCCCTGGGCAGGTTAAGGTGTGGACCCCCTCCTTCTTGTTTTCCCTTTCGATGGTTTTTGTTGGGTTTACTTATCTGGGTACTCATATTACCTCTGGTTTCCAGCAGGGGGCAGAACTGTGGCACCGTCGTTAGCACTGCTGCCTCACGGCGCCCGGGGCCCGGATTCAATTCCCGGCTTGGGTCACTGTGTGGAGTTTGCACGTTCTCCCTGTGTCTGCGTGGGTTTCCTCTGGGTGCTCCAATTCCCTCCTACAGTCCAAAATAAATGCTAGTTAGGTGCACTGGCCATGCTAAATTCTCACTCAGTGTACCTGAATAGATAGTGGAGTGTAGCAACTAGGGGATTTTCACAGTAAGTTCATTATGGTGTTAATGTAAAATTACTTGTGACAATGATAAATATAACTTTAAACTCAAACATTTCTCCATTAAAGGTCTTTATTAAGGGGGATTTACATCGTTGGTCATCTTTACTGATTTTCTGGTTGGATAGAGCTGCCTTAAGATGAATGTATTGCTTAGGCTACTTTATCCCCCGCAAATGCTACCTATTCTGTTGTCTATTACGATCATTAGGAAATGTATGTGTTGTTCAGTTCTTTTTTTTGGAATAAGGAGAAGCCTTGTTTAAATTTAGTTAAGTTGCAGTTACCTGGTTCCAAGGGCAGACAAGGCTGGACAGGATGCCAAGTATTAAGATATAGCAATGAGCTTCCCAGCTCAAATTGACTGGGTTAGGGGAGACCCCTCTCCATATCATCACTTGATGTTGAAACTGATCAGTCCTTGTACTCCTTGCAGTCGCTTATATTTCTTTGGGATCCTAAGGTGGGTGTTAAAGAATTGTGAACGGAATGTATACTGATGGAATTTTTGATCGTTTACTTTGAGCTAAATCAGATGCATTTCATAATGGGACGGCACAGTGGCACTGCTGCCTCACAGAGGCAGAGACTCAGGTTCAATCCCCAGCTCAGTGGGAGTCTATGATCCTATGAAGTTTGGGACACTATCATAAAATCCCTACAGTGCACAAGAAGCCATTCAGCCCACCAAGTCTATACTGACTCTCTAACAGAGAACCTTATCCAGGTCTTCTCCCCCACCCTATCCCTATATCCTCACACATTTACCTTGGCTAATGCACCTAGCTTACACATCTTTGGACTTATCTTAAAGCTATGAGCTCCACAATATCTAGCTTACTCTCCAATATTTTCTATAAGTTCAGTGGCTCTGTCACCATTATCCTGTGAGCTTGGTTATGCATCACTGAGCCAATTTGCCTGCATTCTGTTATCTTGATATCCTTCTACATATCCTTTGTTACTTGTATGGTGAGAGGTGCTGGAGGTAATGAAGAATCCAAACTAACTGCTGGTCATTTCTTCCTTTCTCTCTTCCTATCTGTATTTGTTTGAAAATGATCCTGCTTTTTTAGACCAATCTTCAGGAGGTTGGTGTATTTTTGAATAAAATCATAAATCTTCAATAAAAATACATTAAAAAATGAGAACTGGACTAATGCTCTGGAGACACTCTGAAGTTCAAACCTAACCACAGCGACTGATGGAATCCGAATTGAATTAGTGAAACCCGGCAGTATCAGTAATGGCGATCATGAAAGTGTCATATTCTTGTTAAAAACCCATCTGGTTCACTAACTCCCTTTAGGGAAGGAAATCTGCCATCCTTACCTGGTCTGGCCTACAAGTGACTCCAGACCCACAACAATGGGTTGATCCTAAACTGCCCTCTGAAACAGCCGGGCAAGCCACTTGGAGCAATTTGGGATGGGCAATAAGTGCTGGCCTTGACAGTAATACCCGTGTCCCACGAAAGGATAAATCAGGAATCAAACCAGGTCAATGCTTCATAGTCTAAAACACATTGTCAGGTTCATGAGTGAATCAACCATCCAGCTGACAGGTCAATACATTATTCACAAACCGATAATTGGATCATAGGCCAGTGAAATCATTAAACAGACTGATTATCAATCACTGAAATCATTGATTAGTCAGTTTACAGATCACTGAAATTATCTGATCAGTGAAATCAGTCTGATTAATGAGTTCACTGATTTATATAACCTGACTGATTAATAATCTCACTCATCAATAATCAAACCAAATAAGGATTTCACTGACTGATAATCAAAATGATTAACAATTTCACAGATCAATAATCAGATTGTTTAATGATTTCACTGTCTGTTAATCAAATTGAAAGGAATTCAACAGATCAGTAATCAGATTGTGTAACAATATCACTACTGATAATTAACTTACTATTAATTAGATAGATTAACGATTTAACTGACCGAAAAAACATTAATGATTTAACAGACCAACAATTAAACTTAGCAAGGATTTCTCATGATCATTAATCACACTAATTTACAATTCCACTGACCAGTAATCAGGCTGATTAATGATTTCACTGACCAATAATCAGATTCCTAACAAATTCATTGAATTATAATCAGGCTGATAACCAAATTGCATGACTTATCATCAGAATACTTAACAATTTTACTGATGGATAATTAGACAGTTTAATTATTTTACTGACTAATAATTAAACTATTTACTGATATCACTTACCAAAAATTCACAATCCAGTAATCACACTGTTTAATTATTTCACTGACCTTCAATCAGACAGATTAATGATTTAACTGACTGGTAATTCAAGTGTTTAATGATTGCATTAATATTAACCAGACTATTTAATGGCTTTACTGAGCTGTAATCAGAATGATTACTGATTTCACTGATTAATAATGAGACTAATTGAGGATTTCACGTGACTGTTAATCAGCGATCAATAATCAGACAGTGTAATGATTTCAATGCAAACGGGGTGCAATCAGTGGGGTGTGGGATCCGATGACTGTGGGACAGATGGGGTGTGATAGACTGACATAGAAGACGATTGGCATGGGAGGGGAGAGGTTCTGATGTACGTGTGGTGGGTGGAGGAGTGAACAGGACATCTCCCATTACACTGGGAGATGAGATACCTGAGTGACGGCACCCATCAAACTCAGGCTGCACAACCCCTGCACCCCTGCTGGCGAGAATCACATCCTGGACTTGTTTTTGTACAAAGTGCCATAAGATTGCATTTTCAAACTTGCCGAAAAACAGGTCTGAAATTCTCCTGTTTTCTTACTCATTAGGCACTTATAAATGTTTTGTTGTATTGTGCCCGGAATCAGATGGATTAACCATTTCATTGACTGATAATAAGACTCATTAACAATCTCACTGGCCAAAAATGAACTTACTAACTGAACAAAAATTGAAAGGTATCAACCACATTAACAACGTAACTAACCAAAAATTCACTGTCTGATGACCACACTGATTTATGTTTTTGCTGACCTATAGTTAGATGCATTAATGATTTAACTGAGCAAAAATCAGACTGCTTAATAATTTCACTGAGAATCAGACTTGTTAACAAATTCACTGACAGATAACCACACTCGTTAATAATTTCACTGATGATCAGACAGATTAATGATTTCACCAACAGATAATTGACTAGCTAATAGTCAACCTCATTAACAACTTAACTAACCAAAAATACACTGACCAATAATCAGACAGATTTATGACTTCACTAACCTACATTACGCGTATTAATGATTTAACTGACCGATAATCAGACTGATTAATGACTTCACTGATTGATAATCTGACGGATTAAAGGTTTCACTGTGCTGTAATCAGACTCATTAACATTGACCGAGAAACAGAAAGATGAACAATTTCAGACTGATTAACGATTTAAATGAGTGATAATGCTACTGTTTAATAATCTCACAGACACATACTACCACTGATTAACAATCTTATTAACCAATAATCAGACTGATTAATGACTTCACTGAATAGAATCAGGTGGATTAACAATTTCAATGCTTCAGTATAACCAAACTGATCATTGAATTCACTGTCTGATAACCAAACTGATTAGTGACTTCAGTGACTGATAATCAGAATGGTTAACTATTTTACTGATCAATAACCTAACAGATTAATGATTTCACTGAATTATAATTAGAATATGTAACAGTTTTTCTGATAGATAATCAGACTGAGTAATGGTTTGACTCACTGATTATCAAGCTGGTTAGCGATTTCACTGACCAATAATTCACTGACCCCCGATAATTTGTTTGATTAATGATTTCACTGACCTACAATTAGATGCATTAAAGATTTAACTGACCATTACTCTGACAGGTGAATAATTTCACTGAGAATCAGACTTCTTCATGATTTCACTAACTAATAACCATACTTATTAAAGATTACACATGACTTATAGTCAGACTGATCAACAATTTCACTGACTGACCATTAACGATTCAGCTGATTAATAACTAGACTGAAACATAAGATGCATTAATGATTTCACTGACCAGTAATCCACTGATTAAAATTTCACTGACCAATAATTTACTGAATAACAAATTCACTGACCAATAATCAGATTTTACTGACTGATACTTAGCCTGATTCATGTCTTCACTCATTGATAATCAGACTGTTTAAACATTTCACTGATCAATAGTCTGTTGATTAACTATTTCACTAACCAATAACCAGAATTAATGATTAACTGGTTTCACTAGTGAATAATCAAAGTGAACAATGATTTTAAAGATTGATAACCAGACTGATTAATGATTACATTGAGTTATAATCAGACTGATAACATTTTGAAGACTGATAATCATCTGATTAAAGATTATCAATAATTAGACAGAGTTATGATTTTACAGGCTGATAATCAGTCAGTTTAATGATCTGATTACTAGTTAATTAAACCTATTACCAATTTCACACGACTGATAATCATGCTGATTAATGATTTCATCGTCCGATAATCACACTGATTAATGATTTCATTGTCCGATAATCACGTTGATCAGTGATTTCACTGTCTGATAATCAGATTTACATGTGATTTCCTTGAAAAATAATCAAATCCTTTTTACTGACTAGAGATCATTCTATTTAAGAGATATGTCAATTGACAGATATTTAGACCAATGTACCATTCAGCTGGCCGGTGAATAATTCCATTGACCAATCACCAATCCCAGTGTTGAATGATTATACTCAGAAAATCAGGTTAACAAATGGTTTTGCTGAATAATCAATAATCAATGATCAAGTTAACAATCTGGTGATTGGTTGATGGTTCTATTATCCAATAACAGATAATTCTACTGATTAATAATTAGATCTATATTTCCATATATTTTGTTTGAGTACAGAAGTAGTGGGAACTTGTTTCAATTACATAGGAGATTGGTTAGACTGCACCTGGAGAACTGTATGCAGTTTTAATCCCCTCATCTCAGAAAGGACATTATTACCATAGAGGGAGTGCACTGAAGGCTTACCAGGCTTGTTCTAGGATGGTGGGATTGTCATATGAAGAAAGATTGGGTAAACTGGCCCTGTATTCACCAAAGTATCAAAGAATGGGAGGTGATATCATTGAAACCTACAACATACTTAAAGGATATGAGTAGATGTAGGTAAGATGTTTCTCTTGGCTGGATGCAATGTCAAAATAAAGGGGATGCCACTTAGGACTGAGATGAAGAGAAATTTCTTTACGCAGAGGGTTGTGAATTTTTTGGAATTTTCTATTCCAAAGAAGCTCAGTCATTGAATGTGTTTAAAGCAGAGTTTGATAGATTTCTGATTAATAATAATGTAAAAGATTCTGGGGATAGTGTGGGGTACAGACATTGAAATGTCTGATCGTGACCATATTGAGTGGAGGTACAGGCTTGACGGGCTGAATGGCCTCATCCTGTTTCTATGTTCCTCTGAGTGTTTTATGGTGTGTTACAGTTGATTTGATTTCATATGATTTGATTTATTATTGTCACATGCACTAACGTACAGTGAAAAGTATTGTTTCTTGTACAGTATACAGAGAGAGCATAGCATTCATTGAGAAGGAAAGGAGAGGGTGCAGAATGTACTGTTACAGAAATAACTAGGATGTAGAGAGAGATCAACTTAGTGCGGGGTAGGTCCATTTCAAAGTCTGGCAGCAGGGAAGAAGCTGTTCTTAAGTGATTCATGGAGTCCAAGTTGCTGTGGCAATATATACTTTTAAATGCATGTTGTCATCAGTAGTTATGGATAGTGAAGGTAGAGGCTCCATTTTTAATCCCCTCAACAAGACCAGGAATCACTCCACACCTTCCTTGGCATCAAGTCCTTGGGTGGGAATCGAACCCAGAGCTTCTGGTTTAGAGGCAGGGATGCCATAGACCTCCTACAAATGGCTGGTACCAACAATATACAAACTGCTGGATGGTATCCTGATCAATAAGCAGATTGATTCTATCAATCATCAATCAGCTCAGTTGCTGAATGAGCAATTCAATTGTACAGAGCAATAATCAAGCTGCTGAATGGTATCTTCGATCAATAATCAGATTATATTGACCAATAATTATTACCAGTGCCTGCTTCAGCTGACCAGACTGATTAATATTCCCAATAAACAATAACTGATGATTGAATGATACCATTGCCCAATAACCAGATCAATTCTATTGATTAATAATCAGATTCTTGAATGATTTCATTGTCCAATTAATAAACCCTTGAATGCTATTACTGACCAATAACCAGACTGATGCATTCATAGAATCATAGAATCCTGACCATGCAGAAGGAGGCCATTTGGCCCATTAAGCTTGCACCGATCACAGTCGAGAACAATATTTCAACCGAGAAATAGTCGGAATCTTGAATGATTCAATCGCCTTACAATGGGACAATGGTGGATTCGATTGATCAGTGAGGAGAGAGAGAAACTATACCACTGACCAGTAATCTGGTTGGCCAATGGTTCAGTTGCCCAGTAGTGTAGAATCATAGAATCCCTACAGTGAGAAGGAGGCCTTTTGGCCCATGAGCCTGCCCAACTACAATTCCACCTAGGCCCTATCCCTACAATCCCATTTATCTATTCTGCAAATCCCCCTGACAAAAAGGGGCAATTTAACATGGCCAATCCACCAACCTGCACATCTTTGGATTGTAGGAGGAAACCGAAGCACCTGGAGGAAACCCACGCAGACACGGGGAGAATGTGACAGTGATCCAAGCCGGGAATCGAACCTGGATGCCTAGCGTTGTGATGCAGCAGTGCTAATCACTGTGCTACCAAGTCACCAATCAGTGAATGGTTCTAGTAATGATGCACACTACAGATTTCATCAGGAACACAAATGACACTTATTAATAAGGAAAAACTGTACAAAGGCTGGTACCCTCACCAGGTGCCCCAGTCCCTCTGTTTCTTCTACATGTCTTCAAATTGGCTTCGACCTGACACAGGACTCCAGCCCCTGGGGTAATTACCCACTCTTAGTCCCAATTGGTTCCCCTAAGCCAGGTAACCCTGAACCCTGAAGGATCAATCACCACAATTCTACTGACCAATACTCGGGTCAATTAATTACTCAGCGAACGATAACTAGCTCAGTGAATCACTCTACTGACAAACAATCAGATTGATTCAAGATTTAACACAGAAGGAATCAATCGATTAAATGTTTTAACTGCTGAATAATCGGATTGTGAGTTGCAATTTTGACCAGTGACCAAACTGATCAATAATACTGCTGAACAGCATCCTGATTGGTGAATAATACTCTCAATCAATTCTGACCACATTGGTTAATGATTCTACAGACCTGTCCAATTTAATCAAATATTATATTAACCAATCATCAGAACTATGCGCAATTTTATTGATCAATAATCAAACCAATGAATGACTCAACTGTCCAATAATCAGGGCGCTTCTAATGAACATGAATCTGATTAATTTATGGGTGGATGCCTCCTGTCCATGGCAGGGTTAGGAGTAGGAATAGGGAATGTTTCCCACTGCAGAAGCCCCTGTCCCTGCAGCTGGCTGTAACACACTTTGTGTTATTAAGTGCCCAACTTCCATGGTATAGCAGGCTTGGCGATGCGTGTCCCGCCTTCATACACACTTACCTGAAGACACCTCATATCACTGACCCACCATTCAGCAAAGATAAAGAACCTCCTCAAGAAAGAAGATGGATTTCCTGGGACACTCTGAGGTTGGAGGATCAACTTCCTCTTCAAAGACTGAAGCGGGAAGATCCGCCTGATAGATGCTGCTCCCTCCCAGTGCTGCAACGTTCCAAAGTCCAAGATCGCTGACAGCCTCCATCCTGAACTCCAAAGGTAGCTCCAGGCCTTCTTTAGGTAATTCCTGACATCGGCATGCCATGATGATCCAGAGGTGTTTTCCCATAGATGTCTGGGACGATTGGACAATGTGGGAAAGAGATCAGGCCAGCATCTGGGTTCACACTGAACTCCAGCGGGATTTCTGATCGACCAGAGCAAGGATCATCGGAAAATCCTGTTGTAATATCTCCATGGTGTAAGACTGATTCTTGGACCTCTTGCTGAATTCTCCCTTATCTGCTCACCAACAAACCAGGAGGGAGGTGGGGGGGGGGGGGGGGGGCAGTGATTCTACCCAGTGCTTCTACTGACCATTCATCACTCCAAAGTCTAATACCATTGGTCACTTCGGAGTGATCACGTGCGTGCAATTGGGATGTGGCCTCACCCATCACCTCAGCTTGAGGTGAGACAGTCCATGGCACCATTTGGAGGAAGAGCAGGGGAATTATCTCAAGAATCCTGGCTAATATTTAATCATTGTTTCCTGATTTTCCACAGACCTCACCCATATCTGCCATATCCCCCTTGCCCCCGATCTCCTTGGAGAATCTCAATGGCCAATAATCAAATAAGTACACTATTTTCCTGAACAATAATCATATTTCATTGGACAACAAGTAGATCAATGATTTATTCCGGTTCTAATTCTGCTAACCAGATCAATGAATGATTCTATGGAACAATATAAGGTCAATTAATGAAGGATCATTCAGACTCAAAACATTGGCTCTATTCTCTCTCTCCACAGATGCTGTCAGACCTGCTGAGATTTTCCAGCATTTTACGTTTTTGTTTCAAGTTCCTGAATCCGTAGCATTGATAAAAGCAAAATGCTACGGATGCAGGAACTTGAAACAAAAACACAAAATGCTGGAAAATCTCAGCAGGTCTGACAACATCTGTGGAGAGAGACAATAGAGCCAATGTTTTGACCAACAAATAACTGAGCAATAATCAGACTGATGACCGACTCTACTGACCAATAATTAAGGGCATCAATGATTCAGATAATCAACTCATTGAATGAATCCACTCACTAATTCTCAGGTTGATGAACTGGTCAGTTCTCACTGATTCTACTGGCAGGCAACCAGGTCAATGATGATTTTCTTATCCAATGGAATGATCAATAACCAAACTGCAGGACGATACCACTGACCAATGGTTAACATAGTCAATAATTCAAGTAGTCAATAATCAGATTGGTTAGAAGTTCTACTGAATAACTACCCACCAACTTCACCCACTCACTTGGCAAGAATCAAATCAATGAATAATTCAATAATCACACCAATGAATTACTGCTGCAGCCAATATACAGGGGGTGATATTGAGCCGTGTTAGACATCAGTGTAAACAGTGACAGAGTCAGAAAACAAGATCCTTGCCAGTAAGATCTCATTTCCCAATTTTCCACAGACCTCACTCATGATGCAACAGAGTTCTAGCCCAAAAAGGGCGAAAGCTGCATTTCAATAAAGGTAAATGTTATTATTGGAGCTTCCTGCAATATGTTCCTCCTTCCCCATCTCACGGAATATTCAAACCTCGGCGATATGGTGTCACCTCGACGAGGTTTATAACAGGGGCACAGAGATAAGTATAACGCTCCCAGGGAATAAGGGCATGTTCTGGCACTGCCTTCTGGCACTTTTCCCAAGAGTGCCAACCTGGCACTGCTAACCCGGCAGTGTCAGAGTACCAGCACTAAGGATTATATGAGGTGGGGGGAGCACCACATATATATATACATATATATAAGGCAGGGGGGTAGGCCAGATGCCTGCGTGGTATGTGGGAGTGGGAGTTCATCATGATACTTGTGGTGGGGGTAGAGGTAGTTAAATGCAGATGGGGACTTACTTTAAAGATGGAGCCCCGGTCTCTGTGCAGCTGGCACTGCCTGCTTGTCAGGCCCCATCCCACCACCAGTGATATTGTGGGTAAACTATGCCCCAGCTTTATTTTGCACAAGGCGCACTCACATCTGGAGAGAAAACTCAGCAGGGCAGCTGCAGAGCTACACACCAGTTTTCTCACATCAGCCAATACTCTGTGCACAGATCCTGCCCATCAGCAGAGTGGGCAGCACGGTGGAACAGTGGTTAGCACTGCTGCCTAACAATGCCAGGCATCCAGGTTCAATTCCGACCTCGGATCACTATCTGTGCATGTTTGCATGTTCTCCCTGTGCCTCCATGGGTGCTTTCCTTCCCCACTCCAAAGATGTGAGGGTTAGGCTGATTGGTAAATTGCCTCTTAGTGTCAGGGGATCAGCAGGGTAAGTGTGGGGATAGGGCCTGGGTGGGATTGTTGTTACTGTGGGCTTGATGGGCTGAATGGCCTCCTTCTGCACTATGATTCAATGATAAATAGACTGAGGAATGATTTCATTGATCAGTAATGAGGCAGATGAATATTACTACTGGTCAATAAATGGTTTGACAAATGATTCACGTAATCAATTATCTTTCTGAGTGATATTAATGATAAGGAATTATCAGATCTTCTATGAATCTACTGACCAACACACAGATCAATGATTACTTCTATTCAGCAATAAAATTGATAACATTTTTCTATTGACCAATAATAAGGCTGATGACGCCCCCACCCCCCGCCCAACCTCCATGCTGAGAATATAGTTAAGAAAGCCAATCAAGGCCTTTACTTTCTCAGAAGACTAAGGAAATTTGGTATGTCCACTACAACGTTCTCCAATTTCTACACATGCACCATAGAAAACATCCTTCCTGATTGTGTCACATCTTGGTATGGCAAGGTCATGAACGTAGCCCAGTCCATCACGCAAAACCAGGCCCCATCCATTGACTTTGTCCACACCTCCTGCTGCCTCGGAAAAGCAGCCAGCATAATCAAGGACCCCACGGAACCCGGATTTACTGTCTTCCACCTTCTTCCATCAGGGGAAAAGATACCAAAGTCTGAGATAACATACCAACCGACTCAAGAACAGCTTCTTCCTCACTGCCGTCAGACTTTTGAGTGGATCTACCTCTACAGCCTAGCTATGGCTGTAACACTACATTCTGCACTCTCTCCTTTCCTTCTCTATGAATGGTATGCTTTGTACACAAGAAACAACGCTTTTCACAGTATACTAACGCAGGTGACAATAATAAACTGAATCAAAATTTAATCGAAGACTGATGGTGCTGAGGATCTATAACCAGCCTAGTCAGTGAGTCTATTGAGCAATACAGTGGATCAATGACTGATCAATATTAATAGGGATGAATGGTTCTGCTAAGCAAGAATCTGGCTGAGTGATATTTTCGAGTGCCTGTCAGTCTGCAACTTTCTCTCAGCCAGGGTAACTAACGTGTAACCGAGCTCGTAATCGATTCGAGTTGCTGCTCCTGCAACCTCTTAAAGGGACAGGCCCCTTCTGGTGCTCAGGATCGACAGCATGCTGTGGAGCCTTGGCCTCGGGAGGTCAATAAGTATCTTAACGGCTGCAAACAGTTCAGTCCTGAACTGTGTTGATGAGAACGTTAATTCTGGTGTGGGGGGGTGGGGGGGGGGGGGTTTAAACAGAACTCGACGGGCCCGACTGTTCACAAACGCTGTGTTTCTGACAGCTGGGAGTGTTTCAGAACAGGTATAATTATGGAACACTGCAGCACAGTGAGTGCTCAGTATCCAGAGGGTTAGTGCACAGTGTGTGTCCCTTTCCTCGGTCTGTGTGGGATTATTATTCTGTTAATTAGACAGAGTTGACATGTGTCAGAACTCCTAATTACAGCATTGGGCTAAATGCTCTTCCTCTGACATCAGCTTCCCAAGCTGCTCTCTGCCACTGTATCTTTCTCTGAGCAGAGGAGGGTGGTGGTGGGGGGGGGGGGGGGGGAGAGAACCGGCAAGTTACTTTGCCCTTTCAATCCCAGCCAAAATGGATCGCTCGCCTTGGCAAGCTGGGGACGGCCTCGCCCAGGGACGGCAGAACACGGGACCTGGGTTGCAGTGTTCAAAGCCCCCCCTTAAAGGGACACACACACAGTCTTTATGTAAAATGAGCAAAATCAAATTTCAGTAAGTAACAAGTGTTCCCTGTCGTTGCCCTAACGACTTAGTGAACCAAGGTACCATCCGAGGGCAAATTACGCCCCTGCGGTTAGCACTGCTGCCTCACAGTGCCAGGGATCCGAGTTCGATTCTGACCTCGGGCGACTGTCTGTGTTGAATTTGCAAATTCCCTCCGTGGATTTCCTCCAGATGTTCCTGTTTCTGCCCACTTTCCATAAATGTGTACATTTGGTGAAGTAGCCATGATAAATGTGCGGGGTAACGGGGAGAGGATAGGGGGAAAGGGCCTGGTAAGATACTCTTTAGAGACAGAGGGTCAGCGCCGAGTGGCCTCTATAGAGATTCTAATTAGAAAAAAATATTCTGTGTGAAACGAATTTCTTTTTGATGTTTGGCCTTCCGAAATAGTCAGAGATGACGGACAATTCCCATAAATGTTGTTTTATTTTATTATGTGTTTACAGGATTTGGGATTTGCGAGCTAGGCCAGCAGTTATACCCTTGAGAAGGTGGTGGTGAATCGCCTTCTTGGACTGCTGAGGTGTAGGTGCACCCACAGCGCTGTTAGGGAGGGAGTTCCAGGATTTTGACCCAGCGACAGTGAAGGAACGGAGATGTATTTCCAAGTCAGGGTGGTGAGTGACTTGAAGGATGTGGCACTTGTCCCTTTAACATAGCATAACAAAGTAAGGATGATCTATCTTGGGGGGGGTGACATTCTCTTTTCTGCCCACTAAGGGAATCAAAGCAGGCAAAGGATGGACCACAGGGAGGTCCGTTGATCTCGGGCAAGATTTTCTGGTTTCGGGACAAATGCAGCCAGAGTTTGGAAAGGTGCTGAAAGCAGGGACATTCTTTGGGAGTTAAAAACAGCCTTGCAGCTGCTATATAAACACTTAGTAATTCACACCTTTTGTGTTCACTAATAGAATCTGCGGAAGGGTATCTTCACAGAGGAGAACTCGCAGCTGGTGGCGTTCTCAATGCGTCTGCCATCCCCTGTCCTTCTGGCGATAGGGGTCACGGCTTTGGAAGATGCCGCCCATCAGTGCAGCGCTCCCTTAGTATCTGGCGGAGGGTGGCGTCAGCTGGGATTGTGTCGAGAAGCGGGACTCAGATACCAGCTCATGGGGCAGGGGTGGGGAGCTGGACGCCCTCCACTAACTGAGTGCCAGCAGTTTCCATGTCTCGGTCAGGGTGGAGAGGCAGCCAAGTGTGGGTATGGGTGAACCACGGGGCATCCGGCACCCCGCTGATGTTGTGCCTGAGTTTGCCGTTCTCTGTGTGTGATGGTATGCGAGGTCACGCCAGGCTGCCCGTCTCGATGACTCACACACGGAGAGCAGGGCTGGACAAGGGCTGATCGAGCGTGACCTGCACGCTTGGAGAATGGTTGATGAGAGGCTGGGCAGGCTGCCAAGGCAGTGAGTTAAAGCGCAGTCTCACAGATAAGGCACAGGTAGGCTTCTGAAGCCAGGTGACCATTGGACCATTCTCGGTGAAGAATGTGCACGGAATTGACAGCTTCTAACATGTCTGTAACACAAAGCACTTCAGGTAGCAAGAAATACTGAGAGTCTGTGTAAACATGAAGTAATCATTAAAAAAAACCCCACTGAACATGTTTATTAGGTTTAATTAGTATCCTCTCACATCGAATAAACTGAGAACACTGTGGGTTCAAATCCCACTCCAGAGACACTGGGGACTGTCATACTGAGGGAGTGCTGCACAGTCAGAATCAACTTGCTGAAAAGATAAACATTGTCTGCCCTCTCCAGTCAGAATAAAGAACAGTATAGCATGGGAACGAGCTCTTTGGCCCTCCAAACCTGTTCCGATCCCATTGTCCCACCTAGACCGACTGCCTATATCCCGCTATTCCCACGCTGTTCATGAGGATATCCAAATAAGTCCTAAATGTCGCTAACACGTTTGCCTCAACCACCTCACGTGGCAGTGCATTCCAGGCTCCCACTACCCTCTGTGTAAAAAACTTCTCCTGCACATCCGTACTGAACCCTTCCCCCCTTACCTTGAATTTGTGCCCCCTTGTAATTGTCATTTCTCCCCTGGAAAAAAGCTTCCAACTGTTCATCAAATCTATGCCCCTCATGATTATATAAACTTCTATCAGGCCGCCCCTCAGACTCCGTCTTTCCAGAGAGAACAATGCCAGTTTATCCAATCTCTCCTCACAGTTAATACCCTCCATACCAGGCAACATTCTAGTAAACATTAGTCGGGTTGAACTATTTCCAACAGGAGCCCTCCCAGAATCCTGCTCAATATTTATTCCTCAAGCCCATCGCATTGATTGCAAGCTCTCTCCAAACTGCCAGCGGAAGCTTCCCACAGTGGCTGAAGGCAAGCCAAACCTTTCCAGTTACTGTAAAGGTATAGGCTACACAAAGTTTAAAGGCAGGGAGGGGTGCAGTTAAATGCAACAGCCACACACTGACCAAAATAAATTTGTTTGTAATGTTCTGGATTCACAAAATCCTCTTTGTCTGAAATATTTTGATATAAACATGACAACTATAAAATCCAAGGTGGGGAGTGAGCACCCCTCTTCACTTGGCACAGCAAGGGGCACATGTTGAAAGGGAATTTGATGGGAGATGGGGGCATGTGGCAGTAGTTCCAACAAGGATTTTCAAAAAAGAATCAGTGCACTTTATCCGTAGATTATTTGAGTGAAGCAGGCTGAGAGCGAGCAGCAGGGCATTTTGATTTCTTTTTTGGTTTGATTTATTATTGTCACATGTATTAACATACTGTGAAAAGTATTGTTTCTTGCACATTATACAAACAAAACATACCATTCACAGAAAAGGAAACGAGAGAGTGCAGAATGTCGAGTTACAGTCATAGCTGGGGTGCAGAGAAAGATCCACTTCTTTTGACCATGCAGTCCTCATACAATCACAGCGATCTCAGTTCATTGTCAAGTGGATTAACAGAGCAGCTTTTTCCCTTCGCTTACATGCCTGTGCTGTGTGCAAGCCCTCACTGCTGGGAGTGTCCTGGTATTCAGTATCATGCAATATTTATGGCCCTTTAACCTTGACATTTTTTTGTTTTGGACAGTACTCTGGCAGGTCTGCCTCTCAGTAATTTGTATGCAGCCCTCATTGCTTGCTGGCTTCTGATCAAACAGCTCCTGTTTCATGAAAGATTCAGGCAGTATCGACTTCCTGCCGGCTCCCTCTCACTCTCTAATAGCTTTCTTTCTCTCTCTGTCATTCACCTTCCCCTTGCATCCCCTCGGTGATACATTTTCTTTCTTCCTCACCAACTTTTTTCTTCAATCCCAGTTGTCACCCAATCCTATTTTCTGGTTTGGAATCTTTTTTTACCTTCTTTATCATTTCCCTTTCTTTCAGTATATCCATTCCTGACCCTTCCCTCTCTCTCTGTAATGCTCTATCTGTCCCTCTCTCGCTTTCTCTCTCTGCCTCCATTTCTCTGTCTCTCAAGAGAAACAGTCTCTGTTTCTTTATTTCTGCCTCTCTCTCACATACATAGTCTCTATATTTCTGTCTCCAAAGTTGTATCACTATTTCTCTTTATCTACATCCCTCTCATTTTCCCCTCCTCTAATTCTCTGTCACTCAAGCTGTATCCCTATGTTTCTCTTTTTCTGCCTCTCTCTCTTTCTCTCTCTCTCCCTGACAGAAGCATATTCTTTCTCCCCCCCCCCCCCCCCCCCCCTCCTTGGGTATTGATTTGAGCAGAGTGCTTTATCTAAGTGTCCTTCAGGTTGTGTCGAGCGAATGTTCCAGCCAGGCTACACGCACCTCACCAATGTCACTGAATGAGGAAGCAATAAGCAGTCCAGTACACACCTCTGTCAGAACCCAAGTCAGAATCTGCTCCCGTGTGGTTGGCATTGCCTCCCCTGTGATTCTAGCTAAGTGGGGCTAAGGGGTGGGGAGAATGCCCAAATCTACAGGCTGGGATTGAGGAGGCAGGATGTCAGTGTTGATCAGATAGAAAACAATTCATTCAAACCACGATATCTCCCTCCCTCTGTTCTATAGAGAATCTTTTAAAAATATACCTTCCAAATGAAGTGAGGGCGTACCTCAGCTCCAGGATACAGATCAAATCCAGGTGGTAACCAAAGGCTTGGAAGTACATCCCCTCTGTCTGTTGTACTGTTGTAACGAGATTTGGGTAGTTTCCTCAAATGGACGTTTATTGGTAATCTCACCCACACAGAATACAGGCCAGCTGATGTAGGAGTGGGCAAATGTCACAGTGATACAGCATTGTGAACTTCTTCAGCTGCAATATCTTGACCAGGCCTGAGATACCTTAACCAGGTCACATTAACCGGACTGGGACTGAACAAAGAACAGTACAGCACAGGAAACAGGCCCTTTGGCCCTCCAGGCCTGTGCTCTCATTGGTCCAACTAGACCATTTGTTTGTATCCCTCCATTCCCAGTCTGCTCATGTGACGATCCAGGTAAGTCTTAAACAATCCCAGCGTGTCTGTCTCCACCACCCTACTTGTTAGTGCATTCCAGGCCCCACCACCCTCTGTGTAAAAAACATCCCTCTAATATTTGAGTTACACCCAATCCCTCTCACCTTGAGTCCGTGACTCCTCGTGATCGTCACCTCCGACCTGGGAAAAAGCTTCCCACTGTTCACCCTATCTATATCCTTCAAAATTTTGTACACCTCTATTTGGTCTCCCCTCATTCTCCGTCTTTTCAGGGAGAACAACCCCAGTTTACCCGATCTCTCCTCGTAAACCCTCCATACCAGGCAACATCCTGGTAAACCTCCTCTGCACTCTCTCTAAAGCCTACACATCCTTCTGGTAGTGCAGTGACCAGAACTGGGTGCAGTACTCCAAATGTGGCCTAACCAACGTTCTACACAACTGCAACATCAGACTCCAGCTTTTATACTCTATACCCCTTCCTCTAAAGGCAAGCATACCAAACGCCATATCAGACTGAGATAACTGAGATAACATACCAAACGCCATATCAGACTGAGATAACTCGATCAGGACTCAATAACTAGGCTGAGACTGAGATATCTCGACCAGGACTCAATAACTAGGGCATGGGACTGAGATGCTGTGGTCAAACAGGGTACCATAGATGGCGATTGCAAAGCAAGATGGGATAGGATGGCCAAGTGTGTGTCAAGATTGAGATGAACAGATCGCAACCCTAAATAAATACATGGCTGAGAAAAGCAGATCACTTAAGACACTGGAAACACACAAGAAATAGACCATCCTGAAGACAGTGGACACTCTTGAGTCAAATATATTTGTTTATCAGATAAAGGGGTGCCTTAACTCTTTATTTAGGAAGGAGACTTATGACCTACATGTGGCCACACCCGATTGGACTTCAATGATCGGGGTAACCGAGGTCTGATCGATTGATTGGTCGTAATCGAGAGCCAACCCTAAAGGGCACAAAATAATCCCAGGATAACGGTGCTGTACAACTCACTGCCGGCAGCAGTGACTGTAGAAACTTACCACTATGAAGGACAACTCTGAACCATCAGAGGAGAAGAAGAACAGACCAGACCCAGAAGAAGAGAATCAGACCAGACTGAAGACCATACTGAGGAGACTGCAGAGACCAACATGTAGATAGAGACCAATATCTATTTTGGTACTTGTCAGCCACTCAAAGTTAAGGCAAAGTCCAGCGTTATGTTTGAAACTTCTGATTATTCTATAAAAGTAACTACTGTAACTAATATTAATTAAATGTTATTGCATTAATAAGAAGTTGACTCGCAGGTTTTTGTTCATCATTTCAGGGTTAAAATATACTGTGCAGCAAAGCACAACAATACCTCGACCAGGAGAGAGATTCCTTGGCCAGGGATGAGATGCCAGTTTCACCTTGGAGGAGTGCTGCGTTTTTTTATGTATTTAGTTATTATTGTTCCAGATGTGGACTCCCCTCATTGTCTATCAGTACTGGATCAATGGGTATCTTTGTAGTCAGAAAGTTGTTGTCTCAAGTCCCACTCCAGAGATTTAGAAACATGACCCAGACTGACATCTCAGTGCTGTGGCGGAGATTCCAATTTTTATTTAGATATTATATTAAAGCAAGGCTCAATCCATTTTTTCTGGTGGATGTAAAAAGTCCTATTTCAATACAGAGCTTCCCAGTGTCCTCAAACAACTGTAGTGTTCAATTATTCTGTATTTGATTATATGAGTTTATTTCCAATTGATGTTTGCTGTTTTTGATTATGTGAGGCTGGGTGTGGATTCAAAAACAGGCAAACAAAGCTGCAGACATTTCCTCACCTGCTGTTTGAGAACACTTATTAATGGGATGAATTTCCAGCACCCTGTGCATCATGGAGTACACCGTGGATTTCTTGATGGTAAGCAGGGAGGCGAGCCTTATGCCAACTGAGAGGCCTGCATCAGTGCACTGAGCAGGCCACTGCACATGGGTCGACCTATCAGTGGGAAGATTGACGCACGTGCACTGGCCCCCATCATTGGCCTCCCCAGTTGCTTCCCCAGCCAGCCCCCTTTCCACATCTCCCACTCGCAATCACTGGCTTTTCTGACTCTCCCACCTCTTGGGTGAGCCCCAACTGCAGCCCCTCTGGACCAATTCGACCCCTCCCAACCCCAATCGCCCCCTGCTTTCTTCTCCCACCAATCCCTAATGCAGAGTTTGCAGCAGTTCCCCCCCTCCACCCTGATCAGGGCTCATCTCCTTGGTAGTGCCCAGGTGCACAGTGGGCAGTGGCAGGGTGCCTGGCTGGCAGTGCCAAGACTGGTGCTGCCCAAGGGGGCATCCGCCTGACTCCAGCCTTCCAATTGGCCCTCAATGGCCTCTGCCCCATCAGTGGGATGATCATGCCTGGCGCCTATTGATGTGGGGGGAATCTCTTCCGGTGGAGTGGGGGTGGGTTAGGGTGGGAAAATATTAGTTGATTGGCCATGCTAAATTGCCTGGAGTGGTCAGGGAGACTATCAAGGTGTTACAGGTAAATTGCCTGGGTGGATTTGTGGTTGGTGTAGATTTGATGGGCCAGACGTCCTCTTTCTGCACTGGATTCTATGATTTTCCATTGAACCATTGGGCAAAACATCTCAATTGCTTCATTTAGATGTAACCAGAAAAAGGTGGATGTTGAATCAAAGAATGAGGCATTAGGAGATCTAATCAAAAGAGATCAAAGAGATTGCTCTTTATGTTTTTCCTTCAAGGTGAAAATGTTCACCATCTGGGGTGATTGGTTGGGTTCTGATGGGGATTGGGTGACTGTTGAGACTGATCTGTGCTCAGAAAGTTCTGCTACAAATAGGAGAGGATGTCGCAGATGGCTGAGAGTTGGACGTGTCACTGGCTCAGGACTGTGTTCCTTGTGTTTTCTCACTGCCTCTGATGCGTGTTTGTCTTCGAAGGAAGCCGTACTGGTTTTTATTTGCTTGCTCCAGGTGCAGTAATCCTGAGCGAATTTCTCCTGGGACTTACAGAATACTGAGAGACCGAGATATGCTAGACATGGAGAGGATGTTCCCACCAGTGGGAGAGACTAGAACTCGAGGGCTCAACCTCATAGTGAAGGGATGCTCCTTTAAAACAGAGATGAGGAGGAATTTCTTCCGCCAGAGAGTGGTAAATCTGTGGCACTCATTGCTATTGAGGGCTGTGGAGATCACGTTATTGTATGTCACAGAGATAGTTAGATTCTTGATTGATAAGGGGATCCAAGGGTTATAGGGAGAAAAATGGAGAATGGGGATGAGAGCCATACCACCCATGATTGAATGGCAGAGCAGACTCGATGGGCAGAATAGCCTAATTCTGCTCCTGTATCTTGTGGTCTTGCGAACTGGAAGACAATATTATTATTTATTTTAAAGAGTTGCAGGTTGCTTTAAGAGCTGATCACATGATGTGACGGTGATGTCATTAGGGTGTTTGCAGAGGTTGCTATTCTATTTTTAGTTTGTACTCCATGCAGTGCAGAGAAGAGCTCTTTCAATAAACCTGTCGATGCTGCGTGTGCAAACCATGTCCTTTTCTTTGTGTGTAAAACCCACAACACCTAACCCTAGTTAGGATATCCCAGATATCAAAACGCCAAAGTGAAAACTCCAAGTGTCTGCGTAGCTCTTCCTCAGACCGCCATGGGAACCTGTCCCAGACTCGAGCTGCTCCACGGAAGATTCCCTTTGCTAAATGAGTGTCAGGAATTCTGGCTACATGTGACTGTTGCAGTATGAAAGGGGGGCTTGGCAATGCCAGTTCAGGTGTGCTCTTTAGAGTTCGATATATTTCTTGCTATCTGATCTCCAGAAGTTTCAGGAGACAACTCAAGTGATTGAGCCTCTTGGCATGGGCACTGGTATGCAGTTCATATATCACAGGCGTGGAGCAGAGTGGACAGGGCCATTGCTCTGTAGACTTTCAGTTTGGGAGACAGACTTATTCCTCTTCATTCCCAGACTGATGTTCAAAGTCTGCCAAAGGCTACTACTTGCTTTAGCAATTTTTGCATGTGTCTGGATATTGATACAGACTGACTGCGTGAACATTCTGTCAAGATAAGTGAACTTACCCCCTTGCTGGCAGCTTCTGGTCTTGAACTGGAACCTTGGAATTGAGTTTGACTTTTCTGGAGCTACCTGGAACATTGCTTCAGTTTGTTCGCGATAACTGTAAGGCTGAAATTGTTGACTGTCATCGAATCCCTTGAGTTTCAGAATGAGGCCACTCGGCCCATTGAGTCTGCACCGACCACAATCCCACCCAGGCCCTAGCCCTGCAATCCACATATTTACCCGGCTAATCCCCTAACACTAAGAGGCAATTGAGCATGGCTAATTCGCCTAACTCGCACACGTTTGGAGGAAACTGGAGCACCAGAAGAAATCCACACAAACATGGGGAGAACACCCAAACTCCACAGAGACAGTGACCTGAGGCCAGAATTGAACCTGGGCCCCTGGCGCTGTGAGGCAGCAGTTCTAACCACTGTACCACTATGTTGCTCACACAGCAGCAGTGTTGGAGAACAAGTCCATGCTACACTGCATGTCCATCTCTGAACTAACAGCTAGGGCACAGCCATTGGAAATTAGGAAATCACAAAGTATGTCCGTGGAGACCTTTATTCTTTGCTTCAAGTGATCAGAGATTGAGTAGCTTCCTAATCATGGGATGTCTGATTGTGATACCACGATCGGAGGGCATGGTGGAAAGAAAAGGCTCGAGAGGGTTGGTACCAGTATGCCACCCTGTTTAACTCCATTGGTGACTAGAAATGAGTCGGGAAAACTCACCATCGTGCTGGACAAGTGTGAAGGGTTGTCATGGAGCTTTTAAACCATTGTGTTGGATTTCTCAGGGCACTCGCATTTCCCCATTAGCTGCCAAAGCCTTTACTTTGATTGGGCTAAAGGCCTTGGTCAGGTTAACAAAACTGTGGGGGACCACATTATTGTTTTTGATATTTTTCCCAGAGTTGCCTACCATTTCTCAACCCTTTCGAAAGCCCACTGATCTTCTGGAAGCAGATTCTGCTCGAGATGTTGCACTGCGTGATTCAGGAGGATTGGGATGAAGATTATGTCGGTGACAGAGAGGAGTGAGATTCCACAATGAGTGTTGCAAAATGGATATACAAAATGATATCACAGGAGGAGGAGAGGTGGCAGAGAGATTCCCACTGAATCCCTGAGCTAGGGGCCCAGGCAACTGAAGCCAAGAGAAAAGCAGAAGCATCATTTACTACAGTTACAGTGACTAGATCAGGTCACCTGGGAGTGAAATAGAGAGCATTACACTGCATTGGCGGGGGTAGGGAACTGATTGGACAGATTCAGATACAGATTTGAGGGAAAGATGAGTACAGATCTAAGCAGCAATGACAAAGTCTTTGGATGATGGCAATGAGGAGGTAGTCACTGGGATAGAGGGAGCAAAGTTGTTTTCTTTTGCGGCGGGGGATGGCAACAGTACCTGGGAAAGAGAAAATTTTTGACTAACATGGGGGCAAAAAGAGAACTTGGACATTCACTAGTTAAATAAAAATGGGTTTCAGGGGGAAGAGGTGGGTGTCAAGACATAGTGCCAGAGACGGTTGTCATCACTTCAGGATGTGGAGGGGCCGGCATTGGACTGGCCCCTCCACATTAAACACAGTAATAAGTCTCACAACACCAGGTTAAAGTCCAACGGGTTTATTTGGTAGTAAATGCTACAAGCTTTTGGAGCACTGTTCCTTCATCAGGTGAGTCCACTCCCAGGACAGGAGTTAGGTATAGGCTAAAGCTCCCTCTACACTGTCCCCCCTCAAACTTTGAACTTAAGGGAGTCAAGAAGGGGACTGGGCACAGCATGGAGACTGACTCTGATGGGGGGGAGAGAGAGTGCGAGTGCAAGGACATCAGAGGAGGATATGAGGGAGCAATTCAGCAAATCAAAGCGATGGGGCAAGCATGGGGAGAGAGGTTAACTGGTTATGGAAGTCATTGCCTCTTCTGGGATGTGAGGATTGAAAATGGCCGGCATATTTCCCTATGTGGATATAGGGAAATGAAAAGGAATTGAATATACATGAAGTGCATTGAACATGGCAGGATACTGCACTGATATAACCGCATTTCTTCCAATAACATTATTCTTAGTGATGAGAGAGGAGGCACAACTGAGTTTTTCAATGTCCTTTCAATCCCTGTTCTTTATATTTTACACTTCATTGACTTAATGCTGTTACTCACTTAGCACAAATTCCAATTCCATCTGACCAACAAACCAAGCTTATTCTATAAGGTTGCATGTGAAAAAAATTCGTGATGGGAAAAAATCCATCTTGGCTGTGTAATATACTGACAGAGACTTTACAAGTCATGTCCAATAAAGTTTAAACAACCACAGAGGGCCACTAACCCACACAGGCCAACATGTACAGGACAGCCAGGGGAAAGCCCTGTCACTGTAAATAGCTTCATTCTGATCTGGCACCATAAACTTTTATGTCTGGGAACTGGCTTTCAAAGCTGTGCGGTTTTCCACTTTGAGGCCAATCTGTCATCTTTACGAGGAGACAAGAGGATATTGTTCAGTTCAATTATGCTTAGAGTCATTGAACACACTGCACCTGTCCTGCGAGTGTTTGATGGGGCAGTGTAGAGGGAGCTTTACTCTGTCACTAACCCTGTGCTGTTTCTGTCCTGGGAGAGTTTGATGGAACTGTGTACAGGGAGCTTTACTCTGCATCTAACCCTGTGATATACCTATCATGGAAGTGTTTGATGGGGCAGTGAGAGGGAGCTTTACTCTATATCTAACTTCATGCTGTACCTGTCCTTTGAATGTTTAATAGGAAAAGTGGAAAGGGAGTTTTGCTCTCTATCTAACCCTATACTGTATCTGTCCTGGGAGTTTGATGGGGACAGTGTAGAGGGAGCTTTACTCTGAATTTAACCCCGTGATGTACCTGTCCTTTGAGTGTTTAATGGGGAAAGTGGAAAGGGAGCTTTGCTCTCTATCTAACCCTATACTGTATCTGTCCTGGGAATGTTTGATGGGGACAGTGTAGAGGAGTTTCACCCAATATCTAATACCCTGCTGTATCTGTCCCGGCAGTGCTTGACGGGACAGTGCAGAGGGAGCTTTACTCTGTGTCTAACCCCATGCTATACCTGTCCCGGGAGTGTTTGATGGGACATTGTAGAGGGAACTTTACTGTGTATCTAACCCCATGCTGTACCTGTCCTGTGAGTGTTTGATGGGACAGTGGACTGGGAGCTTTACTCTGTATCTAACCCTGTGCTGTACCTGTCTTACGAGTGTTTGATGGGACATTACAGAGGGAGCTTCACTCTGTATCTAACCTCATGCTATACTTGTCCTGGGAGTGTTTGATGGGACAGTGTACAGGGAGCTCCACCATGTGTCTAACCCCATGCTGTACCTATCCTGGGACTGTTTGATGGGCATGATTTGGAGATGCCAATGTTGGACTGGGGGTAAACACAGTAAGAAGTTTCACAACACCAGGTTCAAATCCAACAGGTTTATTTGTAGCAAACGCCACTAGCTTTCAGAACTGTTCCTTCATCAGATGAGTGAAAGTGGGAGCAGTGTTTGATGGAACAGTGTGGAGGGGGCTTTACTCTGGATTGAACCTTATACTGTACCTGTCCTGTGAGTGTTTAATGAGGACAATGTTGAAGAAGCTTTGCTCTGTATTTAACCCCATGCTCTACCTCCCCTGGGACTGTTTGATGGGGACAGTGTAGAGGGAGCTTTACTCTGTATCTAACCCTATGCTGTATCTGTCCTGGGAGTTCGATGGGGACAATGTAGAGGGAACTTTACTCAGTATCTAACCTTATGCTATACCTGTCCTGGGAATGTTTGATGGCACTGTTTAGACGGAGCTTTACTCAGTATCTAACCCCATGCTGTACTATCCTGGGAGTGTTTAATTGGGACAGTGTAGAGGGAGCTTTACCAAGATCTGAATTTGTGATCACCAGTCCCCCCCAATAATGCCGTGGTCTGCTGGTTTTGACTTGTTCAGGTGCTGTGACACAACCTCCATCTCTCCCCTGAATCTAGTACTCCAAGTATCTCCATCCAATTCCACTTTTCCCAACCTGAGGCTAAATATACCATGCTTATCTCCTGAAAATAATCAAGGAATTTGTGGTTAGAAAATTGACTGGCTTTTAAAATGAAAGGATTTGATAGGGTAGAGAAAGTGAGAATGGATCTTCATTGGATGAAGAGTATAGAAGAAGGGATGGAACCTTCCGGTCTCCCATGCTGTGGGAATCATGGTTAGTAGGGTTTCCAAGCCAGTTTGGTGACGGTGGGATGAACCATTTGAATCTTGTTCTCCTGACTGGGCTAAAGGGAGGTCAAACTTCCTGGGTGTCAAGATCTACATTTACATTCATTAACACCTCAGATATTCTCATTGAAAAGTCACTAAACAGAATGACATTCAGCCTCAGAGGGAGAACAGTGGGATATGATGGGGCAGCAGGTTCACGATGAGAGTTTAGTAAAGATCTCATGGGGTCAGGATGTGTCAGAGGGGAAGTCTAGACAGGTGGCCTGGAGAGCAGGAAGGGGCAGAGTCAGGGTGGGCATGGGTGGCCTGGAGAGCAGGAAGGGGCAGAGTCAGGGTGGGCATGGGTGGCCTGGGGAGCAGGAGAGGGCAGAGTCAGAGTGGGCATAGGTGGCCTGGGGAGCAGGAGAAGGCAGAATGACAGTGGGCACAGGTGCCTGGAGCAGGAGAGGGCAAAGTCATAGTGGGCACAGGTGGTCTGGGGAGCAGGAGGAGCAAAGTCACGGTTGGCAGGGGTGGCTCAGGAGGCAGAGTCAGGTTGGGCAGGAGACAATAGCAGGTGCCAGCTGTGAGGACAGGGAAGATATATGGAGGCGGATTGTGATAGAGTCCAGGTTATCGAAAGGACGGTTCAGGGTAACGGACGTTGAATGCATCAAAGGTGATTGGTGGGGGGCAGCAGGAGTTGGAGGGCACAGGGGGAGGGTAGAAGCTGATGGAAGTGAATTTGGAAGGTGACACGCACCATTTTTCACATCTAACCTCGACAATTGAGATCCCCAGAAGTGGAAAAGAGTCTTCTCGGGTCGGTGTAGTTCAAACTCAGCACAATTGGCCAACAAAGGGGATAGCCTGAGAATTTGATTTGATTTATTATTATCACTACTTTAGTGATAAGTATTGCTTCTTGGGCGCTGCATAGATGAAAACAAACCGTTCATAGAGTACATAGACGAGAAGGAAAGTAGAGGGTGCAGAATATAGTGTTCCAGTCACAGCCGAGCTGTAGAGAAAGATCAGCTTGATATAATGTAGGTCCATTCAAAAGTCTGACAGCAGCAGGAAGATGATGTTCTTGAGTCGAATGGCTGTGTCCTCAGATTTTTGTATCTTTTTCCCAACAGAAGAAGGTGGAAGATAGCAATATCTGCGGTGCATGGGATCCTTGCATCTTCTTCCCAACAGAAGAAGGTGGAAGATAGCAATATCTGCGGTGCATGGGATCCTTGATTATGCTGGCTGCTTTTCCGAGGTAGCAGGAAGTGTCAAATCAATGTACGGAATGCTGGTTTGACTGCTGCATTTGGTTACATTAACACTACTTTCCAGTTTCTTACAGTCTCAGTCAGAGCAGGTACTGTACCAAGCTAAAAGATACTTGATGAAGCAACTGGATGAGAATCAGTTGTACTTTCCTCAGTGTGGTGAAACCACGTGGTAGCAGATTTTCTTTCTGCTTCATAAGGGGAAGCGGTGATGTGGTGACTAATAATCTAGAGACCCAGGATAATGCTCTGGTACCCAGGTTCAAATCCCATCTCCAGCAGATGGTGAAACCTGAATTCAATAAAAATCTGGAACTAAAAGTCTAATAATAACAATGAAAGGGTATATGATGAAGGGTAGACCTATTAAGAATATAGAAACGCAGGGGGTCCTGGGGGTGCAGGTGAACAAGTCTCTGAAGGTGGCAGACCAAGTGGAGAAGGTTGTGAAGGAAGCATATAGTATGTTAGCCTTTATAAGAAGGGGTATAGCGTACAAGAGCTGGCCTTTAATGTTGCAGTTGTATAAAACGCTGGTTAGACCTCATTTGGAATATTGCGTCCAGTTCTGGTCGCCTTACTACCAGAAGGACGTGGAGGGAGTGCAGAGGAGGTTTACCAGGATGCTGCCTGGTATGGAAGGTCTGAGTTACGAGGAGAGGTTAGGCAAATTGGGACTGTTTTCCTAAGAAAGATGTAGATTTAGAGGAGATCTAATAGAGGTGTACAAGATTATGAAGTGGATAGATAGAGTAAACAGGGTTAAGCTTTTTCCTAGGATGGACTCAAATAGCATGAGGGGTCACGGGCTTAGGGTGAGGGGGGTAAGGTATAATTTGGATGCTAGAGGGAGTTGTTTCACACAGAGGGTGGTGGGGGTATGGAATGCACTGCCAAGTAAAGTGGTGGAGGCAGGCACTCTGGAGTTATTTAAGAAAGACTTAGATGGGCACATGAACAGAATGGGAATGGAGGGGTATAGAAAATTGATTTAAAATAGGGATCATGAGCCTTGGGAGTCCCTGGGAAGTGTGTAAATAGATGATGATATCGATGTTTTTATCCTACAGGTGCTTTGGTCCACCTTGTTGTCTAACAAGGGGCATACACGCGATGGGTCGTGAGAGGACTGCTCTTGGATTTTTTTGAGTATATAGTGCTTCACGTCGTTTAGTGTACACTTGACCTGGACCATTTGATGGGCAACACGACAGTTCAGTGACTATCGCTGTGCTGTGCAGATACATGGATTTGGGCCTGTGTCTGTGGGAGTTTGCGCATTCTCCCCATGCTTGCGTGGGTTTTCTCCGGGAGCTCCGGTTTCTTTCCACATCCCAAAAATGTGCTCTTAGGCTAACTGGCAAAACAAATTCTCACTAAATTGTCTCAAATTTGGTTTTTAATCCATAAATCTACAAACATAGACAGGGATCACGGGTAGAGGTGGGAACATCGGGGTGGCGGCGCGGGCTCGTTGGGCCGAAGGGCCTGTTTCCCATGCTGTTTTGTTTTTTGTTCTTCTTTGTTCTTTGATGGGTTGGAGTTGCCATGCCTAGATGGAGGCCAAATGATTGGTTTAGCACTGGCCTGCTGGACCTGAGACAGAAGGAAATATCTAAAGGACATGCTCACCTAATGTGTTACTTCAATTCGTTCACACATCCACTGAGGCACTGACAATGCAGAAGCCTGCATAATGGCACCACATTCAGATGAGGTGAAGGAGAACCCATCATAGCTTGGCACAGGGCCAGGAAGAGACAGGGCCTCAGCAGCAAGGAGCAGAGGGGCCTTGAGAAGATCAATGTGCTAAGGAGCAAGGGTCCACTGCAGTGCTGAGTATTGGCTCAGGTTTAACTCAGGTGGTGTTTCTCGTCTAGAGATGAGCAAGGGGACAATGTTTGAGGCATCTTTAGATGTCCCAGGCTGTAGTTGCTCTCACCCATGAGCTTCCCTAGTAGGAGCTGTGGCCACAAGGCCCCTAGAGCAGTAATGGAGAGAGCCTAGCCTGGCAGTCCACGTGCTGTGTAAATATGGTGCTGGGACCTTTGACCCCCTGAGGTATCGGTAAGGAGGTGGGGGGGGCATGAATCCCTGCTACAATGAGTGGGAATCATGTGACCATTTCCCACCCGCCATTGGATCTATTGGGCTGCTGCAGAATTCTACCACTCTGTCCTCCAGGAGATCGGAGTGGGCGAGGGGCAGACAATAGGAAGATCCATCGACCGCTGGCAGGATTTTCCGGTCTCGGATCAAACAAGGCAGGAAAATCCCACCCATGATCTTAAAGTTAGAGCTAGGTTGCTGAGGAGCGAGGTCTGGGAACACTGCCTCACATACAGAACAACTGATATCTGGAACTCTCTCCCCAGAAAACGGGGCCGTGGGGAGTGGGGGAGGGGGTCCTTTGAATATGTCGAAACTCAAGGCAAGTTGGTTTCAGCTGGGTTGGGATGGAGGGATTCGGAGCTGTCAAATGGATAGAGTCAAGATCACCATTGTTGGTGATTAATGGCAGTGTAGGTTGAAGGGGCTGAATGGCTTCCTTCAGCCCCTGTGTCTGTAACCCGGCTCAGGTGGAGACCGAGAGCTAGGATCCACCTGGAGGTGCACAGCCTGACTTCGTGCTAACGCACGTGTTGGGGAGAAATGGGATTCCTGTGACTGTTTTGACCTCATAGGCACAGCATTCGGAAAGCAGCAGAAGACGATAGGGAGGTATTCTTGTGACAAGCACTCTGTCGAGTAGGGCCGACTCTCCAGCCTGACTGGAGTCGAATGTTTAAGAGATGGAGCAGTAGATGGAGCAGCAGCAGCAATGTCCCTGAGGAATTAGCTCCATCACACAAGTGGGCCATGGGGAGATGAGCTGCGGGCACTGCCAAGTGACTGGTTCTCCCCCTTTGCCTCCCCTCCCCCCCTCCCCCCGCCGAAGATTTCTGCCAGACATCTGCTCTGCCTGCGTCTCCCTCTCGTTCCAGGTGGCTGATCCTGCTGACAAGCTCAGAGATCGGCTTGGCGGACTGTCAGTGTGTGGGCCAAGTCAATCACCTCCCTGCTCGCCAGCATTACTGCTGGGAGGTTAACACTGCTGCCCTGGGCTCTGAGCATCTGAACAAGTGCAGAGATAAACTCTGGCTCTTGTGCAAAGTACGGTCTTAAGGATGGCTCTGTGTGGGAATCAGTTGATTCCTATGGACCTTCCAACATATTTTTCTGGCTCACTTGTCTTACTTTTGAGCTTCTGGGGATTCCCACGAATGTTTGCATAAGATGTGCATGTTTTTCTCTTTTAATCCACAGGTGGTTCGGTCTGCTTTGTTGTCCAACAAGGGGCACATACGTGGTGGGTCATGCGAGGGCTGCTCTTGGATGTTTCGAGAGTATCCTAGTGCTTCACGTCGTTAGTGTACGCTTAAACTAGACCAGCAACACAACAAGCTCAGTGACTATCGCTGTGCTGTGTAGATACATGGATTTGGGCCTGTGTCTGTGGGAGTTTGTGCATTCTCCCCATGCTTGCGTGGGTTTTCTCCGGGTGCTCCGGTTTCCTCCCACATCCCAAAGATGTGTTGTTAGACTGATTAGTGTAACAAATTGTCCCTAAATTAGTCTCCCCTCAATCTGGTTTCCAATGTGGATTTCCATAAGCGTAGATAAGGGTCAAGAGTGGAAGAGGGAACTCGCAATGTTAAAATGGCGGTGCGGGTTCGTTGAGCTGAAGGGCCTGTTTCCCGTGCTGTGTTGTTCTTTGTTCTTCTTTGTACTTCAACCATTTCTCTCCTTTCTTGCTAAAAATGAGGAATTGATATGAGGCTACAAGTTATGTAGACAGTGGTGATGTTTCAGAGCTTGATTCTTTTGAGTAGAATCCCTACAGTGCAGAAGGAGGCCGTTCGGCCTATCGAGCCTGCATTGACAATGATTCCACCCAAGGCCTATCTCCGTAAACCCACTTACTTACGCTGCGAATCTCCTTAATACTAAAGGGCAATTTAACATGGCCAATCAACCTAATCCACACAACTTTGGACTGTGGGAGGAAACCCATGCAGACACAGGGAGAAGGTTTGCCCGATGCCGGAACTGGACCCGGGTCTCTAACACAGTGATGCATCAGTGCTAACGACTGCGTCGTCCCTCAATTGACTGTCGGCAACAGAATGTGCTAAGTGATTGTGAGGGGGCATGGGGGGGGAAGTGGGTGTGGCGGAGATGTGGATTAGGCGGAGGTGGGGTGCCACAAACACAGCGTATTCTGTTCTCGCCCAACACCAGTGACACACGCAGAGATCCAGGGGAATGCCTCTTGCGTTCCAGCCAGACATCCAGCACCCACCGTCAGCAAGAAATCCTGACCTTCCAATGTCCAGACTTCCCAGATGGAATCCCTGAATTTCTCAGCAGGAGAACCCCTGCTGTGAAAGGAAAGGCAACATCCCCCTCTCTAACCACCTCTCCCCCTGGGGAGGCAGGTGCAGCCAAATAGACTTACTCATTTGCCCCTGGCATCTCATGGAGGCTCCGGATTCGATGCTGTTGAAATCTGTGCCACGTCTTGTGTCAGGCCAGCTCACTTCGCATGGATATTGGTCCCTCCCATGCTGCGTGGGGGGAGAGCAGGCGAGTGGGGGAGTTGGTGATGTACAACAGAGTTCTGTCACAATGTACTACACACACTAACATCCCCTAATCCCTTGGCACACAGTCTACATCACAGCCTCTCATAGTTCAAGTCTTACAGCGATCTATAACCTTGACTACAATTCTCAGGAGCAATACTTTCAAAAATATGGACAATTTTTCAAAACTAGACCACTTGCCAGACAATGTTCGATTCTGAAGTGCACCTTTTAAGAATTCAATTCCAATTATATTTTCTTTCTCTCGGCCTACCTCAGCATTCAGAGGGATTTTTCAAGCCCAGTTTAGCACATGTAGACATGTCAAACCTGCAATCTGTGATATACAAACTCCCTCCACCACCGTCACACAGTGGCAGCAGTGTGTACCATCTACAAGATGCATTGCAGCCACTTACAAAGGTTCCTTAGGCAGCGCTTTTCAAACCCAGCACTAGAATGATAAAAGGGAACACCATCATCTGGAGATTCACCTCTGAGTCACTCACTATCCTGATTTGGAAGGATATCGCCGCTCCTTCACTGTCACTGGGTCAAGATCCTGGAACTCCCTCCCTAACAGCACTATGGATGTACCTACAGCACAAGGACTGCAAGGGTTCAAGAAGGCAACTCCTTCTCAAAGGGTAATTAGAGATGGGCAATAAATTCTGGCCCAGCCAGTGACACCTACACCAAACAAAAAAAAAACACAGCCCTTTGACACTGGTAACCAGATAGCTTGTGTTTTGGTCTCTCCTGAAGGCCAGAGCATCCTATCCTATTCCAGGACATTAGCGTATAATCTACGTCCGCACTGCAGCACTGGAGTGAATGACCTTTGAGATGTTTGAATCAAGGTTTTGTCTGCCTCTTCCACTGGCCATGAAAGGTCCCTCCGATATCACGCCCACCATCTCCCACCCCCACCCCCATGAAAAACATCACTGAAAGCAGGTTGCCTGCTCCTTTGCCATTCTGTGGGATCTTCCTGTGTGCAAACCGGGTTACAGCATTTACAGTAGTGCTGGACCTGATGCAGTCTGTGCTTTTACCAATGTTTGCTCTTTCTCTAATCTCCACAGGTTTCCTGCGAGAGTCATTTGGAAGCACGCTCTAACTGGGGGCAGGTTAAAGGGGGACAAGAAAGACAACGGTTGTTAGCTCATTGGCAGAGAAATCACCAATCATGGCACACCAGTAGCCTGATAATGGAGGTGAATTCATAGGAACCAGAGCCTAATCTCTCCGGCAAAGTGTAGGCCCCAACCCCCCAGTGGAGTTGCAGAGTGGGATTCAGAGTTGTGAACTCCCAGGGCCGCAATGGCGGCCATCAGCTGAGTTTTGACAGGTGTGAGGCCTCTTTTTGATTTGCTTTCTGTCAGTCCTAACTGTCTGCCCCCGAAGGCCCGGTTGCTGTGACAACCATGGCCTGTGAAAGAGGTGAATCAGGGCAAAGGCAGTGAGTGGGATTGACCCATCCCCTCATTCCCACTGCCCCAGCCTCTGATTAAGGACCAAATCCTCCCCCTGTCCGCACCCCTATGGTTCACTCCGGTGTCAAACAGAGTCTGAGACATTAGGATTGGAGAACAGTTTGGGAAAACAGTGTGAAACGGGCTCGCCGAGGCTCCACAGTGTGCAGGGAAGGAAGGTGGCATTTCCAGGCTGCTCCAAGGCTTTTAGCTCCAATTTCAAATCCAGCCTTGTGAACAATGTCAGGACAGGTGAAAGTGAGTGTGGTGAAAATGGGGGCTCAGCAACAATACCTGCTAACAAAACAGTGGAACGCTCCGATTAATAACCATCCCCGAGTGAGTTCCAGTCTGTACTGGTCACTGTGTCAAATGAGATCAATTATCAGCCTGTCAACTGATATCAACTCTTCATCCCTTCTTCCCCCCCTCTCTTTCTCTCTCTCTCGCTCTCTCTTCTTTCATTACCCCTTCATTTCTTTTGCAATTGAGTAGCTGTTAACAACACTGTAGACGTGAGACAGCTGACAGACTCACTGTCAACAACATTGACTCGCATTCATGTAGCACTTGTAGTGAAGTCTCTGAATCAGTGACTGTGGCCCCGGGGTGACATGCGGCTTATTTGGGTTCGGAGTGCAGCTCATGAGACATTTTCTCGACCGTTGCCCAAGTGCGGGGTTGCCACATTCCACTGGTTTTCACCCACGTAGATTTTTGTCTACCGCTCTCTGACTGAAGGACAAGTGAAGTGAGATACATGCTGAGCGCTTACACTGACTGTGAGAACCACTCCCCCCATGTCCAAAGTGTAAATATTTATCTTGTTTTTACAGTTCTATTAACATAAATATGATTAAACATTTTTGTAACTTGTTATGGAATATTTGGTGTGTATTAAATGTATCTAGCCTTATTCATGGGGTCACAGTTAATGAACAAGCTGATTTCAACCTTGTGGTCTACAAAGATGAATGTGGGCCACTAGTGCAGCTCACTCTTTAGCCGAGGTTGCCCCTCACTGATCAAGATTCTTCACAGGATTGGTATGAGACACCAGGCCAAGGGAAGAAATAACAGGCCAGAACCCCTGATAAGTGGTAAGAATGAAGAAGAATCCCGACAGCAAAGAAGGAGGCCATTTGGCCCATCGAACCTGCACCATTAACAATCCCTCCCAGGTCTTCATCCCACAACCTCACATATTTACCCAACGGGGAGGCAATGGCCTAGTGGTATTATCATTAGACTACTGATCCGGAAACTCAGCTAATGTTCTTGGGACACAGGTTCAAATCCCGCCACAGCAAATGGTAGAATTTGAATTCAATAAAAAATATGGAATTAAGAATCTACTCATGACCATGAATCCATTGTCAACCCATCTGGTTCCCTAATGTCCTTTAGGGAAGGAAATCTATTGTTCTTACCTGGTCTGGTCTCCAGACCCACTAGTAAGAAGTCTGCAACACCAGTTTTAAATCCAACCGATTTATTTGATAGTGAACTCAGAAGCTTTCGGCTTTATAGTCTTTGTCCAGACCCACAGCAGTCTGGTTGACTCTCAACTGCCCTCAGGCAACTAGAAATAGGCAATAAATGCTCTTCAGCCAGTGACGTCTGTGACCCACAAATGAATAAAAAATATATTAGTCGTTCTGACACTAAGGGTCAATTTAGCATGGCCAATCAACCTAACCCATACATCTTTGGAGTACAGGGGGAAACCAGAGCATCTGGAGGAAACCCACACTGACACAGGGAGAACATGCAAATTCCAAACCGACAGTGACCTGAGGTGGAATTAAATCATGTCTCTGATGCCGTGAGGCAGCAGTGCTAACCATTGTGCTACTGTATCATCCTAATCACCTTTGGTGATGGGATAAAGCTAAGCGCGTAAGGTAAGACAATGGGGATGGTCAGGGGGTGGAACAGGGGTGAAGGCTATTGGGAATATAATCAGGGGGATGATCATGGGGGAATTAGGCAGGTAGTTGGGAGGATAATTGTGGGAGCGGATACATAGTTGGTGGGGTTGGGCAAGTAGTCTGGGTTTGGGAAGAAATTCGGGTAGTCAGAAGGATAGTTTGGGGTGTGGGTAGATAGTCTGGGAATCAGCAAATGTTATTTGAGGGTGTATAGGTAGCAGGGGGTAACCGGTGATGGTGAGTGAGCCCAATCCATCACGCAAACCAGCTTCCCATCCATGACTCTGTCCACAATTCCCGCTGTCTTAACAAAGCAGCCAGCATAATTAAGGATCCCACGCAACCCGGACATTCTCTCTTTCACCTTCTTCCATTGAGAAAAAGCTACAGAAGTCTGAGGTCACGTCCTAACCAACTCAAGAACAGCTTCTTCCCTGCTGCTGTCAGACTTTTGAATGGACTTACCTTACATTAAGTTGATCTTTCTCGAAAACCCAGCTATGACTGTAACACTATGTTTTGCACTCTCTTGTTTCCTTCTCTATGAAAGGTATGCTTTGTCTGTATAGTGCGCAAGAAACAATACTTTTCACCATAAATACATGTGACAATAATAAATCAAATTTAAATTGTAGTATCAGATTGTTCCCGTGGGAGGGTCGTTGGCCAAGAGAAAGTTGATCTTCCCTGGTATTTCTCATGCAATCCTTGAGTGGGGTGTTCTTGGGGGGTTCCCCAGTGCTTCTTCTGGAGGAAGTCCAGGGGGAGCGGAAGTCCTGGACTGTTAGGTCAGATGTTGCCCACCTTGATCAAACAGACACACTTTCAGGAGTCCCCAAAAGGAGAAAAACGAGGTCAAGAGGCAGAGAGGCTTAGGGAAGGAATTCCAAAGCTTAGGGAAGGACCACCAGCTGTAGCCGTCAGTCACAAACCGGAGTCCCAGCGTGTTATGAAGCAGAATTCACTAAGACAACATTTTCAGAACTCTGGCGTCAGTAGAATGAGTTAGAGAATTTAAATTCAACTAATAAATCTGGAATAAAAGGCTAGTCTCATTACCAATGATCAGAAAGCTGCTGAATTATTGTAAACACCCATCTGGTTCACTAATGTCCTTCAGGGAAGGAAATCTGCTGTCCTTACTTGGCCTGGCTGCAGAGCCACAGTAACGTGGTTGACTTTTAACTGTCCCCAAATTAGCTCAGCAAGTCACTCAGTTGTATAAGACTGCTGCAGAAAAATGCACTCAGCTGCTGCACTTCAGGAAGGCAGTCCACCACCGCCTTCCCAAGTGAAATTTGAGTTGACCTTGCAATGGACTTCTACATCCAAAGAATGAATAAATAAATGCCTTCAACAGGCATCTGATTTGACTTTGAGCTCAGCATCCTCCTCCAGACCTTCCCTATCATCTCTGTAACGCTGCAGTCTTTAACCGCAGGGCTGTTATGGCGCGTGCATTCCCCAACTGAGCAGCATCAGCCTCAGCTCCCCCCCCGCTTCCCCCCCAGAGAGACCCTGGCTGACAACCTTGGCCAAGCCAAGAGAGCACCTCCAGTACCCTCCCTCACAAACACATCTCCGTTGGTCTGTAATCTTGACTTGGAAAGGTTGGAAGCGGGAGAAGTAGGCTGTGTTTTTGGAGCTAGACCTTTTGTCAGATACGTTGCCTCCGGGCAAAGTTTTCCAGTCCTTCCCAAGGTGGGATTTTCCAGTCCCACTGAAGATGACCCTCCTTTGTAATGGGATCCTTCTACTTAGGCAGAGATGATGTGAAGATGTCAGTGTTGGACTGGAGTAAACACAGTAAGAAGTCTCATAACATCAGGTTAAGTCCAACAGGTTTATTTAGTAGTAAACACCACTAGCTTTTGGAGTGCCGCTCCTTTGTCAGGTAAGTGGCAAGTTCTGATCACAAACAGGGCATATAAAGGCACACATTCCAGTTTACAGAATACTAATTGGAATGCGAGTCTTTACACTTAATCAAGTCTTAAAGGTGCAGACAATGTAAGTGGAGATATCATTAAGCATGGGTTAAAGAGATGTGTATTGTCTTCAGACAGGACAATAAGTGAGATGTTGCAAGCCCAGGCAAGTCATGGGGATTACAGATAGTGTTACGATAGGCATTACAGATGACATTTAATTCCAACTAAACCTGTTGGACTTTAACCTGGTGTTGTGAGACTTCTTACTGTGTCTCTGGCCTGGACACAGTAAGAAGTCTCACAACATCAAATTAAAGTCCAACAGGTTTATTTAGTCGCACAAGCTTTCAGAGTCTCGCTTCTTCTTCAGGTGCAGAGAAGCTTTATACAATACACAAGACTTCAGCGGATCTGGAAAACAAAAATCCTGGCCTCTGACATTCCAGATCCCAGTATATTCACTTTTTGTATCGAGTCCCATTCAGGCACCATCCTTCTGCTCGCTGATCCACATTGGCTAACTTGTCAAATGGTACCTCGATTTTAAAATTCCCTTTCTCATGTTAATCGCACTCCCCGGCCCCCTACCTTGCCCTCCCTATCTCTCATCAATCCTCTGACCCACCAAGGTCTTTGTGTTCCTCCAGTTTTGCTCACTCACACATTCCAGAGTTTGATTGCTGCACCATTGGTCATCGTGTCTCCAGCCATTAGGCCTCAGGCTCTGCTATTCCCTCACTACACCTCTTCACTTTCTCTCAAATTTGGCTTGATTTGTCGTGGTTACTCTTGCGAAAATGCCATGTGAATGCAATCGTTGTTGCGATGTCCATTGTTGTCGAGAAAAGTTGTCATCAATGGCAATGGTTCTGTTTGGACACCGGTTCATAGTGGAATCCCATAGGAACCCTTGTTCCAAATCATCTTTATGAATGATTTAAAGAAAGGTGTTGGGGGGATTGTCTGACATGTTTGACGATGATCCAAGAATTATCTACTTTCTGCATTTTTTTATGTAAGGAGAGGCTGGATAGACTGGAACTTTTTTCTCTGGAGCGTAGAAGGCTGAGGGGTGATCTTATAGAGGTCTATAAAATAATGAGTGGCACAGATCAGTTAGGTAGTCAACATCTTTTCCCAAAGGTAGAGAGTCTCAAACTAGAGGGCATAGGTTTAAGATGAGAGGGGAAAGATACAAAAGTGGCCAGATGGGCATTTCCTCCACACAGAGGCTGGTGAATGTCTGGAACAAACTGCCAGAGGTAACAGTAGAGCAGATACAATTTTGTGTTTTAAAAAGCATTTAGATAGTTATACGGGTGAGATGGGTATAGAGGGACTAACTTAGTGGTTAAAAAAAGGGCAGCATGGACAACATGAGCCTAAGGGCCTGTTTCCATGCAGTAAACCTCTTTGACTCTACTTCCTCCCAGTCCACCACCACTTTCGTTGTCAAGTGCGTGGAGTCGTCCTGTGGTGGTGCCTGGTGCTACGGAAATGCAGAATGTTTCTTCCTAGGAGGGGAGGAAGCAGTAAAGAGAGCAGAAGGTGCCAACCTGTCCTTCACATTGACAATGCCACAGATGTCTTTTCAAGCTGCCCTCTGTCCCCCGAGCAATAGCGAGATTTGTCAAACAGTTTCTCGAAGCAGCCGTCCCACTTTTAGAGCAAGACTGTGAACGCATTCCTTGGAAAACGGTGAGTGTGAGAGCTACCTCGCTCAGATCCGGCAGTCCCCAAGCTGCCTGTCTGTCGACTGCTTTGATTGCTGAGCCTGGCGTGTTTTTCCTGCATTTTCTATTCCGAATGCGCACACGCATACACACACGCTCTCTCTCTCAAGGGCCTCGGCTTGCTCTGGGAATTTTAATGGAGCCCAGGGGAGCTTGCCTTCAGATAGGAAATCAGGCAACAGTCAAAACAAACATGAGAGACAAGGAGAATTGAGTGCCTGAGAACTAAGAGCTGGAGCTCTCTGCATTGAGCTCTGAATTCCAGGGCTGGGGTGGTTTGGGCCCAGTGCTGCTGGCATAGCTTTTCCCTGACATGGTGGACGATGCAGAGTGGAGGTCGAGAATAGATCGCTATATCAAGCAGGCCATAGTGTCCTGTAAGGGCACCATTTCTGGTTGACCAAATTTGAAGGGGGAGTGTACATCACATGGACTCTAACCATACTGCCACCCCTGTTTCCCCTGTACCTGTTGTGTATTTGCCACTTTGTATATATGTTTTATCTTTCTGATTTACCCCAGAGCAATGCAGCGATGACGCTGGTTTTAATTCTACAATGGTTTCATTCACAGTGCTTTAAAATATCTCAAGAATCACAGGATTTCTTTCACACACCTTCGTAGCTCAGGCTTCTCAGGTCTTTCTTGAAACTCCTGACTACTTCTTGCTTTCCAAGGCAACATCTCGGATTAATTAATAAAGCACAGTGAGCATCGATCAGTCAACAGATTAAAGTCATCAAACACAGTTCAATTAAACCATTGAACACTATATCACTATTGGCCATTAGATTTAACTGTCAGCAACTGGACAGTGATTCCTAAATGCCACCTGGTGAATGAATCTCAAATGTTAGTCAAACTACTTTATGGCGCTATTTCCAATATTTCTTCCACGAATATACAAATGTTCAAAGAGAATTTTTTTAAATATAGCTGCTATTATTTTTCTGGGTTTCTTTTATTTTGGGCACAATAAGTCTCACAACACCAGACAACAGATTTATGTGGAATCACGAGCTTTCAAAGCACTGCTCCTTCACCAGGTGAGCAGTGCTCCTCATATCAGCAAGATTTATAAGAGATCTGGAACAATATGAGTGCATCAAGGGCAGGGCCAAGAGGCAGTGCCAGTGGGCTTCCTCTGTAGGGTGGGGTGCTCCGTAAGTGGGGCCCTTGTGTCAGTGGGGGAAAGGTGGGATACCTGTGTCTGTTGGCATGTTCCTTGTGTCCATATAGAACATAGAACTTAGAACATAGAACAATACAGCACAAACAGGCCTTTCGGCCCACGAGTTGCGCCGATCACATCTACCAATCCACAGACCTATCTATAACCCCCTATCCTATTCTTTTCCATATACTCCTCCAGAAGTCTCTTAAAAGACCCCAGTGAGTTTGCCTCAACAACCTCCGACGGCAGTCGGTTCCATTCACTCACCACCCTCTGAGTGAAAAACCTACCCCTGACATCTCCTTTGTATTTGCTACGTGGGAATCTCCGTGTCTGTGGGAAGATCTCGATATCTATGGTGGAAGGTCTCCATGTCTATGGGGGAGAGTCTCTGTGTCCTTGTGGGGGGAGGAGGGGATGCAGTTTCCTGTGACCATGGAGGGGGGTGGTTTCCTGTGTCTAGGGGAAGCATCTCTGAGTTGCAAAGTACTTCATATCCAATGAAAGGGGGAAGGCTATTTGTACCCAGCAAGCTCCCATAAAAAGCAGAGTGATAATGGCAAGATACTGTTGTTTATTGAGAAAGCTACAGCCTCACACACTGCTGATGACTCCTTCACCATCTGTCAGTTCTGCCTCCGTCAATGGCACTTTGCTTTCGAACTGGAAAGACGTTCATTGTGTTCTTTTATGTGAAGGGGCCAAGCCTTTCACCTCGCGATCTACCCTAAGCTTGTCACAGCCCGTTGTGAAGTCGAGTCATTTGGGCCTGTGACTGTGGGAGTTTGCGCATTCTCCCCGTGCTTGCGTGGGTTTTCTCCGGGTGCTCCGGTTTCCTCCCACATCCCAAAGATGTGCTCTTAGGCTAATTGGCAAAACAAATTCTCCCTAAATTGTCTCAAATTTGGTTTTAATCCATAGATCTATAAACATGGACAGGGATCGCGGGTAGAGGTGGGAACATCGGGGTGGCGGCGCGGGCTCGTTGGGCCGAAGGGCCTGTTTCCCATGCTGTTTTGTTCTTTGTTCTTCTCCGGTAGAGAGGGGATAAGCAGATGACTGTCGAGTGACCTCCCACAGCGAGTGCAGTCCAGAATTTGAAATCACTTCACGTTCGGGTGCTGGATGTGGGCAGGATTGCCATTCAGGGTTGATAACTCGGAACCAAGCTTGGGATGGCACGGTGGTGCAGAGGTTAGCACTGCTGCTTCACAGCACCAGAGACCCAGGTTCGATTCCAGCCTCGGATGAGAGTGTGGAATTTGCACATTTTTCCCATGTCTTGCCTGGGCATCCTCTGGGAGCGGGTTAGGCTGATTGGCCACGCTAAATTGCCCCTTAGTGTCAGGGGGATTAGCAGGATTAATACATAGAACATTACAGCGCAAAACAGGCCCTTCGGCCTTCGATGTTGCGCCGACCAATTAGGAACAAGCAGTGACCCTCTAACCTAAACCATTCCCCTTTCATCCATAAACTTATCTACTAACCTCTTAAACGCCACCAAACTTGGCGCATCTACAACTGACGCAGGCAAGGCATTCCATACCCTTACCACCCTCTGGGTAAAGAACCTACCTCTGACATCTGTCCTAAAACCACCACCCCTTAATTTAAAGCTATGTCCCCTCGTGCTAGCTTTCTCCATCCTAGGAAAAAGACTATCACTGTCCACCCTATCTAAACCTCTATTCATCTTAAATGTTTCAATAAAGTCTCCTCTTAGCCGCCTTCTTTCTAACAAAAACAACCTCAAATCTCTCAGCCTCTCTTCATAATGCCTGCCTGCCTTCCATACCAGGCAACATCCTGGTAAACCTCCTCTGTACCCTCTCCAATGCCTCCACATCTTTCTTATAATGTGGGGACCAGAACTGTACACAATACTCCAAGTGCGGCCGCACTAGAGTTTTGCACAGTTGCAACATGACGTTGCGGCTCCGAAATTCAATCCCCCTACCAATAAAAGCTAAGACTCCGTATGCCTTCTGAACAACCTTATCGACTTGATTGCCAACTTTCAGGGATAAAAGATACATGGCATAAAGGGGTAGAGCCTGGGTGGGTTGTTGTTGGTGCAGGCATATGGGCCAAATGGTCTTCCTCTTCACTGTAGGGATTCCATGATTCTATCATTCTACTCCGGGAGATGCTGTTTTTCTCTCCCCGACCATCAGGATGCTATCGATTGACTTTTGACCATCGATTTTTTTATTTTAGTGTGAAGCATCTGAAGGGAAAGTTTTCTAAGTTTGGCTCTTGGGCTTTTAATCAATGCAACTTTTCATGCAGAAACAAATCTTCGATCTTGGATTCCTGGGACTGTCTCCAGCCAGGGCTTGGGGAGATGTTAACGCTCTCGTCGGCTGGGCCGGGCCGAAGGGTGTGAATTTTCCAGGCAGGCAGAGGGCGGTTCGTATTTCAGACGGTTATCTTCAATTGCTTTTCCTTTACCTTCGGACCAGGATGTCCCCTTCATCCTCTAACTTCCCTCTCAGCCCCGCAATCATCCAGGCTCACTTGCCTTAACGGCCTCACATACGGACCCCAGCTTCGGGGTCTGATGTGATTGCTGGTGGAATCAGAGGCTAGTGAGGCCCCCACCCCCACCCCCCAGGTGAACGGGGGTGGCCATCGACTGTGGGGGGGGGCGGTGGGGATGAACTTCTCACTCTCTGCCTCCGTGCTGACTTGAGATCAGACTGACTTTGATTCAGATTCAGTGCTGGTGGATAAGAACAGCCCAGCCAGGACAGCCATGTCGGGGAGTGCACGCGTGGCTCTGATTTTATACACTCTGCCTCATCACACTGTGGGCCTGCTGCTCATGAACACAACCATCCATCACCATTCAGAGAAATGCAGCCACCTACAACTGAAATCCTATCATGTAAAGATCTCCTGCATTATCTTTAATAACCATCCAAGATTGTGGGAAATCCAGTAGTTTCCCCTCCATTCTGGAAGGTAGTCCTGTCAAACTGTCATAGCAGTTCATATACAGTTTGATTGCAGAGCCAGATGAAAGTGTACAAGCAGCAACCAGTCAACAATCGTACAATTAGATCACATGCACAATGTCATCACCAGCAGCTAGTCACACTGTGTACAATAAACAGGCAGCAAAGAATAGCTAACAAGCAACCGGCAGTCAATGTACAATCAAAATCCAGCAGACTGTGTACAACAAGCAACCAAAGGATGGTGTACACTCAGAAACCAAGCAGTGTACAACCAGCAGCAAAAGACACATGTTCAACAGGCAACCAGCAGACAGTGTACAATAAGCAGACCATATACAACCAGCAGACAGTGTACAATAAGCAGACCATATACAACCAGCAGACAGTGTACAATAAGCAGACCATATACAACCAGCAGACAGTGTACAATAAGCAGACCATATACAACCAGCAGACAGTGTACAATGAAGAGACCATGTATAACAGACAGCGTACAAGAAACAGACAGTATACAATAAACAGACTGTGTACGGAAAACAGACAGTTTAAAACAAGTAGATAGTATACGACAAACAGTGTACAACAATAAATGACAAACAATGTATGACAGTGTAAAATAAACAGATGGTGTACGACAAACAGTGAAAATAAGCAGTGTACAATAAACTATACAACAAAGATTGTACAACAAGCAGATATGTACACTACAACAGGCAATCAGCAGCCAGTGTCCAATAAACAGAGTATACAATAAGCAGATAGTGTACAAGAAACAGACAATGTACAATAAACACATAGTGTACAGTGTGAAGATACTGCCAGAACCCAAAGGTATATAATGAAGCCAGACTAACGCCAACAATTTTGCTATTTTGGCGCTGGTATGAGGATAAGGTGCTTCACTCCAGGAGTGATTCCACTGACAAATTAGGGATAATTTATAGTAAAACAAGCTGTATTTAATAACAAAGTATACTTCCATGAAATGCAGCTCTTCACTATGAGCTGTTAAACAATATTTAAAAATGAAAGGAAACAACTTTAATTTCTAACTTATCATAGTTTCAGTTCCAAGTAAGCAACATTCCTCTTACAGACTATCAACACCACTTGAAGTACAGTTAGCATCCATAAATATACTTGCTACAATGAGTGGAGTCAATCACGGAGCTTTCAGAGAGAGAGAATGAGTTTCAGAACAGCTTGCAGACTTTAAACAAATCCCAGCCAGAAGAGAAAAAGTTGTTTCTCTGCTACAGACACAGTTCCTCCATTAACCACATCATCACATGACCATGTCTACCTAAACACACCTTCCATTCCTTTAATCAAAAACGCCAGGTGGAATCTCCCCTATAAACAAAATTCCATTAGCTCTATACTAAATAAACACAGTAGGGATAGAATGTGAGGGGGAATAGAAAAGAGGAAGAGAGGAGGGAAGTAAATAGAAAGAGGGAACATTAATGTTTTTGCTTTCAGTCGGTGTCAGTGGTTGGGCCATCATTTGTTACGCATCCCTAATTGCCCTTGTTGAGTGTCTCACTCAGCCATTTCAGGGGGCAGTGAAGAGTCAACCACATTGCTGTGGGTCTGGACTCACATGTAGACCAGTCCTGGTAAGAATTTTCTTTCCTCTAGGACATCAGTGAACCAGATGGGTTTTTATATAATTGGTGATAGTCCATCACTGAGATTAGTTTTCAATTCCTGATTTATGAATTGAATTTAAATTCCATCAGCTGCCATGATGGGATTTGAACCTACATCCCCAGAACATTAAGCCTGGGCCTCTGGGCTACCAATGAGAGACATTAGCACGACACGTCCAAAGTGCTTTGGTCAATGTATCAGTTCATTTTGCAATACGCTTTAAGTTTTATTATTAAAGAACAAAGAACAAAATAACATGGGAAACAGGCTCTTTGGCCCAACGAGCCCACGTCGCCACCCCGATGTTCCCACTTCTACCCGTGATCCCTGTTTACGTTTATAGATCTATGCATTGAAACCAAATTTGAGACAATTTAGGGAGAATTTGTTCTGCCAATCAGCCTAAGAGTACATCTTTGGGATGTGGGAGGAAACCAAAGCACCTAGAAAAAACCCATGCAAGCACGGGGAGAATGCGCAAACTCCCACAGACACAGGCCCAAATCCATGTATCTGCACAGCACAGCAATAGTCACTGAGCTATCATGTTGCCCATCAACTGGTCCAGGTCAAGCATACACTAACGACGTGAAGCACTAGGATACTCTCGGAAAAAAAATCCAAGAGCAGCCCTCTCATGACCCATAGCGTGTATGCCCCTTGTTAGACAACAAGGTGGACCAAAGCACCTGTAGGATAAAAACAAATACATCAATATCATCATCTATTTACACACTTCCCAGGGATTCCCAAGGCTCATGATCCCTATTTTAAATCAGTTTTCTATACCCTCCATTCCCATTCTGTTCATGTGCCCATCTAAGTATTTCTTAAATAACTCCAGAGTACCTGCCTCCACCACTTTACTTGGCAGCACGTTCCATACCCCCATCACCCTCTGTGTGAAAAACTCCCTCTAGCATCCAAATTATACCTTACCCTCCCCCCTCACCTTAAGCCCATGACCCCTCGTGCTATTTGAGTTCATCCTAGGAAAAAGCTTAACCCTGTTTACTCTATCTATACCCCTCATAATCTTGTACACCTCTATCAGATCTCCTCTAAGTCTATGTCTTTCTAAGAATTGTTGTAAAACTGTGGTTTGAAGGTTGCCTTAGAACAGCCCACTCATTGTGGAAATGAAATAAGGCCCACTGTCCAAACCCGCTGTGTATCAACCTACACCCAGCCTCAATAACTTTGGGTCAGACTTACTGTGACTGTGTGGCCAATTTGATTTTCAAGTTTGCTGATGATACCACCATAATGGATTTGATCTCAAACAATGATGAGATAGAGTGACAGGAATGAGATAGAGAATCCGGTGAATTGGTGCGATGACAATAATCTCTCCCTCAGTGTCAATAAAATGAAGGAGATTGTCAACGACTTCAGGAAGCACAGTGGGGGGCATGCCCCTGTCTACATCAATAGGGACAAAGTCTAAATGATTGAGAGCTTCAAGTTTTTAGTTGTCCAGATCACCAGCAACCTGTCATGGTCCCCGCATGCCGACACTATAGACAAGAAAGCCCACCAACGCCTCAACTTCCTCAGAAGACTAAGGAAATTTGGCATGACCATTACGACTCTCAGCAACTTTTGCAGATGCACCGCAGAAAGCATTCTTACTAGTTGGATCATAGCTTGTTTTGGCTCCTGCTCTGACCAAGACAACAAGATACTACGGAAGGTTGCAAGTGTAGCCCAATCTATCACACAAACCGGCCTCCTCTCCACTGACTCTGTCTACACTTCCTGCTGCCTCGGAAAAACAGCCGGCATAATCAAGGATCCCGCGGACTCCAGATATACTCTCTTCCACCTTCTTCTGTCAGGAAAAAGATACAAAAGTCTGAGGTCACATACCAACTGACACAATAACAACTCCTTCTCTGCTACTTTTGAAGCAGACTTTTGAATGGACCTATCTTGCATTAAGTTGATCTTCCTCTACTATCCGAGTTATGATGTAACACTGCGTTCTGCAATCTCTCGTTTCCTTCTCTATGTAATTTTTGTCCATATAGCGCACAAAAAACAATACATTTCACTGCATACTAATACATGTGACAATAATAAATCAAATCAAATTAAATCAAGAAGGGAGAAATCGGTCTATGTACCTATATGATCGTCACTCAAGGACTTGATTTGACTTGTCCCATCACATTATTGGGATACAGTGAAAATTATTGTTCCTTCTGTGCCATACGAACAAAGCATACTGTTCACAGAATGAATGGCTTCATGTGTGAAGCTCCTGTTATTGAATAGTACACCATCAAGACACAGCAATTTTCTGGTTGAATTGGGGAATGGAGGGACCAGAGGTGGCTGGTAACTGCAGGCCCCAATCTGGGGACTGTTTCAAAGGAAGTGGTGGAGTCAGAATGCATGGCGGATGTCTGTTGAGGTAAAGTGAAATGAGGAATCCTGAATTGACTCAGTTTCGATTCTTGGCACTACGTGGGCTGATAGGTCATAGGTCACCCAGAGTTGCTGGAATTGGCCTTGAGCTACATGTGAGAAAGGAAAAGGGCTCCTGGTTCTGTTGGTTAGATAATGTCCCATTGATGGAAGGGTGAATGTACACTGATAGAAATGAGAACTTGTTGTTGGGGTGGGGGAGGGCGGGGGCGCTGTCTGATACCTCCCAAAGCTCGATAGTATACAACTCAAAGTAAGAATGATCACCCAAAAAGCTGCTGGATTGGATTGTACTGTTTGCCCAGATAAGGGGCAGAGACCGGGAGGAGAATGCTGACAGACAATAGGAATCAAGTGAGCACCTGCTCAACCTGTCAGGTCCAGTTCCCCAGACAGGGACGACAAGTGAAATTGAGAGAGAGTTTAGCAAATTGCAGATTCAGGAGGTAAGTCAAAGACCTCATCTTGCCAGCCGCAAAGCAAACCTGAACTTAATTTATACCAGTGCAATTATTTTCACAAAAGCTCTTTGCTGGGCCCATTAACCTCTTTGAATACAAGAGGCTAGCCTTGAAATGATGCATTAACAATGTGGTTTTATAGGGGATTGTTATTGTGTTGCTCACAGGGATACACTGCTCTCTCTCTCTCTCTCTCTCTCTCCCAGAAAGTCATAGCCTAGATTATTGATCTTTTGACATGATCTGTATAACAGTCACATCCGTGAGCAAGGCCTTTGAGGCACAGTGTGGTCCCTTCGCCGCATCCTCTGCAATAATTAGGAAAACTCTTTATTAAATAAAGTGAAAGGTTCATAGTGGGAGGTAGGGTGAGAGTCCCAGCAGCAAATTCATGCCTTTACAAGGGAGAGGAAACCAGCTTTGAACCGATCCTCCCTCAAAAAACAGAAAAAGAGGGACAAGCGAGAGTGAGAGAGAGAGAGAGAGAGAATAAGAGAGGGAGGTAGGGAGCAAGTGACGGGGAGAATTAGAAAGAGAGACAAAGGAAGATAGAGAAGGAGACAGAGATGGAAATAGAGAGAGGGAAACAGAGAAGGAGACAGAGGGAGAGACACAGAAGGAAGAGGGAAAGAGAGAGGGAGAGACAGAGAGGGAGAGAGACAGAGAGAGACAGACAGAGGAAGAGAGACAGAGAAGGGATGAAGAGAGAGAGGGAGATTCAGGAAGAGAGAGGGAGAAGGAGAGGAGGGGAGAGAGGGAGAGGGGGGAGGGAGACAGGGGGAGGGAGAGAGAAAAGGAAAAGGACCATGACTGAAAAATACTTTCGATGGAAGATGACTGGAGCTCAGGGAAATGTTGTGCAATCTGGTAAAATGTGTATTTGTTTGATTTGGAAGAAAGAACTGAAATTGTCCAGCCCCATGTGTTTGATTAAAGATAAATCTGAATTTGATCACAGCTTGGTATGGCTCCTGCTCTGCCCAAGACTGCAAAAACTACAAAGGCTCATGAATGAAGTCCAATCCATCACTCAAACCAGCCTTCCATCCATTGACTGTCTACACTTCCCGCTGCTTCTGAAAAGCAGCCAGCATAATTAAAGATACCACCCACCTACAGGTACTTCGGTCCGCCTTGTTGTCTGACAAGGGGCATACACGCGATGGGTCGTGCGAGGGCTGCTCTTGGATTTTTTTCGAGAGTATCCTAGTGCTTCATGTTGTTAGTGTATGCTTGACCTGGACCAGTTGATGGACAACACGATAGCTCAGTGACTCGCTGTGCTGTGCAGATACATGGATTTGGGCCTGAGTCTGTGGGAGTTTGCGCATTCTCCCCGTGCTTGCGTGGGTTTTCTCCGGGTGCTTTGGTTTTCTCCCACATCCCAAAGATGTGCTCTTAGGCTAATTGGCAAAACAAATTCTCCCTAAATTGTCTGAAATTTGGTTTTTAATCCATAGATCTATAAACATAGACAGGGATCATGGGTAGAAGTGGGAACATCAAGGTGGCGGCACGGGCTCGTTGGGCCAAAGGGCCTGTTTCCCGTGCTGTTTTGTTCTTTGTTCGACAACTCGAGTCTGGAGAAACTTCTCAAAGCGTTGAACAGACAACAAAATAGTTTCTTTGAAGTTTAGTCACTGTTGTGATGCAGAAATCACAGCAGCCAATTTGTGCACATCAGGATCCCATAAGTAACAATGTGATAATGACCAGGTAAGCTAGGTTATTTTTCACAATGTTGACAGAGGGCTGAATGTTGACCAAGGCACTGGGGTGAACTCACCGACTCCTTCCTCAACGTAGTGCCATTAGATCCATCTGGACAGGGAACTGGCGACATTGTTGAATCTCTCATTGAAAGATGATACTTCAGAGAGCGCAACACTCCCTCGGTACTGCACTGGGAGGGTCTGTCTCAATTTTTGTGCTCAGGCCCTGGAGTGGGATTTGAACCAGGAACCTCGAGATGTTGACATAGGACTGCTACCATTAGCGAAACCATAACTGTTGCTAAAAAGACGACAATGACCAGAATCCATTTTAGTTACACCGGGTGGTGAAGGATAAATGTGGGGGTCCTTAGCATCCACATCACTGGGATAAAACCTTGTTTTACTACCCCTCCTGAAGATGGATTAATGAGCATCACCCCAACACTTACCTGAAGTTTCAGCCCAGACAATACTGGATATTCAAACCTGTTCCCAGCTTTGAGCCCACAATTGAGATACAGTGGCACAGTGGTTAGCACTGATGCCTCACAGTTCCCAGGACCCAGAATTGATTCCCAGCTTGGCTCACTGTCTGTGTGGAGTCCTCCCTGTGTCTGTGTGGGTTTCCTCTGGGAGCTCGGGTTTCCTCCCACAGTCCAAAAGACATGCTGGTTAGGTGGATTGGCCATGCTAAATTGTTTCTTAGTGTCCCAGGGTGTGTAGGTTAGGCAAGGTAAATGTGAGGGGTTACGGGGATAAGCATTGCGTGGGATTGTGATAGGTGCAGATGGACCTCCTTCTGCATTGTAGAGATTCTATGATTCTAAGTTATAACTGAGTTATCTGAATGATGCTCTAAGCTCTACCATCTGCATCCAGGTGAGTGTGTGGGATGGAGTGAGCAAAGTTAGTTGTTCGATGTTGAATGGTGCTTCACATTACACTGCTCCTGGTTGCCACAAAAAACCTTCAGTCTCACTCAATCAGTAAATAATGTCTGCCCAAAGTCCCGACAGTGCCATCCTCTCTCCCCAGCCAATCACGCCTGATCGGTACATTCCAGTGATAACAGTTTCTTGGCACTTTGTACAGGCACACACACTATGTGAACTATACACTGATTAGCCTGACCAGGCTGAGGAACAGTGTGTGGAGGCTGCCCATCAGAAGGAAAGATATCTACTGTGATTAGACCTGGAATCATCCAGGGCCTTTGCCTGCCCTGGGATCTTTCTGCTGAGGAAGAAGGCATTGTTAAAAAGAAGGATTGACACAAAGGGAACCACACATTCATCCAACCCAATATCACTTCCAATGTGCATTCACATTTCTTTGGCCAAGCGCCAATAGAGATGTTACAAGCTTTCCCAATTTTTGTGGTCTGTAGGCCCAGGAGGACAGTCTCATTGATTGGTGGTGTCATCACTGATCCATCACTGGTGACCCCTTAGCACCTCAAAGTCCCCATGTGTCTTGTCCCCAAGTAGCCCAACATACTGCTCAACCTGTCACCAACCCATCTCATTCTGACTGCTCCCCGCCTCAACCTCAATCCCTATCTCACCAACATAATCACCCACTTCTGCCTTCAGTTGGAGCAGAGAGATCCTGGGACAGAAGAATGAGCACAGGAATGATTTAGAAAGTGGGATACTGGAGGATAGTACTGACCCCATCACCCCTGAGATAGTTTGCAATTTCCCAACGAATTGGCAGGAGGAGAAGTGTGATCCGGTTATTCTGATTCTGCTTTGGAAATCTGCCCTGTAATCAATCAGAAATAGACCAGTCTCTTTTCTCAAGAAAAGAGAAGTCTGAGCAGTGACTTGACAAAAGTCTTAAAAAGTTTATGAAGACGTTTGACAGCATCAATTTAGAGAAAGTCTCTCCTTTCCTTTTCCCTATGAACAGCATGCTTCGTCTGTTTGGCACGCAAGAAATAATACTTTTCACTGTATGTTAATACACGTGACAATAATAAATCAAATCAAATCAAGGAAGCGGGAGTCTTTGGGATGTCAGTGCTCGTGGACAGATATCACTCCTAACAATCAGAAAGAGCAGTCCTAATCATCACAAGGACAAGGAAAAGTAAAGCAAAATGTGTGGGAAAACAGACTTGGATGGAGAAAATCTATTGCTGGTAAACATTCCCAGTGTCAGTGGACAGTCCAGGCTAGGTCAGCTGCCTATATGACTATGCTAGGGTTCAGCACATAATCATTCAAACAAGAAGAGGTTGCAACATTCAGTTGGAACTGGGTTAATACATATGTTATCTCTAACCACCCACCATGGATTGTAACCCTTTACCATGAAGTAAATATTCATCTCATTTTGAATCTTCCAATTGATTCTTAGCTATGACATATTTATTTGAGAGAGTTCCAGATTTCCACTGTCCTTTATATACAGAACTGTTTCCTATTCACTCCTGGATGCATTAGATACGGAGTAAAGCTCCCTCTCATTGTTCCCCACCAAACACTCCCAGGACAGGTATAACAAGGGGTTGGATAAAGAATAAAACTCCCTCTACTTTGTCCCCATCAAACACTCACAGAACGGGTATAACATAGGGTTGGATACAGAGTAAAGCAACATCTACACAGTCCCATCGAACACTCCAAAGACTAACCGAGTTAGATACAGAGTAAAGCTCCTTCTGCACTGTCCCATCAAACACTCCCAGGACAGGTACAGCACAGGGTTAGGTACAGAATAAAGCTACCTCTGCACTGTCCCATCAAACACTCCAAAGACTAATTCGGAACAGGGTTAGATACAGAGCAAAGTTCCCTCTACATGATCCCCATCAAACTTGCCCAGGACAGGTACGCACGGGGTTAGATACAGAGTAAAGTTCCCTCTACACTCTCCCCATCAAGCACACCCAAGACAGGTACAGCGCAGGTATAGATACAGAGTAAAGCTCTCTCGACATGGTCCTCATCAAGCACGTCCAGGACAGGTATAGCACGGGGTTAGATACAGGGTAATACTCACTCTACACTGTCACAGTACAGCATACATTAGTATGAGATTGGTAAAGGTTGCTGCCCAGGCTCTTAAGTCACAGCTGGTTAAAGACCAGGGACAGCAGAACAGATCAGTTACAGACTAATTTAACCTGGTGCCATTAAAGACACTGAAAGAAAGCTGACACAGAGTTAATAAGTGTTGTCTTGGACAATCCAGTTCAGAGGTGCAATTCAGAATTGTAAAGTTTGAAGACAGCAATTGAAAAATATGCTTCCTCATTGCTCTGCTACTTCATCAACGTTAACCCGATGTCAGTTCACAAGTTGTGCCTGGCTATAGGAGAAATCCGACATTGTTGTTGTTAAGTTGTAAAATGATTGGAGATGGGAATAAGGCTCTTTCTTTGACAGTCGGGATGTCATCCAGGGTAATGAAGAATCTAATGGCTTTACAATAGTAACGTGAAGGAAATGTGCCATGAGAATAGACGTATTAATATGCAGTGCAAACAGCGTCTGTCAGGATGTGCAGAAAACCTCGACAAACTTGATCTAACCACAAACATGCAAAAGCTTCACTAAGATAAATGTGTGTTTTATCAAAGGGGAGTCTGTTTGGAGAGTCGCATCAAGTGTTATTTTAATTGTTGTGGAAGTAATTCTAAATAATGCATGAACTGAAAACGCTGCTTAATTCTCACAGTAAACGCTGCAAGTTCTCATTCAGTCTGACAGCATGCTGTGGAAAGAGAAATCGAATTAACAGTACAGGTTCGATAACCCATCATCCAAACATGGGATGTTCATTTGATTTCTCATGGTCACTGATGCTGCCTGACCTAATGAATTTTTCTCACATTTTTTCTATTTGTATTACAGATTTCCACCATGTCCACCTCTTTTTCATTCCAAGGTAAATCTTTTCACAGGTAACAAAGGGATTTAGGAACAGAAGGAGGCCATTCAGTCCCCTGCATCTGTTCTGTCTCTTCAATGTAGTTGCACCTGTGATCAAACTCCTTTGCCTCTTATTCCTCAATGTCTCTGGTTAACCAATATCTATCAATCTCAGTGTGAAAATTAACAATTGCTTTGCATTGATAAAAAGATTGTCAACATTTCACTCTTGTGTGTCAAAATGTTTCCTAATTTCAATCCTGAAAGATCTGACTTGACTACGCCCCCTCGTCTTGGACTCTCCCAACAGGAGAAATGTCTCCCAATAACCTGCATTACCTTATCTGTTCCATGTAATACTTTGATCAAATCACCCCTCAACTGTCTATATCCCAGGGAATACAACCCTGTATTGCATCTACCTTTTCACAGTAACTTCATTGCAGTGTTCACGTAAGCCTACTTGTGTCACTAATAAATAAATAAATAAAAATCCTTTGGAGGATGAGTATCATTCTTGGACTATGGTTCACCCACTCTAAAGACAACTAGGTCACATTTTTCTATCCATTTAGCAGATGTGGGTGTCAGCGGCTAATCCAGCATTCATTACCTATCCCTGTTTGCCCTTGAGAAGGTGATTGGGAGTACCTTCTTGAACCGCTGCGTCAATGAGGTGTTGGTACTTTCACAGCGCTATTAAGGAGGGAATTCCAGGATTTTGACCCAGTGACAGTAAAGGAATGGTGATATTTTTCCAAATCAGAATGGTGAGTGACTTGGAGGGGTACCTCCAAGTGGTGGTGTTCGCATGTATCTGCTGCTGTTGTGATTGTAGATAGCAGCAGTTGTGGGGCTGGAAGATATTGTCAAAGGAACTTTGGTGAGTTGCTGCAGTGCATCTTGTGATGGAACACACAGCTGCCATTGTGCATTAGTTGTGGACTGACTGAATGTTTGTGGATGGAGTGCCAATCGAGTGGGCTGCCTTGCCCGGGATGGAGTTCAGCTTCCTGAGTACACCTATCCAGGCAAGTGGAGAGTTTTCCGTTGCATTCTGACTTGTGCCTTGTAGATGGTGAACAATCTTTACAGGCTCGGGAGATGACTTACTCTGGATTCCTAACTTTTGACCTGCTGTCATAACCACAGTACTTATATGCTTAGATCATCCGAGTTTGTGATCAAAGGTAACCCCCAAGATGTTGATAGTGGGGGATTCAGCAATGGGAATACCATTGAATAGCAAGAAGAGATGGTCAGATCTTCTCTAATTGGAGATGGTCATTGCTTGATACTTGTGTGGCGTGAATGTTACTTGCTACTTATCAGTCCAAGCTTTCGTAGTGTCCCAGTCTTGTTGCATATGGGCACAGACTGATTGAACATTGCGTATTCATCAGCGAACAACCCCACTTCTGACTTTATGATGGAAAGAAGGTCATCAACGAAGCAGCTGAAGATGGTTAGGCTTAGGACACTTCCCTGAGGAACTTCTGCAGTGATGTACAGGAGCTGAGATGATTAACCTCCAATTATCACAGCCATCTTCTTTTGTGCTGGGTGTGACTCCAGCCAGAATTTCCCCTGATTCCTATTCACTCCAGTTTGCTAAGGCTCCTTGGTGCCACACTCGGTCTAATGCTGCCCTGACCTCAAGCACACATCACTCATACATCATCTCTGGCATTCAAAGTCCTTTTGTCGTGTTTGGATTAATTCATAGAATCCCTACAGTGCAGAAGGAGGCCATTCAGCCATCAAGTCTGCACTGACCACAATCCCACCCAGGCCCTATTCCCATAAACCCACATGTTTACCCTGCTAATCACCCTGACACTAGGGTCGATATACCGTGGCCAATTTTGCAAAATATCTTTGGACTGCGGGAGGAAACCGGAGCACAGGAGGAAATTCAGGCAGACATGGAGAGAATGAACAAATTCCACACAGGCAGTGACCCAATTGATTGCTTTCAGTCCAAATCCAAGGTCCATTCCTGAAATTTCTTTGGAAAAAACAGCCCCTTACATTCATTTCTAAATGAAAACAGCTGGAGATATTTTTTTAAAACTATTAAGCCAAACTAAATTATCACAGAATATCTTCCTCCCTATCTCTCCTGGTGGCTATTGGCATTACAGCTGGATATACCACCCCCAAAAGCAGGAGTTAGCCAATAGATACCTCCACCTCATTAACTCCATTAATGGGGTGGTGTTCCAGGGCATGTGAGGGGCATAGTGCTCTTAGTGCATGCAAATTGGAAATGGGTATGCTTATAAATGAGTTCTCAGTGATTAAGAATGGGTGCAAATCACCCAGTCATCCAACATGTAGTCAGGTCTTCCATTGTTCACAGGAATGACACTGCTGGGGGTAGGAGAAAGATTAATGTGTACTGGGGGAGGAAGAGAAAAATAATGTACACTGGGGGGGTAGGAGAAAGATGAATGTACACTGGGGGAGGAAGAGACTGGGGGGTAGGAGAAAGATGAATGTACACTGGGGGGAGGGAGAAAGATGAATGTACACTGGAGGGGGAGGGAGAAAGATGGGGGGGAGGGAGAAAGATGAATGTACACTGGGGGGAGGGAGAAAGATGAATGTACCTGGGGGTAGGAGAAAGATGAATGTACACTGGGGGTAGGAGAAAGATGAATGTACACTGCGGGGAGAAAGATGAACTGGAGGGGGAGGGAGAAGATGAATGTACACTGGAGGGGGAGGGGATGAATGTACACTGGAGGGGGAGGGAGAAAGATGAATGTACACTGGGGGGAGGAGAAAGATGAATGTACACTGGGGGGAGGGAGAAAGATACACTGAGGGGAGGGAGAAAGATGAATGTTCACTGGGGGGAGGAGAAAGATGAATGTGCACTGGGGGGGGAGAAAGATGAATGTCACTGGGGGGAACACTGGAGGGGGAGGAGAAAGATGAATGTACACTGAGGGGAGGGAAAGATGAATGTACACTGAGGGGTGAATGTACACTGGGGGGAGGGAGAAAGATGAATGTACACTAGGGGGTAGGAGAAAGAAACACTGAGGGGGAGGAGACACTGGGGGTAGGAGAAAGATGAATGAACACACTGGGGGTAGGAGAAAGATGAATGTACACTGGGGGAGGAGAAAGATGAATGTACACTGAGGGGGTAGAAAGATGAATGTACACTGGGGGGAGGGAAAGATGAATGTACACTGGGGGGAGGAGAAAGATGAATGTACACTGAGGGGGAGGGAGAAAGATGAATGTTCACTGGGGGGGAGGAGAAAGATGAATGGAGGAATGAATGTACACTGGGGGTAGGAGAAAGATGAATGTACACTGGAGGGGAGGGAGAAAGATGAATGTACTGGGGGTAGGAGAAAGATGATGATGTACACTGAGGGGGAGGGAGAAAGATGAATGTTCACTGGGGGGAGGGAGAAAGATGAATGTACACTGTGAATGCACTGGGGGGAGGGAGAAAGATGACACTGGGGGGGAGGGAGAAAGATGAATGTACACTGGGGGGGAGGGAGAAAGATTAATGTATATGGGGGGGGGGGTGTTGGAGAAAGGTTGATCAGCGATGGAGTTAACAAATGGTGAGAATATTGAAGTAAAGGTGAACAAAAAGTGAGCCTAAAATGGTGAGTGCAGGATTTGCAGTGATGGGCTCAACAAATGGGTATCTCGTCCCTTAATTGATAGATGTCCAAATTGAATCATGAATGCACATTGTGTGTGTGTGTGTGGGCGGGGAGGGAGGGTGAGGTGTATGTACACTAGGGCAGAGAAAGATGAGTATACACTAGGGATGGAGAAAGATGAGTGTACACTGAGACAGAGAAAGACGAGTGTACACTGGGGAGGAGAAGGATGAGTGTACACTGGGGTGGAGAAAGATGAGTATACATTGGGATGAGAAAGATGAGTGTACACTGAGGCAGAGAAAGATGAGTGTACACTGGGGAGGAGAAGGATGAGTGTACACTGGGGTCGAGAAAGATGAGTGTACACTGGGGTGGAGAAATATGAGTGTACACTGGGGTGGAGAAAGATGAGTGTACACTAGGGCAGAGAAAGATGAGTGTACACTGGGGTGGAGAAAGATGAGTGTACACCAGGCAGAGAAAGATGAGTGTACACTGGGGTGGAGAAAGATGAGTGTACACCAGGGCAGAGAAAGATGAGTGTACACTGAGGAGGAGAAGGATGAGTGTACACTGGGGTCGAGAAAGATGAGTGTACACTGGGGAGGAGAAGGATGAGTGTACACTGGGGTCGAGAAAGATGAGTGTACACTGGGGAGAAGAAAGATGAGTGTGCACTGAGGCAGAGAAAGATGAGTGTACATCAGGGCAGAGAAAGATGAGTGTACGCTGGGGTGGAGAAAAATCAGTATACATTGGGGTGGAGAAAGATGAGTGTATACTGGGAAGGAGAAAGATGAGTGTACACTGGGGAGGAGAAAGATGAGTGTACACTGGGGCAGAAAAAGATGAGTGTACACTGGGGAGGAGAAAGATGAGTACACTGGGGCAGAAAAAGATGAGTGTACACTGGAACAGAGAAAGATGAGTGTACAATAGAGCAGAGAAAGATGAGTGTACACTGGGGAAGGGGAGAACAATGAGTGTACACTGTGGAGGAGACAATTGACTGTACACGAGGGAGATGAAAGATGCGTGTACAGTGGGGGGCAGAAAGATGAGTGTATACTGGAGACGCAGAAAGATGAGTGTACACTGAGGTGGGGAGTTTGTCCAAAGGTTCCTGATTGGTCAGCTCTGTGGGTTACCCATGACGGGGTGTAGCCAGAGGTCAGGCCAAGCAGCTCGTGAATGATCCCTAAGTGACCCCTAAGACTGACTTCTGTGTGACCCCTGTGACCTACCCTATGATTAACTCCTGTGACTGACTGACCCCTGACTGACTGACCATTGCGACTGAACCCCGAGTGATCCCATATAGAACATAGAACATAGAACATTACAGCGCAGAACAGGCCCTTTGGCCTTCGATGTTGCGCCGACTAATTAGGAACAAGCAGTGACCCTCGAACCTAAACCATTCCCCTTTCATCCATAAACTTATCTACTAACCTCTTAAACGCCACTAAACTTGGCGCATCTACAACTGACGCAGGCAAGGCATTCCGTACCCTTACCACCCTCTGGGTAAAGAACCCACCTCTGACATCTGTCCTAAAACCACCACCCCTTAATTTAAAGCTGTGTCCCCTCGTGCTAGCTTTCTCCATCCTAGGAAAAAGGCTATCACTGTCCAGCCTATCTAAACCTCTAATCATCTTATATGTTTCAATAAGGTCTCCTCTTAGCCGCCTTCTTTCTAACGAAAACAACCTCAAATCCCTCAGCCTCTCTTCGTAAGACCTGCCTTCCATATCAGGCAACATCCTGGTAAACCTCCTCTGTACCCTCTCCAATGCCTCCACATCTTTCTTATAATGTGGGGACCAGAACTGCACACAATACTCCAAGTGCGGCCGCACTAGAGTTTTTGTACAGTTGCAACATGACGTTGCGGCTCCGAAATTCAATCCCCCTACCAATAAAAGCTAAGACTCCGTATGCCTTCTTAACAACCTTATCGACTTGATTGCCAACTTTCATGGATCTATGCACATATACACCAAGATCCCTCTGTTCATCAACACTATTAAGAGTCCTACCATTAGCCCTATACTCTACACATTTGTTATTCCTGCCAAAGTGAATTACCTCACACTTTTCCGATTAAACTCCATTTGCCACCTCTCGGCCCAGCTCTGCAACTTGCCCAAGTCTCTCTGCAAACTAGAACACCCCTTTTCACTATCTACCACTCCTCCGACTTTGGTGTCATCCGCAAATTTACTAATCCATCCTTCAATACCCTCATCCAGATCATTTATAAAAATTATAAACAGCAGGGGCCCCAAAACAGATCCCTGAGGTACACCACTTGTAACCGAACTCCACGATGAATAACTACCATCAACCACCACCCTCTGTCTTCTATCAGCTAGCCAATTCCTAATCCAATTAGCTAAATCACCCTCAATCCCATACATCTGCATTTTTTGCAGAAGCCTTCCATGGGCCATCTTATCGAACGCCTTACTAAAGTCCATATATACCACATCAACTGCCTTACCCCCATCCACCTCTTTGGTCACTTTTTCAAAAAACTCAATAAGGTTAGTAAGGCACGACCTACCCTTCACAAACCATGCTGACTATCCCCAATCAATTCATTTCTCTCTAAATAACTATAAATCCTATCCCTAATAATTCTCTCCAATACTTTGCCCACAACCGAAGTAAGACTCACCGGCCTATAATTCCCCGGAAAGTCTCTCTTCCCCTTCTTGAACAATGGGACCACATTCGCTATCCTCCAGTCTTCCAGCACTATACCCATAACCAACGACGACCTGAAGATCAGAGCCAGAGGCTCTGCAATCTCCTCTCTCGTCTCCCAGAGAATCCTAGGGTAACTGACTGACTGACACCTGTGATTGACCCCTGACTGAACCCTGTGACTAACCCCTGTGACTGACGGACCCCTGACTGACTGACCATTGTGACTGAACCCCGAGTGATCTCATGTGTCTAACTGACCCCTGTGATTGACCGCTGACCCTTGTGACTGTCCCTCTGATTGACCCCTGACACACCCCGTGACTGACTTCTGTGTGACCCTGTGACTGAACCCTGTGACTGAACCCTGAGTGACCCATGACTAACACCTATGACTGACCCAGTGTGTGACTCCTCTGACTGACCCCTGTACTCCAGCTCTACAGAGCCACAATCCAGCTCCATTGAGAATGTTTCACACCCCTGCCTCTGGGCCGGCCTTGCTGGTGCTCACAGAAGATTGCTGATTTGAGGGATAAAGGGGACGCCAAGCTGGCCATCCTCTGACCAACCAGAGACGCAAGCACTGGATCATGATGGCTGGTCTTCTTCAATGCAGCAACCGCCAGCTTTAGAGGAGCCGAGAAATAATCATCGGTTGTCAGCTGAGAGCTTCTTCTGAGGAGATACTCGAACCAGGCTCTTGCAATGAAGGGAGGTTCAGCTGTCATTGAAAGAAAGAACAAGCTTACATTCCTATTGTATCTCCTGAGCTGTGTTTTACAGCCATTGAGATCCTTTTGGAGGTGACATTACTGCTCTAACATCAGAAACATGACAGCCATTTTAAGATGCAGAGATGTCGGTGTTGGACTGAGGTAAACACAGTAAGAAGTCTGACAACACCAGGTTAAAGTCCAACCGATTTATTTGATAGTAAACTCACAAGCTTTTGAGGTTCTCCTCTTCATCAGGTGAATGAGGTGTTCTGGTCTCAGACAGCACATATAACTGTTTACAGATTACTGATTAGAATGCAAATCTTTACACATAACCTGCTCTTCAAGCCTTCAGGAGAACAGTGACCACAATACCACACAACCTGCCACTGCAACCTCTGCAAGACATGCCAGATCATCAACATGGATGACATCATAAAACGTGAGAATACCATTCACCAGGTACACAGTACGTACTCTTGCAACTCGGCCAACGTTGTCTACCTAATACGTTGCAAGAAAGGATGTCCCGAAGCATGGTACATTGGAGAGACCATGCAGACACTATGGCAGTGGATGAATGAACATCGCTCAACAATCACCAGCCAAGACTGTTCCCTTCCTGTTGGTGAACGCTTCAGCAGTCACAGGCCTCTGACCTTCGGGTAAGCATTCTCCAAGGTGGCCTTCACGACACACGACAGCGCAGAGCCGCTGAGCAGAGACTGATAGCCAAGTTCCGCACACATGAGGACGGTCTTAACAGGGATCTTGGCTTCATGTCGCACTATCTGTAACCACCATGACTTGCCTGGGTTAGCAAAACCTCACTTACTGTGCTGTCTGGAGACAATACACATCTCTTTAACCTGTGCTCAATGCTCCTTCCACTCACATTGTTGGCCACTTTAAGACTTGAATAGCAGATTAGGTGCAAAGATTTGCATTCTAATCAGTAATCTGTAAACTGTCTGTGCTGCTATATGTGCTGTCTGAGAGCAAACACCTCATTCACCTGACAAAGAGGGGAACCTCAAAAGCTTGTGAGTTTACAGCCATTTTAAGCACAGCCAGACCCCACAAACAGCCATGTGATCAGGTCCAGCTCTTCTCCGCTGACGGTTTGGGGAAAAATCCCACCTGGGGGATCTTCTCTAATGTTGCGCTGTGGGATATTTTACATCCACTTGCGTGTTTTTCTTCAAGAAAAAGGCATCAAATACCGACAGGGTAACATTTTAAGGGTGGCGAGAGCTTGCATCTCGCCATCCTGAGAGTCAGCGCCGAAGATGCAACCATTGACTCTCGAACCTCCACTGCCTTTAACCTAACTCGAGCACTGATTGGCTGTGAGCGAGGATTCCATCTACTCATTGGTCGATAGCTTGTCAGCACAGGCAGGCACAGTGGCCAGAAGCGGTACTGCAGCACTCTGTCTGACTGTATTTTAATTAATATTGCCGCATGTATTAGTATACAATAAAAAGGATTGTCCCCTGTGTATTGCATAAACAAAACATACCGTTCACAAAGAAGAAAAGGAGGGAGCAGAATGTAGTGTTACAGTCATAGCTAGGGTTTAGAGAAAGATCAACTTAGTGTGAGGTAATCCTGGGACCATTGGAAAGGTAAGGCCTGAGGGTCCCAAGGCAGGAGGGTATGGGACACCCGAGAGGGATGGCGGGGTTGGGGGGAATGAGTAATCACATCATTGGGGTGTTGGCCTGTGGGGGGGGAAGGGGTCCCAGAGCTTCAATGTCCTTCAGAGAGGTCTTCAGAGTGAGGGTAAATGTTTAATGTCATTTTCTCACCTTACCCATACCTGCTCCCCATAGCCTACGAATTGGGGTCAGGCAGGATAAGGCCAGAAAGTAGCCATTAAATGGCCAAAGCAGGGGCCTGAATAGATGACTGGATGGATTTCCCACTTGACATCCTGTCCACCCAGGCGTGAGATTGCGTCTGGGTTTGGGCAGGCGGGTTCCCGGGATGGAATCCTGTCTGTTCGAGTTTACACACTCTCCCTCCAACCAGGATCCTAGCTCGGGATAAAATTCTGTCCTCAGAGAGCGAGAGAGAGAAAGAGAGAGAGTTTGAGCAGCACTCCCTCAGTACTGTACATGGATTCTTCACTCAAGTCTCTAGAGACACAAACACACAACCTTTTGACATTGAGGCAAGAAAGTTACCAGGTTGAGCCGTGGTTAGAGGGCTGTGTCACGATGAATGTGCGATGCATTGAGGGGGAGGGGTGTGAGAGAAGGGGACTATATCGCTGGAGGCTTGGATCAAACAAAAATACACATGTAAAAGGATAACAGCCGTGAAATCCCAGGCCTGTCACTGGGTGTAATAAATCTGGAAACTATCCTGAGAGAAATAGAGAACAGGAAGTACCTGTCTGAATTACAGAATCCCCACAGCGCAGGAGAAGGCCATTCGGCCCATCGAGCCTGCACCAACCACAATCTCACCCAGGACCTCAGAGGCAATTTAACATAACCAATCTGCCCAACCCGCACATCTTTGGAGCATGGAAGGAAACTGGAGCAGTCAAGGAAACCCATGCAGACACGAGGAGAAGGTGCAAACTCCACACAGACAGTGACCCAAACCAGGAATCGAACTCAGGTCCACGGTGCTGTGATGCAGCAATGCTAACCATTATGGTCATTTACCTCATAATCCTCCCTTTTTCTGCCTCATCACTCATATAAGAATCAGAGTCCCAATCGCCTCCCATTAATGTAATCGATAAGCAGTTAGAACTCCGTATCTCCCAGTGAATATGTAGCATCTGGCTTGGAGTGTTCAGAAAGAGAGGCCACATTCAGGTGAAAGGCAAGTCCTTTCTCACATTTCAAACCTTCCTTTCTCCGAGACTGCGGGCACCCCACTGTCCCCTTTCTCTGGGCATCTGCAGTGCCCAGATATTTGGCAGCCAGCACTAACATTAGAACAGAGCCCAAAATGTGGTCGCTATTATTTTTAATTAATCACTAATCAAAATATATTGCTCTGTAGATTCTACTAGTCTCTCTTGATATGCAAATGTCATCCATTCAAGGATATTTACATATTATTATTTGAAAGAGTGCATTTGTTAATTCCAATAAAGAGCAGGGGTACAGGGAAGCAAATTGTCCGGCTTGCCTTCATGCTTGGGCTTTCTCTGGGTGCTCCAGTTTGTTCCCATACTCCAAAGGTGTGCAGCTTTTCTCCCTATCGATTCTGTCCGGACCCCTCATGATTTAGAACATCTTGATGAAATCTTCTCTCAATCTTCTTTTCTCCCAAGGAAAACAATGCCAACTTCCCGAATCTATCTCAACCAAAGTTCCTCAATCCCTGGAACCATTCTAATGAATCTTTTCTGTTCTCTCTCCAATTGTCTTCACATCTTTCGTCAAGTGTGACTCCCAGAACTGGACATAGAACTCCAGCTGAAACTGAACAAGTGTCTTAAACAAATTCAACCTCACCTCCCTCTTCTGGCACTCTGTACCCCTATTAATAAAATACTTTATTGGTTGTGAAGAGCAATAGAATGTCTGAGGTCATGAAAGATGTGACATAAATACCAGCTCATTCTACCTATCTATTGCATTACATCTAATGTTGCCTTATATTGAATGTGGACCCCGGGTTTGCATGAATTGCTTAGTTGAAGATTAGAAAGACATTGGTGTACAATGGAAGGCCCAATACCTGAGAACTGGGACCAAATGCTATATCTGCTTTCTTTTTTACATGCAGCTATGATTTTTCTAGTTGCTATGCTGAACAGTGATGGGAATTTCAGCTGCAGGACTGATTTGGAGCTGATCGTTCTGTGCCTTTGCACAAATTGCAGAGTCCAAGCTTGGCTCTGCACTTAACCCAAATGGGCACGGGATGTGCTGAGGGTGGGCCTTGCTGTCGGGGAGAAGTTCAAAAGGAAAAGAATCATTTACAGTAACAACTAACACAGGGACCTGGCAGAAAAGTTGGATGATCAGCTGTTTAGTGGGAATAGAACCGAGAGAACTATGGGTGGCACAGTGGTTAGCATTGTTGCCTCACAACGGCAGGGTCCTGGGTTCAATTCTGGCCCCATATCTCTGTGGGTTTCCTCCGGGTGCTTTGGTTTCTTCCTACAGTCCAAAGTTGTGCGGGGTTAGGTGGATTGCCCATGCTAAATTGACCCTAATGCCAAGGGGTTATCAGGATAAATATGTGGGGTTACGGGAATAGGGCCTGGGTGGGATTGTTTTTGGTGTAGACTCGATGCACCGCATGGCCTCCTTCTACATTGTAGGGGTTCTACGAACAGGAGGCAGCTTGCAAGGATGAAAGGGTAAAGGGTTTGTCCTATGAAGAAAAGTTGAACAAGTTGGACCCAAAACCACTAGAGCTTCGAAGGATGGGCGATGGTTTGAGTGAAGCATGTAAGATTCTGAGGGGACTTGACAGACTGAATGCTTCCACTCATGAGAGAGATTTGAAGAAGGGGACACAGTTTAAGAATAAGTGGGCTCCCTTTTAAGATGGGGATGGAAATTTTTTTTCTCTCAGAGAGTCGTGAGTGTTTGGAATTTCCTTCTCCGGAGACTGATTTGAGGCTGAGTTAGACAGATCAACAGGGGAGGCAAAGGTGAAGGGGGACGGCACGAAGAGTGGATTTGAGGCCACAATCAGATCGGTCATGATCTTATTGACACAAGAGCAGGCTTCAGGAGCTGAGTGGCCTACTCTTGATCCTAGTTCCGAAGTTTTGATTTGAATTGATTTATCATTGTCACATGTATTAAAATACAGTGAAAACTATTGTTTCTTGCGTGCTATACAGACAAAGCATACCGTTGATAGAGTAAGAAAGGAGAGAGTGCAGAATGTAGTGTTACAGTTATAGCTAGGGTGTAGAGAACAGGGGGAACAGCCGGCGGGGGGGAGAGAGTCATGGTTTTATTGGGGATCAGGATATAAAGGTGGAGGAGAGGGGAAGCAAATCAGTCGCTGCAGAAATGTTCACAGAATTGTTGCGGTACAGACAGAGGCTATTTGGCTCATCATGTCTGCAACTCTTCTCCAAACAAGCATCGTGATTTAGTGTCATTCCCCTGCCTTTTCCCCATACACACCTGCACTTTGCTTTAATTCAAATTATCATCCAATGTCCTCTTGAAACCTTCGATTGAACCTGCTTCCACTACACGTACAGGCAGTGCATTCCAAACCCAAACTACTTGCTGTGTGCAAGAGCTTTTTTTTTCATCATTCTAAATCTGTGTCCCTCTTGTTTTCAATTTTTTTTACGTGCAGGGGTGATTTCCTGTCTGGCTGTCTACTCTGTCTAGTTCCCTCATGGTTTTGAACATCTCTACCAAATCTCCCGTTAACCTTCTTCTCTCCAAGAAAGAACAGTCCCAACATTTCCAATCTATCCTCATAACTGAAGTTTCTCATCCCTGGAGTCATTCTTGTTAACCTCTTCCAGACTCTCCCCAATGTGTTCCCATCCTTCCCAGAGTGTGGCCCCCGGAATTGAGATGATCGGTGGATTGGGGTGGCCGGACAGGGACTACATAGTTGGGATTTGGAAAGTGCCATTGTAAGTGAATTGGGGAATAGGTTTATCCAGCGGTGGATACAGAAGGGGATAGGTTTGGGGTGCGGAAGGAGGGAATGTGACTGAGCCGCAGAAGGAGATATTAGAGCAAGTGATCAACAATTTTTGATGGATGAGGGAGAATTAACAGAGTCCCATAAAGAAGGAGACAAAGAGAGAGGTGGAGAGGTTTACGGAGGGAATTCCAGAGCTTGGGGCCAGGGTAGTTGAAGACACAGTCACCAATGATTGAGGCATTATAATCAAGAATGTACAAGAGCCCAAAATTAGAGGATCACAGATACCTTGGAGGGTTGTGGAATAGGAAGCAATTCCAGAGATAGGGAGAGGGTGAGGACACGGAGGAATTTTAAAACAAGGATGAGAATTTTAAAATCAAGACATTGTTTGACCAGGAGCCAGTGTAGGCCGGTAAACACGGGGGATGATAGGGGAACAAGACAACGGGCAAAAGCTGGAGTCAAATAGACAAATATAGGAAATTCACTGAGAATGAACATTAAAACATGAGAGGGCTATTTGGGTCTTCAAACAGCTTCACCATTCACCACAATCATGGCTGATCGCTCAACTCAATAGCCTAATCCTGCTCTCACCCCATAACTGTGATCCCATTCACCCCAGGTGCTACTTGCAGACGCCTCTTGAATACATTCAATGTTTTGGCATCAACTACTTCCTGTGATAATGAATTCCACAGGCTCACCACTCTTTGGGTAAGGAAATGTCTCCTCATCTCCATCCTAAATGGTCTACCCTATAACCTCAGCCTGTGACCCCAGGTTCTGGATTCCTCCACCATCGGGAACGTCCTCCCTGCATCTATCCTGTTAGAATTTTATAAGTTTCTATGAGATTTCCATTCATTCATCTGAACTCTAGCGAAAACAATCCTAACCTAGACAATGTCTCCTCATACATCAGTCCCGCCGTCTCCGGAATCAGCCTGATAAGCCTTCGCTGCACTCCCTCAAGAGCAAGAACATCCTCCAACAGAAAAGGAACCCAAAAATGCACACAATATTCTAAATGTGGCTTTACCAAAACCCTGTATAATTGCAACAACACATCGCTGCTCCTATACTCAATATCTCTCTCAATGAAAACCAACATACCATTTGCCTTCTCTACCACCTGCTGCGCCTGCATGCTTACCTTCAGTGACTGGTACATAAGGACACTGCACATTCTGCTCCGCCAATTTCCAGCCATTCAGGTAGTAATCTGCCAACTTGTTTATGCTTCCAAAGTGAATAACCTCATATTTATTCAAATTATACTGTATCTGCCATTGATTGGCCCAACCTATCCAGATCTTTCTGAAGGATCTCCGCATTCTGGTCGCAGTTCACCCTCCTACCCAACTTTGTATCATCTGCAAACTTTTGCGATGTAACATTTTGTTCCTTCATCCAAATCATTAATATATATTGTGAATAGGTGGGATATTTTACAGCACCAATCCCTATCTCATGCCACTACCAGTTACTGCCTGCCAGTCTGAAAAGCACCCAGTAATTCCTATCTTTGTTTCCTCTCTGCCAACCAGTTTTCTATCCATCTCAATATACTTCCATGCATTTTAAAAAGCTTTGACTGTAACAATACACAAAATACACAATACACAAAATACACAATACACAAAATGATAGGTTTTACTGCTTTTCAGGCCAATTTCCTGTTTTCAATTCCATACTCATTATCTCATCCCCCCTTTTACTTTCCCTTCTACTCAGGTTTTCTTCCTATTCGGCATGTTCTAATTTGACAGCTTTGAGTTTTGTAATGTGCGTTGAAGAGTTTTGTCTCTTTGTGCATTTGAGAGAGAGTGAATGTGTTTGTGTACTTGTGTATGTGTGTGTTTCTGCTATATTTGTATGTGTGTACATCTGTGTGTGCTTATGTGTGTGTGTGCATTTATTTGTGTGTGTATTTGATGAGTGTGAGAGTCTGTGTTTGTGTGTGTGTGTATATGCATGTGAAGATGTATATGAGTATGTGTGTGCGTGTCTGCATGTGTATATATGTGTGTGTGTAGAATGAGTGCATGTACGTGTGTGTGAGAGAGTATGTGTGTGCAAGCACATGGGTATGTATGTGTTAAGTGTGTGTAAGAGAGAGGTGTGTGAGAGTGTGGGTGTGTTATGTATATGTGTTTGAGTGTGTTTTTGTTGAGCCTGTGTTTATGTGTGTGTGTATGTACGTGTGTATGGGTGTGTTGCATGTTTGTATACAGGCAAGTGTGTGGTGGGTGTATGTGCGTGTGTGTGCATGTGTGTGTGCATATTTATGTGTGTGTGAGACAGAGTGTGTGTGCGCATGTGTGATGTGTGTCCGTTAAGTGTGTGTAAGAGAGAGAAGTATGTGTATGTGTGTAACTATGTGTTTATGCGTGTGTGTGTGAGTGTGTGTATGTGTGAGTATGTGTGTGTATATGTGACTGTGTGTATGTTTGTGTGACTGTGTGTGTGTGTGTGTGTGTGTGTGCGTGTGTGTGAGTGACACTGTGTGTATGTGTGAGTGTGAGTGTGTGTGTGTTAAGAGAGTGTGTGTGTGTGTGTGCGCGCGCGCTTGTGTGCGGTCACAATGGAGTTCATTAAGAGCTGTTTAGTAGCTCCTTGCTGCTATGTTAATGACAATGGAGAAAAGGCGAGAGAGAGAGACTGCAGCAGTGCCTAATGAAATAAACATGAATCCTGTCACCGTGACAGCAGACAGAAAGGACAAATATGAATTTATTTTTTCCTCTTCAGAAGTAGTTATGGCAATTTTTATCAGTGGAAAGATGCCAGAATGGCAAGTGAGCAACTAAATGCCAGCTGCCAACCACCCCCCCATGCCAGTTCAGCTTAACTCTATTCTAACGTGCTCCCTACCTGGGTACAGTGTGGTAACTGGCAGTGTCATACCCACAGTCTCACTGCTTTGTTCAGGGACATTTCAAAGAGTATGAAGTACACCGCTGTATCTTGCGGTTCGGTGTGTAGCACTTCTGCCTCGGAATAAGAAGCCGGTAGACTCCAGTCCCATTCCAGAGATTTCTAATCCCGGCTGACACTGCTACAGCAGTGAGGGAGTGCTGCACTGTCTGAGATGCCACTTTTCAGGTGAGATATTAACTAAGGATCTCAGGGTAAATGTGAAATATCCCATGGCGGCATCTGAAGAAACATACTGTTTCCTCGGCAACGCTAATTCCTCAGCCATGTTGCAGAGATAAGTTGGTCATTTATCACACCACTCTCTGGGACCTTACTCTGCTTAAATTGAATGTTGTATTCGCCACATAATGTGAGCAAATACATCGCATTCACTGTGACTTCCTTAAGGTGCCGTATGAAGGTAGGTTCTTTCTTTATTAGCTGCCGCACTGAAGTGCTGGCGTTTCTGATCTAACAGCACTGCGGGAGCATGCACCGCGTCACACATGCACTGCGTCTCTTTCTCTCTCACACACACACACACACAGCATCAGACACGTACTGCGTCACACATGCACTGTGTCACACATATACTGCATCACACATATGCTGCGTCACACATATACTGCATCACACACACACAGCGTCACATACGCAAGCGTCATATACATACTATGTCACACACACACTGTGTCATACATGCACTGTCTCTCACACACACTGCGTCACACATATACTGTGTCACACGCACACTGCGTCACACATGCACTGCATCACATACGCATTGTGTCACACATGCACTGCTTCATACATGCATTGCATCACACACTGTGCTTCACATGTGCACTGTGTCACACACACTGCGTCACACGCACATTGCATCACACACATACTGCATCACACACACTGCATCACACATGCACTGCATCATATACACAATGCAGCACACATATTCGTCACAAACACACTGTGGCACACACACACACTGCAGCACACACACACACTGCATCACATTCACACTGTGTCACAATAGGCTGGATCACTCACACACACTGCGATACACACATACTGCATCATACACACTGCATCACACACACACACACTGTGTCACATACATACTGCATCTGAGAAATTGCATCACACACACACTGCGTCACACACACTGCGTACATACACACTATGTCACATACATACTAATCGCACACATTTGCTTACACACACACTGTGTCACACACACACTGCATCACACACACACACTATGACACACACATACTGCATCATACACACTGCATCACACACACACACACAGTGTCACACACTGCATCTCACACACATACTGTGTCACACACACTGTATCACACACACACTGCGTCATACACACACTGTGTCACACACATACTGCATCACACACACTGCATCACACACACTGCATCACACACACTGCGTCACACATATATTAGGTCACACACACACTGCAGCAACTTAGGAAAGAGGCTTCTCCTAGCATCTCCCCACGGACAACCAAGAATGGGCCATGACTGTCGACGAAAACCACGCTTCCCAGGAATGAATCCTGAGGGAAACATTCGTGGTTCAGAGGTGAGCGGAGGACAACGAAGATGCCTGCAGAGTGTGGTGGTGGAATTTGAGGTATTCATTCATCTCCTCTGAAATAGCCTCAACCTTTAGGTTGAGGGAGGATGGTGGTGGGGAATAGCGAAGTGAGTGATTGACACCAATACCGAAAAGGAAGAAGTGGCAGGGAGAATGAAGCTTTTGAATGGAGAAATGCAGAGTCCATGAAGACAGATATTGAAAAGGAGCCCATCGAGGAATTTGTCCAGATATGAGGAAGGGGTCTGGGAAGGAAGAAACTTGTCTTCCCTTCATTAGTTCAACTGACTCACTGCTGATTCCCCTCAGTCCCCTCTCCGACAAAGCAAAAACATCTTATCACTTTGAATCATAGAATCCCGACAATGAAGAAGGGATGCATTTGCCCCATTGAGCTTGCACCAACTTGCCAACAGAGGATCTGTTGTACATGTGACTCCAGGCCCACAGCAACACAGTTGACTCTTAACCACCCTCCGAAATGGCCCAGCAAGCCACTCAGTTTAAGGGGCAATTCGGGATGGGCAATAAATATTGGCCCAGCCAGCAACACCACATCCCATGAAAGAATAAAAGTCAAAGGCTGGGTTTTTCCAGCTTCCCTATGGCAGGTCTTCCAGCATGTGGAGGCCAATGGATCGCCATTGGCCGGCAAGCAATGCAGAAAGGTTGTTGACATCGGCAGACCTGGAAAATCAAGCCGTTGACCAACGGCGCTCCACCTAGGGAAAACCAGCCACAGAGGAAGCGGAAAATCCCAGCCTGAGGAGCGACAATGATTTTACAGTGACGTGTTAATGAAGGGGTAAAGAATCCATGTGGTGTGGGGCTGAAGCAGATAGTTGGCCCACGGCAATATCCTGCTCAGTGGTGAAGTAGCTGGTCTCGGGCAAGAACAGCTGGACAAGTGGTCAAGGAAAGTAAATAGTGGAGGTTCCAATACGTGACGTTGAGCACCTGGGCACTAAGATACTCCAGGGGTGTCAATATCCAGGCGAATTTAAATCAGGGGGTGCTCAAGGTGCGAGAGTTAGAGGAACACAGACATCTTGGAGGCTTGTGGAACAAGAGGAGATTCCTGAGATAGGGAGGGGGTGATGACGCGGAGGGATTTGAAAACAAGGATGCAAATTTTAAAATCAGGACACTGCTTCACCAGGAGGCAGTGTTGGTCAGAGGGCATGGTGGGTGACAGTGGGCTCTTGGTCACATAGTCTGGGCTGGTACTGATTGAACTGTCAGCACCAGAGGGCCGGAGCTGAGAAAACATGACAGAGATCAATCAGGGAAGAATAAATCAGCAATCCCAGACAGAGGTGCCAATCTTGCTGAGGCATCGTACAACTTTAGTCAGTGTTATAGGTTTTCAAAGCTCTGGTATCCATCTCCCAATGATCTGTATGTCAATTACAGAGCAGCTTAATTAACTGCAAATCTGACTGTCAAATTTGGATTTGATGCTAATTGGAAAGTGAGGAATCTCAGTGGGAGAGGCTGCCCATCATGTTCAATAATGTGGGATGTGGAAAAATCATAGCAAATGGCCTGTCAACAAAAAACTAGGTCTGGGAGGGGTGGAACAAGCATTTTGATATTTTCAGAGCTCATTATGTCTAGGTGTGATATTCACACCATAGGGTTCCTGTGCCATCAGCCGTGAAACCTGTTAACGATGGAAATAAATAGCTGCACTTTTTCAGCAAGGTAAGGATTATTCACTGTGTGACTGTACGCAGACACTGTTTATTCAGCAGGGTAAGGATTATTCACTGTGTGACTGTACACAGACACTGTTTATTCAGCAGGGTAAGGATTATTCACTGTGTGACTGTACACAGACACTGTTTATTCAGCAGGGTAAGGATTATTCACTGTGTGACTGTACACAGACACTGTTTATTCAGTAGGGTAAGGATTATTCACTGTGTGACTGTACACAGTCACTGTTTATTCAGCAGGGTAAGGATTATTCACTGTGTGACTGTACACAGACACTGTTTATTCAGCAGGGTAAGGATTATTCACTGTGTGACTGTACACAGACACTGTTTATTCAGCAGGGTAAGGATTATTCACTGTGTGACTGTACACAGACACTGTTTATTCAGCAGGGTAAGGATTATTCACTGTGTGACTGTACACAGACACTGTTTATTCAGCAGGGTAAGGATTATTCACTGTGTGATTGTACACAGTTACTGTTTATTCAGCGGGGTAAGGATTATTCACTGCGCGACTATACACAGTTACTGTTTATTCAGCAGTGTAAGGATTATTCACTCTGTGACTATACACAGTCACTGTTTATTCAGCGGGGCAAGGATTATTCACTGTGTGACTGTACACAGTTACTGTTTATTCAGCAGTGTAAGGATTATTCACTCTGTGATTGTACACAGTTACTGTTTATTCAGCGGGGTAAGGATTATTCACTGTGTGACTGTACACAGTTACTGTTTATTCAGCAGGGTAAGGATTATTCACTGTGTGACTGTACACAGTCACTGTTTATTCAGCAGGGTAAGGATTATTCACTGTGTGACTGCACACAGTCACTGTTTATTCAGCAGGGTAAGGATTATTCACTCTGTGATTGTACACAGTCACTGTTTATTCAGCAGGGTAAGGATTATTCACTGTGTGACTGTACACATTTACTGTTTACTCAGCAGTGTAAGGATTATTCACTGTGTGACTATACACAGTCACTGTTTATTCAGCAGGGTAAGGATTATTCACTGTGTGACTGTACACATTTACTGTTTACTCAGCAGTGTAAGGATTATTCACTGTGTGGCTATGCACAGTTACTGTTTATTCAGTGGGGTAAGGATTATTCACTGTGTGACTGTACACAGTTACTGTTTATTCAGCAGGGTAAGGATTATTCACTGTGTGACTGTACACAGTCACTGTTTATTCAGCAGGGTAAGGATTATTCACTGTGTGACTGCACACAGTCACTGTTTATTCAGCAGGGTAAGGATTATTCACTCTGTGATTGTACACAGTCACTGTTTATTCAGCAGGGTAAGGATTATTCACTGTGTGACTGTACACATTTACTGTTTACTCAGCAGTGTAAGGATTATTCACTGTGTGACTATACACAGTCACTGTTTATTCAGCAGGGTAAGGATTATTCACTGTGTGACTGTACACATTTACTGTTTACTCAGCAGTGTAAGGATTATTCACTGTGTGACTATACACAGTCACTGTTTATTCAGCGGGGTAAGGATTATTCACTGTGTGACTGTACACAGTTACTGTTTACTCAGCAGTGTAAGGATTATACACTCTGTGATTGTACACAGTTACTGTTTATTCAGCAGGGTAAGGATTATTCACTGTGTGACTGTACACACTCTGTTTCTTCAGCGGGGTAAGGATTATTCACTGTGTGACTGTACACAGTCACTGTTTATTCAGCAGGGTAAGGATTATTCACTGTGTGACTATACACAGTTACTGTTTATTCAGCAGGGTAAGGATTATTCACTGTGTGACTGTACACAGTTACTGTTTATTCAGCAGGGTAGGGATTATTCACTGTGTGTCTATACACAGTTACTGTTTATTCAGCGGGGTAAGGATTATTCACTGTGTGACTGTACACAGTTACTGTTTATTCAGCAGGGTAAGGATTATTCACTGTGTGACTGTACACAGACATTGTTTATTCAGCGGGGTAAGGATTATTCACTGTGTGACTGTACACAGTCACTGTTTATTCAGCAGGGTAAGGATTATTCACTGTGTGACTATACACAGTTACTGTTTATTCAGCAGGGTAGGGATTATTCACTGTGTGTCTATACACAGTTACTGTTTATTCAGCGGGGTAAGGATTATTCACTGTGTGACTGTACACAGTCACTGTCTATTCAGCGGGGTAAGGATTATTCACTGTGTGACTGTACACAGTTACTGTTTATTCAGCAGGGTAAGGATTATTCACTGTGTGACTGTACACAGTTACTGTTTATTCAGCAGGGTAAGGATTATTCACTGTGTGGCTATGCACAGTTACTGTTTATTCAGCGGGGTAAGGATTATTCACTGTGTGACTGTACACAGTTACTGTTTATTCAGCGGGGTAAGGATTATTCACTGTGTGACTGTACACAGTTACTGTTTATTCGGCGGGGTAAGGATTATTCACTCTATGACTGTACACAGTTACTGTTTACTCAGCAGTGTAAGGATTATTCACTGTGTGAATGTACACAGACACTGTTTATCGGCATGGTAAGGATTATTTACCCTATGATCGTACATAATTACTGTTTATCAGCTGGGTAAGGATTATTCACTCTGTGACTGTACACAGACATTGTTTGTCAGCAGGGTAAAGATTATTCACTGTGTGACTGTACACAGACATTGTTTGTCAGCAGGGTAAACATTATTCACTGTGTGACTGTACACAGACATTGTTTATTCAGCAGGGTAAAGATTATTCACTGTGTGACTGTACACAGTCACTGTTTATTCAGCAGGGTAAAGATTATTCACTGTGTGACTGTACACAGACATTGTTTATTCAGCAGGGTAAAGATTATTCACTGTGTGACTGTACACAGACATTGTTTATTCAGCAGGGTAAGGATTATTCACTGTGTGGCTATGCACAGTTACTGTTTATTCAGCGGGGTAAGGATTATTCACTGTGTGACTGTACACAGTTACTGTTTATTCAGCGGGGTAAGGATTATTCACTGTGTGACTGTACACAGACATTGTTTATTCAGCAGGGTAAGGATTATTCACTGTGTGACTATACACAGTTACTGTTTATTCAGCGGGATAAGGATTATTCACTGTGTGACTATACACAGTTACTGTTTATTCAGCGGGGTAAGGATTATTCACTGTGTGACTGTACACAGTTACTGTTTATTCAGCGGGGTAAGGATTATTCACTGTGTGACTGTACACAGTTACTGTTTATTCAGTGGGGTAAGGATTATTCACTGTGTGACTGTACACAGTTACTGTTTATTTAGCAGGATAAGGATTATTCACTCTATGACTGTACACAGACATTGTTTATTCAGCAGGGTAAGGATTATTCACTGTGTGACTATACACATTACTGTTTACTCAGCAGTGTAAGGATTATTCACTGTGTGACTGTACACATTACTGTTTACTCAGCAGTGTAAGGATTATTCCCTGTGTGACTGTACACAGTCACTGTTTATCAGCAGGGTAAGGATTATTCACTCTGTGACTGTACGCAGACACTGTTTATCAGCAGGGTAAAGATTATTCACTGTGTGACTGTACAGAAACATTGTTTATTCAGCAGTGTAAGGATTATTCACTGTGTGACTGTACACAGTCACTGTTTATTCAGCAGGGTAAGGATTATTCACTGCGTGACTGTACACAGTTACTGTTTACTCAGCAGGGTAAGGATTATTCACTGTGTGACTGTACACAGTCACTGTTTATCAGCAGGGTAAGGATTATTCACTCTGTGATTGTATGCAGACACTGTTTATCAGCAGGGTAAGGATTATTCACTCTGTGACTGTACACAGACACTGTTTATTCAACAGGGTAAGGATTATTCACTGTGTGATTGTTCGCAGACACTGTTTATTCAACAGGGTAAGGATTATTCACTGTGTGACTATACACAGTTACTGTTTATTCAGCAGGATAAGGATTATTCACTGTGATTCTGTACAGAGTTACAGTTTATTTAGCAGGATAAGGATTATTCACTGTGTGACTGTACACAGACACTGTTTATTCAGCAGGGTAAGGATTATTCACTTTGTGACTGTACACAGTTACTGTTTATTCAGCGGGGTAAGGATTATTCACTCTATGACTGTATACAATTACTGTTTATTCAGCAGGGTAAGGATTATTCACTGTGTGACTGTACACAGTCACTGTTTATCAGCAGGGTAAGGATTATTCACTCTGTGATTGTATGCAGACACTGTTTATCAGCAGGGTAAGGATTATTCACTGTGTGACTGTACACAGACACTGTTTATTCAACAGGGTAAGGATTATTCACTCTGTGACTGTACACAGACACTGTTTATTCAACAGGGTAAGGATTATTCACTGTGTGATTGTTCGCAGACACTGTTTATTCAACAGGGTAAGGATTATTCACTGTGTGACTATACACAGTTACTGTTTATTCAGCAGGATAAGGATTATTCACTGTGATTCTGTACAGAGTTACAGTTTATTTAGCAGGATAAGGATTATTCACTGTGTGACTGTACACAGACATTGTTTATTCAGCAGGGTAAAGATTATTCACTGTGACACTGTACAGAGTTACTGTTTATTTAGCAGGATAAGGATTATTCACTGTGTGACTGTACACAGACATTGTTTATTCAGCAGGGTAAGGATTATTCACTATGTGACTGTACACAGACATTGTTTACTCAGCAGGGTAAAGATTATTCACTGCGTGACTGTACACAGACATTGTTTATTCAGCAGGGTAAGGATTATTCACTATATGACTGTACACAGACATTGTTTATTCAGCAGGGTAAAGATTATTCACTCTGTGACCCTACAGAGTCACTGTTTGTTCAGCAGGGTAAGGATTATTCACTGCGTGGCTATACACAGGTACTGTTTATTCAGCAGGGTAAGGATTATTCACTGCGTGGCTATACACAGGTACTGTTTACTCAGCAGGGTAAGGATTATTCACTGTGAGACTGTACATAGTCACTGTTTATCAGCAGGGTAAGGATTATTCACTCTGTGACCCTACAGAGTCACTGTTTATCAGCAGGGTAAGGATTATTCACTGTGTGGCTATGCACAGTTACTGTTTATTCAGCAGGGTAAGCATTATTCACTGTGAGACTGTACACAGTCACTGTTTATTTAGCAGGATAAGAATTAGTCACTGTGTGACTGTACACAGACACTGTTTATCAGCAGAGTAAGGATTATTCACTGTGTGACTGTACACAGTCAATATTTATTTAGCAGGGTAAGGATTATTCATTGTGTGGCTGTGCACAGTCACTGTTTATTCAGCAGGGTAAGGATTATTCATTGTGTGGCTATGCAAAGTCACTGTTTATTCAGCAGGGTAAGGATTATTCACTGTGTGACTGTACATAGTCACTGTTTATCAGCAGGGTAAGGATTATTCACTGTGTGACTGTACACAGTCAATATTTATTCAGCAAGGTAAGGATTATTCATTGTGTGGCTGTGCACAGTCACTGTTTAATCAGCAGGGTAAGGATTATTCACTGTGTGACTGTACACAGTCACTGTTTATTTAGGAGAGTGTGGGTTAACGATGTCTCTGGAGGGAATAGTAGAACTGTTCCATTTCCCAGCATTGCCTGAATCTAATCAATATGTCCTGTAGTGTTCACTAATGTAATGCTGTAGAAGCTGGAGTGTCTACAGGAGTTACAATCCTGTGTTGGAGAAGTTGAGGTTCATATAGACTATAAATGCTTCACACCAGCAGTAGTGCACTGGGAGACATTAAAGGGATCAAGGAAAGGCAGGATCAGACTGTTGAGTTGGGTGATCACCTATGATCATAATGAATGATGGCGCAGGCTCAAAGGACCAAATGGTCTCCTCCTGCTCCTATTTTTGGTGTCTCTATGTTTTCTATAATCCCTTAAATAGAAGTAGAGCCCTGGTCCTCTGGGGAATTAGTGATTGGTGGGAAGGCTTTGCTCCTATCTCGTTATGCTCACTCCAATCATTGTCAGCAGGCCTCGCTCCTGCTTTGCTATGCTGTCTGCAATGCATCATGGGTAGGCCTTGCTCCTGCCTCATTATGCTTGCTCCAATACATCTTGACAACTTGAGCCAAATCCAAAGAGTTAAAATCTGAGAAATAAGTTTCCCGACACAAACATGCACACATTTTACCTGAGGCTGCGAGCTGAGAAGGAGGGCAAACCTTCCAAGGAGGCCATTTGGTTGCTTCATTTCTGATTCATGAAGGGGTGAGCGTTATTGTCGTTCTATTTTATCTGCTGTTGACCAGCTCACTAAAGGTCCGCACAATGACCACCCGCCATGAGGACTCCGAACGGAATATGATCCGGGCCTCAGGCCTCCAATGAGCCTCGGGCCTCTACCAGTTCCCCAATACCACAACACTAACTCCCCCAACAATTTACCCCCACCCCCTCCACCTGCAAGGCCTCATACTCCCCTCTCCTACGCGCCGATCCACCACGGGGCAGCCTACTCAGCACAACTTCCCCATTGTTAAACTCATCCTCCCCCCAACTCGGACTGTGTGGCCACTTTTTCCCACACTTTTTCCCCCTTTTTCTACCGCTCCTCCAATCGATCGACCCCATCGCACACTCATCGAGAAATATTCTTATCTTGGTTGGCACCTGTTCAACACACTCACTGATGATCGTCCCAACAACTAGAATAGAATCAGGATGGGGCAAACACTAACACATCCCCAGGGACCCTGCTGAATAGTGACACATACTAAGCGAATCAAACCCAGGTCCTTGGCACTGTGAGGCAGCAACGCTAGCCATTGTGCCACCAAGCTGTAGCGTATCACTATTTACAAGGAATTCCCTGGGACTGCCACAGTATTTATAGGGCATTCCCTGGAATGTGTCAGTATTTACATGGGAACCTTGGGGAATGTGTCAATTGCTAAGAACCAGACCTGAAACTCCAAGGTGTTTTATGAAGTTAGCCTGGACTCTAAGTTTTACATGTGATTTTGGCATGGGTGAGCATAAGGTGTTTCACTCCAAGTATGATCCAAGTGACCCACGCTCCCAGGGAATTCCTGTAAAGACTGACACACAAATATGGACCCCTTGTAAATACTGACATAGTCCCAGGGAATCCCCTGTAAATACTGATACACTCCCCAGGGAATCCCCTGTAAATATTGACACACTCCCAGGGAATCGCCTGTGAATACTGACACTCTCCCCAGAGAATCTCCTGTAAATACTGATACACATCCCAGAGAATCCCCTGTAAATACTGACACACTCCCCAGAGAATCCCCTGTGAATACTGACACTCTCCCCAGAGAATCCCCTGTAAATACTGATACACTCCCCAGAGAATCCCCTGTAAATACTGACACACTCCCCAGAGAATCCCCTGTAAATACTGACACACTCCCCAGAGAATCCCATGTAAATACTGACACGCTCCCCAGAGAATCCCCTGTAAATGCTGACACACTCCCCAGGGAATCCCCTGTAAATACTGACACACTCCCCAGGGAATCCCCTGTAAATACTGACACTCCCCAGAGAATCCCCTGTAAATACTGACACACTCCCCAGGGAATCCCCTGTAAATACTGACACACTCCCCAGAGAATCCCCTGTAAATACTGACACACTCCCCAGAGAATCCCCTGTAAATACTGACACACTCCCCAGAGAATCCCCTATAAATACTGACACACTCCCCAGAGAATCCCCTGTAAATACTGACACACTCCCAGGGGAATCTCTGTAAGTACTGACATACTCCTGAGATTCCGTAACCCTAATTTTCTAAAGACTTTGTGATCTGCCCAGGAGATTTATAATCCTCTGGGAAGGGCAATTTTGTTTCTCTGAAGCAGGAAGAAAATGTGATGTAATTGTTCCAATGAGGCTACAGGAGGCGGTAAAAAATGTCCCCAGTTTGGAAAATGCAGTTAAGCTTCACAAAAAAATGATTTTGGCAGTGTGCAGTTGAATTGAAGTTGGGTCAGGGTTGCATGTCAACAAAGGGATGAGAGAAGGGAATCAGTGGGAGGAGGGACAATACTAATACACTCCCCAAGGAATCCCCTGTAGATACTGACACACTCCCAAGTGGGGCAGGCAATTTTACAGAGGCAGAAATGGGACAATCATTGTGAAGGTGAGAAAAACACACACGTCTGCCTTTCCAGGAACCTGATGACTTTGGGGACAAGTAAACTCACATGTCTGTCTCCAGAAAATCATAAGGCACTCATCCTGCACCGAATTACTTCCCAAATGTCGCTCGGGAAGCAAAAATAGCTCAGTGTTTTTGTGCATGGCAAGATCCCAAGGAACTGCCGTGTGACAAATGAGAATACAGCTGAGGGAGTGATGTGGGCTGAGGGGTATATATAGGCCCAGGACAACTGGCCTTGAAGCAATGACGTCCCCCAGCTCGGCAGGGAAACAGGAGTTAGCTTCTAACACAGAGGCTAGCATCTCAGATAGGGCAGCCTTCCCTGAGTATTGCACTGGATTAGTCTGCAATTCCTATGCTCGAATCTCTGGAGTGGGGTTTGAACCCACATCACTCTGAAAACAAGGACACCTCCTACTGAGCTGCAATTGATACGTTTATTCCAGCGACATGTGTGCCCTCCTTCCTGACTTCCATTATATAGAATTCCCATCAATCAATCACTCTGTTTCCCATTAATCTTCATTACAGTATCCACAGTTTCAACTCATCAGGTCACTCCCATTATATTTAATACCCTAATCAAACTGCCTCCCATTCACGGCCCCTAAACACATCAGCCGAAAACAATTAGAAAATGTCGAGCTACTTATCATATATAATTTATAATTGCTTGAAAATTGAAAAGCACTTCGACGTTGAGTTCAGTGCCAGGGGCTGTGAGGCAAATGACATCAACATGGACCTGGTAACAACACTGGTTCTGCCTCATGTAGGCCTCACCATCGTTTCCAGGCCTGTGTTGCTCGGATGGAGGTTGCTTGCTTGCTGGAGGTTAAATGATCGAACAAGAAGGACAAAGGAAAGGCGTGTCTACTGCCTTTCACGTCCATGAGACATCTCAAAGCACTTTCCAGCAACTGAAGTACTTTTTGAAGGATACTTAACTGTTGCAAAGGGCAATCAGCAGACACAAGATCCACAAACACCACTGGGTTTTTTTTGGTGTGATGTTGATTGAGGGATAAATATTGGCCAGGATACATTCCTCCTGCTTAACTTGGTAACTACGGCGTGACATCCTTTACATCCAACACCACCTCACACCAAGCAGACATCTCATCTGAGAGACAGCATCTCCAGCACTGCAGCACTCCCCAGCTCAGCAGCAGTTTGGAGATTGTGCAGTGCGAGACTTGAAGGGAGAAACCTATGTCTCAGAGAGAAAAATGATTGAGCCACAGCCCAATACGTAGCTGTGCATGAACACCATTCACAGCCTGAGAATGGCCCAAAGTGCTGCGGAGTTCACAAAGAGCTACGTAGAACATAGAACATGCAGTGTGCAGAAAGAGGCCCTTTGGCCCATCATGTCTGTACTGATGTTGATTGAGGGATAAATATTGGCCAGGAGCACAATCCCACTCAGAGCCTACCCCTATATCCCTACATCTTTATCCTCTAATCCCTCTAACCTACACTGAAAAGCAATTTTAGCATGGAAAATCAATCTAACCCGCACATTTTTAGACTGTGAGAGAAAACCACAGGACCTGGAGGAAACCGATGCAGACACGAGGAGAATGTGCAAACTCCTCGCAGACAGTGACACGAGCCAGGAGTCAAACCCAGGTCCCTGGAGCTGTGACGCAGCAGTGCTAACCACTGTGCTACCGTGCCGACCATAAGTTTTCGAAGTTGGGATGCAGAAAAAAGATACTCATTCCATATCAGCAAAATATTGCCGCCTTTGGAGCAACTCACTGATGAAGATGCTGAGGCAGAGATCGTGCCTCAAAATTTCATCCCAGGCACTATTACTCCATTCCAGCCACATCTTGCGGAGGCAACGGGGATCTAGGCCGCAGGCTGGAGAGCCAGTTGGAGCCCCTTTACAGGAAGGCCCACCACATGTTGTTTGTTTAAGGCACTTGACAGGCTGAAGGCCAAGCCTTCCTCCAGAGAGACAGAGACTCCGTCTGCCGTGAGCTGCTGGCCAATCAGCTCGATTGGACGGCACCACTGGTGAGGAAGGGGCTGCCATCAATGCAACAGGACCAAAGGCCTAAGGCAGCTGCTGAATCCCGGGCCACAGGTAAGTGGTGGTTGGAGGAAGGTGGAACAGGAAGGGTCATGGAGAATGGGGAGTTAACAGCAAGGCCCAGAGGATTGAACGCAACTTCCCTCCTCCACTCAATGCTCCTTAGTCAGGCACTGAGCATCTTTGGAGGAGGGACCCTTCCCCCAGGGGAGCCTGCAAGCAGGGTTTTACCTCTTAGACTCCCTGCTTAGCGAGCCATCCACTTGTCAGTGAGCGAGGCCTTTCTGTAGATATTAATTGCCACTGAGATTGGGAGGCTTTCCCACCCCAGAATTAGCAGGAGTGGAGGTGGGACAAAGCCACTCTGCCTCCAGATGCAATGAATCCTCTCTCCTCCTCTTCTGGGCACCAAATTCACCACGAGGAGGGCAAGAGATTGTTCTCATCCCATACTGGCAGCCATTTTGAATATGGGGATTTCAAACACAGCCAACAGAGAAATGAAAGGATAATGTGAAAGCAGCATTTTTCTTTTGCACCTCATCACAAGTTAGCGGCCGCTAAGTGGAGATGGACCCCCATCCCTGGAAAGAGTTTGGAGGCAGTTACAGGGCAGGCATTTTATAAAGGCCTGTCTCACTGCTCTGAACTTTGTCTCAGTTGTAATAAAGACAGCAAAACAAAGAATATCCCGCTGATCCTCATCTCCCACATTCCCAGGAATTCATAATGAGGCTTGGCTGAGGGCCCAGTCATCCATAGATCTGGTGCAACAGCTGCATTCAGGGAAAGTTTTGCTTGATTGACAGTTCTCGCTCTGTGATCTATTCTGTCAATTGTACAATGTTAATTTACACAGAATGAAGAGGCTTCATGTGATTGCAATTTCTGTTAGTGGTGCTGTAAATGGCCTGGATCATTGATACTTTTATAGAGCTGAAGTGAAATGAGTTTCATTAAGAAACTGGAAAATAGTGAATTAAAAAGTTTTAAAAATCTTTTTCCACATTTCCTATAATTACTATAGAGTCCATACGTCCTAAGCAGAATGTATGGGAGTTGAATGGGTACGATAATGGCATGGAGGGTGTGAGGGGGCATGATGGGTAGATGGAGTGCCAAAACTTGGCATGGAAGGTGCACAAAGGCATGGAGGTTGAGTAGAAGGGCACAGCTTGGTGGGCGGTTGAGTGGGGTTGGGGCGGGGGGGGTAAGGTCTTTTGATCTTATCATTCAAAGGGATCTCGCAATGGTGCATGGTTAATAAGATTTCTGATTTGATTTGATTTATTGTCACACGTATTAGTATCCAGAGAAAAGTATTGTTTTTTGCATGCTATACAGACAAAGCACACTCTGTATAGCAAGGAGAGGAGACAGTGCAGAATGTAATGTTACAGTCATAGCTTGGGTGCGGGGAAAGTTCAACTTAATGCAAGATAAATCCACTCAAAAGTCTGATGTCAGCAGGGAAGAAGTTGTTTTTGAGTAGGTTGGTATATGTCCTCAGACTTTTCTTGATGGAAGCAGATGATAAAGAGAATATCTTGGGTATGTGGTATCTTTAATTATGCTGGCTGCTTTTCAGAGGCAGCGGGAAGTGTAGACAGTCAATGGATGGAAGGCTGGTTTGAGTGATGGATTGGACTTCATTCATGAGCCTTTGTAGTTTTTGCAGTCTTGGGCAGAGCAGGAGCCATACCAAGCTGTGATCCAACCAGAAAGAATGCTTCCTATGGTGCATCTGTAAAAGTTGGAGAGCATCATCGCAGACATGCCAAATTTCCTTCGTCTTCTGAGAAATTAGATGTGATGGTGGGCTTTTAACTAGTGTCAGGATGGGGTGTGGAACCAAGACAGGTTGTTGGTGATCTGGACACCTAAAAACTTAAAGCTCTCAAACCTTTCTACTTCGCCCCTGTTGATGTAGACAGGAGAGTGTTCTCCTTTACACTTGCTGAAGTCAATGACAATCTCTTCTGTTTTGTTGACATTGAGGGAGAGATTATCGTTGTCATTCGAGTTCACCAGATTCTCTCTTTCCTGTACTCTGTCTTATCATTGCTTGAGATCCAATCCATTACGGTGATGTCATCAACAAACTTGAAAACTGAATTGGAGGGGGATTTGGGCACACAATCATAGGTATACAAGGGCCACAGTAGGGGGCTGAGAATACAGCCTTGTGGGGCACCTTGAGGATGATCGCGGAGGAGGTGTTGTTGCCTATCCTTTCTGATTGTGCTCTGTGTGTTAGGAAGTTCAGGATTTAGTCGCAGAGGAAAATTCCGAGACCCAGGCCACAGAGTTTGGAGATGAGTTTCTTGGGAATGATGGTGTTCAAAGCTGAGGTGTAGTCAATAAATAGGAATTTGACATAGGTGTCTTTGTGTTCCAGAGTTGAGTGTGGGGCCAGGGAGATGGTGTCTGCTGTGGACCTGTTGTGGTGATAGGTGAACTGTAGTGGATCCAGGTAATCTGGGAATTGATTCATGCCATGGTTAGCCTTTCGAAGGACTTCATAATGATGGATGTCAGTGCCACCAGACTCTGTGTAGTCATTAATGCACGCTGCTTGGATTTTCTTTGGTACTGGGATGATGGTCATCTTCTTGAAGCAGATAGGGATCACAGATTGGCGTAGAGAAAGGTTGAAGTTGACTGCGATGACCTTCCGCCAGCTGATCCATAGAACATAGAACATAGAGCATTACAGCGCAGTACAGGCCCTTCGGCCCTCGATGTTGCGCCGGCCAGTGGACCCTCTAAACTAAACTATTCCGATATCATCCATATGCCTATCCACCGACCATTTGAATGCCCCCAAAGTAGGCGAGTCCACAACTGCTGCAGGCAGGGCATTCCACGCCCTCACCACCCTCTGTATAAAGAACCTGCCTCTGACATCCATCCTATAACTACTACCTCCTAATTTAAAGTTATGTCCCCTCGTGTTGGTCATCACCATCCGATGAAAAAGGCTCTCACTATCCACCCTATCCAATCCCTTGATCATCTTATACGCCTCAATTAGGTCACCGCGTAACCTTCTTCTCTCTAATGAAAATAATCTCAGGTCCCTCAGCCTTTCCTCATAAGGCCTTCCCACCATACCAGGAAACATCCTGGTAAACCTCCTCTGCACCCTTTCCAATGCTTCCACATCTTTCTTATAATGCGGCGACCAGAACTGTACACAATACTCCAAGTGCGGCCGCACCAGAGTTTTGTACAGTTGTAACGTAACCTCACGGCTCCTAAATTCAATCCCTCTACCAATAAAAGCTAACACACCGTACGCCTTCTTAACAACTTTATCAACCTGGGTGCCAACTTTCAAAGAGCTATGTACTTGTACACCAAGATCCCTCTGCTCGACAACACTATTAAGGGTCCTTCCATTAGCCCTATATTTCATATGCCTGTTATTCCTACCAAAGTGAATCACCTCACACTTATCCGTATTGAATTCCATTTGCCACCTCACGGCCCATGCAGGATCTGGCTACTCCATCCGAGCCAGTCACTTCCCGTGGGTTGAGCTTTGAGAAAGCTGCTCTGACAGCTGCAATGGTGACCCCAGGTATAGATTCATACAAGGTTTCCGGGGTGGAGAGCATGTTTTGGCTGACCTCTTGCTCCAAACGGGCATAAAATGCATTGAGCTCATCAGGGAGGGATGTATTGGTGCTGGTTATTTTATATGCCCTCATCTTGTAACCTGTTATGTCTTGCGGACGTTGCCATAGTCAGCGGGGGCCCATGTGGCTGGCTTGGTCCGACACTGTCTTTTGGCATCTTTGATGGATCTCCTTAGATCATGACTGGCTTTCTTGTAGAGAGTGCCTGACTTGGGGGCCTCAGATCTAGACTTCAGCAAACAGTGGATATCCCTCTTCATCCATGGGTTCCAGTTTTGCTTCTTTGGCGAACAGCCTTCTACACACTTACTAATGAAGTCAGTTACTATAGCGGCGTACTTGTTCAGGGTGGTCACAGAGTTTTTAAATACTGACTGGTCTACTAAATTTAATTAGTCCTTTAATTAGGAGGTCACCCAATTCCTCGTACCAGTATTGCACAACTTTCTTTGATGGATTCTCCTGCTTCAGTTTTTGCTTGGAAGCTGGAAGCAGGAGCACAGCCTTGTGATCATAGAAAACCTACAGTACGGAAAGAGGCCATTCGGCCCGTCGAGTCTCTGCACTGAACACAATCCCACCCAGTCCCATATCCCTTCATATTTTATCCACTAATCCCTCTAACCTAACATTTCAGGACACTAAGAAGCAATTTTAGCAAGGCTAATCAACCTATCCCGCACATCTTTGGACTGTGGGAGGAAACCGGAGCAGCTGGAGGAAACCCATGCAGACACGAGGAGAATGTGCAAACTCCACACAGGCAGTGACTCAAGGTGGGAATCGAACCCCGGTCCCTGTGAAGCTGCAGTGCTAACCGCTGTGCTACCGTGCCATCTTGATCTGATTTGCCAAAGTGTGGGCAGGCAATAGAGCTGGAGGCATGTTTGATATTTGTATAGCAGTTTGGCCCTATGGTAGAACAGGAGTCATGTTGGTGGTACCTTGGAAGTACGCTCTTGAGCTTGACCTGATTGATGCCCCTGGCCATGATGAACAAGGCCTCGGGATGTTTTGTCTCAAAGCTATTTGTAGTGGTGTATATTTCATCCAACGCAGCAAGGCTCCATTAAAAGTGAGGAAGATGAGGAACTGCTTCCCGGCAATACAGCCAGCCACGTTGGAATTGGAGGGCGTGAACCTCCGACCTTTGCACCAGCCTGTACTCTTAATCCACACTAGTGTAAATTGGGGATGTTATGAATGAGAGCCAGGAATCCTGGAATTGGGACCTAGCCACCCTTTTCACAAATCAACAGAGTTCCCCCCCCTGCTCCCCGAATCCATGGAATCCAGCCCAACTTTGAGATCCCCTCATTTTTAATTATGTCAATGGAATCACTCTCACCCAATAGAGTGGATGGATCCCGGTAGCAACCCTGTGAAAAGTTGGTTCCTCTGCCTCTCTGCAGCAGCCTGGATCATATTCTCACAGCCTAATATGGAGCTTGATCAGACCACCTTCTGGTGCAGGGGTACCCTCACATTCAGGTGCTATATAAATTCAACTTACAATTGCTGCTGGCTTAAATATCCAGGGCGGTTCCTGGAGTCTTGAGTGAAGCCCATAAGGGGTTACATTGTGTGGATAGTTTATTTGAGAAGATTAGGGGTAATTAGTCTCACTGAGATGTCGAAGGTGATTAAAAGGGTTGATAAAGAAATAGAAGGAAGCTTTTTTCTCTGACGGGTTAGTGTATTAAAGGACAATGTAGCAGGGGCATTGGGAACATTACCTTCCGCAAGTATCCCTCTGAGTCACTCTCCATCCTGACTTGGAGATATAATCGCTGTTCCCTCATTGTCACTGGGTCAAAATCCTTGGAACTCTCTCCCTAACAGCACTGTGGATGTAGCTACATCTCGGAGACTGCAACAGGTCAAGAAGGCAGCTCACCACCACCTTCTCAAGGGGCAAATAGGGATGGGCAATAGCCAACCCAGCGGTGCACACATCATCCCATGAACAAATAATAAAAGCAAGAGGGTAAAGAGGGTGTAAATTATATATTCAAATTAGATGTAGACCACTCCTTCCCAGAAAACTGAAACACTCTCCCCCAGCAAGTTGGGTATGTTGTGGTTCTACTGTTCATCTCAACACTGAGAGTAGTAGATTTTCGTTAGTTGTTAAAGTATGAAGAATGAAATTTGATAGATGGAGTTATGATACAAATCAGACAATAGAAGGAGTTGGCCTTCCCAAATCAGGAGCTCCTGTTCCACTACTGAATATCAAGAATTATGCTCTCCATTCAACTAATCATCAATGCCAACAACTGCAATGGTCACATCTTCCCATCATCTTTCACCAATTCTTAAGGAATTAAGAGTTATGGGGAGCAGGGGGATAAGTGGAACTGATCCACTTCAGATCAGCCATGATCTTGTTGAGTGGCAGGACAGGCTTGAAGGGCTAGATGGCCTACTCCTGCTCCTATTTCTTACCTTCTTATGTTCACCTGCGGACAACCTGCCATCATCATCACAGATCAGACGATTGAATGGTGGGATGAGTTTGAGGGGCAGAATGGCCTTCCCCCCCGATCCTATCACTAAAATGTGCACATGTATCAAGTGAAATCTTGGCAAAGTCCCAGAAAGAGACTGAATTTGGGAGCACGGTGAAGCTGGGGGGACTTCCCTCAGAAATATAACCGGGTTGACAGTAGTAACAATGTTCTCACAGGCATTGATCGGTTGCAAAGTCTCCCACACCTTCGGTCTCCTTGATTTCCCTTCCCCGGCCCTACCCCACCCCAGCATGTCCCACACACCCCCATGGTCTTGCTACCCCACACATGCCGATGTTGCTATAACCTGCAGCACATAGAGATACAGCTTTCATCGTGTGTGTGTATGTGTGTGTGTGTGTGTGCGTGTGTGTGCGCCATTAATCTTCATCAATCACTGCAAGGCTGAGATATGCAAATGAAAGTGCATTAACTGTCGTGGAGGAGTCGGGTAAATGGTCTGTTCAGCTGCTAATGTGCCCCGATCTGACAGCAGAGACTCTGCGCTGAGTCCTTAACACTCCCTTAACCCTTTGCTTGCCTGAAGGGCTGCTCCTGTTAACCAAACAGGCAGAGAATGGCCAGCATTCTTGCTCCTGTGTCAGCCGAATGCCGCTTCCAACTTTGCTACAATCACGTACAGACAAAATACATGCTGACACTCCAGTGAAGGGTGCAGCACTGAGCGAGTGCTGCACGGTTGAAAACGCTATCCTGCAGGTGATTAACGTTAAGCGAGGGGTCCCACCCCCTCCACCTCTGCCCTCTTCGATTAATGGGAAAAAATCCACGGCACTGTTACAAAGAGACGCAGCAAGGTTGTTCCTGGTGTCCCTGAACCGATATTTATCCTTCAAACAACATCACTGAAGAAAGAAGAGATCACCCAGTCATTATCACATTGTTCTTTGAGGAGTTCAGGGAGCCCACTGGTTGCTATGTCTCTGACAGTGCACAGCGACAATACCTCATTGGCTGCTTTGACATGTTCTGAAAGGCCATTGGCTGGAATCAATAATAACTGGAGTAAAGGGAGGCAATGGCCTAGTGATATTATCGCTAGACTGTTAATCCAGAAACTTAGCCAGTGCTCTGGGGACTTGGATTCGAATCCCACCAGGGTGGAATTTGAATTCAATAAAAATATCTGAAAGTACAATTCTACTGGTGACTGTGAAACCATTGTCGATTGTTGATAACCCTATCTGGCGTGCTAATGTCCTTTCGGGAAGGAAACCTTACTAGGTCTGGCCTACATGTGACTCCAGGTGCACAGCAATGTGGTTGACTCTTAACTGCCCTCTGGAAAGAGCAACTAGGATAGGCAATAAATACTGGCCAGCCAGTTATGCCCATGTCGCACTGATGAATAAAAAATATGTTCTAGCGAATCCCAGCACAAACCGGAGGAACCGTATCTCATCTTCCGACTGGGCACTTTACAGCCTCCCGGACTGAACATTGAGTTCAACAACTTCAGAGCATGAACTCTGTCCACCACCTTCACCCCATTTCCATTTATTTTAGTTCATTTCTCTTCATCTCATTCATCCATTTTTATAATTCTTCATTCTCACTTCCATTTTTTCACTCCATTCCTCCTACCCCTTCAGGGTAACTGCCACATTCCTCAGACAATCCCTAAACAGTCGGTACCTCTGTTCTGCCATTCACACCTTCTGATTGCTTAATGGACACTTTTAGCACCTCTCTTAGCCCCCTTCATCCTCATTTGCATTCCCCTTGTCCAATCCCTTCTTCCACCCTCCAGAATAAATCTCTTCTCATTCTCTTTGCTCTTAGCTCTGACGAAGGATCATCTCTTATCGAAATGTTGGCTCTATTCTCTATGCTGAGATTTTCCAGTATTTTCTATTTTTGTCTCAGATTCCAACATCCGCAGTATTTAGCTTTTAATCATCTGGGACCCAGATTCGAATCCCACAACAGCAGATGGTGAAATTTGAATTCAATAATAAAAAAAATCTGGAATTAAGAATCTACTGATTCCACTTTTGATTGTTGGAAAAACGCATCTGGTTCATTAATATCCTTTAGGGGAGGAAATCTGCTGTCTTTACCTGGTCTGGCCTACAATTAGCTCCAGACCCACAGCAATGTGGTTGACTCTCAACTGGCCTCTGAACAAGTGCAGCTAGGAATGGGCAATAAATGTTGGCTATCAGCAATGCCCGTGTGCCATGAATGAATACAAAAATAGAAGGCTCCTGCATAGTACAGGCCAGTCAGGCTGAATGGCCTGGACGGAGTTGGCAGGGGTTGGGGGTGGTGGTGGGGGGGCGGGGGTGGTTGCTGGGCTGCTGTCATGTTCTCTGAGCAATAGAAGGTAAGTATTTGAGAGCTGTGGAGAAAAAAAGGAAAACAGTTTGGAATCTGAGTCAAATCCAAGCTCCTACTGAAAGGTGCCAGAGTGATGCTGAATCAACACCTTCACAAACATATTGCTGTTAATTGTGAGAGAGGAAATGGCCTCGTCTGGAATCTGTCTATCTCTCGACAGCTCCAGCTGCAGCTTTGGAATCCAGAGCCCGTTGCATTTTCACATGTGCTACGTTGCAGCAAATCCTCGCAGCAAACGCGGCCCATCAAACTGCGGCTCATCTGGGTCACAGCCCTCAGCACTGGAAAACAGAGGCACCCATACAGGAACACACAGAGACAGATACAGGTAATGGGTACAGACACACACACCTGTAAACTTAGACAGAGACAAACACAGGTATAGTACAGACACACACACACACACCTGTAAACTTAGACAGAGACAGACACAGGTATAGGTACAGACACACACACACACACACCTGTAAACTTAGACAGAGACAAACACAGGTATAGTACAGACACACACACACACACACCTGTAAACTTAGACAGAGACAAACACAGGTTAAAGAACACGTACACACAGAGACAGCGACAGGAATACATACACACCTGTAAACATACACAGACATTCATACATTGAGGCAGTGATATATGCATGTAGACACAGGAATGAGTGGAGAAGCGCGCACACACACACACACACACACACACACACACACACACACACACACACCCCCCCCCCCCCCCCCCCAAAGAAACATGTAGACGCACCAATGCATGCACACAGGAACACACCGACAGACAAGAATAGAGAGGAACATACTAACAGACAGAGTCATACATAAAGGGACACAGAAATTTTGTTCCAAAACTACTGAGAAATGGGTACTCAGGTAATCAGGGCCTGAGTTGGGAATGGATGAATGAAATCATGAGGTGACTGTGAGGAATGAGATGAGGTTAGCAATGGTTGGTATGGAGGTAGGGAGCAGCTGAGTACCACAGATTTTTTGGGAGTGAGCTAGGAGTCGTTGAAAAGAGAGCATTCAGGCTGGGAGTGATAGAGATGGGATGAGTCAGGGAGGGAGGGAGAAGGGTGTGGTTGTGCTGATTCAGCATGGCTAGAATGGACAGGACAGTGAGAGAACTGAACAACTTGAGTCTATGAACAACTGGGACCAGAGCTAAAGATGGAGGAGAGGGAGGAAACTTCCTCTCACACATACACAAACACACACACACAAACACAAATACATACAACCTGTGCTCACACACACAAAAACTCATGCATTCTTACACACACAAACATATGCACAAATGCACAAAGACACATGCACACAAGCACAGATACATCATACCATCCATGAACATGCATGCACACATACACACGTGTACATGCACACACATTCATATACACACATACATATAACATAAATACATGAACAGATAGTATACACATCCATAAACACAAATATACATATACACAAGTATATACATAAATACATACACACACACATATATATATATATTTAACAACACAAATATCCACACATATAGATACATGTGTACACATAACACAAATACATATCACAAATGTACATATACATACAGGAACACATAAATAGGAACACGTACACTTACAGATTAATACATGATCACACATACACGAATACGTACATGTACACATGCTGAAATCCATATAGATACACACACATATACACAAGCACTGAAACATGGGCACACAGTATACAGCAGTATGGCAAAGGCCCATTGAACTGTTTCCAAACCCGAGAGAGAAAGAGAGAGAGAGAAAAATAGATGTAAATTAAAAGAGAAGATCCATCATGTAATCTAATGTACCTTGAAAGTAAAATACATGCAGTTCATAAAACAGGAGCGTTGCTGGGCTCGGTGATGTATGGAGGGACAGGATGAAGACTGAAGCGTGTGTCGAGACATAGCCCATTCCTCCTGCTCCAAAGAGCTGGCGGCTACAGGAGAATAAATGTCGATTATTGTTACTTTGTGCAACTAGTACCTGGCAACTGACAGTTGGACTAAGCTTGTGTGAAGCCGGGCCATTAATCACAGCCTGCTTTAAGTAGCGGATATTAATTTATGTCATCTCTGGTAAGACTCTCTCTGAAAGGCTTGTTACGGTTTGGAGTGTGGTTTCTGCATTGGGTCAGGCTATTCAAGAGACACCCCTGACACCTGTCATATCACTTTCCAAATATTAACCTGTCATTCCCAAAAGGAAGGAACCAAAGAAGGACATAGAAACAGCAGGAGGCCACTCAGCCCCTCTGACTATCATAACTCCATCTTTGCTTTGTAACCTTCAACAGCTAACACACATCCTTCAGTCTCAGCTTTGAAATTATCCACAACAGTTTTTTGAGAGAGATAGTTCCAGATTTCAACTACCCTCTGCATGAAGAAGTGAGTCCTAGCGTAAGACTTGAATAGCCTCTCTCTAATTGTAAGGTTCTGCCCCCTCGTTGTGATCTCCCTCCATATCTGAAAAAATAGTTTCTCTCTTATCAGTCCTATCAACCCATACAAACTTCACCACCTGGCTTGGAAATACATTGGCGTTCCTTCACTGTCACTGGATCAAAATCCTGGAACTCCATCCTAACAGCACTATGGATGTACCTACACTTAGAGATTGCAACGGTTCAAGATGTAGGCTCAAAGGGCAATTAGGGATGGGCAATAGATGCTGGTCTAGTCAGTAAAGCCCCACATCCCATGAGCGAATGAAAGAAATGATCACCTTTCATTCAGGGGAATTTACATCTTGCTCGTGTAACACACACTCATGATTTAACCCTTTTAGCACAGTAACATTCTGCATCCACTCCAGGTCCAGAAAATAACCATCCTGAGGAATTGCGTCAACAGCTGAATGCATTTCGCCACTTGGGGTCAGACTGGGTTGGGGGCGGAGGGGGAGGGTGGGGGTGCGGGTGGGGGAGTGGGTTGGATTTAGACAGTGTTACAAATCGCTGCAAATGCGATTCTATTTAATGTGAACCAAATAAAAGTGGAGAATGCCGGGAGATGTGCAGCTCAGCATCAGTGTGTGGTTTGGGTGTGCAACTTCTAACCAGAACAAGAAAACCTCACAGGCAACAGCTGGAATTTTACCATCCCTCCCGCCACAGGAATCAGAGAGGACGAGGGGGTGGGGGCCGACCATGGAAAAGTCCGTTGACTTCAGGCAGAATTTTCCAATTTCAGGGTGAGTGAGCCCAGAAATTCCCAACCAATGCCAATGTTTCAGTGAACTGGGCTTTGACTGAACTCTGGCAGGTAAGGCCGGACCTCTCTGCTGCTTTGGAAAGGAGGGGGTATATTGGAGACGAGAAGATTCACCCACTGCCAAGAGTAGATTGGGTTAAGACCTGTCCTATTCACACACAGCCCAGCCATAGCCTGCTCCACGAGGACAGGAAGGAAACAACTTCCATCCACATCCGGCCTCTTGCCCATGGATAGAAGGCCACACAAACTCTGCTGGGGATTCAAAGCACCCTCCCCTCACCTATTGTCAGCAAGACATTTATTGTTCATCCCACTGATAGCGCTGAGTGCCTTTCTAGGCCATTTCAGAGTGCAGACAGTGGCGCGGGAGTCACACACAGAAAAAGGATAAATGAGCTGGGTACTTAAATAGGGCGCTCCACGACCAGAGGCCAATCCAAAGCCCCACTTGTCCACCGACATCCAGTGTAGGCAAGGGGGGTGAACGACATTTCCTCAAATTGGATTCCCATTACCCGAGTAATCAAAACAACTTGCAGTCCCGAAAGTGAAAGCTGCTGAAGCAGCAAGCTGCCAAATATAACCTGACTTGCACCTCATCCAAAAAAAAACATTTCGCTCACGCTGCGAGAAGGGGTGATGGGGGGGTAGGTGATTCTCCCAGCCTGCTGTGCTGCTTTTATAGCTCACAGCAGGGCTGGGAGACTCAAGCGGAGGCTGTTTCACAGGCTCCCCACTGGGTGCCAGAACCTTCTCGAGCGTCTGGCAGCCGGATTTTAAGGCGCCATCAGATCCCATGCCAGAAATCGGCGCAAAGCTGCATAATTTATTTAAATCAGAGTTTTAATATATTTGGATATCATTAGCGGGCACGCGATTGAAAGCTCCGGGCCCACCAGCCTCTCACCCTCCCCAGCCAGGGCGTGGTTCAATCCAGCGGAGTTTATTACAGCTCCCTGCTTGCGGAGAGTTGGCGGCCTGACCTGAGGGAAGGGGGTGATGGGGGGGTTGGGGGGGTGGGGGGGGGGTGGTGTGGGGGGTGGGCGGGGTGTGGGTGCAGTTGAGGCCACCCAGATGGTTGGGTGCTGGGGTGGGACGTCCCCTAGGCATTGCCACCCAAGGGGCAAAGTGCCAGGGTGGGGGGGAGTGAGGCCTAATGGGGTGAGGCCTGATGGGGGCGGGCAGGATTGGACACTGCCCACTAAGCACATGGCAGTGCCAAGGGGAGGGTGGCAGGGGAGAGGGGCCATGAGGCCTAATGGTGTGAGGCCTGATTTGGGGGGGGGGGGGGGGGGGGAACAGGATTTCTGGATGGCAATCGGTCAAGGTCCAGCTGCCACTCTGCACTTTGAGCTGAATGACTGTGATGGGGACGCCAGCCATTGGAGCTGGCCATCAGTGTGGGAGAGGGTTTGGCCTGTTGGGGAGGGGTTGTCAGATCCGCCAATAAGGGGATAATACAGGGGGGCAAGGGGGTGGGGAATCAGTAGTAGGGCCTGTAGGGAGTGGTTGAGAGTTGAAGCTGGCCTAGGTGTATTATGGGGAGGTGGGGGGGGGGGGGAGCAGCAATTGGGCCATGGGGGGAGGTCGCAATCAGCAGGCCGGCAGTGTGGGCCTACTGCGCATGCACCAATCTCACAACTGACAGATCAGCGCAACGCTGCCGGTCTCTCCAGCGAGAATAGGCCCCGTCCAATGATTTTCAGTGTGATTTAGCTGAGACACTCTGTGGCAGACGGTGTGGGAGGTTCATTTTGAAACTACTACAGAAATAAACAGGGCAATTTGTTCAGTTTTTACATAAATTCGACGCTTAGAATTTTTTTTTTGGATGAATTGCTCCCAAGTATTTTCAAAGTGTCTCCTCCGGTACGTGGAAACGACCGGATAAGCTGCTTTCTTTTCTTTCAGTGGCGCTGGGTTGAGGGTTAAATGTTGCCCAGGGTAACGGGAAATCTCCCCTGCTCTTCTCGGAAGTAGCACCGCTGGAATTTTCACTCCCGCCTTGGAGGGCAGACAGGGCCTCGATTCCACACCCTGCAAGAGAGTGCCTTCAGCAGATGCTGCACTCCCTCGGTACGACACGAGGCTGTTAGGTGGCATTTTGTGATCAGGCCTCTGTAAGTGAGTGTTACTGACCGGCTGCCAATAACCTATACCAATGGAGGGCAACCTGAGACCCATCTGGGTTGTGAGTGCAGCCCAGGAGACATTTTGTTGACCTTTGCCCACGCACAGGGTTATCACATTCCACTGAGTTCCATCCACCTGGCTTTTCCCCACCAGTCTGACTGAAGTGACACATAAAGAAAGGACAAGTGAAGTGAAGCGTGTGCTGATTGTTCACACCACTGAGTGTGAGAGCTGTGCACTCCCTCTGCGTCCAATCTGTGTAAATATCTCTTTTATTTTTACCATTTGAAGTTGATGACAGTTCTATTAATATCACACATTTTCCATCACTCATTATGAAATATCCAGCATGTACTAACTGTATTCAATCTTATTCAAGAGTTCACGGGGCCCGATTTCAATCTTCCTGAGATGAAGGAGGCCCACTCACTAACCGAGGTTGTCCCTCACTGATCTATGGCAACGTTGGATTCTGATAGCAGGTTTCCTTCCACCAGATTTGGGTCTTCACAAAGCCGAACAGCTTTTACAAATACCAATTTATTCTTGCCAAGTTTATTTACTTCTTCAAATCTATTTACGAATGATCAAACTGCAGACGTGTCCACTCCATTAACTAGTCTATATCTGTGAGTCACTTGTTCGCTAACACAACTGCTGTTATACCCTTCCGATGGACATCGGGCCAGTAAATGGCCCTTGAGAGATGGAGAGGGGAGATCACGTTAGCAATTCCACCCCCCTCCTCCCCAAAAACCCCAGCGTCACCCCCTACACCACACCTCGTCTGCCCTTTCCAGAAAGTCCCACCCAAGAAGGTACATTTGTATAGTACCTTCCACACATCAAGGTGTCTTGAAACACTTCACAGCAATATCATCACCCCGAATGTCACCTGATCAAGGATGTTGGTTTAGAGAAGGAGAAAGAATTGGAGAGGTTTAAGGAGGAAACTCCAGATCTGTGGACCCAGGCAATTAAAGGTCCATCTACCAGTGAAGGACAGACAACAGGTCTAAATCACTGAATCCCGACAATGCAGAAGGCAGCCATTCAGCCCATTGAATGTGCACCAACTCTCCAAAAAGGGCATCTTTACCCCAGACTCGATCCCCACAAACCCATGTATTTAACATGGCCAATCCACCCAAGCTATGTATCTCTGGACTGTGGGAAGAAACCCACAAAGGGTGAACGTGCAAACTCCACGCAGACAGTCAGGAATCGAACCTATGTTCCTGGTGCTGTGAGGGAGCAGTGCTAACCACTGTGCCACCGGGCCGCTAACCTGGAGGACTGTAGAGTTGTCAGGCTGGAGGAGAGATGGGGATCAGTGTCACCATGGTGATAGTTTGAGAAAAGCTTTCTGAACGCTAAAATGGAGGACTTGCTCATCCAGGAGCCACTGGGTTACAGCGAGCACAGGGGACTCAGTGCAATTTAGGTCAAGGCACAAGTTTACAGAGGGTGCAAGGTGAAAGGTCATTCAGGAAGACAGTGAAATAGTCAAGCTCAGAGGTAACAAAGGCACAGATGTGGGTTTCAGGAGCTGGGATGCGACAAAGATGGGCAATGTTGTTGGGGTAGGAAGATGTCACCTTGGTGATGGGGCGGATAAAAGATCAGAGGATCAGCCCAGGGTCAGCCCAAACACTGAAGCTGAAAACAAGTTCCAAATGGTTGCCATGGAGTTGGTGGCTGGGCAGCTGAGTTAATGAGTGTGCTGAAGGCCATGGCTTTGATTTTTGGAATATTTTGTTGGAGCAACAGAATCTCCCAACGAGAGAGTGGCAAGGAAGATGTAGAGTAGGTACCAGGGGAGAGAATTCCATAGGGATCTATACTTCCCATCAGGAACCCACTCCCTGCCCAGCAAACCCTGCCGGGGGTAAAATTTAGCCCGCTGCCTCACACCCTCACCCCCCAAGATGGTAGGATGAGAGAGAGAAATGGAAGACAGGGTCAAATTTGCTTGGATGATTGCTTTGGGAAGACCAGCAAGATTTCAATAAGTAGGGATGAAGGGAAATTCTTCAACTGATCATAGAATCCCTACAATGTAGAAGGAGGCCATTTGGCCCATTGAGTCTGCGCTGACCACTATCCCACCCATGCCCTTCCCAATGTTTGGGAAGTCCAGTAAGATTTAAATATGTCTGAATGAAGGGAAAATCTTCAACAGATGAAGCCATCTCACATCTGGAGGGGAGAGAGAAAGGGCAGGTTAACTAAAACTTGAGATTGATAGGTTTATAAGTATATGCCAGGTTAACGAACTGAGACAGGTAAATGAGTTAAGGTTCGGATCAGACATCATCCAGAGAAAAGGAACAGCAGGCTCGACGGACTGAATGGTCTCCTCCTGTTACAGGGAGGGCCATGCCAGTTTGTGAAAGTGTTCTTAACATCTGTCAGCAGGTTCAAATCCTCAACAGTAATATCTGGCAGTCTAAATGGGCTAAAAGACATGGGGGGATTGCCAACAAGCTGATTGTTTTAATTCTGTCATGGGTTATTCAGTTCATTGGCTGGGCCAGCATTTATTGCCCATCCCTAATTGTCCTTGAGAAGATGGTTATGAGCTGCCATCTTGAGCCACTGCAGTCCAATGTAGGTACATCCAATGTGCTGTTAGGGAGGGAGTTTCATGATATGGGACAATTCTTAGTCAATAAAGTCAGAAAATGTAACGGAATGCAATGAAACTTGAATAGCGAAGCCGGGATGGCAGTGACATGAAGGTTCACTTGCCTATCAACATCAGACTGCCCCCCCCCCACCACACACTACAACATCCAACTTCCAATCCTCACACACATACACACACACACGCGCGCGCGCACATACACACACACAGTACCCGATCCAACTCCGAGCCCTCATACACACTGTACCCCATCCAATTCCCCACTCTGACACGCATACTGTACAACATCCAACTCCCCACCTTCACACACACACCGTACCCGATCCAACTCCCCATCCTCACACACCGTACAATATCCAACTCCCCATCCTCACACACTGTACAATATCCAATTCCCCACTCTGACACGCATACTGTACAATATCCAACTCCCCACCTTCACACACACACTGTACAATATCCAACTCCCCACCTTCACACACACACCGTACCCGATCCAACTCCCCATCCTCACACACTGTACAATATCCAACTCCCCACCTTCACACACACACTGTACAATATCCAACTCCCCACCTTCACACACACACCGTACCCGATCCAACTCCCCATCCTCACACACTGTACAATATCCAACTCCCCATCCTCACACACTGTACAATATCCAACTCCCCCTTCACACACACACCGTACCCGATCCAACTCCCCACCTCACACACTGTACAATATCCAACTCCCCATCCTCACACACTGTACAATATCCAACTCCCCACCTTCACACACACACCGTACCCGATCCAATCCCATCCTCACACACTGTACAAACAACTCCCCATCCTCACACACTGTACAATATCCAACTCCCCACCTTCACACACACACTGTACAATATCCAACTCCCCACCTTCACACACACACCGTACCCAATCCAACTCCCCATCCTCACACACTGTACAATATCCAACTCCCCATCCTCACACACTGTACAATATCCAACTCCCCACCTTCACACACACACCGTACCCGATCCAACTCCCCATCCTCACACACTGTACAATATCCAACTCCCCATCCTCACACACTGTACAATATCCAACTCCCCACCTTCACACACACACCGTACCCGATCCAACTCCCCATCCTCACACACTGTACAATATCCAACTCCCCATCCTCACACACTGTACAATATCCAACTCCCCATCCTCACACACTGTACAATATCCAACTCCCCACCCTCACACACTGTACAATATCCAACTCCCCATCCTCACACACTGTACAATATCCAACTCCCCATCCTCACACACTGTACAATATCCAACTCCCCATCCTCACACACTGTACAATATCCAACTCCCCATCCTCACACACCGTACAATATCCAACTCCCCATCCTCACACACTGTACAACATCCAATTCCCCACTCTGACGCGCATACTGTACAATATCCAACTCCCCACCTTCACACACACACTGTACAATATCCAACTCCCCACCTTCACACACACACCGTACCCGATCCAACTCCCCATCCTCACACACTGTACAATATCCAACTCCCCACCTTCACACACACATGTACAATATCCAACTCCCTACCTCACACACACACCGTACCCAATCCAACTCCCCATCCTCACACACTGTACAATATCAACTCCCCATCCTCACACACTGTACAATATCCAACTCCCCACCTTCACACACACACCGTACCCGATCCAACTCCCCATCCTCACACACTGTACAATATCCAACTCCTCATCCTCACACACTGTACAATATCCAATTCCCCACCTTCACACACACACCGTACCCGATCCAACTCCCCATCCTCACACACTGTACAATATCCAACTCCCCATCCTCACACACTGTACAATATCCAACTCCCCACCCTCACACACACACTGTACAATATCCAACTCCCCACCTTCACACACACACCGTACCCGATCCAACTCCCCATCCTCACACACTGTACAATATCCAACTCCATCCTCACACACTGTACAATATCCAACTCCCCATCCTCACACTGTACAATATCCAACTCCCCATCCTCACACCCGTACAATATCCAACTCCCATCCTCAACACTGTACAATATCCAACTCCCCATCTCACACACTGTACAAATCCAACTCCCCACTCACACAACACTGTACAATATCCAACTCCCCACCTTACACACACACCGTACCCGATCCAACTCCCCATCCTCACACACTGTACAATATCCAACTCCCCATCCTCACACACTGTACAATATCCAACTCCCCATCCTCACACACTGTACAATATCCAACTCCCCATCCTCACACACTGTACAATATCCAACTCCCCATCCTCACACACCGTACAATATCCAACTCCCCATCCTCACACACTGTACAACATCCAATTCCCCACTCTGACGCGCATACTGTACAATATCCAACTCCCCACCTTCACACACACACTGTACAATATCCAACTCCCCACCTTCACACACACACCGTACCCGATCCAACTCCCCATCCTCACACACTGTACAATATCCAACTCCCCACCTTCACACACACACTGTACAATATCCAACTCCCTACCTTCACACACACACCGTACCCAATCCAACTCCCCATCCTCACACACTGTACAATATCCAACTCCCCATCCTCACACACTGTACAATATCCAACTCCCCACCTTCACACACACACCGTACCCGATCCAACTCCCCATCCTCACACACTGTACCCCATCCTCACAACTGTACCAAATATCAACTCCCCATCCTCACACACTGTACAATACCAACTCCCCATCCTCACACACTGCTACAATATCCAACTCCTCACCCTCACACAACACACACCGTACCCGTAAGCCCAACGCCCATCCCACACCACTGCCACTATCAACTCCCCACCTTCACAAACACAAACGTCACCCTGTGTGTGATCAAAGCTCCCCATCCTCACACACTGTACAATATACAAACTCCCCAAACTCACACAGCTACAATATCTAACTCTCACACTCAACACACACACCGTAACCGATCCAACCTCCCCATCCTCACACACTGTTTACAATATCAACTCCCCACTGTCACACACACACCGTACCCGATCCAAACCCCATCGTCACACACCAGACAATATCCAACTCCCCATCCTCACAACACCAACAATATCCAACTCCCCCTCCCACACACTGTAAATATCCAACTCCCATCCTCACACACTGTACAAGATCCAATCCCAATCTCACCACACTGTACAAGATCTAAATCCTACCTCTCACCACACACACCGTACCGAGCCAACTCCCCATCCGCACACACTTACACCATCCTCACACTGTACAATATCCAACTCCCCACCTTCACACACACACCGTACCCGATCCAACTCCCCATCCTCACACACTGTACAATATCCAACTCCTCACCCTCACACACACACCGTACCCGATCCAACTCCCCATCCTCACACACTGTACAATATCCAAATCCCCACCTTCACACACACACCGTACCCGATCCAACTCCCCATCCTCACACACGTACAAATCAACTCCCCACTCACACACTGTACAATATCTAACTCCCACCCTCACACACCGTACCCGATCCACTCCCCATCCTCACACACTGTACATATCCAATCCCCATCCCACACACTGTACAATATCCAACTCCCCATCCTCACACACCATACAATATCCAACTCCCCATCCTCACACACTGTACAATATCCAACTCCCCATCCTCACACACTGTACAATATCCAACTCCCCATCCTCACACACTGTACAATATCTAACTCCCCATCGTCACACACTGTACAATATCCAACTCCTCACCCTCCGTTTTCACACACTGTACAATATCCAACTCCACCCTCACACACACACGTACCCGATCCAACTCCCTCTCACACACTGTACAATATCCAACTCCCCACTCCACACACACACGTACCCGATCAACTCCCATCCTCACACACTGTACAATATCCAACTCCCCATCCTACACACTGTACAATTCCAACTCCCCATCCTCACACACTGTACAATATAACTCCCCATCCTCACACACTGTACAATATCAACTCCCCATCCTCACACACTGTACTATCCAATCCCATCCTCACACACTACACCGTACAATATCCAACTCCCCATCCTCACACACTGTACAATATCCAACTCCTCATCCTCACACACTGTACAATATCTAACTCCCCATCCTCACACACTGTACAATATCTAACTCCCCATCCTCACACACTGTACAATATCTAACTCCCCATCCTCACACACTGTACAATATCTAACTCCCCATCCTCACACACTGTACAATATCCAACTCCCCATCCTCACACACACACTGTACAATATCCAACTCCCCATCCTCACACACCGTACCCGATCTAACTCCTCATCCTCACACACTGTACAATATCCAACTCCCCATCCTCACACACTGTACAATATCCAACTCCCCATCCTCACACACTGTACAATATCCAACTCCCCATCCTCACACACTGTACAATATCCAACTCCCACCTCACACACGTACAATATCCAACTCCCCTCCTCACACACTGTACAATATCAACTCCTCATCCTCACACACTGTACAATATCTAACTCCCCATCGTCACACACTGTACAATATCCAACTCCCCATCCTCACACACTGTACAATATCCAACTCCTCATCCTCACACACTGTACAATATCTAACTCCCCATCCTCACACACTGTACAATATCTAACTCCCCATCGTCACACACTGTACAGTATCTAACTCCCCATCCTCACACACTGTACAATATCTAACTCCCCATCCTCACACACTGTACAATATCCAACTCCCCATCCTCACACACACACTGTACAATATCCAACTCCCCATCCTCACACACCGTACCCGATCTAACTCCTCATCCTCACACACTGTACAATATCCAACTCCCCACCTTCACACACACACCGTACCCGATCCAACTCCCCATCCTCACACACTGTACAATATCCAACTCCCCATCCTCACACACTGTACAATATCTAACTCCCCATCCTCACACACTGTACAATATCTAACTCCCCATCGTCACACACTGTACAATATCCAACTCCTCACCCTCACATGCAAACTATACCCCATTCAACTTCCCACCCTGACACATACTGTACCCCATCCAACTCCCCATTATCACACACATTACGCCCCATCTAACTTCCCATCATTACTGCTTGTTTCACCTTTTCTGCTTCTCTGTGTTTCTTATCTCTCTCTATCTGAATGATAAATGTCTGGAAGATGTGCTGATTAGGTGCAGTGACCCGAACAGAAGCCAGTCTGTGGTGAATGGGGAAATTTCACAATACCTTCATTTCAGTGTTAATGTAAGCATTTCTAGTGACTAATAAATAAACTTTACTTTTTATTATCTTTCTGTTTTGTTTTCATTCTCTCTTTCACATATTCATTTTTTTGACGTCTTTCTTCCTCTTTTTCTGTCACTCCTCTGTTATTCTCCCTCTCTTTCATTCTCTCGATTTCTTTCTCTCTCTCTTTTTTCTCTCTTATTCCAACTCTTTCTTTTTTCTTTCTTGACGACTCTCTCTTTTTTGTTTCTCGCTCTCCCTCTTTCTCTCTCTTTCTCACTATTTTTTCTCTTGTTTTTCTCTCTTTCTCACCATCCCACTTGTTTTTTTTCTCTCAATTTTCTTTTTGCTTTTCTCCTTTCCTCCTATCTATCTCTTCCTCTCTCTCTGTCTCTTTCTCTTTTTCTCTTTCTCATTCTCTTTATCTCTCAGTATCTCTCTCTCTCTTTCTTTCTCGCTGTCATTCTTGTTATCTCTTATTCTCTCTTTTGCTATCACCCTCTCTTATTTTTTCTCTCTCATTCTCTCGTTAACTTTCTCTCTCTCATTATCTCTCTCTCTTGTTATCTCTGACTCATTCTGTCTTTTATTATTTCTCTTATTATGTCTCATTATCTTTCTCTCTCGTCATCTCTCTCTGATTCTTTATCTCTCATTCAGTCTCTCATTATCTGTCTCTCGTTATTCTCTCTCTCGTTATCTCTCTCTCTCATTATCTTTCTTTCTCTCTCTTGCTATCTCTCTTTCTCTCTCTCTGCAGCTGAGTTGACAGGAGGTGAAATTATCCCTGGTGTTTTTGGGGAGTTGGATGATATTCTACACAAAAGCGGCAGGATGATGGGAGTGACACCACTGCAATTAAGTGGCCCTTTTCATTAAACTGCTGTGCAACCTCCACTGAGCAGTACGCTCCATTTCCCAGTGTCAGCCATCTCAGGCTATTGTTCATCCTCAAACAATCCAGATCTTTAGCTTGGCTTTGTTGTCGCGGGAATAGTGCCAGAGAGACCTGGGGAACAGACCAGGTCTCTGACCAGCCTGGTTAATGCGAAGCCAGCTCACTTCCCAGTGTCTGGCCTTCACACCCACACTCCCTCCTCATTCCATAGGACACAGCAAACCTCAATACCTGCACTTGGGCTCATCAACTGCTGTGGCATCACATCCTTTGCCAACAAGACTACATCAGTGAAGAGACGAGAGGGGAAAGGATATAGTTGTAAGAGAGATTCATGTATTGCTGGATCGGTTACTGGATGAAGCATAGCAGTGACTTATTTTCACAAAAGATTCATATTTTGAACATTTCTAATCACTTGCAATGAATATTCATTTTCTTTATTGGAATCCACTGTATTTGTTACTGTACTCAGGAATGGATGGTGAACATTAAGAGAAATTGCCACCACTACCATCCATCTTGTCAACTCCCTAAACCCACATAATACCAGCCAGTGCCCAGCCAATACTAGAAATTGTGAGTGCGTGTGTGTGTGTGTGTGAGTGTGAGTGTGTGTGTGAGTGTGTGCGTGTGTCATGGGTCATTGCATGTGTTTGTGTGAGTTTTTGTTGTGTGTTTATGAGCGGTCTGTGTGTGTATTTGTGCATACATTTGTGCGTAAACATTTTTGTGTTCTGGGGCTTTGTTTGTACATATGTTTTTGCGTTGGAGTGTGTTTTATATGTTTCTGTGTCTTGCGTGTGTGTTCATTTGTTTATGGCTTTGTGTGTTTCATTCAATTTGATTCTCACAAGTGTTAGTATACAGTGAAAAGTATTGTTTCTCGCGCACTAAACAGACAAGCATACCATTGATAAAAAAGGAAAGGAGAGAGTGCACAATGTAGTGTTACAGTCATTGCTAGGGTGGAGGGAAAGATCAACTTAATGCGAGGTAAGTACATTCAAAAGTCTGATGGCAGCAGGGACGTTCTTGAGTCTGTTTGTGCGTGTACTAATACGTGATTGTTTTCCCAACAAAAAAATTGGAAGAGAGAATGACCAGAGTGTGCAGGGCTGCTGCTTCTGCTGGCTGCTTTTCTGAGGCAGTGGGAAGTGTAGACAGAGTCAATGGATGGAAGACTGGTTTGAGTGATGGATTGGGCTCCGTTGATGATCCTTTGTAGTTTTTTACGGTCTTGGACAGAGCAGGAAGCATATCAAGCTGGTATAAAACCAGAAAGAATGCTTTCTATGGTGCATCTGTAAACGTTGGTGAAAGTCATAATGGATATGCCAAATTTCCTTAGTCTTTTGAGAGTGGAGACATTGTTGGGCTTTCTTAACTATAGTGTTGGCATGGGGGGAAATATACTTTGAGCTTGTGTGCATATGTGAGTGTTTGTGTGTTTTTGAGCGTAGGTGTGAATGTGTGTTTGTATGTGTGTTTCTTCCATCTGTGTGTGTGTGTGTGTGTATGAGTGTTTGTGTTCATGTATCTGGGTATGTAATTGGGTGTTGATGTGTGTGTGTTTCTTTGGGTTTGTGTTTGTATGTATGTGTTTGTTGTAAGCATGTGTATTTCGGTACATATTTGTTTTTGAGTGTGTATGAGTGTATATGTGTGAGAGTGTGGGAACTGAGGATAGACCGTTCAGCTGCTCTCACAGCACAAAGAGGTTTTACACCATGGGGAAACTGGGAAATGTAGGAACTGTGGGAAGAGATACAGACTCAGTGTGTATGAGAATGTGTATGAGAATGTGTATGAGAGTCTGTGTAAGTGTATGTGTGTGAGTGTGAGCATGTGTGTGTCTGAGAGAGAGAGAGTCTTTGTGTATGTTGTGTGCGTGCATAAGTGTGTATGTGTGTGTGAATATGTGTGTGGGCGTGTGTGGGTGTATGTGAGTGAGTTTGTGAGAGTGTGTGTGTATGTGTGAATTTGTGGATGTGTGTGAGTGAGTGTGTGTGAATTTGTGTGTGTGTGTGTGTGTTTGTGAGAGTGTTGTGTATGTGTGTGTGAGAGAGAGTGTGTGTGCATGTATGTGTGTGTGTGTGTGTGTGTATAGGTGGGTGGGTGGGTGAGAGAGTGTGTGTGTGGGAATCTACGCGTGTATGTATGTGTGCCATGAGCAGTTAATGAGACACAAGTGCAATTAAAAGTCTTTAGGCTAATTAAGCTGCTGCAACATTATTGAAGCAGATTCTCGTTCCAAACCAGCCTCACTGGCATAGCTGACGGATGGTGATGGTGTGAGATGTGCCAGCTCTCCAATATTGGCCTCCAGGGGACTGCTCCCGGGAAAAGAAAATCCTGAGAGACAAGTTGTCAGAGGGATTGCAAATATATTTTATTCTGGTAATATTCCAGTCTGTCTGTTTCCTGGGAATAAAAAAAATCAAGCATGAGGTGAACGAGGGCTGTGAGAGATTGGATAATGAAGAGGATGTGCACTTTGGGAATGTGGAGGCGGGGTCTGTGCAACGCTGGGCAACTTGGGCAACCAATGGTGAAATGTGAGGGGAGGGGCAGTTAGGAACAGGTGGTGGATCTCCAGGAAAATGTCCCCCAGAATTGGCAACAGGCCCTAACGGTGAGGATAGCTCAGGCCCCGGTTTGACTCCTGGTGGAGGGAGTGCCGTAAACTCTCTATCACTCCAAGTACAAAAATAACTCATCCTTCTCAACATCCACCAACACAGGAAGATGCAAAGTGGAATGAATTCACGGAACTCCAAAAGAGCCCTCTCTTTGGCTGACTTCCAGCACTGATTCCCCAACAGCCTATTTAACAATATATGGCAATTAAACTAAATGGTTTTCATTTCCTTGATAAACAATCATGCTCGTTAACACCCCTACAGGGTTTTCAGTCCGACAGGACCCTGGTGCGCACTAATCCTCCTCCCCTCACCCGCTGGAGCAAGGGGCAGAGTCTCTTCTTCCTCAGCTGAAAACTCACATTAACCCTTTAAGGCAGAGTGCCAAAAGTACTCTCAGATCGAAAGCAGCATTTTAGAGAGAACGGAACCCGGATTCTCAAACCAAAAGGCAGTCGCGAAGGTTGGCAAAGAAGGAAAAGAGACAAACAGAGAGGAGAGCAGAGGAGGAGAGGATTGGGTCAGAGAAGAGGGGGGTGAGAGGAGTGGGGGGGAGAGGAGAGGAGTGGAGAGGGGGAGGGAGGAGGAGAGGAGTGGGGGAGAGGAGAGGAGTGGAGAGGGGGAGGGGGGGAGAAGAGAGGGAGAAGAGGGGAGGGGAGGAGAGGGGAGGGGAGGAGAAGAGAGGGGAGGAGAGGGGAGGAGAGGGGAGGAGAGGGGAGGGGAGGAGAGGGGAGGAGAGGGGGAGGGGAGGAGAGGGGAGGAGAGGGGAGGGAGGGAGAGAGAGAGGGGAGGGGAGGGGAGGAGAGGGGAGGAGAGGAGGAGAGGGGGAGGGGAGGAGAGGAGAGGGGAGGGGAGGGGGAGGAGAGGAGTGGAGAGGGGGAGGAGAGGGGAGGGAGGAGAAGAGAGGGGAGGAGAGGGGAGGAGAGGGAGAGGAGTGGAGAGGGGAGGAGAGGAGTGGGGGAGAGGAGAGGAGAGGAGTGGGGGAGAGGAGAGGAGGAGAGGGGAGGAGAGGAGTGGGGAGAGAGAGAGGAGGAGAGGTGGAGAGCACAGGAAGAGAGGGGAGAAGAGGGGAGGAGGAGAGGGGAGTGAGAAAAACAGATGGGAGGGATGGGGGAGGGATGAAAAGAGAGGAGATGGAAGAGGGGAGAGGAGATGAGAGGGGAGGAGGTTGGTGAGGTTCGGACAAGAAAGAAGAAGCGATGATAGACAGAAGGAGTGAGAAGATGAAGGAAAAGGAAGGAAAATGGACAGAGAGAGGGTCAGAGAAAAAGGGGATGGAAGGGAAGATGCTGAAGATGGGTGGTGGGTGGATTAATGGTCAGAGTGGCCCGCTCTGGTATCAGGCTGGTAGCACACATTTCAAATGTGGAGCCAACTATTTGTCTATCCCTTAAATCAAACAGCTCCTGTTTTTCTATCTGGCCACGTTGTTGCCAAAAGGTACTGAGGATGTTGGGGTACAGTCACACAGTAGCTGCTGAGGATGTTGGGGTACAGTCACACAGTAGCTGCTGAGGATGTTGGGGTACAGCTACACTGTAGCTGCCGAGGGTGTTGGGGTACAGTCACACAGTAAGTGCTGAAGGTATTGGGGTACAATCACAGAGTAGTTGCTGAGGGTGTTAAGGTACAATCACAGAGTAGTTGCTGAGGGTGTTAAGGTACAATCACACAGTAAGTGCTGAAGGTATTGGGGTACAATCACACAGTAGTTGCTGAGGGTGTTAGGGTACAATCACACAGTAAGTGCTGAAGGTATTGGGGTACAATCACACAGTAGTTGCTGAAGGTGTTAGGGTACAATCACACAGTAGTTGCTGAGGGTGTTAGGGTACAATCACAGAGTAGTTGCTGAGGGTGTTAGGGTACAATCACACAGTAGTTGCTGAGGGTGTTAGGGTACAATCACACAGTAGTTGCTGAGGGTGTTAGGGTACAATCACACAGTAGTTGCTGAGGGTGTTAGGGTACAATCACACAGTAGTTGCTGAGGGTGTTAGGGTACAATCACACAGTAGTTGCTGAAGGTGTTAGGGTACAATCACACAGTAGTTGCTGAGGGTGTTAGGGTACAATCACACAGTAGTTGCTGAGGGTGTTAGGGTACAATCACAGAGTAGTTGCTGAGGGTGTTAGGGTACAATCACAGAGTAGTTGCTGAGGGTGTTAGGGTACAATCACAGAGTAGTTGCTGAGGGTGTTAGGGTACAATCACACAGTAGTTGCTGAGGGTGTTGGGTTACAGTCACACAGAGGAGCAGAGGATGTTGGAGTACAATCACACAGTAAGTGCTGAGGGTGTTGGGGTACAGTCACACAGAGTAAGAAGATATTGGCATGCAGCCGCACAGTCGCTGCTGTCTGGTGTTGGGGTACAGTCGCCCTGTTGGTGCTGCCTTGTATTGGCATACAGTGACAGACCTCATGTTGATCATGTCTGGCTGCAGTTCTACAGTGAAATGGCCAATCTCCAGCTGGATTCTGTGAGCTGACAATCAGATGGTTGAGATCCCAGAGATCAGTGCGATCCCGTACTTCCTGATGTTCCCGCAGCCTTGCTGAACATCCTCTCAACACAATCCTACCTTCCAGCAGATAAATCCAAGTCCCGGATCTGTAGGGTGGTGCACAACTCATGCCCGCCCTCGCTCCTCACTTCCAATTCCTCATCCTTAAAACCCACCCTCACTCAAACATGTCCCTTTGCTTCAGTGATTAATTTACCCGAGCCACTGATATCTTAATCCTTACGCCATTGCTCTGCGTTCAATCCAAAATGGGAGTTAGCAAGCCTCCAAGCTTGCCCCAGAGACTCCGGGAATTGTAGATTTATATTTCAGGACACAGCGCTCAACAAAACAGGACACCCAGGGGAGGAATGATTGGAGCAATGAAAGAGGATTTGAACACTTCCATTTATTAATTCTAAAAATATCAGGGATGGGGGGTTGCGGGCTGAGGAAAGGCTTCACCGACAGTTACAGCAAATCCAACTGGGCAACCAAGAGACCGCTAGCTTTCCAATGAGCTGTGGAGGAGGCTGCGTGTCCTGAGAATAGGGGACTGGGTGGGGTGATTGGGGGGGGGGGGGGGGGGGGGGGGGGGGGGGCAGGAAGTCATGTGATGTAACGTTCAGAGTAGACGCAATCAGAGCTGCCGACCCCAACCCCACCCGATACCTCTGCCCCTCCGCCGTGGAGCCTGAGCGACAGAATTTCCCTGTCAGCTATATGTCCACATAAAGTGGTCAGCACCACAGAACGGACAGCATCACATTTCTATCCCTCTGTATCATGTCCCAGAATGTACTCTACAGAATGACTTCATTTATGGCCACAATTTCATAGAATCCCTAAGTGCAGAAGGAGGCCACTCAGCCCATCGAGTCTGTACTACTAACCACAATCCACCCAGGCCCTATCCCGGGACACTAAGGGATACTTGAGCACGGCCAATCAACCCAACCTGCACGCCTTTAGACTGTGGGGAGGCGAACCGGAGCACCAGGGAGGAAACCCACACAGACTTGGGGAGAACGTGTAAACTCCACAGACAGTCACCCAACCTGGGAATCAAACCCAAGAGCTGTGAGGCAGCAGTGTGCCACCCAATGGATTTCAGCAGCCATTTTGTGCACAGCAAGAGTCCAGCTGATCAGCTGTTGTAGGTGACATTGACTGGGAAAGGAATGAAAGGTAGTGGGCTTACAGACCTATAGTGGGTTTCAACACAGCTGGCGATTTGCAAACCAGCCAAGATGACAGAGTTGGAGGAATCATGGAGCAACCTGAATGAAAGCAGTGTGAAGCGAACAGAGACAATCACAAAGAAACGCTCAGTAACCACCAATCCACCACAGTTAGTCAATTTTTCACAATAACTATAACTTGCATTTGTATTGGGCTCTAACTGCACTGAAATATCCCAGGAGTGATTATCAAGACAATGTGACACTGAGCCACACGTAAGCAAACGTTGCAACCTACAATCAAAGAGGTAGGCTTCATATAATGAGCCAACAGAGGCTGAGGGAGCAAATTCCAAATAGGACAGTGTAAAGGGAGCTTTACTCTGTATCAATCACCCTGCTGTACCTATCCTGGACTTGTTTGATGGGAAGGAAGCTATGCTCTGTTCTGAGAGTGTTTGAGGAAGACAGCATAGAGGGAGCTTTACTCTGTATCTAACCCCATGCGATACCTGTCCTGGGAATGATTGATGGAACTGTGTAGAGGGAGCTTTACTCTGGATTTAAGGATGTGCTGTACCTGTCCTGCAAATGTTTGATGGGGATAGTGTAGAGGGAGCTTTACTCTGTATCTAACCCCATGCTGTACCTCCCCTGGGAATGTTTGATGGGACAGTGTAGAGAGAGTTTTACTCTGTATCTAACCCCATGCTGCATCTGTCCTCGGAGTGTTTGATGAGGACACTGTAGAAGAAACTTTACTCTATATCTAACCCTGTGCTGTACCTGTCCTGGGAGTGCCTGATCGGACATTAAATTCAAAAGCCTTAGTGTAGAGGAGCTGTGACATGAACCCAAGATCCCTGTTGAGGGATCTTGGGTTCATGTCACACTATCTGTAATCCCCATGACTTGCTTCGGTTTGCACTCACTTGCTGTGCTGTCTGGAGACAATACACATCTCTCTAACCTGTGCTCAGTGCTCCTTTCACTCACATTGTTGGCCACTTTAAGACTTGAATAGCAGGTTAGGTGTAAAGATTCACATTCTAATCAGTAATCTGTAAACTGTCTGTGCTGTTATATGTGCTGTCTGAGAGCAGAACACCTCATTTACCTGACAAAGAGGGGGACCTCGAAAGCTTGTGAGTTTACCATCAAATAAATCGGTTGGACTTAAACCTGGTGTTGTCAGACTTCTTACTGTGTTAACAGTCCACTGACATCTTTAAACGGTTCCCAAAATGCTGGGAATGGCATGAAACTGTTCTGCATCCTGTTATTGGGCTGAAGCTGAGGATGTGGCCGGAATGATTCCGCCCCCCCCCCACCACACCCCACCATCCATCATTGGTGTCACCAACAAGCTTTCACACTGGCCCAGAACATACCTGCACCAATGAGGCATATGAATGATAACATCATAGGCAAGGTGACTCTGGCCAGCTGCTGGATCTGGAAAATGGAGGCCTGCAGCGAATGGACCCTATCTGCAGGATCATCCAGAAGGTCCACCTTCCCTCTTCGATGGACTGTCAGTTGATATGCAGGTATTCTTTAAATATGATATCAGATTTGCTGGCAGGGAATGAGATATCCAACTCCCCCACTGTGCCCAATGATGGGAAACCGCTAACTGCCTGGTTTATTAGGGCAGCAAGAAGTCTCACAACACCAGGTTAAAGTCCAACAAATTTATTTGATAGTAAACCCACAAGCCCCTTCGTCAGGTGAGTGGAGAGTTCTGATCACAAACAGGGCATATAAAGGCACACGTTCAGTTTACAGAACACTGATTAGATTGCGAGTCTTTATAGCTAATCAAGTCTTAAAGATGCAGACAATGTGAGTGAAGATAGCATTAAGCACAGGTTAAAGAGATGTGTATTGTCTTCACACAGGACAGTATGTGAGATGTTGCAAGTTCAGGCAAGTCATGGGGGTTACAGATAGTGTGACATGAACCCCAGATCCCAGTTGAGGCCGTCCTCATGTGTGAGGAACTTGGCTATCGGTCTCTGCTCAGCGACTCTGCGCTGTTGTGTGTTTTGAAGGCCCCCTTGAAGAACGTTTACCCGAAGCTCAGAGGCGGAGTATCTGTGACGGCAATGCTCTTGTTGGACTTTAACCTGGTGTTGTGAGACTTCTTACTGTGTTTACCCCAGTCCAACAGCAGTATCTCCATATCATTATTCGGTCTGCGCCATGCAAAGCGGTGCAAATTCCCACTGGCCAGCACAGCGGCAAACTCTCACCACTCCAATTCCCGCCATGGTGCTTCGGTCCTAGTCTGGGACATTCTGCCCCAGGTTCCAAGAGGACAGGCTGAAGGGAGAAATAATGACCTGGGAACGAAATAGATCGGAATTCCTCACCCGCCATTCCCATCACATCCCCACTTCGGAAATGACAGCATGCAAGTCATGCACAGCAAGATCCCACTAATATTAAGGAAGTGAACTGATGGGCTTTGCTTCTCTGGATGCTGTTGGTTGGGGGAGGATGGCAGGAAGTAGAGTAGCGACCAAGCCTCAGAGGGGAGGGGAGGGGAGTGAGGAGGGCCAAGGTGGGGGCGGTGGAGGGAGAGGGGTTTGGGGACAACCCAATGGCGGGCAAAGGAAGGTGGAAGAATTGACTTTTTGTCACATTTCGAAATGCCAGAAGATAAACTGCAGGCCCCAGTATAAAGAACGAAAAGTCTGTGGCTCTGCCCCCAAATGGGGGTTAGAGCATTTTCCCCACAAAGTGGGCATTTGGGAGAGTAACAGCTAGAGGATCAGGGAACATCCTTGAGTTGGCAGTGCCACCCAAGGGCTTCAAATCGACACGGCATATTCCCTTCCATTTTTACAATGTGCGTTCAGCAAGATCAAAATACGTGCCCATATCTGAGGTCCAACTGCCCGCCATCGACTCGTGCAACAGGGCAAGGCACAGCACCCAAAGCCTGCCCCTTTAAAGGAAAAGGATCCGTTTCATGCCTGTCAGGCACGGGAGAAAAGTCCCAAGATGAAGGAAAATGAAGGAAAACAAATGGAAAGGGAAAAAATGAACAAGCCCCCTACTGAGTTTTTAAATTGAAATGGATGAATCATGCCTTGTCTGGTTGGTGTGTGTGATGTGCAAGGCAGGGTGGTGGTGGTGGGGGGGGGGGGGGGGGGGGGGGGGGGGGTGTTTGTGAAGAAGCGGCATTCCAATCTGTTTTGTTTCCAGTTTGTTATTCCTCCTAATTCTGTTCCCTGGACTGTGGACATTCCCTCACTTGTCACCGGCTCCAGAATCCCTGTCAGCAGCACTTCATCATCATCCCTGCGCTATGTAAGCAGAATGACCCAGTTGCAAGGACACTTGTTCCATCTTTAAACCATCCTCACCCCTAAGTCAAGGCCGGGCCCTCCACGGCCAGTTTCAGCACACTCCAATGCCTCCCCCACCCCCTCCCTATCAGCCTGGTCGGAGATAGCCTCCAACTGTGCCTGTGTTCCCATCTCCCACGCTGCGCGGTGTGACAAGAAGTACAGATTTCTTCCTGCCAAGCCAGAAGCCTGCTAAACAGCCTCCGCTTGAAAATCCCTCCATAATGAGCTTGACGGGGTGAATGCAGAGAGACGCTGTTCCCCCCAATGGGAGAGTCCAGAACCGAAGGGCCCCTCAGAACAGAGGGGCTCCCATTTAATACGGAGATGAGGAGGTGATGCATTTCAGGAGAAAGAATATAGGGGGAAGGAATATGATAAAGGGTAGACCTATTAAGAGCATAGAAACGCAGAGGGACCTGGGGATGCAGGTGAACAAGTCTCTGAAGGTGGCAGAGCAAGTGGAGAAGGTTGTGAAGAAAGCATATAATATGGTAGCCTTTATAGGAAGGGGTATAGAGTACAAGAGCCGGCCTTTAGTGTTGCAGTTGTATAAAACGTTGGTTAGACCTCATTTGGAATACTGCATCCAGTTCTGGTCGCCTTACTACCGGAAGGACGTGGAGACTCTGGAGAGAGTGCAGTGAGGTTTACCAGGATGCTGCCTGGTATGGAAGATCTGAGTTATGAGGAGAGGTTAGGCAAATTGGGACTGTTTTCCTTAGAAAAACGTAGACTTCGAGGAGATCTAATAGAGGTGTACAAGACTATGAGGGGTATAGATAGAGTAAACAGGGTTTTTCCTAGGTTGGACTCAAATAGCACAAGGGGTCACGGGCTTAGGGTGAGGGGGATAAGGTATAATTTGGATGCTAGAGGGAGTTTTTTCACACAGAGGGTGGTGGGGGTGTGGAATGTGCTGCCAAGTAAAGTGGTGGCGGCAGGTACTCTGGAGTTATTTAAGAAATACTTAGATGGGCACATGAACAGAATGGGAATGGAGGGGTATAGAAAACTGATTTAAAATAGGGATCATGAGCCTTGGGAGTCACTGGGAAGTGTGTGAATAGATGATGATATTGATGCATTTGTGCTTTGGTCCACCTTGCTGTCTAACAAGGGGCATACACGCAATGGGTCGTGAGAGGGCTGCTCTTGGATCATTTCTTTGAGAGTATCCTAGTGCTTCACGTTGTTAGTGTACGCTTGACCTGGACCATTTGATGGGCAACAGGGCAGCTCAGTGACTCGCTGTGCTGTGCAGATACATGGATTTGGGCCTGTGTCTGTGGGAGTTTGCGCATTCTCCCCGTGCTTGCGCGGGTTTTCTCCGGGTGCTCCGGTTTCCTCCCACATCCCAAAGATGTCTCTTAGGCTAACTGGCAAAACAAATTCTCCCTAAATTGTCTCAAATTTGGTTTTTAATCCATTGATCTATAAACATAGACAGGGATCACAGGTAGAGGCGGGAACATCAGGGTGGCGGCGCGGGCTCGTTGGGCCGAAGGGCCTGTTTCCCGTGCTGTTTTGTTCTTTGCTCTTTGTTCTTTGTTCTACAGGGAAAGGGCAGGAATGTGATATGAGGAATGTCGGATCAGCCATGATCTAATTGAATGGTGGAGCAGGCCAAAGGGGCCGAATGGCCTCCTCCTGTTCCTATTCTTATGACCTTTCCTGAACATGTGGGATGTTACCTGCAATTGCTGCATACTACCAGAAAATGTCTCATATCAAGACACCCAGACTCTGTCAGCAACACTCCCCCCATATCAAAGAAAGATGCGCATTTATATAGCACCTGTTGCATCCTAAGGACTCACCAGAGGGATTCCTGAATTCAGGTCACTGTTGTGAGGAAGAAAAAGCGGTCGCCAATTTCAGCACAGCAAGATCCCAGCTGCAGTAATGAGTTAACAACCAAGATAATGGCCAAGAGTTTCCAGTCCTGCCTGCAGTGGGAATCACTGCAGCGGGAACGGAAAATTTGGAAGGTATCCAAAGGTCCTGCTCGATTAGTTTTTTTTTCATGTTGTGTAAGGTGTGTCAGACACAACTCCCTGAAATAGTCAGGAGAGATCATTCACATCCACCTCAAAGGGAGGATCTTTTGCCTTTACCTCAATTTAACGTCTATCTGAAAGACAGCACCTTCAACCATGCAGTGAGGAATCAGCACCTTCAGGAGGGTAAGGGAAGGTGTGGGGTGGGGAGGGGGTCAGCACCTTCAGGAGGGTCAGCGACGGTGCGGGGTGGGGAGGGGTCAGCACCTTCAGGAGGGTCAGGGAAGGTGCGGGGGGGGAGGGGGTCAGCACCTTCAGAGGAAGGGACGGTGCGGAATGGGGAATCAGCACCTTCAGGAGGGTAAGGAAGGTTGTGGGGGGGGAGGGGGTCAGCACCTTCAGGAGGGTAAGGGAAGGTGTCGGGTGGGGAGGGGGTCAGCACCTTCAGGAGGGTCAGGGAAGGTGCGGGATGGGGAGGGGGTCAGCACCTTCAGGAGGGTCAGGGAAGGTGTGGGGTGGGGAGAGCTTAGCAAAGACAAAGCTGAAGGCAAAAAAAAGGAAAGCAAGAGGCCGGGTAGGATTTCCTCACACACTACCTGCCGCCGTTTGTTGTCAGGCTGGTGTCTCCCCTCTCCTAACTTGCTGACAAACTGTGCCGTGGCATTAAGGGAGACTGCCGGAGTGCCCGATGAAGTGTGAATGAATTAGCACGCAGGAGAAAATGTCTCCCATTTATCATCGCACTGCCTGTGCTGTCAGCTCATATTTCACCCAACTCGAAAACCCTCCGACTGGAGGGCAGGCCACTTGCTCGCTCACTTACTCACTGGGTTCCGGCAGAGAGAGCAAGGGGAAAGCAGAGGCCCCCCCCACCCCCCCTACCCCCCCTACCCTCCCCCAACCCAAATGAAAGGAAGATAATTGGAATAACCAGCTAGCATGGCAAGAAGCACCTCAGCACTGCTAGAAAACGATTTCACTGACAAATTAATACAAAGTAGAGCAAAGCTTCACTCATGTGCGGAAGGCCATTTTATCCAATTTGTTCCCTGCTGATATACTGGCAGCAGATAAGCTAACCCCAGATCCAGCAGATGGATAGACTCTATGATACACTGACAGCCACTATGAACATCAATGTGTGACTGGAAAGTGCCACCAGCCTCTGATCTTGCTGTACTTATGTCCTCAGCGTGCGTCGGCACAGTAGCAGTGAGGAGCCTGCTGCTGTAGGTAGTGGATTTATGGCAACCTGGTTAGTGGGGGTTGTAAAGCCACGGGGCCTGTAAAATAGGGCCATCCCGTCTCCAAACTGCGGAGTTGTGAGTTTGTGAAGTTGCACGTGAAGCCGAGTTCTGAGAGAGTGCTACAGTGTCAGAGGAGCCATCCTTCAGACACGATGTTGAACTAAGGACCCTTTGGCTGAGGATGGAAGATTCGGGGTGAGAGTCTCCGGTCTCCCAGCCACGTGCTTCCTGCTGGCAGGAGGTGGCACCTTGTTTGTTAGTTGGCGGGATTCTCTGGTCCCATCGCTGTCAGTGGGAATTCTGGTTGGCACCGCTCTATGCCGGCGGGAGCCCCAGGGGCTCGGGTGCACTGCCAGCGGGACCAGAGAACCCCGCGAGCCTGAACGGCAACCATATTTGAAGATGTGTAGAACAAAGAACAAAACAGCACGGGAAACAGGCCCTTCGGCCCAATGAGCCCACGCCGCTACCCAGCTGTTCCCACCTCTACCTGCAATCCCTGTCCATGTTTATAGATCTATGGATTAAAAAACCAAATTGAGACAATTTAGAGAGAAAGTGTAGCTGAGGTAGATCTTTCGAGTGTCCTGGGTCAACATTTACTGTCAGTCAACATCACTAAAAAGGATTATCTTGCATCTATCACGTTACCATTTGTGGGAGCTTGCTGTGCACTAATTGCTGCTGCGTTCCCTACACTGTGTCGGTAACTGCATTGCAAATGATAATTCTTCGGTGATTAAGATGATGCCTTGATTCAAGCAAAAGCCTGATGTAAATGCAAGCCTTCTAATGGTAATATTGTATGGATGTCAACTGCCCTTTGGTACAGAGCCTGAGGAGGCAATCTCTGGGTGTGAACCTCAATAGTGGCTGTTCAGCTGTGACAGCCATCACCACCAGGGCACAACCCGTCCTCTCACTCCCCCTTTTACACGTGGATACCCTTTCGAACCACCCTAGCCACTTCCACCCCCCCCCTCACATCTGTACAGACCGGACAGGGTCACTATTTCCGGTGATTCCCCGCCGCACACAAGGCCGCTGGATTGGCCTCCAGGGTCTCCCACCCGCGATAGATAAACTACAATTGAAAAAGACCCACAAACAGCTGTACAGGAATGCTGCAGCGACTTTCACAGCCGTCAGAAGTTGCAAAGCACTTTGCACTCAATGCAGTGTAGTCGTCATGGTTACAAAGCCATGCCAAAGTCATACAGAATGTAAATGAAATCAAATGACCCGGTCGTCTGCTGATGAAGGTGTTGAGTTGAGGGATGAAGTATTGCTCAAGGATGTCAGGGGCAACCCTCAGATATCAAATATATCCCTACATCTTTTCGTGGTACTGCATGGTACTGCCATACTCAATGTAGCAGGTTGCAAACTTCAATTTCACACACTGTCCACCTATTCCTCCTCTGTAAAATCACCTAACTCTACCCCCGTCTCAGTCCCATCTGTAGTTGAAAGCCTTATCCATGTCTTCATTCCCTCTAGACTTGACTATCCTAATACAACCCTGGCTGTTCGCCCACACTCCACCCTCCGCACACATCAGCTCATCCCAAACTCCCATGCACCCATGGGGCGGCACGATGGCACAGTGATTAGTGCTACTGCCTCACAGTGCCAGGGACTCGAGTTCGATTCCCAGCTTGGGTCACTGTCTGTAGGGAGTTTGCACATTCTCCCCATATCTGCGTGGGTTTCCTCCGGGTGCTCTGGGTCCCTCACACAGTCCAAAAGACCTGCTGATTAGGTGCATTGACCATGTTAAATTCATCCTCAGAGTACCTGAACAGGCACTGCGGTGTGGCGACTGGGGGATTTTCACAATAACTTCATTGCAGTGTTAATGTAAGTCTACTTGTAATACTAATAAATAAACGTAGCTCAGCTGGCCCAGTCCGAACTCACTTCAAGTCCCATTCCCCATCACCACCGCCCCTGCGCTCACTGACCTACACTAGCTCCTGGGGTAAAGCAATGTCTTGATGTTCAAATTCACATCTTTATTTTCAAATCCCTCTGTGTCCTCACCCCCTCTCTGTTTCTGGATTCTCCTCCAGCCCCATAACCCTCTGAGATATCTGTGTTCCTCTAATCCTGACCTCTCGTACATTCTTGATTTTAATGTCTCCACTATTGGTGGCTGTGCTTTCAGCTCTCTGGGTTCCAAGCTCTGGAAATCTGTCCCTAAACCCCTCCACCTCTCCAACTCACTTTGATCCTTTCCAGTTCTCCTTAAAACCTACTTCTCTTAGCAAACTTTTTGTTGCCTCACCTAATATCTCCTGAGGTGGTTTGGTGTTTTATAATGTCACTGTGAAGGGCTTTGAAATTTTTATTACATTAAAGTACTATCAAAATATAAGTTTGTTGTTATTAAGTTGACATTTTAGACTGACACTCCAAAGAGTGAGGTGTTAACTCGAGAGCCAGTTCAACCCTCTCATGTGTTTGCAAAAGATGACCCACATTTTTCAAAGAAAATCAGGAGCATTCCCTCCAGTGCCCAGGCTAAGGGTTACTACTCAGAATCAGATAATGGGCAGGATTTTATGGCCTCACTCGAACTGAGAGCAGAAAATCCCACCCAAGGTTAATGGAGCTTCCAACTGTCTGTCCCTCACCTGCTCCAATTCCCTTGGCGGTAGAATTCAGGCGGATCTGTTTATAATTATATTTGTTATTTATGGGAGCTTGCTGTGCACACATTGGCTGCCTGTCTGTACCTTTACAACACTACAAGAAGAACCCTATTGGTTGTCAAGTGTTTTGAGGCATCCTAAGGTCATGAAAGGTGCTTTATAAATGAACATTTTGCTTCTTCGTATCTAAACATCCCATCTGTGTGAGCTCCTCTGGCATTGCAGCACCCTCTTATTAGAGTGTGCCGGAGTGGGGGTAGGTGCCCACAAGCAACCAACATACACCAGGGTTCACTCACGATGGATGGCCGCTTGGGCAAGATTGAGTGTTGCCAGGGTCCATGGAATTGTATCTGAGCAAGCCCTACAACCTCAATAAACACCAGAACGTATATCCCAAACACATCCATACAATGCCTTCAACAGAAGCAAACAGTCCAATATACTTCACATGGTAGAAAGGACTAAAGATCCCCAAGCCTTCAGAGTAGTGAGCAGCTGATTGGGAAGGGAGCGCAAGTAGATAGGTAAATCAGGGAGTGGTTGAGAGGTGAAGAAGGAGTTTAAAAAAACAAATGTGAGAGTCGGTACTGAAAACGGTAGTTGGGAAATACGCAAGAGGTGACAGAAGACAAAAAGGAGATGCAAGATAGACCAGAATTTACGAAAGCCAGCCAACGATTCATGTATGCTGCTCATTATATTTATACTTGCTCATCTAATCTCTAAAACACTGTGTACTAGGGCCCTGCCATTTCAGTCTGCCATGGTGTTGTAATAAAAAAAAGGCAAGAATCGCTGATGAGGGATTGCGTAAACATGTTGTGGGTTTAGTTATTTCATGTACATATGGAGAGAAAGCTTGAAGACATAAGCAGCAGAGCTGTGTGTGCTGTGTTTTGCACCCACCCCCCAGCCAAAATGAAGCTAAGACAGAGTCACATGTCAACACTTCCCCTCCAGTGATGGCATGTTCTGTACCTTTAAAGGTGTATGGTATCACCTTTTTGAAAGGTTGGTAGATATTTATTACTTCTGAACAACCTCTCTGGCACTGAAAATTAACTATTACAAATGTGACGTCATGCCCTGCAGACTCCACCCACAGTCCTTTCAATCAACTTTGCAAAGAGTGTGGCACCCTCCCGGGACCTATTTGAGCAAAACAGTAAATAACTATGTATCTCCAAAACTAATCAGAATGAAGAACTATTCATGAGCAACACTATTAGAAACTTAAATTCAAATCCTAAAAAGTGAAAAAACGAGAGGGAAAGAAAGATTGGATGAAGAGATATTAATTGCAGCAAAAGAAAATGTCATATCAAAAATTTGTTTTAAATTTTTTACTTGTTTTAAACCTCCAGCAATAATTAGAGTCTGCAGGGTGTGAATTCACGTTTGTAATAGTTAATTTTGAGTGCCAGAGAGGTTGTTCAGAAATAATAAAGACCTACCAACCTTTTAAAAATGGTGGCTTGTGATACAATACACCTTTAAGGGCAAGAACATGTCATCACTGGAGAAGAAGTGTGGCACGTGATTCCGTCTCAGTTTCACTTTAGCTGGGGGGCAGAACACGGCACACACAGCTCTGCTGCTTTTGTCTACAAGCTTTCTCTCCACGTGGACAGAAAAGAACTGAACCCACAATATGTTTGCACAATCCCTTATGAGCGATTCTTGCCTTTATACATCATTATAACAACATGACAGACTGAAATAGCAGGGCCCTAGCTCGCTGTGGTGAATTTAGTCTGTAATTACAATGTCAGAAGCTTACGATGGTCAACATGTTTGAAAGATAGACGGTAAAGATGTTTTTTTTACACAGTTTACAGAGAAGTGCTACATCACAAACAGACCCAAATTTCCCATTTAACCGTGTTTTCCTGAAGTTGCTTTACGCAACAGTGAGTGTTGTTAACCTCACTATGATTGTGCACACCATAGAGGCCCCACATGAGGTCGAACAACATTACAAACATTGACTTGTGACCTTTAGCCAAATGTATCATTTTCCAGACAGAATTTCAAAATAAATAAATAAAACAAAGGAAGACAAATGCTTTGCGGTTCTGTAGGAGCCACTCAGGAGACCCTGTTAGTCTTGTTTCCACATCTTCCAATCTAATGAGATTTCATTAGGCAAATCGTATTTTTGAGAAGTTTAAGCCTGGGTACAGTTTTCTTTCTTGAAGATTAATTGCATAGTTCCCACTGAATGCTTTCTGCTTGAAATAATAAGGTGTTTGCCAAGGAGACTGAAAGCCCCGAGTCCCATCCAATTAGGCTGTTTGTTATATATATACACATGTACAAACTACACAAAGGCTGGTGTAATGTTAAAGCTGAAGGCTGCGATGAATTGGATAATTCAGGGTTAAGTCTTGGCTCACGCTACAAAGTATTGGAGACCATTGTTTGCCCGCTACAATTCTCCCAGATTTGGCATGAGCAACCCTTAACTTCAAATAGGGGGTGGGGGAAAATGGACCATCAAAAGGTTAAGGCAAGCATGAAGAAAAATGGTAGCCATTTTTCCTGACAGGCTAACACTGGGGACTTGCCTGTTGGTTTATAGTCATTGAATAGCAATTCCTTTCCCTCCCATGGAATGATTATAAATCTGTGAGGACCTTTCAAAGGTTTGTCTTTGGCTTAGAGTACAGCAACATAAAGCCCATGGAAGACTTCTACAGAAAATGCAGATGTGTGGAATAGAGGGTGATTTAGCTAATTGGATTAGGAATTGGCTGGCAGATAGAAGACAGAGGGTGGTGGTTGATGGGAGATATTCATCGAGGAGTTCGGTGACGAGTGGTGTGCCTCAGGGGTCTGTTTTGGGGCCCCTGCTGTTTGTAATTTTTATAAATGATCTGGATGAGGGTATTGAGGGATGGATCAGTAAATTTGCAGATGACACTAAAGTCGGCGGAGTGGTAGATAGTGAAGAGGGGTGTTATAGTTTACAGAGTGACTTGGACAAGTTGCAGAGCTGGGCCGAGAGGTGGCAAATGGAGTTTAATGTGGAAAAGTGTGAGGTAATGCACTTTGGCAGGAACAATAAATGTGTAGAGTATAGGGCTAATGGTAGGGCTCTTAATAGTGTTTAGGAACAGAAGGATCTTGGTGTATGTGTCAATAGATCCCTGAAAGTAGGCAGTCAAGTGGATAAAGTTGTTAAGAAGGAATATGGAGTCTTAGCTTTTATTGGCAGGGGGATTGAATTTAGGAGCCGCAGCATCATGTTGCAACTGTACAAAACTCTAGTGCGGCCGCACTTGGAGTATTGTGTGCAGTTCTGGTCCCCACATTATAAGAAAGATGGGAGGCATTGGAGAGGGTACAGAGGAGGTTTACCAGGATGTTGCCTGGTATGGAGGGCAGGTCCTATGAAGAGAGGTTGAAGGATTTGAGGTTGTGTTCGTTAGAAAGGAGGCGGCTAAGAGGGGATCTTATTGAAGAATATAAGATGATTAGAGGTTTAGATAGGGTGGACAGTGTTAGCCTTTTTCCTAGGATGGAGAAAGCTAGCACGAGGGGACACAGCTTTAAATTAAGGGTTATGAGTTATAGGACGGATATCAGAGGTAGGTTCTTTACTCAAAGAGTGATTAGGGAGTGGAATGCCTGCCTGCAGCTGTTGTAGATGCGCCAAGTTTGGTGGCGTTTAAGAGGTTAGTTGATAAGTATATGGATGAGAAGGGAATGGTTTAGTTAGGGGGGGCATTGCTTTTTATTTTGGTCGGCACAACATCGAAGGCCGAAGGGCCTGTTCTGTGCTGTAATGTTCTATGTTCTATGTTCTAAAGGCCGAACACCATGTTTACCTGTGCCCTAAAATGAACAGTCCAACCGAGCACGATTTTACTCCAAATCGTGTGGTGCACAGGCAGAGTACAATAACCTATGTTGCAGGTGCAGGTAAATAGTGAGTTACTTCTTTCAGTTTATTATGCGGCATTCACTAGTCTATGCTGGGGAGGCGAGATGGAATCGCATGGCAGGACACTTCCATTCAGCGTCAATTATGACCCTAAGCTTCAGATCAGCACCAGCATCGTTCTGACCATACCATCCTCAGTCTCCCGCACTGTTCCAATGAAGCTCAGCACACACTCAAGGAGCAACATCTCACCTTTTCGACCTGGAACAACCTTTGGAACTTCAACAATTTCAGAACACAATGTCTGCCCCAATTTTTCAGCCAGCAGTTGCCATTGACGATTCTCCGATGGTCATTCATACCTCCTTGACTCTTTTATTCCCATTCGTTTTCTGTCTCGCGCCAACATCCCTTTTCACATTTCAACTCTCCCTACCTTCCACCTAGTACAGACCTTACCTGTGTACTTTCTCCTCCCCCCACGGGGAGGCAATGGCGTAGTGACATTGTCAGCAGATTAGTAAAATGGGGACCCGGGTTCAAATCCCATCACAGAAGATGATATATTTGAATCCAACAAAAATCTGGGATTAGAAGTCTAATGATATTGTGAAAACCCATCTGGTTTACTAATGTGGACAGAAAACTGCTGTCCTTGCACGATCTGGCTTACAAATGACTCCACAACCAAGTCCTTTGAGCCAAGCATTTAGTTCAAGGGTGATTACAAATGGGCAATAAATGCTGGCCTGGCCAGCGACACCCCACAGCCCCTGAATGGAAGAAAATCTCTGTATTTTCTTGAAAGTTGAGGCAGGGGTTGTATTGTGATAATCTCACTGGACTGGTAGGCTATGAGCTCACGCTAATTCTCTAAAGAAAAGAGTTCAAATCTCATCACGACAGCTGTGGAATTTAAATTCAAGGAATAAAGTGGAATTGAAAAGCTAGTGTCAGGAATGGTGACCATGAAGCTATCAAGTGATTCACTAACGTCCTTGAAGGAAGGAAATCTGCCATCCTTACCTGGTCTGGCCTACCTGTGACTGCAGAGCCACAGCAACATGGTTGATTCTTAACTGACCCTGTGAAACAGTGGGGGGAAGCACTCGGTTCAAGAGGTAATTAGGTCTGGGCGACAAATCCTGTCCCTGACGCCACATCCCGTGAAAGAATAAATTTTGAAAAATCAATTTTTTCCAGTTCTAAGGAAAGGTCATCAAACTGAAAGGTTAACACATTTCTCTCTCCACACTGTAGACCTTTTGCAGCATCGCCTGTTCCCAATTCATTTCGTTCCTGTCAATTTTGATTCCCTCTGAATTAGCTGAGAGGAGGCGATAAACACAATCACCCAAGGTACAATGCTGTAAAGAATCAAGGATGCTTCTGCGGTGATACCATTCGAGGTTGTTTCAGTTCAGCTGCTCTTGAAACTGTTATTCTATCCTAGTCCTGACTAAGCTCGGTGCCGGCTGCCCTCTCACATTCAATCTTCCTGGCACGTGGCATCATCTAAAACACTGCTGCCCTCTGTTTAACCTCACAGCAAGTCCCTGGCCCCTATCACCCCGCTATGCTCACTGACTGACCTACACTGCCACCCAAACAATGTGCCATCTCTGTAATCTCCTCAGGGAACCTATCTACTCCCGTCATCCTCCTCACCCAACCCCCTCCCCCACCGTCGTCCATCCCCCGCCCCCGTCTCTGCCATTCTAATTCTGGCTTCTCATGTATTCACAACTATAGTTATTCCACCATTGGTGGCTGTGTCTTAATTTGCCTAAGTATCAAGTTTTAGAATTGCTTTGACTCCCCATAATTTACCTGCTCTCCACATCTCTCAATCTTCTCCTTTAAGATGCTCCTTAAAAATCCAAGATTCTGGACATCTATGAACATCCTGGGGGTCACCATTGCCCAGAAACTGAACTGTACTAGCCATATAAATATTGTGACTTGAAGAATTGGGAACTCACCTCCTGATTCCCAAAACTGTCCCCCATATACAATGCACAAGTCAGGAAAATGATGGAATACTCTGCACTTGCCTGGATGATGCAGCTCCAACCACACTTGAGAAGATCAACACCATCCAGCACAAAGCAGCCCCTTTCATTGGCACCCCATCTATCAACATTCAGTCCTTCCACTACTGACGCACAGGCATGTATAAGATGTCTGTAGGAATTCACCAAGGTTCTTTAGACAGCACCTTCCAAACCCACAACCACTACCAGCTAGAAGGACAAGGAAGCAGATGCCTGGAAAAATCACCACCTGGAGGTTCCCATCCCATCACTCACAATCTTGATTTGGAAATATATTGCCATTCCTTTTATGTCACTGGGTCAAAATCCTGGAACACCCTTCCTAACAGCACTGTGGATGTACCTACACCATGTAGACCGCACTGGTTCAAGAAGGCAGCTCACCATCACCTTCTCAAGAGTGATTAGGGATGGGGAATAAATGCTGGCCCAGCCAGCAACGCTCACATCCCGTGAAAGAATTGGATAAAACTCTGACTAATATCTCCTAATACAGTCCAGTGTGGCACTGTATTTTATCACTCTCCCTGTGAAATACCTCGAGATGTTTCATTACACTAAAGATGCTATATAAAAATAGGTTATTGCTATAGATTCAGCTTTCTAAACCTGGGAGTGTTTTGAGCAGTAAACAGCCAGGATAAGTGCTGGGCTGTGGTTGTATGGATGGATTCCAGGTCTCACCTTGATTTCAGTACAAGTTGGGAACAATTTGAAGTGGGAGAGGGTAGGAGGGGGGATGAATGAAACCGTTGCACAAAAAGAGCATCTCATGTCCTGGCTTCAGGGGGGTGAGATTTTCCAAATTCACCATGGTGCCAATATGCTGAGCAGGCCAGGTTGAAACCAGAGCTGTCAATCGAAAGAAGTCATGATGTAAAGATGCCGGCGTTGGATTGGAGTGGTAAGAACTCAGTAAGAATTTAGCAACACCAATTATTAATCCAACCGATTTATTTGATAGTAAAAAAGCGAGCTTTCAACACTCCCGTGTCTTCATCAGGCAAGTGCAGTGTTCTGGTGGGCAGACCAGAACACTGCACTTGCCTGATGAAGACACGGGAGTGTTGAAAGCTCGCTTTTTTACTATCAAATAAATCGGTTGGATTAATAATTGGTGTTGCTAAATTCTTACTGCAATCGAAAGAAGGCCAGAGTAGCATTGAGGGGAGACTGAGAGGTCAGCGCCTGCTGAAAGTGGCACCTCCTCCCTGTCCATTGGAATATATGAGGAGATGGGGGGAGTCCTGGCAATTCGTCGCAAGCAATTAAAAATAGGCAGTGATAGTGTGGAGGCTGCTTTGCAATCCACACATTCCTGGGGGAGTTGAATCTTTGGGGAATGTCATTGACAAAAATAGGAGGTGCACTAAGAAAGATGATTTGCAAGATATTTGCTCTGTAGTAAAGCTTTCCATTGTACCCCGTCGGGCTGCTGCCTGGAGGCAAGATAAAAGGAAATAATACAGAGAAGGACTGGAAACCGCAGAAATCCTAGTCACAATAATGAGCCAGGAGCTGGGTGCTTATTAATATTTATTAAGGTAGAGAATATTTATTATTTTCCTTTACTGATGGTATGGACTCAT